>JAUCMX010000014.1:16434075-17034075 GCA_033459395.1 Hemibagrus guttatus | reverse complement strand
AAGAGCTGCGGTAAGACTTTCAATTCAATTCACACATGCAAACCGATGAGCCACAAACCGGTGAGTGCTAATCAGCTGATAAACGGCTAAGCCGAGTGTTAGGATTTGGCATGGAGTCAGAGAGACTAAATGGATATCTGGGGTGGAGAAAATTGCTGAGAAATTATACTTAAAGTGAGTAGGTAAAAAGATGTGAAAAGATTTAAAATCAATAAATAAGAAAACAAATATTTTAATGATTAAATTCTCACGTTTTCAAGTAAATAAACCCACCTTTGTTACATAGTTTTATCGATTAAACTTTGCTGCACATATGCCTAATTAGCGCCATGTCGATTGCTAACAAATGAATCAGAAGTAAAACATCCTGTAAATAACCAATTTTTACCATTTGATAGACTTTAACTTCCTGCCAAAGGCCTGTCTATATTAGCTACAGGAATAGATGCTAGTCAAGAAAAATCAACATATATTAATAGAGCTAGTTAAGGTTAGCAAAACATTTAGATGGAGTTCATGGTTTCTAGCTAGTTAAAGACAAATTCTAGCTCGCCATTGCTATACATTAAAGTCAATTGAACAAACATGTCTAACATATAGCAACGACAAGCTAGAATTAGTCTTGCTGCCTGTTAGTTTTATAATTGTATTATATGCAAATAATATTAGCAAAGAAAACAAGCAAACATGGTTCAGTACTGTTAGCAAATTAGGAGAACTTTGTGCCTTCTAGGTGTGAGATAAACGAGACGCCTCATTTTATACGAAACATGTTATGTGGTAGGTCCAGGACGTCCATCCTCATCTTCCACACCACAGTCTGGTGGATTATCCACCATCCTCAGACCCACACAGATAGCTACTAACTGCACCATGTAGCACAAAAAGATCAGATCGGATGATGAATTAGACTCTTGATAGTTGCTCGTTTACACAATAATACAGTAACGAAGTTAGATTTTCCACCTTAATACATGCTGGTAGTGTGTGGGATCACATAAAGTCCTTCCACCACAATGCAGTTATAAAATCTCAGATCGTGTTACTGCGAAAAAATGATGGCGAGTCGGAATTTTCCTCATTGAGGTTAACGATAACAGATCTCAAGAACCCGTGACATTTTCATATGCTTCAACACTCTTAGCTTTTCGCGAGTCTTTGGCTAAAAGAGGATTACGGACCGTTTCAAAAAAGCTTCGCACTTCAGAAAGAGAGAAAGAGAGGATTCTGATATACTTTTTTTTTTAATGTAAGAGCTGCTGTTTGTATCGACTAAACCAAAGACAAACAACCCAAGTGTCCTCATATGTAGATAAAAACCGGACCTCAAATGTAAATTAAAAAAAACAAAAAAAACAGCCCTTTGATCTAAGCACAGATTTTTATAATATGATGAAAAGAGCATTTAGGATGCAAAGGATGAAGAGGATGAGAGCCTTCACAGGAAAATCTGTACATTATGTCCGATTAGAGATGGAGAGTAAAAGCAGTGTTCCTGCTGCTGTGGCTTTTATGGTTAACAAGATGCTGAAGCATAAAAGTAACCAGGCTCAAAGGCAGTAAAATGCTTCTTGGCATGATGTTAATGCTGGATTTGGAAACGATATGGAGAGATTTTTATTTTCTCATAGACACCAAACCCCTGAGTATCAGCTAACACCAACACCAACATGAACACCCCCTGATAGCAAGAAGTTGCTTTCAGCTGCTCCCTGTTCGGGGTCGCCACAGCGGACCAATTGGTCCGCACAACAACTTGGCAAATGTTTTACGCCGGATGCCCTTCCTGACGCAAGCCTCCCATTTTTCCTGGCTTGGGACCAGCACTGCATCCAGTGGCTGGGGTTCAGGCATTGGCTGGGAATTGAACCCGGGCCTTCCGCATGATAGGCGAGAAACCTACCACTGAGACACCAATGCCCTATTAACACATCCTGATAGTAATCTTTCAGAAACTAATAAGCTTTCATTTTTGTTTAGAACTTTTGTTTTTGTTTTGTTCACAACTCTTTCGCATAAAAATCATATATAGATGATGTGAATGGAATACTTATAATAATGTAGTAGTAAAGTATATAGAAATAATAAAAAACAATAAAAATCAATCATATCAAAGGAAAAAATCTTTCAGGTCTCTTTCTGTGGTATGTAAACATTTCTATGTAATTAATTAATTAATTTTTTTCCCATAAATCCAGATTTTGCCATTTGTTCCAGGATCCAGGTTTTTTTTTTGTTGGTTTGTTTGGTTAATTCTTGGGAACAGAACAGTTGCATCTCTGACTAATGTGCTCTAATAATCTCATGTTTACATGTGGACTTGAACCTCAGACGCTCCACATGAATAGTTTTTGTTTAGTTTTGGATAAAATTCATAATTACTATGGTATGGTTTTCTGACAGATGTTTGTATTTTTTGGAGTTTTGTTTGTCTCCAGTGTCAGTGGTGTTTATGACAGGTTCAGTTTTGTGGTTTCTGTGACAACGTTGTTTTTTGGTTGTTTTGTTTTGTTTTTTTGTTTTCTTTTCTGTACCAGTGGGGTTTTTTTGGGGTGGGGGTCTGTAATACTTTTTCGGCAACAGTGTTTTTTTGTTTGTTTGTTTGTTTGTTCTGTAACACTCTTTTTTGTTTGATTCTTTATTTTTTCTCTAACACTGTTTTTGTTTGTTTGTTTGTTTGGTTGTTTTTTTTTTTGTCCAAATTTATCTGACTGTTCCCAGAGAGGAAAAAACACATGCTCTGATGCCGACGCCGTGTAATCGATAACAAGAGTTAAATCTTTCAGGGACATTCCACAATTTTAAAAGTGACCACAGATGGATAAAAAATGTGATGTCATTCTTTAATAAATAAAAAGACTTAGGGCAAAATGCTGTGATGTAAGAGCAATAATGAAATAATTGAAAATAAGCAACGTCACCATGATGAAGGATCACACCGACCTGCTCGTTGTTGTTTATTTGTTTTTCTGTAACATTGTATCCGTTTATATTTTATTCCTGTTACACTCGTCTTGCGATACAGCCGTACAACATCATATACAGCTGGCGGTGTCTGTTTCTCTACCAGTCAAACCTTTAAGAACAGGATTGTTTTTAGAAAGTAGTGGCGCCCCCCTCTATAGTGGCACGACTCAGACTGTAACCCTGTTGGTTAATGCTGTAGCTCTGAGGAGGAAAAAAAAGCTGTGAGGAAAAGAGGAAGATCGATGGCCATGTAAGCTGGCACCTCCTGTTCTTGGACAGACACAGTTCGCTCCCTGATCGATGTCCGGATGCTCATCAAAATCTAATTAAAGGGGATTCTCATTAACTAAACAAACATGAGAAGCTCCGTGCCAAAAGCTGAGCAAGAGGGAGAATGCTAGCAAGCGGGGTCAGATATGCTGCTGAATGCAGGATAATAATGAGCAATAAATGGCCTATGGGAGATATAGCTTTTTGTAAACACACACACACACACACACACACACACACACGGAGTACAACCTTTCTTATCAGCTTTTCTAATTTCTTAGTCATCGCTTCTAACATCTGCGTATGAAGGAACTGTCATCAGTGTACAAGAGCTGATTCCCGAGAGTCTTAAACCCGGATTAAACTCCTATTTAACTACCAGTAATTGTACACAACTTGGCTGCCGTACATATCCTGTAGTCATCAGGAGTGTATGTTCACATCGTCAGAAATTAATGCAATACCGGCATGACCAGCGGGGGCAGTAGAGTGACAGTTCACTAAACAAAGTAGCACTGCGTCTCAAATTCCATCCTTAAGGAGTTTATCGAGGACCAGATTGAAATTGAATTCATCACTTACATAACTCTACATTATAACACATAGTGAAATGCTTTTACAACTGTCCGAAAAAGAATAAAAGAAAAATGGAATTTAAAATGGAAATTAAAATAGTTATACCATAAAAATAGAAACAGACTAATAATAATTCGAGAATTTTAAAAAGCTTTCAAACGTCTGTCGTGGGTACCAATAGTTTTGATCATTCCCATGTAATAATGACAACAGTCACGATGACGGCAGGCAGAAAGTTTTAAAGAGAAACAGAGGAGTTTTTCAGTGTTCAAAATTTTTGTGCATGAAATCCCTGACCCAGACAGAGTGAGATGTTTTGCGTCTGAAGCACGGTCTAGTGTGTGTCACTTCATCACTTAATCCACCGGATGTTCATAAAGTACGCAGGAGAGCGTGAGACCCAAACTGCTCACGTTGTCATTGGTCCAAATATAAACCAGGCTTCATGGAGCATATTTACGCATGTAAACTCTGCTAGAAAGTCATAATTAAGGGTCGGGTTTTCTCTGCGATCCGGGTTACAGAGTTTGGCTGCGTGTCAGTCAGAAAACATGGCGGCTGCAGCATCTATAGTTGGCGGTAAATTTGTTGAAACTGAATGTTCTCTGGTCTCAGAAGCCATTTTATTAAACTATTACGTGATCCCTTATTGTAATTGTTATTGAAATACAAGCAAATTGATTAACATTTAATCAGCTATATGAGAGAATCAGTTTGATTACGATCAAATGTGTAATGATAAAGTTTACACAGGAAGACAATTTGGATCAGAATAAAGGAATAACAAAAGGATGGAATACGCTGCATTAATGATGATGATGATGATGATGATGATGATGATGATGATGGATAGTGATGTTTAATACATCAAGTCAAACTCTGAAGGTCAGAGCAGAGCATTGTGCCCTGAGAAAGGGGGCAGAGTCACCCCAGATTAAACCACGCCCGTCAGGATAGAAACGCTTCATTATAGATGGACAAGTGGATCCGACTAACCTGATCCTGGAGAGCCTGCAGAAAGCTGTGTGTATGTGTGTGCGTGTGTGTGTGTGTGTGTGTTCAAAAGACAGAGGAACAGTCACGTATATTCACCTGACAGAGATTCTGTTCAATCGTTCACAAAACCAAGAAGAAAAACAAGAAACAAAAAACAAACAACCCCCCCCAAAAAAAAACAAAAAAACAAACAAGAACATTAAAAACTCTGACAGGCGACTTCATGAGACGTTTCCTACTTTGTTCTAATATAGATGGAAAGACGTATGGATGGATGGATGGATGGATGGATAGATAGATAGATAGATAGATAGATAGATAGATAGATAGATAGATAGATAGATAGATAGATAGATAGAAACTTCAGTGTGTTAAAGAAGAGTGAGCAAGGTGTTTGGTTGTAGATGGAGGTACGAGCTCATCTCTTATCTTTACTGCTGCTTCCTATTTTTCCGCAGTCCAAAGGCAGAAGGTGATTTGTAATTATTAAAAGCCGTGCTGCAGATCTGCAGGAGTTGTGGAAGCAGCCCCAGGTGGCCTCGGGTCAGGGTCATCTCTCCGTTTCCACTTGAAAATGGTCCGGCTCTATCTGGCGTGAGCCCGTCCAGGCTGTATTTATGAGAGTAATTGTGTGAACATCGTGTGCCATGTGCAGGTCAGGCTCACCCTGGGGTCCTTTCATTATCTTGGCACAAACGCCAGCTCAAGTAATCACGTCCTGGCCACAATGTCACGACGGAACAGGATTAGCTCGTTGTCAAGAAGTTTGACTTCAAGTAAATAAACTTAGAGTAAAGTCTGTCACCTTGGCATTTTCTATGTCTCGATGATGAGTGTTCTCGTTCTTGCGCTCATTCTCGTTCTCGTTCTCCACCCGGCGTGACTAATACCATCGTATTCCGCTCGGCGGGAGGGATAACGCCGAGCTTTGCTGACTAGATAACAGCACGTAAACAAATAGATGTGGCAATGTGGCAATTTCAAATCTCAGGCAACGCAGATAGCAATCATTAGGAGGCTTTGTGAAGGACGAAATAAAACGCACAGCCCATAAAAATGCACATAAATTTACAGGACGTGTAAGAGACGTCTCTCTCTCTCTCACTCTCTCACTCTCTCTCTCTGGTTTCTACAAGAAAACAGAAATATGCTTCACCTTTGATCTGGAAGGACGTCCAGGCCTCGTTTTCTTTCCTTGTTTGCATTTGCATTCATTTGTACAGTAGAGGTGTACAGGTTGATCTCAGGAGGACATGGTCTCATGAACATTGAGTATAGTTTCACAACCATTCATAAAGATTTTGATCAGAGAAGCAGAAAACATATCATGATGCTCCCACCACCGTGCTTCATTGTCTGTTCAGATTTATATTCTTCAAACAAAATTCATGAGGAAACAATTCTTTCTCCAGAGCTGATGAAATGAATTAGTGCTGAATTGAGTTCTAATTTCGTGTCTTTGGACTGTTTTTAGAAGAAGTTCTGATTTTTCTAAATGTTTCTTTGCTAGCAGAGGAGATTAGCGTGAGGTGAGCTGTAGGAACGGTCATGATTGTGGTCTGGTTCATTGTTTGTTGGAACTCTTCCCAAGTGATCGCCGGCTTCTTTCTTACCTTCTTTATGGTTAAACTGTGAAATATCACATGTTAGACGTCATGTCGTGGCTTAGTGAAATTTCCACCGATATATTATTAAAGCAGTTGCACTAACTGGGATATTTAAAGCCTGAGCTTCTGCTCTGTATAGGTTTCTTTATCCAGTCGAGAGTTAATAAGGTTTAAATAAAAAGGTTTGATAACCAGATAACTGACAAGAACTTAAGAAAACTGCTTTACCTTCACCTTCATCAACACCATCACTTTCATCATCACCTTCACTCTCAGCATCACCTTCACCATTACCTCACCTTCACATACTTTCATCATCACTTTCATTCATCATCTTTACCTTTATCATCACCTTCACTTTCAGCACCACCTTCAACATCACCCTCACCTTCATCATCACCTTCACCTTCATCACCTTCACTTCACCTTCACACCCTTATCACCTCACCTTCATCATCATCTTCACCTTCAGCATCACCTTCAATTTTAGCTTCACCTTCATCACCGTCACATTCTTCATCACCTTCACCCCCTTCAGCTTCACTTTCAGGACCACATTCACCATCACCCTCACCATCACCTTCATCACCATCACCTTCACATTCAGTACCACCTTCATCACCATCACCTTCATCATTACCTTCACCCTAACCTTCATCACCATCACCTTCATCATCACCCTCAGCTTCATCCTTCACCTTCATCATCACTTTCACCATCACCTTCACATTCAGTACCACCTTCATCACCATCACCATCACCTTCATCATCACCTTCACCCTCACCTTCATCACCATCACCTTCATCATCACCCTCACCTTCATCCCCTTCACCTTCATCATCACTTTCATCATCACCTTTACTTTCAGCACTACCTTCATCATCACCATCATCGTCATCATCACCTTCACCTCCTCCACCTTTAGCATCACCTTCACTTTCAGGACCACCTTCACTGTCACACTCACCTTCATCATCACTCACCTTCATCATCACCTTCACCTTCATCATCAACATCACCCTCATCTTCATCATTAATCACCATCACCTTCAACACCTTTACCTTCATTTTCAGCACCACCTTCATCATCACCTTTACCTTTACAATGGTGCTACTTAACAAGTAAATGTATTTAAATACGTTAAATAAGGAAAAGCAAAGGGCCTTTTAATAAACTGTCGTCCACCGCAATGTGAATCACCTTGTCTCGACTCTGTTCTGCATAAAAAATGATCAATATGATTTGATTATTCATATTAATTCATATTGATTCATATCTATTCATCATTTTCCCACACCCGTCCCACCAGACCCCTGTAATCAGACACTCTGTAGAACATCCCTTCACCTCCGCCTGAACAGCAGTATCCAGCACATCAGCAGCGTTTGAAGTTCAGCAGTATGAGCGACGGAGAAACCATCAAGGCTGCTTTCATGCCAGATAAGACTAGCCATGCTAATTTTACACCCACTTACCACTTAATCACACATATCACTTAACGCTCTCCACACGATGAGCTTATTTACTCCTCCATTCAAAACCATGCTGTTTGTTATTCCATCTATTATTTCATTCTTTTTTTCCTTCTCATTTCTCTTTGGTGATGCTAAGCCTCACACCGCATTCTCTTTTATCTGAAACAATGCTAATCTTCCCTGATGAATGGCTCATTAGCTGCGTCGCCACGTTCTCATCAAATTCTTGCACAAACAAGAAGTTACAGTTTAATGCTTTGTGTATTATCTCGTGTAAACTTTTATTTCATTTAATATTAATATTTAATATCTTCTATCAACATAGCATTGTCATAGAAACCAACTGTCTGCTGGAAAAAAAAACCTTTTTTCCCTTAGCTTTAAATGATGTATGATTTCTTTTCCCCTTTTTTGTGTTCAAAGCAATTCCTCACTACATCAGTCATGTCAGATATATTTTCAGAGATGATTGATTATTAATTCTATAAGGATATAAGGATAATCTTTGCTAATGCAGCTTTTTATCGATGGCTAACGTACTGGAAAGCAAGCAGAAACTATCTCGTTTACATCAGCAGCTTGTTGTCATTATTATTAAACAGCATTACTATTGAAAGCTGAATATTTGCTGGATGTATGGAAAGAATAATAGACTTCAGGTCATGTAGTTACCTGAAAATAATCCATGCATGTATGATGAGGACCAGGAAGTGGATTATTTTCCCTGTGGAGGAAACACACATTATATAATTTTTTATTAATTACGGAAAGTCTTGTTATGCTTTAGAGCCATTTCATTCAGTTCAGCTGCACTGAATGCTGTGGAATGACCTCACTGACCTTTCCACTGACACTGGAGACTCCTTCCAGAGACGTCTACTGCAAGCTTCATCTTAAGCTTCCATCATATCATTCATTCATTGTCTACCACTTATCCGATCTATTCTCGGGTCACGGGGAGCCTGTGCCTATCTCAGGCGTCATTGGGCATCAAGGCAGGATACACCCTGGACGGAGTGCCAACCCATCGCAGGGCACACACACACTCTCATTCACTCACACAATACGGACAATTGAGAGATGCCAATCAACCTACCATGCATGTCTTTGGACTGGGGGAGGAAACCGGAGTACCCGGAGGGAATCCCCGAGGCATGGGGAGAACATGCAAACTCCACACACACATGGCGGAGGCGGGAATCGAACCCCCAACCCTGGAGGTGTGAAGCAAACATGCTAACCACCAAGCCACCGTGCCCCCCTGCTTCCATCATATCACAGATCATATTTTCTTCATTAAAGAAAACTTTTTTAAAACCCTTTTTATTATTAGATGATGTGTTATTCCACTTACATCACTTTTTAATTAATTAATTAAAGTCTTGTTATGCTTTATAGACAGTTATAGTTAATAAATGTTTTATAAATGTTTAATTTATAGTTTAATGCTTTGGAATGACTTCACTGACCTTTACAGAGCACCGACACTAGAGACTCCTTCCATAAATGGGAAAAAAACCCGTCAAAGAGCTTTATATCAAGCTTTGATCGTATCGTAGACCATATTTTCTTCATTCAAGAAGATTTTTTTGATCCTTTTCATGATTAGACGAGGTGTTACTATAGCGACGACAACAAGCGCTTTAATAGAAATGACGGCACACCTTCTGATTCCTGATTTCAGCTATAAATATCTCCTAAAGCACGAAGCATGAAAGGAGACACAGGAATCGACTCCGAACGTCATGTTAGAAACCTTAATCTCCGTCTCAGACACACACTCAAGGCTTTTAAAGCCTCTTCATGTCTGAACACGTGTGTGGTTCCAGGAGCGATTACAAGAAATCTCACCTTCTCAGACTAGCATGAGAAACCTTCAGTTACTGTACATGCAGGAAAAAAAGTGCAGGTTAACGATCTCGTCTCCTGGGATGCGTCCGGCTGCAGCGAGCTTCCTCACGCTCTCGCAGCACAAATGATTTCTTTTTTTTCTTTCTTTCTTTTTTGTTAAGATGCACCGCACGATTAATTTCAGCTCTCAGGCATGTAAGACAAATGGACGTGCTTTCTGAGCACTCAGCATTTTCTGTTTTATTTGAGTTCTCTTTTAAAAAAAAAAAAAGAAAGAAAGAAAAAAAAAAGAAAAACACCAAAAAAATGGTTCTATTGTGAATAATAAACAATAAACAATAATCTTTTAAGTTTCACTTTTCTGCTGAAGCGTGAGATCAGACGTCACTCAGAACGGATTCGATCTAAAACGGATAAAAGTTTTTTTTGCAGTAACGTGTGAAGCGTGTCAGCTCGAGTGCACGCTGCCGTTAGCAAGAAAAAGGGATAAAAAAAGAATTCTCAAATTTAGAGAATTACAGGATTCTCTTTTTCAGGAAAATAGAAACATCTTTAATTCCACTTTTAGACTTCTGGTGTGTGTGTGTGTGGGCTCATATGTGTGTTTATGACTCGTGTGTGTGTTCATGACTCGTATGCGTGTGTTTGTGACTCGTGTGTGTGTGTGTTCGTGATTTTTGTGTGTGTGTTTGTGACTCGTGTTTGTTCATGAATCGTATGTGTGTTTATGACTCGTGTGTGTGTTTATGACTCGTATGTGTGTTTATGGCTCGTGTTTGTTCATGACTCATGTGCGTTTATGACTCGTATGTGTGTTTATGCCTCGTATGTGTGTTTATGACTCGTGTGTGTGTTTATGACTCGTGTGTGTGTTCATGACTTGTATGTGTGTTTATGACTCGTGTGTGTGTATTTATGACTCATATGTGTGTTCATGACTCGTATGTGTGTTTATGACTCGTGTGTGTGTTTATGACTCATATGTGTGTTCATGGCTCTTATGTGTGTTTATGACTCGTATGTGTGTTTATGACTCGTGTGTGTGTTTATGACTCGTGTGTGTGTTCATGACTTGTATGTGTGTTTATGACTCGTGTGTGTGTATTTATGACTCATATGTGTGTTCATGACTTGTATGTGTGTTTATGACTCGTGTGTGTGTTTATGACTCATATGTGTGTTCATGGCTCTTATGTGTGTTTATGACTCGTATGTGTGTTTATGACTCGTGTGTGTGTTTATGACTCGTGTGTGTGTTCATGACTTGTATGTGTGTTTATGACTCGTGTGTGTGTATTTATGACTCATATGTGTGTTCATGACTTGTATGTGTGTTTATGACTCGTGTGTGTGTTTATGACTCATATGTGTGTTCATGGCTCTTATGTGTGTTTATGACTTGTGTGTGTGTTCATGACTCGTATGTGTGTTTATGACTCGTATGTGTGTTTATGACTTGTGTATGTGTGTTTATGACTCGTATGTGTGTTTATGACTCGTGTGTGTGTTTATGACTCGTATGTGTGTTTATGACTCGTGTGTGTGTTTATGACTCGTATGTGTGTTTATGACTCGTGTATGTGTTCATGACTTGTATGTGTGTTCATGACTCGTATGTGTGTTTATGACTTGTGTGTGTGTTTATGACTAATATGTGTGTTCATGGCTCTTATGTGTGTTTATGACTCGTATGTGTGTTTATGACTCGTGTATGTGTTCATGACTTGTATGTGTGTTTATGACTCGTGTGTGTGTATTTATGACTCATATGTGTGTTCAAGACTTGTATGTGTGTTTATGACTCGTGTGTGTGTCTTTATGACTCATATGTGTGTTTATGACTCGTGTGTGTGTGTTTATGACTCATATGTGTGTTTATGACTCGTATGTGTGTTTATGACTCATGTGTGTGTGTTTATGACTCGTATGTGTGTTTATGACTCGTGTGTGTGTTCATGGCTCGTATGTGTCTTTATGACTCGTGTGTGTTCATGACTCTGTTTTGTTCATGGCTCGTTTGTGTGTGTTCATGACTCGTGTGTGTTTTTGACCAGTGTGTGTGTTCATGACTCATGTGTGTGTTCATGACTCGTGGTGTGTTTATGACTCAGTTGTGTTCATTCTGTCTTGTGTGTTTGCGCCACAGTTTGGAATCTCCTACACGTTCCCTGTACATGGAAGCTCCTAAAGGTGTGCAGATTCAAGCTGAAGCCGGGGATATCCAAGCAACCTGCAGAAGCGACCTGCGCCTGGAGTCGAAAGATGGAGAGGTAAATTGTCTTCACCGCACACACAAACACATACACACACACACACAGTGCTGAAACCACGACGCCTTGGACAAGTTGATCCGCTTCACATTTCTGACATCCCCATCTGCCACCGGTTGGTATCCAGACGATTGCGGCACTCGATCCCATATGCTGCCTTGTCCTGCGCAGTGCCCCGAGCTTCACACTCAGGCTGCTATACATCAATGGCAATTACAGGAGATAATCCAAGAGCCAACATTTGGAGGGAGATGATAACCTCATAAGAAGCACAGTTGTTGTTGCAGAGTTGGAGAAATTGCAAAATCATCACCATATGTTCACACAATTTCTGAATAATTACAACAAATCCGGCGGGCTACAAAGAACGATTAGAGACCTCCAGGTTCTCCGGATTCTGGAGGTGAAACTGTTGCGAAAGCGTTCTGACGATGAATCAGCAGCCCTGACTGAACGTAGCTAGCATAAATCACATGGTTTATATAGGCGCGGTCGTTCGTTACCATAGTAACAGATCCTTTAACTGGAACATAACATCATAGCGACGTTAAATCCTGATAATAAACGTAGAAAGGAAACATGACAATGTTTAACAGAGTGAAACGTACCGTCGTTTTCTGTGCGTTTATGTTTTACGTTTACATGACACGCATGGAAGGAGTCTCCAGTGTCAGTAAGAACAAGAAGAGTTTTTCTTTTATGGTACATTTCCACTGTAAAATGAAAAGCTGAGAACTTTTTTCATTTCTCTCTTTTAAATTCCAAGTGAGAAAAAGACAAAAAGCAGGTTGGTGATGACGTGGTGATGTTTATGTTCACGTGACACGTATGAAGGAGTCATGTATGAAAATAACAAATCCAAAAACGCAATAACAATTCAGAAACATTTGTGAATGGAATTCTTACCGCTGATTGGATGAGACATCTGTCACTCAGGATATACAGGAAGTCCAGCAGTCTGCAGCAGTAGAAAGTTGAACGCAGCTCTGCTCTTCTCACAATCAGAATCAGCTTTATTGCCAAGTATGTTTGCGCATACAAGGAATTTGTTTTAGTGTCACAAGCTCCAGTGCACAGACAACAACAACAACACACAGACAATAAAAATAGGATGAGAAATAAAAATACACATATTTAAATAGAAAAATTAAATAAATTGTATGTACAGAATAGAATAGAATAAGATGAGATCTAGGGATGTAGGGTGGTAACAAATAAATATGAGGTTGTTGCACATATTCTTATTGCACAATGTGGAGAACATTCAATTGTTCATAAGGTAGATTGCTTGGGGGAAGAAACTGCTCTTGTGCCTAGCTGTCCTAGTATTTGGTGCTCTGTAGCGCTGGCCAGATGGCAAAATGTCAAAAAGGAGATGGTCTGGATGTGAGGGGTCCAGAGTGATTTTCTGAGCCCTTTTCCTCGCTCTGGATGTATACAGTTCTTGAAGGGTGGGCAGAGGAGCACCAATAATCCTTTCAGTATTCCAAACCGTTCTCTGTAGTCTTCTGATGTCTGATTTTGTAGCTGAGCCAAACCAGACAGTTACAGACGTGCACAGAACAGACTCAATGACGGCTGAGTAGAACTGTGTTAGCAGCTCCTGTGGCAGGTTGAACTTCCTCAGCTGCCAAAGGAAGTACAATCTTTGTTGGGCCTTTTTGACAATGGAATCTATGTGAGTGTCACACTGCAGGTCCTGAGAGATGGTGGTGCACAGGAACCTGAATGACTCCACTGTTGTTACAGTGCTGTTCATGATAGTGAGGGGAGAGCAGGGGTGTTCCGCCTGAAGTCCACTATCATCTCCACTGTTTTGAGCATGTTGAGCTCCAGGTTGTTAAGACTACACCAGGCAGCCAGCTGCTCAACCTCTTGTTTGTAAGCAGACTCATCACCATCCTGGATGAGGCAGATGACTGTAGTGTCGTCCGCGAACTTCAGGAGCTTGACAGATGGATCAGTAGTGGTGCAGTCATTGGTGTAAAGGGAGAAGAGCAGTGGGGAGAGGACGCAACCCTGGGGGGCACCACTGCTGGTGGTACGGCTGTTTTATAACGCTCCTTATATGGTTTAATCTGGAATGAAATATACCTGCGTATGTTCAACATCAAACTAATCTTTATGCCATGATACGCTATCAGTATATCCAAAATCATGCCATGAATGTCCTTCCTCATAGTAGTGTTGAATGAATTCTAGTTTCTTATAAATATATATATAAATATATGTTTCTTTAATTTTCTTCAAAAGATTTAAAGTTGCACCATTGAACAATGGTTTAAAGTGAAGGCAGAACTCCACACATTTACAAGAAATAAAGTTAGATACACAATTTCCTACTTCTTATATGTCTTGAGTGACAGATGTCTCGTCCAATCAGCTGTAAGAATTCAATTCACAAACTATACCTACCTTTTCCCGTTTGTCTGAATTGTCCTTGTGTTTTCTGATTTGTTATTTTGCTTTCTGATTTGTTATTTTGTTTTGCACTTCTCGGCCACCATAGTTTTTTTTTTTAATTTCAAGAAAGACAAAAGAAAGGTCAGTGAAAGAACGTCCGTTTATAGCTGCTATAACGTAACCGTCTGATGTAAATGTGCAACAATTCGCTGTAACACCGTCTCTGTATTTCTGTATCAAGTCTTATTCCTGACTGTATATATATATTTGAAATTTTTCCTGCTCCATTACAGCAGTTCTTCTCACTTTATTTCTGTGAGAACTGAGATACCTCGGCTGCTCGGCGGTCCCTCAGAGGTTCCGGTACAATTAGTCCCCCCCAAAAAAAGCCTTCCAGCTTTGCCTTCACACTCAACTTTACTCTGTAGCAGATGTCTGGAGAATCAGCTGAGACCACTACTTAAAAAGTGTTCCAGGTCATTTGATGGAAATGTTTCCCCAAAGGCTGTCGGTAATGACTCCTTTTACCTTTTTTAAATCCTGACGGCTTCCTCCAGCGGCCACCGTAACGCTGTCTGGAGTCCGGCGAGCAAGAGAGACAGAGAGACAGCAAGAGAGAGAGTAAGAAGTGACGGGCTGAGAGTTTGGTCTGCAGTGTTTGCATCACTGAAAATGTTTCACGTCGGTTGGACATGTGACGTTTTCGGTGGTTCCACAGACGACAGTTACATTCTGGTCTGGTGGAGTCTCAGGGTCGATAACATTAGCCTCTTTGTACAAACTGTTGCATTGCAGACAGGACGATGTTTTTAGGTTGACAGACGACTGCTCAGGTGTCTGCGAGACATGAGTCCGAGCCACTCTTGCAGCAGATACAGCAACGTGTCATATTTGTGTAAAATCTTTTCTACAACACCAGAGCTAGCGTACATTTTTTTAAATACGGAAAATTTGTCCGCAAAATGCGAACAAATGATGCTTTTTTTTTTCCTCTTTGATTTCCTGTCTTCTGAACTTTGCATAGAAGCAACATTTATTTCTTTTCTTCACTCCTATCATGTGGAAACATGTAAATAAGCAAACGAGGCATGTGCAAAAGTTTGTACACGTCTATTCATGTCTTGATTTTCGGGCTTGTGATATTTGCATAAAAGAAACTTTTTTTCCCCTCTTTTCTATCATTTTTCTATCATGTCATATTCTTAACATTCATTCGTTCATTCATTGTCTACCGCTTATCTGATCTATTCTTGGGTCACGGGGAGCCTGTGCCTATCTCAGGCGTCATTGGGCATCAAGGCAGGATACACCCTGGACGGAGTGCCAACCCATCGCAGGGCACACACACACACACGCTCATTCACTCACACACTACAGACAATTTAGAGATGTCAATCAACCTACAATGCATGTCTTTGGACTGGAGGAGGAAACCAGAGTCCCCGGAGGAAACCCCCAAAGCACAGGGAGAACATGCAAACTCTACAGACACGGCGGAGGCGGGAATCGAACCCTCAACCCTGGAGGTGTGAGGCAAACGTGCTAACCACCAAGCCCCCCTATTCTTAACATATAAAAGATTAAACAAGGCATGTGCAAATGTTTGTACACTCCCATATCATTATTTTCTGTTTTGTGATATTTGCAAAGAAGAAACTTTATAAGAATTTTCCTTCATGGGATCAGAAAAGTATATCTGTCTTTTTTTCCACTTTCTATCACATAGAAGCATTCAAATAAGCAAATGAGGTGCAAAAGTTTGTACAACCTCGGTCATATCATGCTTTGATAACTTTCTTTGCAGCGAAGAAACATATTTTTCCTTTTTTTTTTTTTTCTCCTGAAAACGAGTCATGAAAGTTTTCCGATAATATTCAAGTGTTGGGATTAAGAAGCCAATTCCAAATTCCAAAGCCCTTTGTTGAGGGAGCTTATTTAAGTCATTGTCTTGTAATAACTTTTTTCCTTTTCACTTTCTGTTTCTTCACTCACTGTGGGATTTTAGCCTCCAGGATTTTCTTCTCACTTATTAGAATCTTTTCAGGAAATCTTTAGCTTTCATGCGATTGTATAGAATTGATGATGGACTGATGAGCCCCATGCTGTTCAGCAACATCACAATAGGTTTGAATGATAAAAAAAAAACCTGCATTGAGCTCTAGACAATCAGCTACTTTACACCAGGGAATAATGAGGCAATCAAAGTTCAGAGACTGTGCAAAGAAACAATATTTGTTCACCTGGAAGGTTAGAATTTACCCAAATTTAATTTACTTACTGATTTGTTTTACGTATTTTAGTCTGTTATGGTTTAATTCTCAAATCTGAGGGTGTGCAGAATTTCTGTATAACATCGGAACTCTGACAGATGTTCCAGCTCCAACGTGAATGAAAGATTAATATTAATGTTTTATTGTTTCCATAGTAACAGTTTGTACACAGGGACTTGTACAGGGGATATGCTGTGGGGAATTTAAGACTAAAAATAAACAAAGTATAAAAATAAAAATAAAGTATATAATTGTCGATAATGGTTATTAGGTGACATTTTTCTTTTAGGAGTTGACAGTGTCAGCGCTCAGAGAGAGAGAGAGAGAGAGAGAGAGAGAGAGAGAGAGAGAGAGAGAGAGAGAGAGAGAGACAGACAGACAGACAGAGGGGGGTGCAGGTAGTGGGAGAGAGAGAGAGAGAGAGAGAGAGAGAGAGAGAGAGAGAGAGAGAGAGAGAGAGAGAGAGAGAGACAGAGGGGGGGTGCAAGTAGAGAGAGAGAGCGAGAGAGAAAAGAGACAGAGAGATGGAGAGGCGAGAGAGACAGATGGGGGAAAAGGGGGGGTGGAGAGAGAGAGAGACAGACAGAGAGACAGACAGAATGTTTATTCCTTTAAAAAATTTGTTAAATTATTAAAATATATTTTTTTATTTGTGTGCTTGTTTATCCTAAACTCCAACCCTGTAACGTTATCAGTTTTCAAATAATAATTTATTTTCTCAAGAACTTAAAAGTGTATTTGGAGAATTGTTTTTGTAACGTGATTAATCTCTGGAATTAATCTCTGGTCTTGTTCAATTTGAATTATTTTATAAGGAATATTTTTGTCACCAAAAAGAAGAAGTGAGCTTCAAACATATAAATAAATTGATATGAATTTATATATAAAAACAAATAAAATGCAAAGTATGTGACGTTCTTTAAATCAGAGCATTAACACAATCAGAGTGTTACATCCAGGTGATGAATCTTTCATCTTGTGAGACGTTTTCTCTTCTCAGATCACTCTGGATGCGAAGAAGATCAAACTCCTGCGTCTGCCCGAGGGAAAAGCGTCTTCTTCTGCCACCAGACAGACTGTGTTCGAGGTGTGCGTCTGTCCCAACGGCAAGCTCTTCTTATCACAAGCAGGAACAGCGTCCACCTGCCAGATCAGCAACAACGTCTGCCTCTAGACACTCTCTAAACACGTACGCACATAAAGCTACACACACACACACACACACAAACACACACACACGCAGTCCATTTTACTCCCACGACTTTACCATAAACCCGTTCCTCTCGACCACAAGGACAATCATCCTGTAAAGACCCGGATTCGCGTCATCCTTTTCATCCCTTTCAAAAGTTTTGAGGTCAAGCGGATTCTCTCCATCACGCCGAGAAAGAAGCGTCTCGTGGCTCATTTTTTTCTTGGCGTTTTATTTTTGCTACTCTCCAACTGCAATATTGTCTAGCCGGCGAAAACTTTTTGAAACATGAAAATGGGACAATCCTGAATGGTGGCAGCCATCATCCCTATCATCCCTTTCTCCCTCTTCCTCTCTTCCTCGCTCTCTTTCTCATTAATCCCCAAAAAATAAACAAATAAATAAATAAAAATACAATGAAAACTGTGCTTGCACAGGGACTGACCTGATGCACGCTCTCTGTTCAAAGAGGAGAACAGTGCCTGTGCCTTAGCTCAATGCACTCGTGGAAAGAAGAAGCACATCTCACTGACCTTTACTTTACAAAATCCTGGAGTTTGAGTTTATTTAATTTTTATTCCCTCTGAAAGTCGATATTTTTACAATACAAGAAAAAAAAAGAATGCAAAGGATCCAAATGATGATGATGATGATGACGCTGACGCCGTCTGTTCTGTGTCTACGTCTTACAGATCTGATAAAAAAAAGCTCATTTTTTATTTTTAATTGGCAAATTTCCAACTCTGTAAATTCTCTCGATTGGCAGAACATTATGAAAAACTTTTTTATTAATTAATAAACATAAATAATTATATTGAAATACAGACAATTTGGCTTTTGCATTCTTCATTAGACATGAGTGTGTGTGTGTGTGTGTGTGTGTGTGTGTGTTTTGCTGAGGGTTTAAAAAAAAAAAGGTTCTACCACTAGGTTTTCTGTATTTTATTCTATTCCTTGATCTTTTATGATAAACATCAATAAACAAACCAGGAAGGTGAACCAAAAACAAAAAAAAAAAAAAAAAAAAGAGGGGCCTGAATGAATTTCAGTATCCTGCAGCTGAATGTTGCTGCTTGTTGCAGCTGTGACGCATACGATGTGCAGCTTTCTGTTCTGAGGATCCACTAAAATGTTCCTGTTCCTCATCTGGTCATGTGTGTAAACTCATGTGTCCTGAATTATTAGAGGAAATGTAACAACCTCCTGCTTTTTTAAAAATTCTTTATTATTGTTTTTTGCAGTATTTACTTTCAGGCCTTGATTTACTAAAAAAAGTTGGTTTATAAAGTGCGAGTGGAAACAGTGGAGCTGCTGCATGTCATTTGGAATGTATGATTATATGCAAATTAGGGGGTGGGGCCAAGTGTAAATGTTGCAGTGTTTCGCTGAAATCTGTAACTCAGAATTCCAACTTCCGACTAGGAAAAAATGAACTCGATTCTTGGTGAGAATCTCTGGAACGTTTTTCCTCAACCCCGAGATCAGGAAGTGACAGCGAATCAAAATGGCTGCTAACAGAATCGGCAGGACACATCAGCAGCACTTCTTAAACATCAGATCTGTCGACGTTCAGATCTAAAGGCTTGTTATACAGCATCTATAACACTGTTATACAGCATCTACAACACCGGCGCTATGCTTTACTGTTCACTGATAGCGTGTTGCCAAAAGATGAACATGGAGGCATCCAGGATGTTTTTTACAGGTCAAAATAAAAAAAGTATTAACAAGTTTAATGCTGATTATAAAAACAAAAAAAAAAACAAGACGACATATTGGAGGGGAAAAAAGTTCATGTTGCTAGACATACACACAGAAGAACATTATCTGAATGAAAATACTTTTCAAAAGCCATCGAAACTCCGTTAGCATTTTAGGAATAATCGACGCTATAAAGCAATGTTAGCTCGGAGGTAATTTTCAGGGAAAAATTCAGATTACTTATTAAGGTATAAGTTAGATAAAATTCTTCATTTATATGATTCAGAAATTCAGAAAACTGAAATTCTGAATAGCAGAAACCTTCAACAAATTCAATACCCGCTCTTCATTCTACATAACTTCATACCTGAAGTTCTCATTCGTGTGTGTAATCAACGTTCCATACGTCGTTTAATAAATGACTTTTCAAACCTTTTAGTAAATCAGGGCCTCACTGGTGCTTTGGTTTTAATTCTTCATTTTCTGCTTTTAAATTATTTGTAATCTTTAAGGTAAGATTCGGGGCTCAAAGTAAAATGCTGGTCACTGGAGCTGGGAAAGTGTGTCGTCCATCTGCACAAAAGAATCCAAACAACTCTGAGAGAAAAACACAATGGTTTAATTGTGTAGAAATTTTGTCGAATCATGCCTGATGTCTAGTAAAACACTTGGCAAAAGGAACAAGAAACAGTTAGTAGAGGATGCTAAGCTACTAACTAGTTAACTATTATTCATTTATTATCTACAGAAAGATTTTCGTCTTGTTTGGTGAGATTACTGATGAAGAATTTGGTGCCGTTTTATTTAACGAATTTCATAATATTGATTTTTTTTCCTCATTTCCACACAAAAAATAAAATCATTTGATTCATAAATCTTGCTCCAGACAGGAAACCAAAGTTGGCAAGCCTGAAATGATGACGACGATGATGATGATGATGATGATGAGAAGGATCGCTATTTATAAAGTACATATTTTTAAAAAAAAAAGAAAGAAAGAAAAGAAAAGGCCTGTTAGATTATTTATACCTTTTTCAATAATCAAACTGTTGCCTCTATGATTTTCAAATCGACGCCGCGATCCGATTTATTCGATCGTCTCGGTCCCTACGAGTTAATCAGCATCTCAGCATCTAAGTTTTGGCCTTTAGCGAGAAGCAAAGAAAGTTTTACCCACAAAAGAGAAAAACAGCCACATTACTAACTGAGCTTGGCATAAAAACTGTTCTGTGGGAAAACGAAGAAACTGCATTTATGATGATATGATGGAATTACAGTGTCGGAGCAATCGCCATCATCATCATCATCATCATCATCATCTTCATAATCCTGTTAACATTCTTGGTGTGATGAGGCATTTAGACGTGTACACACACGTGCAGAGATACACCACTGTTTGTAGAGTAAACATGTTACAGGGGTGATTACAGCCATGCACTGACTTCTCATTTTCAGAAGTGATTTAAAAATGAAAAAAACTTTTGTGTGTGTGTGTGTGTGTGTGTGTGTGCGATTACTGCATTGTTACTACTTAGAGTATTTTTTTTTTAAAAACTCAATGCATGAGAAAATCTAAACTGCAGCAAACTGGAAGCAGCATTTCATTTTTCATAATCATTTTAATCATGTGTGGAAGATGTGGTTTTTTTTATTTATTTTTAACTTACATGGACACTAACATGGACGCTAGTGTCGATGATGATGATGATGATGATGATGATGATGATGAGAAGTCATACGATAAGCAGGACTTTAGTTTTAATTCATTATTTTTTTCATTAAGACAAAGTAAATAAGTAGAAAGATCTGGAGTGGTGATGATAGCATTATGCATGATACAATTTGAATTAATTGTTGTTTTGTTTTGGGGGGATTTTTTGTTTGTTTGTTTAAGATATGATGATTCTTCCCCAATATGTTATTCAGAATTAATTAGGTTTTTTTGTACACTAACGTGTCATGTACAGAAATTAATCATTTTTCCCCCTGATATATATATATATATATATATATATATATATATATATATTTCAGTATGGATTTGCTGATGCCCATCGGCAATGTCCCCTCTGGAACGAAAAAAAGAAAAATGAAAAAATTAAACTGCTTTGGCCCACTTTTGTGACAATTGAAATCATCTCAATGTGTTGATTATTTTTGCCCCTACATTGCTGGTTTGGTTTTCTTTTAATTGTCATATTAATGAAAAAAAAAGTACAAAAAGAAAAAAGGATCCTGGCACATTCTATGCAAAATGTAGAGAGCATTTATTAATGCGAAGAATTCTGTCCGCTGTCTGTACTAAATTTATTATACTTTATGTGTACAGTTTGTATTTATGAATTGAGTTGCAATCAAAACTGTATCAATAAATCAACTATTTCAAAAGAAAAAAAAAACACGTGAAGTTAAAGTGGAAGAAAAGTGATAAGCTACTTGTTTTGTTTTGGTTTTTTTGGGGTTTGTTTAAAAAAAAAGCTTTTCTAAGCCTCTTTAACATGTGGCGAAACAGGGTTCACAGAGGATGATGTTGAGGACATTAAACATCATCACAGCGAACAGGAAGCTCATCTGCTTACAACTTTGTTGTGTTTATAATAATAACACGCTCTAATAAACTTCTACCTCCAACTTTTCTTTCATTAAGATTCATCCACAAAAAGAAACTTGATCTGAGAACAAGTTTTAAAATAAAGAGTGAAAGAGTTTAGTGGTGAGGACGTTGAAATCATGCAACCGTGCTGGAGTTTGATTGTAGATTAAGTTTAGCATTCTAGTGCTAGTGATATATTTTTTCAGCATTTACAAATGTTGTGTTTATTTGTTAAGCTAAACAAAATGTATAGGAATCACCAACTTTTGTTGGTCACATAGTTTATTTTCAGCAATAATCCAAAATAAAATGGGAAAATCCTGATTAGTTTTTGTGGATTGACCCGGCGCGATGCTAACTTCCGGGTCAAAGGTTAACATCGCTTCGGGTCAATCGACAAAATAAATATAAAAATACGTCAGTATGAAAAAATACGTATGATATGATGTGTATAAATATGAACACGAATGTATAAAAGAGTCAAGTGTAATGAATGGCAAATGAATCATTTTTATATATCACTAGACAACATAGCAAGTCTCACACCTCCAGTGTTGGGGGTTTGATTCCCGCCTCCGCCATGTGTGTGTGGAGTTCGCATGTTCTCCCCGTGCCTCGGGGGTTTCCTCCGGGTGCTCCGGTTTCCACCTCCGGTCCAAAGACATGCATTGTAGGTTGATTGGCATCTCTAAATTGTCCGTAGTGTGTGATTGCGTGAGTGAATGAGAGTGTGTGTGTGATCTGCGATAGGTTGGCACTCCGTCCAGGGTGTATCCTGCCTTGATGCCCAATGACGCCTGAGATCACAGGCTCCCCGTGACCCGAGTATAGATCGGATAAGCGGTAGACAATGAATGAACATAGCAAGTCCATGTCGTGTCCAGAGTTCCACTGGTTTTACAATTAACTTAACCACAAACACACACACACACACACACACACACACACACACCCTAGAATAAATTTGTATTATTCACACACGACAGGACGGTATAATCACGGTCAGTGACCAACACGCTTCATTTAGATCCGGTGCAGAACAGTTCACGATCTTTCCGGAAATGGTCATCTAAATGATGCGTTCGAGCTCGACCCTCATCATGACCCTTTTACATGATTGACATATCCAACGTGTGACATGTTTTAACGTAAAACACAAATAAACCGAACAACTTCCTTTCACGTTGTTTTAAGATGCAGAACATGAACTGAACACGTTCTAAAAATAAAGTCTACAGTATGTACCGTATCTTATAATGCGTACTGAATTGAATTTTCGTGCTTTAGAGCGTCCTAACAAGCAGCATGACAGTGAAATGATACCGATGAGCATCTCAGTGACGCCACAAAAGCCTCATTTTGGCTGATTTTCAGATATACTGAACATTTAGTGAGATTCATTTAGTCTGCACTTGCAATGTAATAATCAGATTCAGATTAAGTTCACAGAAAGAGAATGGGGGAGGGGTCATGGAGGGCAGGGGTGGGGCTTAGCAACTATGACACGCCCGCAAAAAAGTTGTGATGAATATTCCAACATAACTAAAGCTATAAAAGGTAGAAAACGTCAGAGACATAATTTGTGTGTGTGTGTGTGTGTGTGTGTGTGTGGTCATAAGAAGTCTCAAAGGGTTTTTTGTGTAAATATTCGGACCATAATCCTGTTATCCTTTTATATGCGCTGTTCTTCCGCTCCGTTGCTTTAATTGTGATTTATTTCTTTTCTAAAAATTATTCCTTGCTATGAATATGAAACTGAATCAGAGGAAAAATTCAGACTAATTGGGAAATTGCAAATGCTCATAAGCATCAGTATACAGTAGCAGTGCCGTAAGAAATAAACGCTTTCTTCTGGGAAAATTTAAATGATTTTGTGTCTCCGAGTTTTTACTATCCTAAAGGTTTTTATTTGAGCTCAAGTCCCTCCACACTGCTTTAAAGCTTTTAGTCATATTAACATCTTTTTACGATGTTTTACAAAACCTAATAAAAATATTAAGAACGAATAAGAAGAATAATTAGTGTCTCTTTACTGAATACGGACGCTGGCTCCGCCCCCACTGTTTTTATTGTTTTGTTTTGTTTTTACAACCGATTACAACCACGCCCATAACTGCGGTTTAGCGTTCTGATTGGACAGGGAACGCGTTTCATAGTCAGGTGATTTCCATGCCCTGATGACGTGACGTAAAGCGAAATTAAAATAAAGTCATAAATATTCCTTAAATAATATAAATTATTTAAGGCAAACTGAGATCAGATCGTGTAGATGTGTTAGCTGTTAGCTGTTAGCAATACACTCAGTGCACATGTGAATTCATTCATTCATAGACCGCTTATCCGATCTGTTCTCGGGTCACAGGGAGCCCATCAAGGCAGGATACACCCTGGGCGGAGTGTCAACCCATCACAGGGCACACACACACTCATTCATTCATTCATTCATTCACTCAATCACACACGCACGCACACTACAATGCGCAAACCCGGGAGGTGTGAGGCAAACGTGCTAACCACCAAGCCACCCCACACATCTGAATTATAAACACAAAAAGTTTGAACAAAGTTTCTTTGTTTTTTTTTTTATCAAAAATATTTCCAAGATTTCTTTTTATGACTTTAGTAATTAACTTCAGTCATAAACATCTCTATCACTTCACTCTGAAGTTTTATTCTTATTTTATGATACATTAACTTGACTGATTATGTACTCTTGTCTGTTTAGTGTATATTTTTTATTCTTTTTTGTGTGTGTGTTATATTTGTGTATGACATTTGAGTTGCAAGGAAAACAAAGGAGAAGAGTTTTCACTGTAAGCCTCATCAAAGATATCAGCAAAACAATTTAATCCCTTTTTTTCACAGTTTTTTTCTCCTCAGATACTAAACACATCGTTAAATCTGCAAAATGGCCAGCGAGACGTGTGAATTTTGTTGTGCCAAAAAATAACACCAATTATGTGAAGGATTATTAGAGCTGGAGGAGGTTTATTAGAGCTGAAATGAATTTTTAAGCATGTGCATTAAAATTACAAAATTGGAATGTAATAGAGAGTTAAACACTGTTGATTGGACAACAGATCAGACAGTCGTGATGAAAAGGTTGCTGGGATGAAAAGCTAGATAGAATCAGTTTGCCAGGGGAATTTATAGGTTTCCTGAAGAGCGTCTTGCCTATCCTCCTCTCGCGTAGCCATCTCTCTCATAGCCGTCTCTCTCATAGACACAATGATGACAGATGTAGCTCAAGCTGTGCAGCTGAAGGACTGATTCATGCCATCGGTATCATCCACAGGAACACAAATGCTGTTCCAGGACAGGAATTCTGATTAAAAGTCCTTTCAGCCTCTCTGAAGCATCAATGGGTTTCTGAGGAGTCGTCCTGATCCCTGGTAGCCACCACCAGATTTGAAAGACTCATGCTTGCTCTTGTTTGCCTCCACCATCTGGAACACATCCACTCGGTTCACCCGGATTACACCGCTTGTTCTTAGCGTGAACTCTAAACTGTAAAGCGTTCTAAACTACTGAAATGTGAGCTTGAAGGGCAATCGGTTTACTGGCTTGATGCTAGAATGTTCTATCATCACCCACGGTGTGTGGCGGATATTACGGCATTATGACGATCGATAATGGTATTTGGACATGCAGCTGCATTGGTGATAACTCTATCTGGACCTCATACCCTGCCCCCTAAATTTTCGATATTGATTTATGGTCAAATATCCATCATGTGATTAGCAAATCTGCTGCTAATATGATGCATAATGCTGTATTTTTGCTATTTCTTTAAATTTTGTGTCACTACACCACTACACATGAGACTTTATTATCATTATTGCTGTTATTGCACCTCACCATTTTTTTTCGACAAAGCAGTAGTGGAGACGTTGGTACAAATTCAGATAGATAGATAGATACTTTATTTATTCCGATGGGAAATTTACAACTTCCAGCAGTATCCACAAACATAGGTAATAAGTTCATTCATTCATTGTCTACCGCTTATCCGAACTATTCTCGGGTCACGGGGAGCCTGTGCCTATCTCAGGCGTCATTGGGCTACAAGGCAGGATACACCCTGGACGGAGTGCCAACCCATCGCAGGGCACACACACTCTCATTCACTCACACAATACAGACAATTTAGAGATGCCAATCAACCTACCATGCATGTCTTTGGACTGGGGGAGGAAACCCCCGAGGCACGGGGAGAACATGCAAACTCCACACACACGGCGGAGGCGGGAATCGAACCCCCAACCCTGGAGGTGTGAGGCAAACGTGCTAACCACCAAGCCACCATGCCCCCAGGTAATAAGTTAATAAATACAAAAAATAACTAAATACTAGAAATTTGAAGGTACAAGAGAAGGTAAATCCGTAAGGTACGTGCAAAAGCTGCGTGTTTTTTAATGAGTCCTGTGCAAATCTGAGTGTATTGAAAACAGTGTATTGAAGAGTCCTTTACACGGTGCATGGTGTACAGTTTGTAGTACAGCAGATCAGGACAGAAAGTAATGTCACCATTAACCCTGATCACTGTCCCTAAAGGCCCTCTTCTTCTGGTTCAGAAGACCCTTGATGTCACTTGTGATCCAGGGCTTATTGTTTGGATAGCAGCGTACAGTTCTTACAGGAACAACAACGTCCATACAGAAGTTGATGTAGTCAGTAGTGCAGTCAACAACCTCCTCAATGTACCCACTGTGTGACCCCTGCAATGACGCCTGAGATAGGCACAGGCTCCCCGTGACCTGAGAATAGATCGGATAAGCAGTAGACAATGAATGAATGTACTTTATTCATGTTATTTAACATTTATTTATTATTGAATATTTTCCATGTAATAATATAAGCTCTTTCTACTTCTTTTAATTCCAGAAAAAAAAACATAAAAAGGACGAATGAATTATTGCTCACTTTGTGAATTCTCGCTGCTTGTTATTAGACTTTGCTTACTATATTAATTAATTTTTCCTTTTCAACCTTTTTATTGAATTTCTGGCTAATTACCTACCAGGCAGCAATATCCCTTGCTACTTGTAAAGATGTTTGTATTAAAGATGGGCTGTGACCCCGCTGACCTTGCTTCACTTAGCATTCAATCCATCATGAATTATGCAATGGCTGAACAGGTGGCTCTTTTTTTCATGCAAATAAAGTGGTTCCTAATTCTCATTCACCGCAAACTGAATTGTTATTGATGACTGTCACTACACACCAGGATCTGAATCTAGTTATGTAAAGATTTAGTTATTCCATTTTAATGTACTGGGTTAGATCTCAGGGTTCTGTTAATGACCTCCCTGAGCATCACGAGAGCATTTCAGAGTAAACAAGCTGCACGGTTAGTCCTATTTTTTGTATTTTTTATTTTTTTTACAGAAATGCATCATCTGATGAATCTGACAAAAAAAAGATATTACAGAGTTATTACAAAACACCTCCGTGTGAAAATTTTAAACACAGAGAAAACAAATTAAAAAGGGCTCGCTAGC
Source organism: Hemibagrus guttatus (assembly GCA_033459395.1). Lineage (NCBI taxonomy): Eukaryota > Metazoa > Chordata > Actinopteri > Siluriformes > Bagridae > Hemibagrus > Hemibagrus guttatus. The sequence continues at coordinate 17,006,401 of JAUCMX010000014.1, read as the reverse complement.
ATGCCAGATGTTCCAGATGTGCGGTATTATGGTTATAAAACGTCCGTGTGGGTGTCGATCAAATCATAATGAATTAATGTGTTGTAATTAATGCATCGCCATGACAGCAGTGTACATTACAGCCACAAATAACTGAATAAATTTATACACAATGATACTGAAACACAATCAAACTGAATAAATACACTTCTCTCTGATGTGTGTAGCCTCAGATTCATTTACATTTACATTTCTGGCATTTGGCAGACGCTCTTATCCAGAGCGATGTACAAAAGTCCTTTAGTTCTCAGTCAATGAATACATTAACACTGGTTCAATAAGACACAAACTTGGAATACCATTAGCCGAAACTGACTTGGATTTTTTTTTTTTTTTTTTTTTAAACTTTGCAACATAATTCATAAACGGAAAAATAAGAGCTAGTTTAAGTACTTCAGGAAGAGGTAAGTCTTCAGTTGCCGTTTGAAGACGGTCAGAGACTCGGCCGTACAGATACCTAAGGGAAGTTCGTTCCACCACCTCGGTGCCAGAACAGAGAAGAGTCTAGATGTATGCCTACCTTTTTCCCTGAGAGATGCTGGGACCAGTTGAGCAGTGCTAGTGGATCTGAGTGAGTGAGGTGCAGTGCGAGGAGTGACGAGAGCTTTGAGGTAAGATGGCGCCGGTCCATTCTTGGCTTTGTAGGCAAACATTAGTGTTTTGAATCTGATGCGTGCAACTACCGGAAGCCAGTGGAGGGAACGCAGCAGTGGGGTGGTGTGGGAGAACTTAGGCAGGTTGAAAACAAGTCGTTCAGCTGCATTTTGGATCATTTACAGTGGGCGAATTGCGTTCAGAGGTAGACCTACCAGAAGAGAGTTGCAGTAGTCCAATCTCGAAATGACCAGAGACTGAACAAGCACCTGAGTAGCCTGTGTGGAAAGAAATGGCTGAATCCTTCTGATGTTGTACAGAAGAAACCGACATGAGCATGTCACATTAGTGACATGGGAGGAAAAGGATAGTTGATTGTCCATGGTTACCCCAAGGTTGTGAGCAGTGGCTGAAGGGGAAATCATGGAGTTGTTCAGAGATATCACAAGGTCTTGGGCTGGGGATGGATCACCTGGGATGACCAGCAGGTCAGTTTTGCTGGGATTGAGTTTCAGCTGATGAGCCGTCATCCAAGATGAAATGTCCACCAGACATGCTGAGATCCGAGCAGAAGCCATGGTATCTGAGGGAGGGAATGAGAAGATAAGTTGGGTGTCATCGGCATAGCAGTGTTATGAAAATCCATGTGAGATTCTTGTTCTTGTCTCACAACAGAAGAACCCAGTATGCTTTTGTGCTTTTTTGGAGTTGCTGGAGCTTAAATTCCAATGTTTTGAGATACTTTTCTCCTCACCAGAGATGTAAAGAGTAACTGAGTTCTGGATATACTCCTCTGACCTCTCTCATCAAAAATCCACTCAGTTTATGGGTTTTATTTCTTTTTTCATATTAAACTCTAAAGATAGGTTCCCAGGATATCAGGAGATGCTGAAATACACAAAGCAGGAAATCAGGATCTAACAGCCATGCCAAGGTCAATGTCACTGAGATGTTCAACACTTGATACCTTGGTACAGATGTTTTTATTAAAGTGGCCAATGAGTGTGGAAATATTAAAATAATACATTGGATGATTGTAGTGAACTTTTTTTTGTAGAAGCATCTAATGTGATCTAATAATAATAATAATGATAAATATTGAAAAATCATCTCCGATATCACATCAGATTCCTAAATATTTCACATTATTTCTGCAATTGTTGTCTCCTAATTATTTATACAACTGTAAATTATTAATTGTATTCTGCAAAATAAACAAACGTTACGACTCGTTATCATTATTTTATCATTATTTTCACATCGATGACCATAAGATCTGATTTACAGGGTAGTGCTCTTTATGACGGATATACGCTGATTGTGTTACTGAAGTGTCACTGCTGCAATTACTGAATTATTATTTGGGAACAAACTGTACAGAAAAGCAGTGATCTGTTAAAAAAAAAAGTGCTGAAGACGAGCGATTTTCCCCAAACACACAACCTTCACATGCTGGATTATTATTCACATTTACAGTATAACAACATTCACTTTATACTGAAGCTAAACAGAGAGAGAGAGAGAGAGAGAGAGAGGGAGAGAGTGAGAGAGAGAGAGAGAGAGAGAGAGAGAGAGAGAGAGAGAGAGAGAGAGAGAGAGAGAGAGAAGAAGAGTGATAGCGAGAGAGAGTAAGAGAGAGAAATGAAGAATGATAGAGAGAGAGAGAGAGTGCACAATGGGGGGGGCATAGAGAGAAAGAGAGAGTAATATAAAGGAAAGATGGAGTGGAAAAGACTCAAATTTTACTACTGTACAGCATTGTTTTTTATTTTTGTATTTAAAATGAATTAATTAAATCTAAGTCTTACTACTGAGGATTCTAGACATCATCCAGTCAAAACAAAACTAGTAAGAGTCACATCAATCACGTCGTATGCTATAATCTCCTCATGCTACACGCTGTTAGCGCTATAGCTGTCAGGTGAGCTAACTCAGTCTCTCAATAAAATGTTTTAAATCTCTGAAACAAATCCTCATAAAACTTGTTTACTTCCCAAGAAGGCTTGAACTCCATCTACAAGCATGCAGAAGTTTCACTAGTTAGCGAATATTGACTGGGTAGCCTGTTTTCCTTGCTAATTCAGGTCAGATTAGCATTGAATGTATTCTAGTGTTAGTCACTCATATGAGTAGTAAGAGACTAAATGATGTTTTGAGGCAACAACGGTCAAAGTTTAAGTTGCTATTAGTAAACTGTTAGTAAAATTATGTACAAACAGTTTTTATATATCTAATTAATGAAAATTGAGTTTTGACTGGTTTCTTCGTCCACGTATAACTGAGTAACATTTCACTTAACTCTAATTCCAGAGTACTTTTTTCCACCTCTAAACAGAGTAGCGAGTCGTTTCCTGAGCTGGAAGTGAGATTTAACACCAACAAATAACATTAAATAAATAAATAAATATAGGTGGATACCTCCCGGGGCATCCTGGGGCAATTCCAGAACCGTTTCCCAAAAGAGACATAAGCAGCATGGTGAGACAGGATAAGGCGACACTTCAGAGCTCATCTGTCAACAGTCTGCGAGAGCTCGTGCTGAGTTCTGGATGCTGGAGAACATACAGAATTGCCTCAGCTTGGAGTAAACGGTATTTGCATGCGGCGTTTGGATTAGCATAAATAAATAATCGTATGAATCATCCACACTCACTGCTGATGCAACATTTCTGCTAAGGCATTTAAGTCCTGATTTTAAATAGAGAGCGAGAAGATTGAGCTTCTCTTCGTTCCATTATCATTAGAACATTCCTGTGTAAAATTAATCTCATGTTCTATAGACTGCCTGCTGATCCATACGTAGATTTCGGTTCGCTAAATTGATATAAATCTGTAAATATACTGTAGGAAATTTCCTGGACATTTTTGATTCTGCAGATCGTAAATTATACAAATGATCTACATTTAATTCATGTTTGTTCTTACAGAGCAGGTTGGATTTAACTTCTACATACTAATTAATACAGTAACTAAGAAACATGTACATTCATTCAAGACTCGAATTATAGATAAGATTTTGCACTTCATCCTCGTTATCTGATCTTCTTATGCTACACAATGTAGTTAGCACTATAGCTATCCGTATATCTACCTCTGTAAAAAGTAAACAAAGATAAAGTGAGGTGTCGCCATTACCTCCCTAGAAAGAATGAACTCCAAAAGCATGTTGAAGTACAGTAAGTTTTGCTAATTAGCCAACATTAGCTGGGTATATTAACTCGTTTATAGCTAGCTAACAGTTCGCCTGTACGTGTTCGAATCACAAGCTGTGATTGATGTAGCGAAGATAGCTGATAATAAATCGGGTCAGTGATGCTCATGGGTCTTCACTGTCTCAGACATTGCTACTAAATATTTTGTACATTTTGGGTTGTTTTATTTTGATTGAAAAATGAATTATTTAAAATTTGCACATACTGTCTATTAATTGGCTCACTAATTGACTTGAATACATTATTTGTATGTTTACTCTGTAACAAAATTAAAGTTGGATATGTTTTTTTTTAATCTCCAGAAATTCTGTGACAGTGAACCACATGAACTACATAAGTAGTACGCTATAAAATATTAGTCTCTAGTTAAAAATAATCTCCAGTGAAATCATATTTTCAGATCCATCCACTTCTTATATTTTATTATTATTTATTTGATTTAAATCAGAATGTCTTTGAAGTTGTGCAATAACCAAAACTGAAAAGCGTCCTCAAATCCACTCTCCACAACCTCATCCTCAACCGAGCAAATAAACACAAAGCACCAGCTGAGAGAAAATTAACGGATGTATCAACATCTCAAAAGCAGCGATTAGAGATGAATTTGTTATTGGACAAGCAGAAGTGAGCGGTGTGTGTTATTGCTGCATTACTCCTGGAAAGAGGGTCAAGAAGCAGTGACTCATGAGCTCTGTGTTATAAAATGGCAGCCATACAAATGATTTTCATGTTTTCTTTTCATGTTTTCTTTCCTCCTGCATGGGGCAAATCATTCTGTGGGGAAACGACATCATGAAATGGAATAAAAGCACTTTGCATCAGAAAGAACGGATTGGATTGGATCGGACTGGATTATGTCTGATTTCTCGATTACAGCTTTCTTACCATTAGGGGGCAGAATTCCATCTCAGCACAAAGACTTGCTTACTTTTTTCTTCCTCTGTTCTCATATCGGATATTGGTTAAGGGAATTATGTAAGCTTTTTAATAATCTAAAAAATGCGCCCAAAGGTGAGCGCATTTCAGGGTCACTGCCCATGTGGTGCATTTGCAATAAACACAGCGATATGGGCAGAAAGCTTAGCAGGACAGCAGCAGTAATCTGGTGAAGCAAAGCAAAGCCTTGAGGACTAATCCCCTGTTATGCGCCATACCAGTTAGCAGAGGTTTTCCCAGCTTTCCTGACACGCACTAAGACGCTTTTGGCCAGTGGTTTTAAAATTTACTCTAACACACTTTATATACACAGACCACTCCGTGATCCCTGAAGATGTTATTAAGATGTGTAGATGGTTTCCAGGCTATAAATCAGCATAACAAGGTTATTGGACTTTTTTGTTTTTTGGCAGCGTGAATGCAAAGCAGCCATAATTATCTTCTCTGTATCATAGCAGGGGATCATGAAAGAACCCATTACTCGCTAAATGACAGTTTTCCAATATCCTGATGCAGCTTTTATTGCTTTATCAATGACGTGTCATTTTTAAAATGACATTATGGTTGTGTGTTGGAGTTCGTGCACAGAGACAAAGTGTGAGAAAGCTATTAGTGTAAACAGGGCATCCCGATCCCTGGTTACAGAAGAGAATCTCACCGTTTTACCAGCAGGAAATGGAATCGTTTTGATATTACCTCACTTCAATAAACAATCCAGATCTCCAAGCTCTTTTCTTTTCCATCCAATTCTGATATTCATTTACAGTGTAATTATGTTTAGTTTCACCTCCGGAAGTGGAGCATATGACCAGATGGTACATTTTGTAGTGTTATCGCAAATGAGGTAGTGTGAATCATGTTTGTTTATATCATATTTGAAGCATCAACAATGTGAAGAAATTGGAAACCATTTGGTGATTCATACTTTTAGAAGATTCCAGACAAGTCAAAGGCTTTGGGTTAGAACATCGCACCTTCACACATGCTTAAGAGCCATAAAACTCACTGGAGTCTAAAGAGGTTCTGTGTACTGCCATATTTTCTTTGGACATAACAACCGTGTCGAGTTACACACTTTACTCCTGAGATTCCAGTGTTCCTGACCTTTTCTGCTCTCCAGACCTGCCTGATCCATCCTAATGCCCTAGTTGGAGTCTCATCACTTGGAGGTGCTCACAGCTGCTCAGGATGGTTCACATGGAGACTGTGTATAGTTAAGGACAAGTTCTTCCTAATATCCACAAAACAGAAAATGTTATAACTAGAATGACTACACAATCTCACGTTTTGTCCAGTTCTATAAGATTAATGATTTATAATCACACTCTCTGGCGTCACCCAGATGAGGACAGCTTCCCTTTTTGCTCTGGTTCCTGAACCCGGAATATAGTCTCACGAAGTTTTTCCTCACTACCGTCACCTCTGGCTCACTGATTACGGATCACATTAAAATTAATCCTGAATTTATAGATTTCCGTAAAGCTGTTTTGTGGCAATGAGACAATAGAGTGGTGGCCAGGGGATAAGTAACTCTGGATCCACTGCCACCCTGAGTAAAACATATGAACCAGATCAATGACTGAATGAACTTCATACAAATATTTAGCCCAAATTTTACCATCCAAGCCCCAATTCGTTACCAACAGGTAACCTTTTATAAAATGTTTTTCATGAGTCTGCACATTCACATATTATAGATAAGACAATTTGTTGCTGGTTTTATTGCGACATATTTATTCTCCTATGTTCTCCTGTGTTTGTCTCAGTTCACACACACTAATCCGATTCTGTTCAGAAGGAACCATTTTGATCTTTAATTTAACTAGAAAACCTTGTTTGTCCAAGAACTTTGGAAGAGTTTTTCCTGTATGCCTGGTATTCAAATGGGACCGTGTTCACATCAAGTGCCTTTCTTTACAGTAAATGATGTAGACATTTGGATAAGATAATTCCTAAACAAATATGGCTGGAGTCCATAATATCTTGTTATACCCCACAATCCTGATTCTAAAGTGAACTACAGAAGGAGGGAAGGCTCTAAATATCCTTTAAAAAAAAGTCTTCAATTGTACCATTTTATTCTCTTTTCTTGGAAGAAACACGGTTTGATGAGTTTGGTGGAGTAGAGTCAGCACTTTTATCCACTAAAGGATCATCAAAACATCAACATCAGTCTTGATTAACACCTCAATACAATTTAAATGCGGCTGAAATGCTAATTACCTCATTCGAGTGACTAACTATTTTTAAAATGTTGTTATTTAACAGATACGTAATGATGTTACATTCAATTACTTGTGGTTTGCTTCATGAACTGCATTAGTACAAGAATCATGCTGGCCCAACATTTTCAGTGAAGGAGGAGCTGCAATTTGTGCAGTTTATGACTTATGTTTGCATTTTCTACGCAAAATTGAGCCAGCTTAGGAAAAAAAACACTCCATGGGCACCACAATTTAGTTGAATTAAATCTAATACGTTTCTGCAAACAAAGGCAAAGTGTAAGTCCAGGCAGTGTTAATGATGTACACAATCCTTTCTATTAGGATAACATATTGCAAAGGTTGGTGGCTCAGTGGTAGGTTTCTTGCCTATCTTGCGGAAGGTCCCTAGCCACTGGATGCAGTGCCGGTCCCAAGCCCGGAAAAATGGGAGGGTTGCGTCAGGAAGGGCATCCGGCGTAAAACATTTGCCAAGTTGTTGTGCAGACCAGTTGGTCTGCTGTGGTGACCCCAAACAGGGAGCAGCCGAAAGCATTGCAAAGGTTGAGAGAGTTAAAGAGGGATTATGGAGTTTTGTCCATTAGAAATGCAAGTGCACAGACTGAGAAATAGAAAAAATATGTGATTGTAGTTATGTCGGAGTTTCTTTAGGCTTGTTTTTAGATTGAGGTGTGAAATTATCAGAAACCTGGCAACCTCAATGAATGATATTAACTCTTTAGGAAACTTGTTTCTGTTTGATTTTATATCAACTGTGTTCCACTCAAAACAAGCTGCTGGACTGGACGCTACATTACAGTGTTATTATACAGCCATTACATGAACAGGAAGTTCGCATTCAGGCTGTTCCTTACTGCATGGATGTGGTCATGTGCTTGACACAGAGGAGCAAATTAAATGAAGTGAAAGCGATGCAACTCAGATGGAAGCTTTATTTATGGGAAGGTTAATAACACTACATATAGCTTGTAAATCTATAACTACTCTGAGCATTTTAAAGGAGCAATTCTTGAGCAATCGTCAGTGTGTAGAGAGCAGCCTGGGTGTTGACTGACTGACAAGCAAACAAAAACTTGCTCTGTGGATTAAACCATTCATTTTTCTATCATGTCCTACACACATAAGAAATAAAGGAATGACTTGGTGATTTTACCTTTAATTGCCTTTTATGGAAAACAAGCAAAGCTTTAAGGAATATTTCTGGGCAAGAAAAAATTAACTAGCCAATTTCATGTCATGGCAAGTTTATGCATCTGTCATATCTTTGAAAGGCTACATTTATTACAGACTTTTAAAAACAACAAACTGCACCTTTAATGAGACGTTAACAAGGACAGAAAACATATCCACTACCTGCTTTAAATCCTGTTAAGTCTCTAAACAGTTTAACCGCATGACAGAAGGCACTTTTCATACCTGATTTTGTAGATATAAGGCCATGCCACTAGAGGGCTTGTGTGACTGATGATGAAATTAAATTACGTCGAGCTTCGGCGAGTATCATCACTTTCCCAAAGACTTCCTGGGATGAGAAGCTTGTTTGAATACGGCTAAAAAATAATTACAACACCTGATGCAATCAGACCCCTTGCTGAGTCATAAAGCTATTAGTGGAATTTTTTATTAACTTACATGAAACCCCATCTGGCATGTGGAACATTACATAAGTTACGTCCTTGCCTGCGAGTCGCTGGGTAGCAATATTGTGCTGCTGGCTGCAGACTCTTAAAATCTCTGGATATTTCAGCGTAAAGCAATGCAAATGAAGATTAAAGATAAGTTCGAGCATCTTTGCTGCAGATAAAAGCAGCATGAACACAACCTCAAATCCATCTCACCTTTTTTAAACACATATGGATGAAATATAAGTGAGATTCATTGTATTTATGGAGCCATAAAGCTTCCTATAATGTGGTTTCATTTGTATATTTCATATTATCCCGAGCCGGTATAAAGAAAGTCTGCTTTCAGAGTGTTTGTTGTATAAAAGTTGCAACTCTAGCATCATCACTAGGGTTAGAGTTAGCATCAGACATGGCAAATCATACTGTCTTCAGGAATATAACTTCTAAAATTAAATATAAAAGCTTGTTAGATGAAGATAACAAGAATGTAGAAATCTTTGTGAGCTAGCTAGATAGCGAGCCGACATGCTATTACTGAGTGTGGATTTTTTGGGATCTATTTCTGCTAGCTGAGCAAAACAAATTTAATTATTACATTATATTGGAGTGTCAGAAATGTCAGGGATTCAACACTACATTTTTTGTTATAAATCTGTTATATAAAAGCAATATGTAGAACTTATTATGTTTACCGTTAACCCTGAGTTAATAAGCTTGTGTATTTATTTAGGAATTTTTATCTTAATTTTGTGCCAAAAATTATTTGAAAGCATATTCATCAGTTCATTATTAGCTACCATTTAGCTACCATGATTGAATCCGTAAAGCTGTAGCATACATCATAAGATTTTGTCAGCTGTGACTTTTTTTGTAGCTTGTTAGAGGGCTAAAGAAATCTTGAAATTTTGTTTAACTGTGTGGATTTTATGTACACTTATTCAAGCTGTACACAGATAGGGGGCACCCTTTTTGCCCCACCCTATATTGACTATCAGTCCAGTAAAGTCACTAGGTCTAACCTGGCATCAGCATTGTAAAAAATCTGGCTACTGACTATTAAAAAAAAAAAAGAAATTAATTTCTCTTGCTCTAGAAGAAGTTGCTTTCGGCTGCTCCCTGTTTGGGGTTACCACGGTGGACCAAGTGGTCCGCACAACAACTTGGCACAGGTTTTATGCCAGATGCCCTTCCTGACACAACTCTCCCATTTTTCCAGGCTTGGGACCAGCACTGCATCCAGTGGCTGGGGTTTGGGCATTGGCTGGAAATTGAACCTAGGCCTTCTGCATGGTAGGCGAGAAACCTACTACCAAGCCACCAATGCCACCAATTACGCTATTAAAGTGAAACTGATGCTAAATCATACATCCTACTGCTCGGTTTCTATTCACTCTGACCACTCGTGGTTTATTTTCAGCATAATACTTGTATGCTAAACATCTCCTTTGCACTTGTTTTTCAGAAGTACAAAAAAGGACATTTGTTTATTTCTCACAAATGTCAGGTTGCAGTTCGAATGAGGTGTGTGACTAATAACCAGCTGTCAGCATAGCAAATAATACAGAAGCACTCAAACTCTCCTCTTTTTCACTAGTGAAGGTGAAATATGTGTTTAGATTTTGCTGTAATTCCATGATTTACACTTCACCATGTAGTGACAAGTGGTAGTACCATTCCCCTTTCATTGCAAGTGTCAAAGAGAGACATTTATTTACAAAGCTCCATGAACCAAGGAAATATATAACATAACATAACTTCCTGCTTGGGTCTTCAGGGAGAAACTCGCTGTTCAACACAAATAGATTGATAAAATTTCTCAGAAACAGACGCTGACTGCTGAGCTGCATACTCAGAGAACAGACGTATCTATAAAGACCTATAAAGTGTGCGGTATCTGGGTGAAGGTCAGGGTTTAGCTACTCTCAGCCCAAGCCCGGGGGCACTTGCCTTCCTGTTAATCCAGTGAACCTCAGTGGATTTTGAATGCTCATGGCATTGTAGATTTATAAGCAGTTTCCCAAGTATTCCTCATTAACGCTCTGCTTTATAAGCGTCTCAAGGGGTCTTCATTAATTAGCTTGTTTACATTCTTTGTAGCAGAGCAAACACTTGACTGTTCCAAGTGTTTGCTCGTTCATGTCGCCATCTGCCGAAATGTCTTTCTGATGCGAGGAAGATTGGTTCACACAGTGCATTAGGTTACACTAAACAGTGGTAATTTTCATTTACAAGGTATATATACACAGAGACACCATCAGCACAGAATTATTTCCTGAACCATTCAAATGTCAGGCTTACATTTACATTTGCATTTAGAAGATCCCATTATCCAGAGTGCATCCTCATGCTAGTTCACTAGATCAAAGACTAAGTACCATCAGTCTAAAAATGTTGTTGGTGGAGGTGGTAATTCAAGTATTTGTTGAAGAGGATGGTCTTTATTCCTCGGTTAAAGATGGCCAGTGACTCAGCTGTTTAGACAGCCAGGTGACGGTCAATCCATCTGGGTGCCAGGACAAAGAAGAGTCTTGATACATGGAACTGCTGCATACCTTGAAAGATGGTGGGTCTAATCAAGCTGTGCTTGAGGCATTGATTGAGTGCTTTAAAGTAGCTGGGTGATGGTCTGGCCTATTTTTGGCCTTATAGGTAAGGATCAGTGGCAATTACAGGGGCAGTAGTGGCTCAGTAGTTAAAGGAAGGCACTGGGTAACTGGGTAATTCAAGCCACCAGCCTGCCATTGTTGGGCCCCTGAGCAAGGTGATTAACGCTCACTGCTCCAGTTGTGCTGTATCCTGGCTGACCCTGTGCTCTGACCTAAAATTCTGAAAAAGAATTTCACAGTACTGTAAAAGCTTCTTCCAAGGACCAGTGTTTTAAATGATGGAAGCCAATGGAGGTAGAATAGTAATGGGGGGAGGTTCAAATCATGCAGCTGCATTTTGGATCAGTTACAGAGATCAGATTGGGTGCAGGGGTAGAAAAGCCAAGAGAAAGATGCATTAGTCCAGTTTTGATATGGTAAGGGACTGAACAAGCAACTGAGACATCTCTAGGTAGCAACGGACAAATCCACTGATGTTGCTGAGAAACTGATATGACTGAGTCAGTTTAATAAGAAGCAAGGGTGTACATGTTTACTCCAAGGTTGTGTGCGGAGACAGATCTGAGATCTGGTTAGGGAGGTGCATCTCCAGGAATGAACAGCTGAATAACACTAAACTAAACCATATAGAGATATGAGCATCCGGGAAAGAGAGGGAGAGGATGAGTTGAGTGCCATCAGCATAGCAGTGGGATAGAGACCAATGTGATGATTTGACCTCACCAAGAGAGTGAGGACAGAGGAAGAACAGAAGAAGACCAAGCACTGAGCCTTGTGTGGCACCAGTCTGCATGGAACAGATGTCGATCCCCACAAGGTCACCTGATATAACCTTCCCTTCAGGTGAAAGCCAAACATGGCCATGCAGTGCCATAAAATCTAAGAATTCTGAGGATGAACAGGAGAATGTTGTGACTGTGTTGAAAGCTGTTGAAAAGTTGAGAATGACAAATGATGACAGTTTGGCTGATCAAGCTGCATGAGTCTTCAGTAATCTTCTCAGATACAAGAGCAGCTCTGAGAACTCAGTAATAAATACAGCTTTGATAATGGTGGGTTCCAACACATGGGTGTAATCTGTAAATAAAATCGCAACAAATAACAACAAATTATCATCACTAAGTATCTCTAATCACATGTCTGTAGGCCAGCAATCATTTATTAAGTGCATCCTGAAAGCTGATGGTTGATTTCACGCTTAATGTCTTATAATACCACTGCTTATTTGGCAAGTTTGGATTAGCAGAGGCAGGAAGTACACACACCCAGAAGGTCGTCCAGCCAGCATTGTGCCAGCTGCAAACACTGCTTATAATTCATAGAGAAAGGCGTGTAATATGGTCATATCTTCTGAAGCTCAGACACTTTCATGCCTGCATCATAGAAACTGTGCATTGAAATTGATGTCTTTCTTAAGGTTCTTTTTTTATTCTATGCTTGCCTTCAAATCATGTCTTCTTTCATACTAAATGCCCTTGGGTACCTAATACATTACAGGGAAGTGTTTTAGGTTCTTGCAAGTTTGTTCTGAAATAAGAAATGTGGCCAGGGATGTGAATGAGAATTTAGCCGTGTTTGCTCTGTTAAAAAAGCTAATGAAAATGAGATTTGTTTTTCCTCAAGAAGACATTTTCACAAAAAGTTTAGCTTAAGCCTCAATCCGGGATTTGAAGTGATAGGTTTGTTTACATCTAATTTATTGTTTACACTCACTGATTCTTAAAGATAACTTTTTTAGATCCCACATGTCCCCAAATCAGCTATCACACCATATCTTGGGCCAAGTCGGCATGGTGTTTTTCCCCTAAACCTAATTATAGTATTACAGTGCTTCTTTATGTCTTGGGCTTTTTAATGTCTTTTGAGGATGTGGAAAAAAACAAGCTGTCAGACTTAACACAGACCAAAAAAGGACAAATATTTAAGGGCTGGATCAAGTCATACCAGAAGTGACTGAAAAAATGTGAATATTTTTTATGGACAGAACAGCCCTAATAAATAAATGTCTATAAATATCTTGACTCTAGTTACAGTGTACTTACTGTATAGGGGCAGTTTGAACATAAGGGTAGGTTGTACAAAACCCCATCATATACAATATGGCAGCCATTTGGCAAATGTGAATCTTCATAAAGTTGTCATTTCCAAAATTCCACTTAAATTATAATCGTTTCTGTAGCGATAGAGTGACTTTATCTTTATACATGCTCCTATCAGACAAATAGAAGCCCATTCAGAACTGGATAGCTAATGTTTCTAAATTGGGCTTACCCCAAAAATACTTGAGGTCACTGCGATTTTATAGCAAATAATCAGAATCAATTCTGTGACATACAGGACCAATTCTGTAAGATATATTCCAAAGATTAAGAGAAGGAAAGGGGGATTGTGGAAAGGATAATGTCAGAAATGCATGTGTGACCTTGTTTCCAATGCGAAGGCTGAGAAAAATATATCTTTATTCATCAATGCTTGAATTTTTTGGCCTAGTTTCAGATTTGATGTGTGATTGGATATTTTACTGAAACCTGGCAACCCTGATTAATAATATTAGCTCTTTAGGAAACACATCTGCTATTGGGAACACAGTTGAACAAAGGTACTAGGCCTAAAACTTCAAGACTGGATGACTTTATGTTGCCGAATCTCGTCTGCTTATTACAGCGTTCCTCTAAAAATACTCGAGGTAGTTGCCCAAAGCAAAGTCAAGTGTGAAAACCTTTCGACTTTTGCTGGAGGCTATGTTATTATTAATGTTGTCCTGCAACACCAAAATCTATGGTGGAGTCGAGATGCGCTGTGTAAGCATCATTGAGGATGATCACATCCAGTTCAAAGTGAGGTGGAACCTAATCTGTAGAATATGAGATTTTTGTCATAGAGTAAACCGCATCATCTGAGCTCGGCCAGGCCTGGAGCATTAAACCGAGCCCCCGCAGGTGCAGGAGAAAGCAGCGAATCAGGTAGGAGCTGATGACCCACAGACCTTGCTGACAATGCAGCTTCGCTCACTTTGAAAAGTTGCTGGGCAGGGGGGCACCTTTTGTGCAGCATGAAGATGGTTGAATTATTTAAAGCCTGTGAGGAGCCTCAGCGCAGGCAGCCAGCGCTGTTTCATACAGAGGGCTGATGACCTTCATCAGACTTCACATATCATACACACACACACACACACACACACACACACACACACACACATACACCACAACTATGTTTACTCCTCTGGTTTGAGTAGCTATTAAAACAGCACAGCAAATCACAAATTCCACACTGGGTGCAAGTCGTGTTTGAAGTCCAAAATATTGCAAGTATGTGCTCTGTTTATCTGTCTACTTCTCGCAGCTTATCGAAGAACAGAGAGAAAGTTCACTGTGTGCTAGTCCTATTATGTTATACTGTTCACCGCAACCAAGTGTTTCAGGAATACAGATGAAAAGTAATGCAATGACAACAACAGTACTTAAGACTTTTTCACATAGATGGCTGGTTTAGACTAACAGCAGCTCATCTTCAAGACTAGAGGTGGAGGAACTTAATAAATGCATTTCACACCATCAAGGTGCTCTAACTGCGTCCATATGAAGTGTTGGTCAAGTGCAATTAATGGCAGCCAACATGGACAAACAGCCATCAGGAGAGATGTGCTCGAGTTTACAGCCTGAGCTTGAGCACCGTCTCTACATAGACATCAGCACGGTGGAATGAGGGGGGAGAAAGATGCAGAGCAGAAGATCTGGGCTTTCAGAGTGACACACGGCAGAAGCCAGGAACTTCTGCCACAGCCTTCAGAGTTGCCAGTTATGGAAAACGGATCCGAAAGGAATTTATGGTGTTACTTCTGCTGTCCTGTGCCAATACAGAAAAAAAGCCTTTTCGTTGGCTAGGCAAGAATGCCCATGTGTGTGCACTTCTATACAGGAAATGGTGGAATGATTTATTACATCTTAAACACTATGAATATATGGTTACTCCTAGCATTCTTGGTCAGTACAGCTCGAGCTGGCATGACTCGTATCTAGCATAAAAACAGCTGTTAATATCTTTTACTGAAACTCCTGTGATGAATGACTCATAAGAGTATTCCAGAAGCAACTTCATGTTCTGATCAAAGCAGAAGTCAGCGGTTTTAAGCTTGTTATTGACCAAAAGTTTAGAAAAGATGTTTGCGTATCCTTCTTGTAGAGAATGCAGGAGAAGACAAATCACCCCGTACTTGAGCAAGAACAGGAATCCCAGCAAGATGGTCAGGCAATAAACAAGTGGCTGGCTGATCTCTCTCTTTCTCTCCCTCTCTCTCTCTCTGTATCTGTATTGTGAGGAATGCTGGAGGTGAGAAATTTTGCTCCAATTTTCTGCTTTTCCATTTGATTTTTTCAAGATATCTAATATAATCCCTAGTGTATGAAATAGATTTTTAGTCGGGTTAAAACCCGTGAAGAAACCCCGTCATGGATACGTCAAAAAACTGATTTCAAAGCAAATATTTCCCGGGAACCAGGAATGTTTGCTGACGTCTGCCTGCTACCAATAAACCAACAATGCAGGGCGATGAACAGAGTGTTTGTGTTACATACAAACACAGCTACTAGATATATCTATATATTTTTTCACTAGCCGACAAGTTTATTTGAATAGAGTTGTGTGATTAATTCCTTTAACAAGCTCATTAAAG
The DNA here is from genome assembly GCA_033459395.1 of Hemibagrus guttatus. Lineage (NCBI taxonomy): Eukaryota > Metazoa > Chordata > Actinopteri > Siluriformes > Bagridae > Hemibagrus > Hemibagrus guttatus. The sequence goes on along the minus strand of JAUCMX010000014.1, from coordinate 16,990,495 downwards.
AACAAAATTTAACAAATCAAGAACAAGAAGAATCAGCAAAAAAGTAAAAGTGTAAAATTAGGATAATATAAATGATAAATACATAGGTGAAAACAATAAGTAAAAGACCAAATATATTAATCAAAGGCTAATTTTTAAAGCTTTTTAAATATATGAATTTCTCAATTGTCACATTTCCATAAGTAAAAGGTTCCAGATTTTGGAGGAATAATGGCTGAAAGCTGCTTCAGCTGATCCCTTAAGGTTTACATTACAATACGTCAGAAACTCAGCATTGGAAAACCTCAAACTATAAATTGGTACATATTTTGATAAAAGATCCCACTTGGCTGCCAAAACCAGAAATCAAACATCATTCAGAAACCAAACTGGCAACACGATCTGCTGGATTTGTCAGTTCAGATTGCGTTAAATGATTTATTTGCTGTGAAACGGACATGTTAAACAGGCTTGTCTGGGTAACGGTCCAGAGACATATAAGCCTGAAAGTGGCAACAGGACGAAATCTGCTGAAAATCACATATGGCCAGAGGTTACTTGCACAACCTTTGAGAATAGAATAAAAACATTAAAAGCACCAAGTGGTTGAGAAATCAGATGAGGGAATTAAAGTAACTCAATGCAATAGACAAAATCTCTCTTTCACTGAGGAACAAGTTCCTAAAGAATCAGATCACAGTTATGAGGACTTGGAGAGTCCATTCCATTCACAGGAAGTGTCACAGGAAGTAGAACAATATTTACACTCTTATTTATTCTTGATTTAAATGTACACTTTATACGGTGTGCAACAGAATTGAAAACACTACCATTGATGAGCGTGATGAATAAACAGTATCAACCTTATTATTTATTATTAAGACCAATGTATAAAGTATGAAGTTCTACTGAAATGAAACTGCTGACAGGAATCACACTCAGTGGATCTGTGAGAACTTTTTCAATCAAGGATATAAGTGCAGAATATGTGCTGATTAACATGGTCTAGACAGCTCAAGATGGTAAACACCAGTATCAGAGACACAGCTAATTATTACTTTGATTGTTTAATTAACATTTTCTCTCCAAAGGCTGGTCCAGAATGTGCATTAGATTCTTTGTAAAGTTGCCTATTTAAAAGCTTTCCACAAGAAAGTACCATGTGGGGTGTTAATTGTAGCTCTCTCCAGGAAAACTTGCTCCCTCGCTCTATTTTAAAAAGCCTGGAGAGAGTCATGGTTTCTGTCTTAAGTCAATCAGTTGATGGTGGAATTTTGGCAAAACTCAAGTCAGGAGTCCACAGCACAACAAAATAAAAGATATTGAAGGAAGACACTAAAGAATCAGAGTGATAAAAAAAAGAGCTTCGAGAAGAGTTTACAAGAAGACATTCTCTACTGCCAAAGAACCTACTGGATGAGAGAGGATGTAAAGGATTGATTAGAAATTGCAGCCTAAAACTCCTAGATGGCAGAAAGCTACCAGATAAACAAGCCATTACACCACATCCATTGTCTTTAAATTAAAAAAAAAAGTATTTGGCAGCACACTGACAATACAACAATGACCCACCTACTACAAGCTCTGCCACATCTTTCACATAAAGGTAGGAGTGAACTGGGGAGCTGTGTGTCCTTTAATGAACTCGCTGCCTCAGTTCGAGAGCACTTGATTGGGAGATGACCAGGACTAGATCAGAAAGACTAACAGTTTTAGAAAAAGCTCCCTGGCCTTTAATTAACAGAGCTATACTCTGTTTTTATTTCTTGAAGTATTTAGAATTAAAAAGCTGCAGAAGAGCAGTTGTGATTCTCCTCCCTAAAAAGGGAGATCTGGGATGGTTGATGAACTGGCACCTGTGGATTTTAAGATCCTCTCCAGGCCCTAACTAAGTGCTTGGAAATGGTGTTGGCAAAAGTTCTCCATGCTGAGAAGCCTGCCTGTATTCCAGGCCACTCCTGGAATATGCTTTGACAATTTGTTTTAAGATCTTAACACTGGATTTGCTTTGCAGCAGTAAGAAAAAGCAATCAGGATTAAGTCTTGTTAAGATTCCCAATACCTTTGGCCACAACCCAAAGTCTGTCTCATACATACTGGAAATGTTAAACACTGATGTTTACTGAAAGTAATTAAGACCTCTTCCAGTCAGTAGAATAACACTAGACTCTGTAGCACTGACTGTGAAACCAACCGCTGATGACCCCAAGAAAAAGGTTCCATGACTGGCATTTCCATCCCTTGCCTCAAAACCAGAGAATTGGTGATGATGAAATAAACAGACTGTGCTGATGATATCACTATCCAAAGATCATCATACTCCCGCATCAACTGGAACAATTGGAAGTGATTCCCTGCTAATTGGAGATTGGCTCAAGGATGAGAAACCCAGACTCTCCAGCAGTGCTCTTGGAAACAAAATGCTTTTTTAATTAATTTAGTGCTTAAGGCAAAAGAGACCCGTTATGGTCTAAAGAAGAGCATTTTGTCTGTATCAAGTCCACCCTTCTAATGCTTTTGCTGGAACATTTTCCAGAAGAGCAATGGTAGATTGGTAGTGCTAGGATTTGCAATCACAACCCTCTGATCAGCAGTCCAACTTCTTAACCACTGAGCCGTCTCGGAGGTTGGGAACAGTCTTAAAAGTTATCTGTCATGTGTTGAGGAAGCTAGCTAGAAGGTGTGAAATGGGAGGAAAATATGGGGGGATAACGTTAGATGTGCTGACTGAATCACTCTGACAGATCTCTCTATCCGTCTCTCTGTCTGCAACTGCAAACTTTTCCCTGAAGTGCATCAAGTTACTCAAAGTCAACGGGGATTGACACTTCGCTTCCGTATCTCATCCCTTGGTTTGGCATAAACGCTTTCACTTGTTAAAATCACAGAAGTTTCTACTGCTTGTCAGTGTGACTGAAGGAATGCCCTGAGTCACCAGAAAAAGAAAGCCAGAAGGAAAAATTCGTAACAACAAAACAATTGACTCAAGCTGTCACTGGCTCTAAGACCGGCTTGTCACAAGTATTGATTCTTCCTACGTGGAGCTTAAGTGTTTCTGAAGTGTCCATGAGACTTGCTGAAAGAAATTCCAAATAAGGTAAGCTTTAATGTAGAATAGAAAAGGAAAAGTCTTTAAAAGTATGTGTATCGTTTTTTCTCATTACCCATGGACAAGGAGTATTCAGATCTACAACAAACTAGTTATAAAAATTTGTTCATTTTGAATTTCAGAAAGTATGGCGTGCAAGTGATGTGGAATCAATGATAAGTGGGATCAAATTTCATAAAGTCAAAAGTCTAGTAATCTGGTGGAAGGTGTACTAGTGTGCCTATGGGTGAGATTTTATCCCATTTAAATACCAGAGGTTTTTAATGACATTGACAGCAAGCAGCTCCAGCAATGAGACTGACCTCAGTTACAAATATCAATGAAATGTTAAAGACCCTTCGAGCCACTGAAAAGTCGTGTTGAGGTCATAGTCATCAAAGAGTTCTTACAAAAGGCCACTTTTTATGAAAGGTCACATCTAACAGTCTGAAGGGTGTTCAGTTTGTTCTTGTGGATGAAGAATCCAATGACAGATTGACATAAAACCACGGAGGAACCTTGTTTTGCTTAGCGGATGAGAAAATGGTAGCTCAGTGGTTATGGCTTTGTGCTGCTGATCATAAAGGTCATAAGTTTAGGACAAAGAACCAGCAAGCTGACTGAACTTTAACACATTCTGCTCCAGGGGAACCATATCACAACTGATCCTGCACTCTGAATCCAACTTCCAACAAACTAGGCTATGATGCACAATGAAGAACTTCACTGTTCTGTTTATGTATATGTATATGACCAAATTCTAATCCATCTAAAACTAGCTTTGTGCAATCAATGTTTATCTTCATCGAATAGAAGATTTTTATTTTTCCACTTTGCAGACATTCCTTCATGGAGCCAGTTCCCCAGTATAAGCTGATTTCACTGTATCATCAGGATTTCCACCATCCAGAAATACCCCAGTCAGCACTTACTCTTCCACCGAGCATGCTTCCCCATTACATTTGCTATTTGAATGATCCATCTATAAAAACAGGGAAGTTAAAGCTCTGACTTCTTCTTTCAGTACTTTGTGTTCCATCTTATTGGCATGAAACTAATTGGTGTAAACAGACCTTGAATTTGCAATTAATCTTGGATAAGCTGTTTACATATACTGGACATTAGCGTGCTGAGAAATACTGGGTAAAATTATAGTTTTACCCAGAGTTCCTTTTTTAATTTCCCTCCATCTACTAAATTACACTAATCAGGGTTTAAAAGAAACATCTCCACATTTACTGTTTGGCTAAATCACCACCATCATTCAGTTTGTTCTCCTGCTTATAGGGACCGTATTCAGAGTTGACTTGGGTGTGGTGTTAATACTGAATTCGTTCAAATTGGTCAGAATTCTGTCACTACAGATCTTGCTATTTAAAAAAAATAAATAAAAAATACAAGCTGAAGTTGGTGTGTTAAGTCAAAATGGAGAAGTGAACTCTGTTGTGAAGATTTTGATTTCCTTCCTTCTCCAGAGTCTGCTTTATTTGTATTTAAGTAACTACTCGCTCAATCTGTTCGTCTGAAGATTTAATAAGAACAATTCAATTCCAGAGAAACCGAGTAATTACCTAAAACCTATTAATATGAATTAGAATTTGGAATTAGAATGTTTGTCAACGGGGGGCACAGTGGCTTAGTGGTTAGCACATTTGCCTCACACCTCCAGGGTTGGGGGTTTGATTCCCGCCTCCGCCGTGTGTGTGTGGAGTTTGCATGTTCTCCCTGTGCCTCTGGGGTTTCCTCCGGGTACTCCAGTTCCCTCCCCCAATCCAAAGACATGCATGGTAGGTTGATTGGCATCTCTAAATTGTCCGTAGTGTGTGACTGTGTGAGTGAATGAGAGTGTGTGTGTGTGTGTGTGTGTGTGTGTGTGTGTGTGTGTGTGTGTGTGCCCTGCGATGGGTTGGCACTCTGTCCAGGGTGTGTCCTGCCTTGATGCCCAATGACGCCTGAGATAGGCACAGGCTCCCCGTGACCTGAGAATAGTTCGGATAAGCGGTAGACAATGAATAAATGAATGAATGTTTGTCAAGGCAATTTATGAGTCTGGAAACCGATGATGGCACTGAAAACAAACTAAAACTCTTGTTTTATAAAATAAAAAATGGCTTTAAGCTTTGAAGACAATTCGAGTATGTGCAAATTGTAACTAATATGATTTCAAGATCCAATGAAAGTAGAGTAGATTCTTGCTGGGAATCAAACTTTAAACAACAATGTTGATTTTCAGGAGCAGCAATGTCTGAGACAGTGAAGCCAGATGACCCAGTTTATCAGCTATCTTCAGTTTTAAATGCTTCAAACAAGATAATGATCTACTAATTAGGGACATTTCTGCATTTCACTGCTAATCATCTGGGTTAGAGGTTAGCTAGCTGAGTGATCTAGACTAGCACTAGACCAATCTTTTGTTTTACATACAGTATGATTAGCGATTATCACAAGCTGTTAGAGCCTGTGGGTAAGGGAACTCTTACGCTCTGTGTAAGGGAAATGTCTATGAATTAATAGGAGTTAGCTATCGTACCTAGCCAGCTCCTGAAACCCAGACAGTATTTCGTTAGCTTTCCTTATAAACTGTTGATAATAATGTTTTCACTTCAGCATAGCTCAATAGATTATAAGAACAAAAAAGAAAATAGAATGGAGAGAGAGAGAGAGAGAGAGAGAGAGAGAGGAGACACTGCCTGTAATCATGCTTCATTCCACTTTTCTCACATAAATGGAAGAAAGCCTCAGGAGAACAAGGCCATTATCAGCTAAATTAATTCTTGCCAATAAGAGACACACCACTGATGAGGAAGTTGATAAACAAGTGAGTCTTTAGAGGCATAGAGATGTATTAAAGTGGAAGGTCTGTTCACACAACCAGACATTCCTATGCAATTGATCCCTATATGTTTAGACAAGACAGAGGGATTGCTTATTTCATTAAAAAGAAAAGATTAGTCTCTTTGTTAAATATCTCATCATACGTGTCTCACTGACATCTATAAGAATACTTTCAGAATATTTTTTTCCAACATATTTTATAAAGAAAGATGTAATTTCCATGTTCCTGTCTATAATACCAGCAGGTTAATCATAAAGATATGACACCATTTAACATTATTAAAACAGTCAGACTGATTTCTAATCCCATCTTTTATCCATCCGAACTGCATAAACATGTCATGTTTATAATCACACTGATTCCATTTAGCATATTTTCTGATCCTCTACTGAGATTCATTCCATGCTTCACCAGCGGTGTTTCGTACAGTAAACCACCTCTTACAGAGGCACTCAGGTGCTAATAATAAACATAAACTTCCTGTTTTATCAATTTAGTGTGTAAAAAAGAAAAATCTGAGAACGATAAAGTGACACCTGATGCATCACGGTTCAGTGAATCCAGACATAACGGTCTTGCATTCAGGCTCCATCGTGCATTTCATTTTTCATGTAAACTTAATCAAATACACATCAAGCTGCACTCAGCATTTTTTTAATTATATTTTTTAAAGAAATGCCTCCTTGGAGCCAGCATTGTATTTTAGAATCCTGAGCTATGAGTTTATATTGCTCTGAGGCTCACATCCAGTTAAAAATCAATCACTTATGGAGAATAAAACAGCAGATATATTATAGTCCCTAGTTTAATATTGTTTACGTTATTTTATAATAGATTACTTATTGGAATATTATTTAAAACTGTGAAATTATTATTTAATATGAAATTATTTATTTCTTGTAGCATGTGTAACGATCACACTGGTGTGTGTAGCTGAGTGATGCAGCAGAAGGAGTTGATTGACACTGATGATTAAAAAAATAATTATTATTATAAAAGATGCCAGGTGGATAATCTGAGCTATGATTTAAACATTTACAATTTAAACTTTAAAGACAGGGGGGGCACGGGGCTTAGTGGTTAGCACGTTTGCCTCACACCTCCAGGGTTGGAGGTTTGATTCCCGCCTCCGCCGTGTGTGTGGAGTTTGCATGTTCTCCCCGTGCCTCGGGGGTTTTCTCCGGGTACTCCGGTTTCCTCCCCCAGTCCAAAGACATGCGTGGTAGGTTGATTGGCATCTCTAAATAGTCCGTAGTGTGTGATTGCGAGAGTGTGTGTGTGCCCTGCGATGAGTTGGCACTCCGTCCAGGGTGTATCCTGCCTTGATGCCCAATGACGCCTAAGATAGGCACAGGCTCCCCGTGACCCGAGTATAGTTCGGATAAGCGGCAGACAATGAATGAATGAATGAATTTAAAGACAGCTTGGAAAATTTATGGAAAGATCTCACCAATTTCATATAATGATTAAATCCTCGCATTTAGTAAAACTAAAAACAGCCGACTTCCTGTTTAGCAAATCACAAATTTGTGATTTGCACCTTCAAAATGCCCCCTAAAGGTGAATTTGGGACACAGTTTAAATTAGTGACAGCATGACATTCTAATACCAGCTCCAAAGCAACAAATAAAAAAGCTCATTCACTGTGTAGTATTTCTACACGGCTGATAGAAAAGCATCTCCCTCACATTTGCTGCACATCTCAGGTTGTTCTTACCACCAGGACACATGACCATGACATCATCACCTGACTTGCTTTCACCTGGACCATAAGCAATTCTCTGATATTTCAGATGATATTTGTTACAAACCTGGATCGAATTTGTTCTATTTTTCGTCTTTTGGATACCCGAGCCAATTTTTTTTTGCCAATATCGATATCCTGGGTTTGATGACAGCGATGCAGAGCATACTGGCTACATAGGCTATTCTGGGAAAGTCAAGAACCACATGGTGAAGGAACAGTTTTCATCTGCAAGTCATCAGGCTTGTCAATAACTCTCACCCACTGCGGCACACACACACACACACACACACACATACTGACCTTTTGCACATGAAACAAAATTTTACCATTAAATCTTAAACTGCACTATGTTAATATTTTACACAATCTTCTGCTGTTATTGTACAAGCTTCCTGTTCACTTTACAGACTTACCTCACACTAGCACATGTATATTCCATATCATACTTATAATATAGATTAAACACCATCTCTACACCCCATGGTGCAATTTCCAACAACTTTACAGCACAATCTGTTCACTCTGTACGCTTCCAAGTCCAAGAAGGAATGTAAGAGTGAGGATTTTACTGTATTGTTCCATTTAAATGCCTGTTTTTCTCTGCATGGGATTATAACTTTTACTAAACAGACAAAAAAAAGTGCATGAACCAAGCTCAAATTTTCACCAGAAATCCAGAACATCGAGTATCAAGAAAAATATGCAGTGGAATGATGGGAAAATTGGCTCACAGAGAGTTACTGGCACAACTATCTCTGAGTCTTCAGTCTGTTATCTGACGCAGAAGTAGGAGCTCGGTGTGAGGGATGTTTATCACGGCAGAAGATATATAAGCGAATATAAATACTCAAAAAGATTTGGAACAACAGATCATGTGTTTAACAAACAGAAATACAGACACAGCTGGTGTGAGAATTACAGAGATACCGATGCAGGTAGTGAGATTGTGGGAGGAAGCGACAAGTATCTGCAAAAATATGTGACATTTGTACGATTATGTTTAAAAATAATTTAAAGTGTGTGTGTGTGTGTGTGTGTGTGTGTGTGTGTGTGTGTGTGTGTGTGTGTGTGTGACTTTAGGTCAGTGACTGAGCTAGCGATCACACACACACACTGGGACCACCCAACCCCTATCCTACTGTATCATCAGCTGTGGTACACAAAGCACTGAGGAAGATAAACCCCCGCAAGGTATCGGGGCCAGACAAAATCCCTGGGCGGGCCCTCAGAACTTGTGCTACAGAGCTGGCTAATATACTCACCTCCAGCTTTAACTTCTCCCTCAGTCAGAGCACCATACCCACCGGCTTCAAGACCACACCCATCGTCCCCCTTCCCAATAAGAGCCCCCTGACCTGCCTGAACGATTTCAGACCAGTAGCACTCACTCCAATCATCATGAAGTGTTTTGAGAGAGTGGTCCTGGCCCACATTCAGAGCAGCATACCAGACACATTGGACCCCCTGCAGTACTCATAACGGCCCAACAGGTCCACCTCCATATTTCCTTTTTCTCATCTGGAAGATAAGGACACCTACATCAGGCTCTTTATCAACTACAGTTCTGCCTTCAACACAGTCATCCCCTTTTAATTTACCCACAACACTCAGCGAATGGCTTCTGGACTTCCTGACTGCCAGTACACAGTCTGACAGGATTGGAAATAAAACCTCAGCCACCATCACAACAAACATTGGCACCCCACAGGGGTGTGTTCTCAGTCCCATCCTCTACACACTGTTTACACATGACTGCGTCGCGTCCCACAAGGACAACATCATCCTGAAGTTTGCTGATGACACAGCAGTGATAGGACGTATCACTGTCAGGGACGAAGCGGCTTACAGAAGGGAGGACAACAACATCACCCTCAACACAGACAAGACAAAGGAGATGATAGTGGGCATGAGGAAGGAGAGGAGAACTCAACAGCCACTGTTTATCCGAGAGCTTGAAGTGGAGAGGGTGAGCAGCTTTAAGTACCATGGGGTCGACATCAGCGAGGACCTCACATGGACACTCAACACCACCCAGCTGGTTAAGAAGGCACAACAGCAGCTGTACTTCCTGAGGAGGCTGAGGAAGTTTGGCATGCCATTTAAGATTCTCAACAACTTCTACAGCTGTGTTATTGAGAGTGTCTTGACCAACTGCATCACCGTGTGGTATGGCAGCACTACTATGAGGGACCGCAAACATTTGCAGAGAGTGGTGAAGACTGCTGAGAAGATCATCAGGACTCCACTGCCCTCTCTGCAGACCATTTACCACCACAGAAGTGCTGCCTTCATCTTTAAGGTCTCCACCTATCCCCAACATGGACTGTTCACATTCCTACCCTCAGGACAGAGGTACAGAAGTGTGAAATGCAGGACCTCCAGATTAAGGGACTTCTTTCCCTCAGCCATTAGACTTTTAAACAGGTAGCCAGAGAACATAGTCTAGTTCATCTATCTCATAGATCAGCTGAACTAAATTGCTCCTTCTCATATTGCACATTTGTTAATATTACTGCTGTTATTATATCAAGTAGCTGCACACTGTAAATGTTAATGCCACTTCTATATTTCTATATTTACATAGTCTATATCTAATTCTGCTGCATAGTTTTATTTTTTATTATGTTTGTGTGTGTATTTATGTGTGTGTGTGTTTTTGTTTTACTTTTTTACATAGTTTTTGTACTTGTCTGGCATTCACTGTGGACAGCAAAGAAAGAATTTCATTGTACAGGGGAATTTGTTTCCTCACTGTGCACATGACAATAAATCTTGAATCTTAGGAATCATTTTCTCAGTAGAAAAAAGGCATGGTTCATGCAATGCAACTGATTTTTTGTGTGAAAACAAACATGAAGGCTTTAAATGTCAGTTAGACGAATACTTCTGCTTTTGCTTTGGAAAGAGGAAGATGTACGAGACCAAACAACAGACGAGAGACGCTTATTCATCCAGTCCCCCCCCCACCTTAATATTTATCTCAGCATTCTGCAGACAGGCAAGTGTGTGTGTGTGTGTGTGTGTGTGTGTGTGTGTGTGTGTGTGTGTGTGTGTGTGTGTATGTATTAATTATGACTGTACAGATGGAGAAGTGTCTCTTGCTCTGAAGCCATTGGTTTAACTCAACCCCGTATTTCCTTTGCAGGCAACTTTGACCCCTAGTTTGTGTGTGTGTGTGTGTGTGTGTGTGTGTGTGTGTGTGTGTGTGTGTGTGCGTGTATGAGGAAAACATTTCTCTTTTCCCCCTCCCTCCCTCACTCTCACACACTCTCACACACTCTCACATGCTTGGACGAAAGCATGCGCCAAATTACATGCAGACTTTTGCATCAAGGGGTGAAAACTTGGAAGAGAAACTTTCCTCCTCTCTCTTCGCTCAGCTGCCCGAACTCACTTGCGTCTCTCGGCAGATGGAGTGAGGAAAGAGCGTTTCTCGGGACAGCACACGGATATGGCTCACACGCCCAAAACTCCACTACGGAGGTCCTTCAGTGAGCATGTGAAGGACTCCACCAATAAGGCTTGGGATATATTCTGGAGGAGCGCACGTGAGAAACGTCTATCAGGTGAAAAGCTGGTGTATGAAATTGATTGCTTTTTTTTTTAACTGGGTTGGTCCTCAGCTGCTTAATTAAATGTTTAGAGGAAGAAGGTGACGGTTTGCTTGCAATAGTAAAAAATTTGAATTAATCATTTGTCCTTGTATAATTGTGGATGTCAGCGTCACTGGGTTAATGCTTGTCTGTGCAATTTCTTAAAGTTTATAGCTGCTTTTGCCAAGTTGTGACCTAATAGATTGAGCTGATCAGCAAAAAACAAAAAAAAAAAGTCTTTTAAAACCTCATTATACCACCAGGCTTTAAAAGGTGACAATGAAGAATAGATGAATTGATGATGTGCATATATTTGCAAGTGTTTGGACTGTATGAATCTGACACGTGCTGAAACAAGAGCAGGATAATTACAAAAAAGACTTCTGAGATCCTCAGGAAGTGGCCTTGAGTTAGCGTGAGAGAACCTGATTTCCTCCTTCTCTTCTCCTTCTCTTCTCTTCTTTCCTCTTCTCCTTCTCTTCTCTTCTCTTCTCTTCTCTTCACCTGTCTTCTCTTCTGTCTTCTTCTCTGTCTTCTTCTCTTCTCCGCTTCTCTTCTGTCTTCTTCTCTTCTCTTCTCTTCTCTTCTCTTCTCTTCTCTTCTCTTCACCTCTCTTCTCTCCTCTTCTTTCCTTTTCTCTTTTCTTCTCTCCTCTTCTCTTCTTTCCTCTTCTCTTTTCTTCTTTCCATTTCTCTCCTCTTCTTTCCTCTTCTCTTCTTTTTACTTCTTTTTACTTCTTTTTTCTTCTCTTCTCTTCTCTTCTCTTCTCTTCTCTTCTCTTCTCTTCTCTTCTCTTCTCCTTTCCTTCTCTTCTTTCCTCTTCTTCCCCCTCTACTTTCCTTCCCTCTCTTCTTCTGCTTTACTTCTCCTCTTCTCTTCTTTCCTTTTCTTCTTTCCTCCTCTCCTATCCTATCCTCCTGTTCAAAAATATTTATGCCCATGACAACCCCAGACAGCATAGCAGATATGGTCACACATGCGGAACAGAGACGTTCCTCAACATCAACATCGACCCAGCTACGGCATCTAAAAGGTGCAGTAACTCCAAACGGCCCACGAGAGCTCTCCAGAGACCAATAAAAGTGAGGCTTTGTTGCAAAACACTAAATCTAGATCAATAAACTCAAATGAGGTTCCATGCACTGTGATGCAGTTGCCAAGCTGCTTTAGAGAACATAAGAGCCAACATAAAGAGAACGTTACTGCTCGAGGGGAAAGAATAAAAAGTAAACATCTGGTTCTGAGCGAGACGGAACCTTATCTGCTGCTTGTGTCCATGACTATTTTGTAATCCCAGCCTAACTCTTTTGCAAGAAGGCTGATCAATTTGTGTTTTTCTCTCACATCATGTAAGCATTACCTCATTTCATGCACCAGAGCCGTGTGTGTGTGTGTGTGTTTAAATGGTGGGCTTAGTGAGAGGAAATAAAGGGGCTGAGCACTATTATGATGCAGAGCAGGCCCCTGAGCTTGGAGAGATTACTGTGAGAAATCCTTCCCAGATGTTGCAATCTCAAAAAAAAAGAAAGAAAAAGAAACATACACAGCTGGGGGAAAACGAGGGAGGAAATGGGGTCAGGTTTCACATTTTTCTTGGCTACAACAACAATAAAAAGAATCTCTGAAAAAGCTATGATCGTTTTAAGAAAGAAAGAAAAGTGTCCCCTCAAAAATTTCTTCCTCTCAGAGTCTCTTTGCATGAATAGTTTCAAATATCCGTTTTTTTCCCTTTATTTTCTCCGAAGCACTTTATCAGAGACGGTAGAGGATTTTGATCCGTTACATCTGTGAAATTCATCTCGTAGTCACGCTACGCCGTCAGCGAGCCGATCGTCACTATCAGGATGCTATCGATATCAACTTAATGCTGGAGTCTTGTGGCTTGTGGCTTGTTAAGACATTTTCCACCTGAAAATGAAATCCTCCTGGAGATCCACCACAGAGAACAGCGGCGAGAACGGACAGATCGTAGCGCAAGATGAACCAGAGGATAGCAAAGTTTAGCATCCATTTCACAGCTATTCAGATTGCAGCATTTTTTTTTAACCTTTAAGCATTTAAAAGTCGTTCGACTGAAACAAATGAAGTGAAAAATGGCTAACGTGTATTAGTAAATATTTGAGAGCTACAAGTCACCTGAGAGTTTGTTTTATTTATTTATTTATTTATTTTAAGCTGAGACACTTCAGAAAATGTAACTAGTTTGAAGTAAGGCAACATAGTAAGCGAGCACTGATGCTCCATGTTTTTGTGGTGCACTGTGGGATTTTTTTCAATCCAAACATTTATGATTTTTTTTATTTAGCGGATAAATTTTATTTTATTTTATTTTATTTTATTTTATTTTATTTTATTTTTTTTTATTTTATTTTTTTTTTTATTTTTTTTTTTTTTTTTGTGACTGATTGATTCAGAGATGGAACTTAAAATGTCCGACTCCCTGATCAGCACCTGACTAGTGAACTAGCGAGCAGATTGAGACACAGCCCAAGTTTCCACTTCACATTAAAACAAAAGAAATTATAAAATAAAGAGTAAAATGTTCTGTGCTGTATGGGTGGGAGGGGCATACTGTCTCTCTCCTGTCAATCACAGCAGCACTGGGGTGAATGTATGCAGAAGAGGGCAGACAGTGATGTGTTGAGAATGTGTTATGTTTCACTGTGATGCCGTGATTTGATTCTTGTTAACGATCTGAGATATGTCAGAAGTTCCTAGACAGACCTTTTCTACATTGTTCCCATCCACAGGATTATAGGTACTATACAGGAGTAAATTCTAGATTTTCTAGAATTTCAAGAATATTTTCTTATAAATGTAGACCAGAGAAAACAGAAAACTCTTCCATGTCTTTGGTCTGATTAACCCCCTCTTTCCCCGATCGTTGACTTTCCCTGGACGGCTCCCTCCTTTGGTGTACGTGCCACATTCATTCCATTTTTAATAACATTTTATAACACTTTATATTATACTCAGATATTCAAAATATGTTTTAAAGTGTAGCATAGCATGTAGATTGGTAATAGAGAGAAAATTCTGTGGTGGGAATTTGGGAAATCTGGAAAACTCCGGACAACAGCAGTACACAACAAGCTTGTGTTGTCTGGAAACATTTCATTCAGAACATGACTCCATGTCTTCAAGCTCATCGAGAGTCCAGGACCTTCCATGAGGATGTAGTTCCATAAGGATGGTCCAGTTCATTCTTTGTTGTGGAATTTCCCAGTACCTTTCTTTGAAATTAAGATTCATTAAAATGAATCTCTTAAAATTCTTTCAGACTACCGATTGCATCCTGCTGTGCAACTGGTGCAAGCCCACAGGCTAATAGCTCATAAACACACTGACCTCTATAAGAAGCAGAAAGGTCCCACAAATTATCTTCCTGTTTATGACTTCCCTTCCTTTATATACCTCATTTCCTTCATTTTAAATCATCTCCAACAATAGTTCCTCCTCTCGACTCGCTCGTTTTCTCTCAGACCGAGATGATTATCCTGCATAATGGCCTCGGCTGAAGGTTTTTTTTTTCTTTCCATTATGCATGGATTGCTCCAGCACTTCTACAGCAGCCTGTCAATCCTGCCCTGAAGATATTAAATCAATTTCTTAATCAGCACATTTTCAGGGACGCTGCACACTAGTGCCTTTGTAAATGGTGTGTCTTGATGACCCATGATTGAAAGCCAAGCCAGGTCAATCAGCTCCAAATCTTTTCTTTTCTTTTTTTTCTTCTCTCACTGGCAATTGAGTCAGTATAACTCTGATGTTAAATGTGTCATTTAAATGACATCCGGTTCGCATGAACATCCGTTATCTGGAGCTGCATCGTGCTCCAAATCACTCTCTCTCTATCTCTACCCTCATTTGGAAGTGGGCGGGGTCTGAACCGGACGTTTTTGTTATGTTTAACATGAACCATTTACCTTCTTTTTAAAAAAAAAATGTCTTCTGCAGAGGGGGAAAAAAGTCATTTTTTTTCCATATACAGTGACACCAAATATCTTCCACAGCAGCTTTATTCACCTCCTGAGCTTCTACAGTTCCTCAAGCTCAGCTACGTCAATACATCAATCAAGTTCAATATCAGTCTTAACCACAGCTGTGGAACTTTCTGGAACTTGAATGTGACTGAATGAGTTCAGGATCTAGCTTTTAAAAAAACAAGGGACTTTCGCAACTCAAGGAACACGATGATTACAGTAGACAGCAGAAGACACTTAATAATTTTTTAATCAGAGCAGATTTAGTTTATCTTGAGATTTGTTACATTCCAGAAAGATCAGAAAGACTACAAGCCAAAATGGACTCCTTATAATCTCATTATCTCATTATAGTTCCTGTACTTGCAATTATTCATGAGCCAAATTACAATTTTATCAAGACCCCAGCAGAGAGATGTTGCTCTCTCCTAAAGGCTTCTTCTTCTTCTTCTTCTTCTTCTTCTTCTTCTTCTTCTTCTTCTTCTTCTTCTTCTTCTCTGTACACAGTGAATGGAGCAGTGGCTCTAATAAATAAAAGCATTTTTCACTTCAGGTCCATATTTGGAAATATGGTAGAGATATGGTTTTATTTTATTTAATTGGTTTGTAAGGGGGGCGCACGGTGGCTTAGTGGTTAGCACGTTTGCCTCACACCTCCAGAAGTGGGGGTTTGATTCCCGCCTCCGCCATGTGTGTGTGGAGTTTGCATGTTCTCCCCATGCCTCGGGGGTTTCCTCCGGGTACTCCGGTTTCCTCCCCCGGTCCAAAGACATGCATGGTTGGTTGATTGGCATCTCTAAATTGTCCGTAGTGTGTGATTGCATGAGTGAATGAGAGTATGTGTGTGTGCCCTGCGATGGGTTGGTACTCTGTCCAGGGTGTATCCTGCCTTGATGCCCAATGACGCCTGAGATAGGCACAGGCTCTCCGTGACCCGAGAATAGTTCGGATAAGTGGTAGACAATGAATGAATGAATGAATGAATGAATGAATGGTTTGTAAGGCAGCATTAAGGTCACAGAAAAGATTAGCTAGCAACCAAAACTATCACAAAAACTAGCAGAAGCGCATGCAAATGCAGGTAAAGACTGCATCGCTCTCCTCCACCACCAATCCTCAAGCACTTCTCGACTAATCCCACCATCTTTCAGGGTACAACAAGGTACACATCAAGATTCTTCACTTTTCAGGCACCGAGGTGGTGATGTCCAAGACCCCCAGAGTCTTCAAACAATGTGTATAGACCAACATCTTCCTTAAAATACGTAAACTAACACTTTAACAAGCTGATCTCCTTGTTGTATTTCCAGTCAACAGTTTTAGACTGACGGTAGGATTAGTTTGTGACCTTCTAATCCAGTATCGATGTATTCACTAATGGAGACTTCAAATGCTGCCAAATGTAGATGTAAAGAATCTTTAATGAAACAACCAGGCAAAAACAGGCAGAGGTCATGAAGTGATTACAAAGGATTAAGCAGGTAATCGAGAGGCAGAAACAAATCTAACACTTGGTGGCACTAAATGAATGAAAGTCTGTGTGGCTGACTGAACACTGGTGTAACTGGGGGACACGCTTGTGTGAGTGTGTGTGTGTGTGTGTGTGTGTGTGTGTGTGTGAGTGTGTGTGTTGTAGGCAGTGTAGTCCAGGGCAGCCATGTTTGTAGGCTGTCGTGTTTCTGCTGGGAATTAGAGTTCATGGGTGAAAATATCGGTTCATTCTGAACTTGAAGGATTGCTGTATTCAGGCTTTGCTTGTCCCATGAGCATTACATATATACTGCTTGTGTCTGAATGTGAGAACATAATTTTTTTTAGGTGTGACATTTTTGTACACAGCTATGATGTTAAAAATGTAACAGCATATCCACCGGTAGCTACCTCAATTGTTTATAAAATTATTTTGCACCCAACGGACCAGAACAGTGTATGCATTCTTCATCAGCGCTTTGTGCCCTTCTTTTTGAAGCATAAGTTGATATTTTTAGTGGCTTTGCTCTTCAAGAACACTCCGGTTGTGAACCTCTTCACCCCCAAGTGACTCCAACTCATGCAAAATCTCCAGCTCTTACATGTGGTATATTTCTAGAAAAATAAAACCCCACTTTTTCACTTTTTTACTCAGTCTAGTAGTGTGATGGTTTGCATCACCAAAACAGGATGAACAGATGAATGATTTCTTCCTCCGACACCGTCTATACAGCGACTTGTATACTGCTTCTTGGTAAGCAGATGTGAGATTGAAGGACTCAGTCGCTCATTCTTCAGTGTGGAGGCTTTAGATCTGCAGCCACACTGTTAACATGAAGCAAAGCTTCATTTTCTCTCCTGCAAGCAATCTAATTACCATCATGTGTGTGAAGTGAAGGTCCATAATCTTTTATACAGCTCAAGAAAAAGAAATAATGAGCTATAAAGAAGCTCTTCTACTTACTCAATAAGCATTCCCTCGTGCACGTGCCAAGCGAGCACTTAAAAGGACTCAGGAGGTTTTCCTGGCCAGCTTCCATACACATACGCATTTTTTTTTCCGTATAAACAGTTAAAAAGAACTGAAGAATGTTGCAGTACAGCGAGAGGTTTTATAGACGCTTCAGTTCATCCATTTGGTCATTTCTCCTAACACCTGAAATCAGTTAGTCTGTGATTTAGAGTGATGTCGAAAGAAAACAGACACAAATTTGTTCTTTTCATAATAGAATATGTTTTTAATTCCGTCACTCATTCTGTGTATCTGTGATCAGTGTAAACATCCATGCTCCAGGAGTAAATGTTCATGAAGCTGATAAAAGAAGGGAAAGATCTTCCATGAGTCAGCCATCAGTGCTGAGAGCTGAAGCTGAAACTGAACTTCCTGCTTCCTGATGATCCCAGAGCTGAAAGCGTCGGTTTTCAGAATTTAATTCAATTCAATTATTAAACTCAATTTAATTTTTTGTAGAGAACTTTGAGCAACGGACATCGTCACAATGCAGCTTTACAGGAATAAAAAAATTCAGAATTAATGTTATCAAGTTTAAAATCTTTATTTATACTTATCCCTAAATATGTATGGAATCTATAATGGAAAAAATTCAATTCTCTATGATGAACGATGTGCATCAGGATATATTTATGCGTTTAAAATAAAAAATAAAATAAAATATGTGAGCTTTAAATAAACAAATAAATAAATAAATTAATTAATTAATTTGCTTATCATTAGTAAAAATTAAAATGAAAATATAAATAAATGCATTTTCCAAAATATTTAAGTATTTTTATTACAATTAATTATTTTATCAATGAAAATATTAACATAATCTTGCCATACTAAATAAATAAATAAAATTTAAAAAATATAATTTTAGTCTTTAATAATAATCATTACATTTTTTTGCTAATTATTATGCCATTTTGAAAATTTCGCATAACATTTTAGCATGTCAGCTGCTTCCAATCACTTAATAATAAAAAAAATTTTAGTTTTAAAATAAAATTAATTTGAGTTTTTGATGATGATATCTAAGGAAAGTACTGTTAACATTCATTATTATATATCATTATATCATTAAACCTTATTTTTGTGCTTCAAAGCCTTTCATCACAGACCTGTACATCTGAACCCCTGAACAGAGACCTGAGTCCTTTATTGTTGTTCCAGGCGTGTGGGATGTTCTCAGGAAACACATTGTTTCATGGATATCATGGATATGTTTTTCCCTCATTATAGTGAACAGACCAAAGACCAGAGCAAACTGAGTTCTACATGAGCTCATCTGCTTTATTTTAGTGTGGACTGATGCTACTTTGTTCAGCTTTATTGTTCAGCTTGGTAATGAGCAGAATACAAAATTAGGTCTGTGTGTGTGTGTGTGTGTGTGTGTGTGTCCTCTACTGGCTTCTGTTTTTAAATAATATTTTAAAATGTTAATTAAAAATAAAACAATCCAGCCATAAAATCTACTCCAACAAAAGTCAAAAGTTGCTACTTGAGTATTAAAAGGTGCAAAATAAACGTTTTTAAATTACGTATTGAAAATCAATGTTTAATGTTTTATGACATATTTATGACTTATTTAAAGCAGCTGCGCCATATTTAAACCTGAACGCATCGTTCATCCTGGTGACTTGTGCAACCTGAATGAAACATTCATTCATTGTCTACCGCTTATCTGATCTATCCTCGGGTCACGGGGAGCCTGTGCCTATCTCAGGCGTCATCGGGCATCAAGGCAGGATACATCCTGGACGGAGTGCCAACTCATCACAGGGCGCACACACACACACAATTTAGAGATGCCAATCAACCTACAATTCATGTCTTTGGACCGGGAGAGGAAACCGGAGTACCCGGAGGAAACCCCCAAGGCACAGGGAGAGCATGCTAACTCCACACACACGGCAGAGGCGGGAATTGAACCCCCAACCCTGGAGGTGTGAGGCAAACATGCTAACCACCAAGCCACCATGCTCCCCCCTCCTGAATGAAACAATCAGATGTAAAACCTCCTTTAAATTAGCTGAATTTTTTTATCATTAGCTAGAATTCAACATGCTGCTTAGCTGATTTATGCTAGCTACTCAAATGCTAGTTGAACCTGGTGTTAGCAAAGAAACAAACAGGCTAATTCGGTTAAATACAGCTAGTTCATGTTAGCAAAATAGCTAATCTTTTAGACAGAGTTCATGACTTCCGGGTGTGAGTTAATAGCGACGCCTCGTTTTATGTTTATTAAATTATTTTACTGAGGTATGTCCAGGACAGTTATCCTCAACTTCCACACTGGATTATCTGCTCTTATATTCAGATAGCTACAGTACTAACTACACTGTGTATCGTGAGAAGATCAGAGCAGATGATGAATAGTCACGATCATCGATTGATGTTCAGACATAGTACCAATGTAAATGTAAATTATTATTATTAAGTTCAGTCACAAAATACAATTAATGAAGGATTTTCCGGTTCCTGCTTTTTTTTTTTTTAAGAAAAGGGAAGTTCTGAGAACACAGAACATGGGTTCCATCGGTTCTCCCTGCACTTCAGTTCACTTGGAGTTCATATAAATGTATTTCATCAACACCACACACCTGCGTCATTTACATATATTCCCCGAAAACCTCCTGCAACTTAACCCTCATTACAATCCCACTCTTTTCTTCATGTTCTTTCTGCTTTTCTGCACTTGCTGTGCTGCTCCCGTCTCCCGTCTGGATTTATTACCTCCATCTCTCTTCTGCGCCTCCTTATCTGCACCATCATACCTCCCTCCATCTCAGTCTCTCCTCCCTCACCCTATCGCTCTCTCTCTTGCTTATTACATCCCTCCCTCTTCCTCCATTGATTCTTTGCTTCTCCATCTCCTTGTAGCCTCTCTCTCTCGTAGCTTTCTCCGGCTCCCTTATGGAATGCATGTATCTCCACTTCTCTGATATAAAAGTAAGTAAATAAATGAGGCTCTGGGCCAGCATGGTGATGGATTCAGAATGGCCCAAGAAGCGTTCCCGTTTCAGGTCAGCTGAGGGCCCAGTAGTGCTGGGTAAGCAGGTCAGGAGGGGAGGCGGGAAAATAAAACAGCTGACTGGAATGTAATATGGTGTAGAAAAGCCTGAAGGCGTGTAAATCTGTCCAGAGAGAGAGAGAGAGAGAGAGAGAGAGAGAGAGAGAGAGAGAGATGAGTGAGAGAGAGAGAGTGAGAGAGGGATGTGGGTAAACATGGAGGAACCGGTCACCTTACATATCTGATCCAATTTGTAGTTGGCTCAGGATGAATAGAACTTGTGTGTAAACATGAAGTCGGCTCGGTGGAAAGACCCCGGGCCAAGTAGCTGATGATATCGTGGTTAGATGGATGCTTCTGTAATAAGACACTGAAAACTCTGGATAAAAGGTATTTTTAGTCCCCAATATGTTCATGTTTTTACTTGTGTGGAACATCAAAAATTTAATTCTTTTATGAAATCCAGGGTTAGAGGTTGTGCTGAAGTTTATCCAGACCTGGGCTGAGAACATCCTCAGAACAATGATATTCCATTAATTCCAGTTAACCTTAATGTTTGACTCTGGGTTCGACTCTTGTCTCTGTGTGTGAGTGAAGTCTACATGTTCTCATTGAAGGTTTCCTAAGGGTTCTCCGGGTTCCTCCCTTGCTCCAAAGACGTGCCATAGGCTGATTGGCATCTCTACAGACTCTGTGCTGGATGGATGGATGGATGGATGAACGTTTCCTTGAGGTTTCCTGTAGCTGTATTTGTCTACATCTTAGCAAAAATAGATAAATAGTAAACACTCTTTAGACCAGGAGAATCAAACATGCAAGATAAAAGCCCACTGTTCTACAGCGTCTCATGTAATTGACTAGAAGAGATTAGAACAATGATTTGGTTGTTACACGAGCACATGAATGTATGATTTCTTCTGCTACGCCATTATGAGCCATTTTGTGTAGATTATTCAGCTATAATCCAAATTCAGGTAAAATGTTAAGGGGTAAGTACTTATGCAAAGCACCAAGTCATGTTTTTCATTCATCCTGATTAAAACAGATAAATGATATTAAAGACGAGTTGTTGATATGCCATCGTCCTCGAGCTCGGAATTTCATCCTACGAGCTACGACGCAATCTCTGTGTTTGTTTTTCACTAGAAACAATCTAGCCAGCTAATTAAAAGAAACCCATGTTTAGATTAATCTATCTAATATTCTAAAGTGTGTAAATACATTAGAACTTGCTTAAAAGTTCGTGCTGTAGGCAGCCATGTTGATTTAAGGTCACTTGCTGAACTCAGGGGTAACAAAACCCTCCTAAGTTCCTGAGTGGGAACTGAAGATTGAGCAACACTGTCGGTTTTTGCTAGTCGGAGATACAAGTTACATCCTTTAGCTAAACGCAGTGTAAATCAAACGTGGCCAGTTCTGATAGAGAGAAATTGATAGTTGGCATTTTTAGTTTAATAAAAATAGTAAAAACTCCTTAACTGTCACCCAATTTAGCAGTGCTGCAGTATTCAACTGCTGCTCCCCATCTCTCTCTCTCTCTCTCTCTCTCTCTCTCTCTCTCTCTCTCTCTCTCTCTCTCTCTCTCTCCCTCTCTCTCCCTCTCTCTCCCTCTCTCCCTCTCTCTTTATCTATCTGGCAGTCTCTCATTTACAAAAAGTTCCATTTTGGTCCCACAATGAAATCAACCCAATATTTTTGGCCTCTCTGTATCTTTTTAACTCTCTTCCAAAGCATAAAAGAGCGCACCCTGGCAGGACATAATGAAGTACATTAACCCTAAGGCCATGAAACGCTGGTAGCTAGCCTCCTCTGTGGTCAGCGCAGCTGGAACATCTTGCGTTTACAAACAGGACTGACCCAGTGCAGGCGCCTGAGGCTAGCATTCTTCAGCTGTTGTCTCGGGGCTCTGATGGAAGCCATGCTTCTTCAGACTGCTAATGGAGTTTCTCAGTGTGAATCCTGATGAAGTGTGGACTGCAGCTAGATGCTCAGAGCGTCTAAAAAAAAAAAAAAGGAAGGAAAAAGTCAGAGAGTCTAGTAATGCAATGCGATGCCTGGTGCTCTGTTTGCGTAGGTGAATTTCATGTGGTGAGAGAGCATGAAGCCAAGTCAAGAAATATGAGAAGAACTCGGACGAACCAAGACGTACGATCTCGTAAAAAAATAAATAAATATAAATACAGCTGAATGAAGAAGCACACAGGAAGAAGGATGATCTTCACAGTAACCACACAGTGGTTTATTTGGAAACAGTGTGTTCCTCATCGCAGTGACGGATGAATCATGTATGCAACCATGCTAGCTTTAGTGCTAACCGTCATCACAAGAGAGCTAGCCCATCCCGTCCTCCAGTTAATAAAAATCCTCCTCACCTTGAAACTTCATTCGGCTCTGTTTAGTCCTGGAATCTATCATGCAGCAGTGGCAGCGTTCCCTCCTGCCAAAACCGTGACTGCAGCCTGAATAAGAGATGAGAGGCCCAATAATGCTTAAGAACTGATTCACCCATTCGAGACTTTTTTTTTCTTTTATTCCTCTCAGTCTGATTCTGTACTCCTTCTTTTTTTCTCTCTCTAAACCTGGCAAGAAGACCAAAAGGAAGAAATTGATCCCTTTTTTTTGGTTCAGGACATAAAATGTGATCCTGGACGCAGAAGAGATGGTATGGAAGCTTATTATCTTCCCCTCCATGAACATGCTCCTGTGAACGCAAATACAAATCTAAATATATATATATATATATATATATATATATATATATATATATATATATATATATATATATATATATATATATATATATATATAACAATGGATGGTCATAACAGTGGATGGATTGTTTTCCCTCAGTAAAGGTTCCTCCCTGGCACAAGAGAGCAATACCAAGTAATAAAAAAAAACTAATTCAAAGGAGCTGCTATTAATCAAGTTAAAGGACTATAAGTTGTAATGCTTCCAAAATTCTGTCTGGCATTGGCTTTTCCTGACACACTTGACCTGCCTATTGACTCTCTCCACAAAGTTTAAGAGGAGGGTAATGTTTCAACTTCAACATGCTCTTCTGATCTCCAAAAACAGCTCGACCAGCCTATCAATTACGCCATTGAAATTAGACAATGAGGTGAGCATTTAATCAGTAAATGAAGTGACCACGAGGGCTGCTGTGCCATTTGTTTACTCTCTCTGAATGCACTTGATTTCCTGTTGGAAAGGAAAGACTTTCTGCCTTATTTTGTAGACTGGGACTATTCCTGCTAGTTATAACAGCAGACCAGCAGGGGACGCCATGATTTTTGAAATAGTTCTGCCAAAAAAATAAAAAATAATAAAAATAAACTATAAAATAATAATAATAATAATAATAATAATAATAATAATAATAATAATAATAATAATAATAATAATAATAATCACACTTCTATCATTTAAAAATGATACTAAGCTTTCTTTTTTTTTATTTAACTGAAGCACTTCACAGTTAAACGTTCTCTTTTTAAAGAATGAAATAGGAATATAATAAAATCAGTCCTAACAATAGAAAATCTATGTATTAAAATGAAGCAGCTGAACATCAACATGGAAACAACAAAGCAGGAGCAAACTCCATTTTTTGGAAAACAGTTAAAGAACTTTTTTCTAATCTCACATTAGAAATTCCAAAACTCACCCTGTAACAAATCCGAACACATTCAGCACTGTGTCAGTGATGTATATAATCTACCTGGAGTATTCCATATAGCAAGATTCGTCCAGGATGGACAGGAAAGTTGTATGTGGCTGTGGTTTTGGTGGATAATGAAATCAAACGAAGTTGCAATTGTGAAATACCTGTAAAACTGTCGGATATTAATTTGCAGTTGCAGGTAAAAAAAAAAAAAGATCTTCTTCAACTGCATAATATTAAAGTCATAATTGTGAGGTTTTATCTGTGTAATATTTACTCCAACATGGCTGAAACGAATTCTATAGAAAGGATAAACCTTCAATAATCAAAAGCTGGTACACAAAGACATAAAAACAATAACAAAAAGTCTGGCTTAACCTTCACTAAACAGCTACCTTAAAGTCCAACAAAACCCAAAACAGTTGTCAAATGCAGCTTGAAAAACAAGGACATATTTCCAAAATTCTAAAAAAAAAAAAAATAATCATCCACCAAGCTCAAAAATGAAACAGGAACAAAACTCGCCTGTGCATGGAAGCAGAAGTTCACCAACCTGAACACAAAAATCTTCCTGAGCAGATGAATTCCTCTGATTAATCCACAATTAAACAATATTTTAAATCTGTTCTTCAGTTTCTCTGAAGCCGTTTTCCATATCCTATTGTTCTTTTTCCCTACAAAAACTGGCCCCTCCCCTTGCTCATGTGCCAACCAGGCCACACCCTAAGCTTCAGCTAATGAAAAACAAAGAAGGTTCCAGAAAGACGAGAAGAAAATGTCTAAAGAAATTTTACGTAATCACATGAAAGAGCTGCAAATAGAACACAAAAAACACTCAGGCTTTAGGTCTGAGAGATGTCTCTTCTTCTTCTTCTTCTTCTTCTTCTTCTTCTTCTTCTCTCTTCTCTGCATGTTTGGTCACTGTAGCTCACACCACTCCACACTTCCTCTGTCAGTCTTTAGAATATACTTCATACAATTAGAAAAGTTGTGTTCATCATACACACACAGTCTGTGCTTACACTTTGCTTTTGCTTGTAGAAACCCATTCGATTTAATTTGTCCATAAAACAAGACCTTGTTAGTTCCTGCTCCACCCCTCATCATGGAGCAGTGTGATTCCTGCTGTCAGGAACTGCTGGACAGTTCCCTGCCAGACCTGGAGAGGGCGCTGGCAGGTGAATCTTGGAAGCCTGCTTGTTTGTGTGTCTTGTCTTTCCCTGCCTATTGTTCTCATTCCTGATTGTCACCTGTTTTCAATTAGTCCTTGATGTTTTGCCCTATAAATAGGGATCCCTGGGTGCCTGTCTTTTTCGCTCATTGTTCCATGTTCCATGATCTAGGTTCTGTCTGTGAGGTTTTGTTTTATTAGTGTATGTCTTAGAGTTAGGTTCGTCTTCCCCTGTATTATGTGTATGTGAATAAAGCAGTGCTTCACTGAATCCCGCGTATGGGTCTATCTTCCACGGCGTGCGGGTGCATACACGCAGCACCACGAAGGTTCGGGTTCGAGCCCTGCATAGGTGACACCTGCCCCAATGGGGCCCTCTTAAAAAATTAAATTTAAAAACTTTCTAATAAAATTAACTTTTCTAATTTTTGGGTTTTTTTTTTTTAAAAAAAAAATAAAAAAATTTTTTAATTTAAAAGAAAGGATTAAATTTTTAGGGAAAAAATTAGAGAATTAGAGACTCCCATAAGGAAAGATAATTTTTGTTTTTACTTTTTAAAGGGTCAAAACCTGGAAAATGCTGTTTACACGCGTAGCATCGCTTTAATGCCGTGATCTTTAACAGATAG
This sequence comes from Hemibagrus guttatus, assembly GCA_033459395.1. Lineage (NCBI taxonomy): Eukaryota > Metazoa > Chordata > Actinopteri > Siluriformes > Bagridae > Hemibagrus > Hemibagrus guttatus. The sequence goes on along the minus strand of JAUCMX010000014.1, from coordinate 16,964,322 downwards.
TGATATTCAATCGCAGTGGATAGCTTGACATTTTCATCAAAGCCAGACTTGTCGAATTGCTCCGGCAAGTTTTTCCATTGCTTTTTCCTCCGTTCCATCTCTTCGAACACAAACTCAAGCTTCTTTTATCAGCTTTAGTCTCAGAGTCTCGCTAGTTAATGAGCTGAAGTGTCTGGCATTAATGTTTTGCAACTGATCACTTGCTTTTCAGCGAGTTAATGAAAAGATTGAAGCATATAAAGAGACATATAGAGAGAAAAAAAACTGCATTTTATATTTCTCATTATAAAGCTTAATAGATGCCATTTTGACTTACTGCAGAATTTTTTATTCAACTTTCTGAAAGCTCAAAATCTAAAATATGTCAAATCTGATCAAATATTACTAGGTGGTTCCAAAAAGGTCCGCAGGACGACTGAGGACCTTAACCTGGAGTGATGTAGCTGAGGCTGAGGAACTCTAGAATAAAGTGATGTTTGTTGTTAGAATTTGTGAATTTGTGAAAAATTGTAAGAGATGTTGTAAGAGATGTATTCGGACGCATTACACCCCAATGATCTAGCATTTTTACTACATTAAAGCTCACCGTGCCTAAAAATCTCATTTCTAATGTTGATGTTTTGCTGTTTTGATGTTTTCATTAACTTTGTATATTGCCAGAATAACAGGGGTACAATAAATTCCATCTTTCACATCATTTTTTTACATCACCTTTATTCCCAAAGCTCAGATTGCATTTTCGGACCCAGCGGTGGCTCTGCAAACAGCAAACCTGGACATGATAATAATGATGATGATGATGGTGATAATGATGATGACTGTTGTGCAAAAGCTTTCAGCTATCATTACAAACACATGGCAACACGGCGGACACATCCGACTCCAAATAATAACACAACTGTCCTCCAATCTGAGTGACAGCAGACAATTTGATTGCGGTTCAGGATCAGCAGGAGCACACACACATGATCCTCACTGTGATCAGACTGTATATCACAAAAAGCATTTTATCAAATGTAACATTTTTACATTTATAATATTTCACAAAATGTTTTGTGAAAACATTTTATCCAATTTTTGATAATTAGAGCCAAACTTAAATGGCCTCCTGGTGGTCCAGCGGCAGGATCCCACGCTCTCATTGCCATGGCCCACGTTCGATTCCCAGGCAGGGTGCCAACCCAGCCACTGAAGGGTTAAATCTCAGTGACGGTCCCAAGCCTGGATAAAAATGGGAGGATTGCGACAGTAAGGGCATCTGGCATAAAATCTGTGCCAAATCATGCGGATCAAATGATCCGATAAGAACAGTGGACCTTGCCATTGCGCAGGACAAACACTAGGATTAAAAAAAAAAGAGCCGTACTTAAATATGTTCATTACAGTAAACAGGACAAATGATGAAAAATGTCATTTCTCCTGTTTTTGTTGTGTCCATGTGGATGATTGAATGTCTCACTCCACAGTGGTGGTTAATATGAAATGCATATGAAAGTAGACACTCAGGACTTTAAGGATTTGTAGTGTTTCATAAGAATTTCTGTTTTTCCCTAACCTACTAGGGGTGATATATTCATAGAAAAGTTCCAAAAAAACAAAAACGGTTATTGTTTTCCACACAAATGTTTGTATCTTCAAAGTAAATGATATCAAACCCATTCCTGCATCATATGTCATCTGATCTCATCTCAAGAGTCTTATATACGTATAAAGGATCAGAAAATCTAACAGTATTTGCGATGAAGAAGCATAAAAGAAATCAAGCATAGTCTCTCATGACAAAATTCTATGATGATATTTAACAAGATGTCTTGATATTTGATATATCTTTTGGAGCAAAACGTTTTCAGGCGATGAATCTTCCATCTGCATCGCGTTAGAAATTCAGCAGCATTGAGTCAGGATCCAGGAACCGTGTTGGTTTTGATCTTCGGTCTCTGATGTTGAAAAATCTTCAGATTCTGGTGTTTATCAATAGAAGCATCAATTCAGAATGGTTTCATCCTCTCAGATGTTCGGACCAAACTGGCCTAGTGTGTGTGTGTGTGTGTGTGTGTTCTGTGTGTGTGTGTGTGTGTGTGTGTGTGTGTGTGTGTGTGTGTGTGTGTGTGTGTGTAGAAACAGCAGGAACATAACAAAGGGAAGGGTTAAAGAATAATTGACAAAGATGAAGGAGGTCACAGGATGAAGAAAGTTCCTCAGAGAGCAAGAAACACGTTACAGTAGCACAGTGTAGAGATTCTGGAAGCAGATTTAGAGATGAGACGAGAGATGATATAGCAGCATCTCCTTAGATCTCACCATGTTTCTGAGCAAGAGAGAATTAGAGACTAGAAATGAATTTAAAAGACTTTGTTATTCCACTAGGGGGCCAAAGGAGAGCGATAAAATCAACACCTGACCTCCAGCCTCAGCTACTGACCATCAGAGTGCAGAAGTGAACACAAAATCAGGAGAACAGCAATATTCAGAGGAGAATTTTCACAAATCTTCAAAATAAATCAAATTTGATCCGGTACTCGCCGTGTCCTTCAGCCGAATCCTTCGTCCGTTCATGTGTGTGGACGTGAGTCTAGCTCTCACAGAAAATCATTACATATGTGTCTCACTGAAAGGAATTTAAAAGAAGAATCCTGTGATTGTGATTTCACCAGAAAAAGCAGAAAAAGAATCCACAAATTTATTGAAAAAAGCCAAAAAATCTAATATCTTTGGCTGCAACAATCACAGAAAACTCCTGTAGGAACTGAACGTCATAGAATTCCATAATGGTATGGAATTTTTTATTAGTAGAATAAAAAATCAACATTTAATTGTTTTAGAGATCTGATATCCAGCTGATATACTAGCAAAAAAGAGATGATGGATCAGATGTCGTAGAAAACGTATCCATTATCTATAATAAATAAATAAATAAATAGATAGATAAATAAATACATACATAAAACTTCGTTTTAAAAAATACATACATTTTTTTACAAAAACACGAGTAATGATGAGTAACGATATCAGCTGATACTCACGGTTTCTGCATCGTTATCAGAAAAGAAAAAAGAAAAAAAAATGGTATCATGCCATCTGTAGTTGTAGTTTATCTGTAGTAAAATATAAACAGGTGTAAGGGAAATCTTGGTGATAATTCAGATGAATTCTGTTTGATCATAAAGGAGTAGTTTTAAATACCTTTCTTTTTTATTTTAAGGGGATTGCCTTTGCTTGGGTTGCTCCAGTCTGAATATGAAAACTGCTCTGTGGATTAACATACTGTACATACTGTACACAACAGAAAGATATCAGATATCAGGATTACAATCACACGTAACCATGACAACGCAATTATCTAATAATACATTCGCACTCATGAAGTCTACCCTTATGCTCCGTAAAACACAGCAAGCCACCGAGAGCCGCTCTAATCCTGTCTCTCTCTCTGAGTCTTAAAGGCGTGTTAAATATCGTGTCAGGATCAGAAACACACTTTTCATCATCTTCAGCGAGGAAGCCGGATTTAGCCACGTTTCTGCAAAGTCCGTCCTTGGACATGGTCCAGGTACATTCAGAAAGGAGAAAAAAAAAATACAGTGCCAAGAATTAATGTATCTGGCTGAAGTGTATATTAAAACATTGGCAGTTTAAATATGGTTCTCCATTAACATTTCAATACAGGATTATGAATCACCAAGAAGAATGTGCAGGAGATCATCAGTGATGTTCAGTCATCTTGGGTAAAGGTTTATAGAGCTACAGGAAGAGCTGTGTCTCTGTCAAACTTACATTTAGGAAGTGACATGTACATCAGGAAGGAGAACAATTTATAAATGAGGTCCGACGTGCGAGGGACCAAGTTCAGACACAAGGACATGCGACAAAAAGAATACAAACACGTTGTACACATCCTCATTGTCCTCGTGCCCTTCTCTGTGTGTATTAACCAGATCCTCTGACCTCTACCTTTATATATTCCATCTGTTCCTCATCAGTGTCTCGCGTTCTCCTTGGGACCGAACCGGAAAGTGCTAACTCAAGGGCCTTAGGGCAGGACTTGGTTAATTAGGCAAGGATTTCCTCTGCAGGCGAGCGGCTATAAAAGGCGATATTGCTGCGCAAGATCACAGGAGTTCGAGTGACACTTCCTGTGTGTCATCAACGTTCCTTCACAAATCATCATCTGACCATTAAGTCCTACCTATTATAGAGAAGACGAGAGACGTCCCCAGAGAGATTATGTCGATTATGTTTAGAGAAATAGACATTTTTGGCAGCACTGTGCTCTATGACGAGTGTTACGTCTATAAACATTCCTGTAGCATGAAGCACTTGAAAGTTAGTCTTTCTCCTAATGAATGTGTCCCTACAAACATCAAAGACAAGACATACCAGACCCACGGCTCGTATAAAAGGACAGGATGTGCCAAATACTTACACTTTACATACACTGAGGGACTAATGAGGAAAATCATTTACATAAGAGCGGAATAATATAAAATGCTCCTCCAGAGACAAAGAAGCATCTTTTCATCTTTCTCATAACTCCATATAGCCAAAATACATTCATTCATTCATTGTCTGCCGCTTATCAGAACTATTCTCGGGTCACGGGGAGCCTGTGCCTATCTCAGGCGTCATTGGGCATCAAGGCAGGATACACCCTGGACGGAGTACCAACCCATCGCAGGGCACACACACACTCTCATTCACTCACGCAATCACACACTGCGGACAGTTTAGAGATGCCGCCAAAATACACAAATTTGTTAATTTAGTCTTATTTAATAGAATTATCTAATTATCAATTGATTCAAACAGGTACGTTTTATTTGTTAAACAATGTTTGGTTGTCTGAACCCTATAAAATACAAGATACACACATTTACTGGGGTTTTGTTTCATTATCTATGTAACTGTGATCACCTATAGCATGCTATATAATCAGAGTCTTTCCTGCCCTCTAGTGGCCTTTCAGTGAAATACAACTTGTTCAGTTTAATTTAGAGAAATTGAATCCTGACAGGATTGAACAGTCTTATAAGCATTTTTTTGTGTAGGAGTATCTATTTAATAACGCCAGCCTATCCTTGATACAAGCCATCAAGTTTTATTTGTCAAATTTCGCTCTCTACGATACGCACATTTGGCAGACTTTCATTTAATTTCCACACTTTTCTTGTCTTCTGTATTATTTAAAAATATATTTTTTTATTCTATACTGTTGAGAATCTGCTTCTATCTGCAATTAAGGACAACTGCATGGTTTTACCCATCACTTGATGCTCTCAGTTGAACACGAGTAGAAAAACATCTCTATCTAACGCAGTTTTATACAATTACAATGCAATGATATGTAAATTTTCATCACAGAGTTTAATGGACCAGTTTCTGTATTTATTATAATCCCATTAGAGTTACGATGATGTCATTCTAAACAGATCAAGTGAAAGACAGAGTCAAAGTGCAACCAGTAATGGTAATCATTTAAATTCGTTATTTTTTTAATGAAATTAACCGCACACTCAGAGAAATACACCCGTAATGTTAATATGTGATATAAAACTTAATTGTTTGATCATTACGATAATAAAATGCTTCAGGTGTTTGATTTGCAGCACACCACTTCACATGATTCTCACATTTATTTTCTCATTATTTACAAATTCTTCTACACTGTTTGGAAATTCTCCACTCCCAGCATCCCTCTCCCTTATTCCTCTGTTCCACACATTTTCTAGACATCTGTTGTGTACTTCTCAGGTTGTATTTTCTCAGGTTGTAGTACAGTGTAGTGTCTCAGTTTGTAGTGTAGTGTCTCAGGTTGTATTTTCTCAGGTTGTAGTGTAGTGCAGTGTCCCAGGTTGTAGTGTAGTGTCTCAGGTTGTATTTTCTCAGGTTGTGGTGTAGTGTAGCAGGTTGTATTGTAGTGTCTCAGGTTGTGGTGTAGTGTCTCGGGTTCTAGTGTAGTGTAGCAGGTTGTAGTGTAGTGTCTCAGGTTGTAATGTAGTGTAGTGTCTCAGGTTGTAGTGTAGTGTAGCGGGTTGTAGTGTAGTGTAGCGGGCTGTAGTGTAGTGTCTCAGGTTGTAATGTAGTGTAGTACCTTAGGTTGTAGTGTAGTGTAGCAGGTTGTGGTGTAGTGTAGCGGTTTGTAGTGTAGTGTAGCAGGTTGTATTGTAGTGTCTCAGGTTGTATTGTAGTGTCTCAGGTTGTAGTGTAGTGCCTCAGGTTGTAGTGTAGTGTAGCGGGCTGTAGTGTAGTGTCTCAGGTTGTAGTGTAGTGTCTCGGGTTGTATTGTAGTGTAGCGGGTTGTAGTGTAGTGTAGCGGGTTGTAGTGTAGTGTCTCAGGTTGTAGTGTAGTGTCAGGTTGTATTGTAGTGTCTCGGGTTGTGGTGTATTTCTCGGGTTGTAGTGTAGTGTCTGGGGTTTGTAGTGTAGTGTAGCGGGTTGTAGTGTAGTGTAGCGGGTTGTAGTGTAGTGTCTCGGGTTGTTGTAGTGTAGTGTCTCGGGTTGTAGTGTATTTCTCGGGGTTGTAGTGTAGTTTTAGGGGTTTGAAAGTGTAGTGTCTCGGGTTGTAGTGTGGGGTTGTAATGTCCTTAGGTTGAAACTGTAGTGACCTCAGGTTGTAGTGTAGTGTCTCGGGTTGTAGTGTGGGTGTCTTGGGTTGAAAGTGTAGTGTCTCGGGTTGTAGTGTAGTGTAATCCAGGTTGTAGTGTAGTGTCTCGGTTGTAGTGTAGTGTCTCGGGTTGTAGTAGGTGTCCTTGGGTTGTAGTGTAGTGTCTCGGGTTGTAGTATTGTCTCAGGTTGAAAGTGTAGTGTCTCGTGTTTGTAGTGTAGTGTCGGGTTTGTAGTTTAGGGGCCTTGGGTTGTAGTGTAGTTTTAGGGGTTGTAGTGTAGTTGTCTCAGGTTGAAAGTGTAGTGTCTCAGGTTGTAGTGTATTGTAACGGGTTGTAGTTTAGTGTCTCAGGTTGTGGTGTAGTGTCAGGGTTGTAGTGTAGTGTCTCAGGTTGTAGTGTAGTGCCTCAGGTTGTAGCGTATTGTAGTGGGTTGTAGTGTAGTGTCTCAGGTTGTGGTGTAGTGTAGCAGTTTGTAGTGTAGTTGTGGTTTGTAGTGTAGTGCCTTGGGTTGTATCGTTTAGGGGGTTGTAGTGTAGTGTCTCGGGTTGTGGTGTAGTGTAGCAGTTTGTAGTTTTTTAGTGTTTTTTCATTGTTGTAGTGTAGTGTCTCGGGTTGAAGTGTGGTTTTGGTTAGTGTTTCAGGTTGTAGTGTAGTGTCTCAGGTTGAAGTGTGGTGTAGTGTTTCAGGTTGTAGTGTAGTGTCTCAGGTTGAAGTGTGGTGTAGTGTTTCAGGTTGTAGTGTAGTGTCTCAGGTTGAAGTGTGGTGTAGTGTTTCAGGTTGTAGTGTAGTGTCTCAGGTTGAAGTGTGGTGTAGTGTTTCAGGTTGTAGTGTAGTGTCTCAGGTTGAAGTGTGGTGTAGTGTTTCAGGTTGTAGTGTAGTGTCTCAGGTTGTAGTGTAGTGTCTCAGGTTTAAATCACAGGACTCAATTATCTCAATGTTTTGTATTCATATCTAGAATTCATCATACAACTTGTTACAGGTTCATTAACACATGTCACAGGTTGAAACTCTGGATACAATTGATGCCTGTCTGCTCCATTTAATGCATTCAGACCTGATCCTAACCCTGCTACAGAAACACTTCAGGTCTTCTCTGTGTGAATTTTATATTAAAACTTTCTTACATTTTACTATGTAATTGAAAGCTATGGTTTTGTGTCGTTCTTTGTTTTTCTTAAAAAATATAAAAAAATTTTCAAGAAGTTTTTGAAGAAAAAATGTGGTTTGTATTGTTAATATCTGTTACTCAAGGCTTTTGTATTGGTATTGTTACTGGGGGAAAAAAACATTTTACTACTAATAATAAATACTAATAATAATAAAGAAAAAAAGAAAAAAATATATCCTTCTTTCCTAACATAGACTTACATACGATATAGACTTTCCTAACTATCATAGTCGACAGTGACTTGTTAAATTTTAGCACTTTCGTCCTTCACCTTCCTGCTTTGTTTTACTTTCAGAGCCAGTTATTGGTGTTAATGAGTAGAACTGATGATAATACCTTAAAAAAGCTCAATTTCTTTAGAGTTTATAGCCTGTTAACAGACTCATAAAAATAATGATGTGGCCATGACACTGAAAAAGAAAACAGAAAAGAACCACAATGATAATGATAAGTGGAAAAGTTGCTCCGAAGCTTCAAAGAACAGAAAAAGTCATTGCTTAATAAGACTTGGCAAAGTGGAGAGAGAACAGGAACATGGAGAAGTTAGTATTATGACTTTTTCAGTAAAGTACACCAGGATTACCGCCTTCTATTTCTTCTGTTTAAGACTGAAGAAAACATTGTTGGCATGAGGATATCCTAACACAAACACTCTTTCCTCCACTGTGGGAGCTTGGCAGCGTTAACACTTACGCACTCCGGCTTTCCAAAGACTTTATCGCTGGGAACAGTTGGATAACGTAATGTGATGCTTCCTTCGATCTCTAGTTTCTTAATAGAACTCAACATTGCGTCTAGGACTCAATGTTGGCTTTCAGTGAGTTTTAGACGTGTGTTTTTCTTTCTATTGGATAAACTTACACGGAAGTTTTGTGGTCGAAGATCAAATTTGAGCTGCTTTTTAGATGAACAAGCACTTGGAGCATCTCAGAGAGCAGAAATGGGTTTGATATCATCATATGAAGATGCAATCATTTGTGTGGAATAAAACGTTTTTAGGGATCTTTTCTATGAATATATTGCCCCTAGTAAGCTAAAAACAGAAATACTTATGAAACATTAAAAATTCGTAAAATCCTGATTGTCTTTTATATGAGCTTGGAGTGGGATATGACAAAGACATTTAATAATCAACATGGACACAATAAAAAAAAAAGGGGGGGGGGGGGTAGTTTATGTGGTATCTGCAGTTCCTAGACAGTAACTACTATAAATTATTGCGTAAACACAGACATGGGTGTTGCAAAATAGAATGAAAAAAGTATGAAAGTTATGAGTGACATCTCATCCAAGGAGTGGAGTATTCCCACCTCACATACATTTGCTGGAATGAAATGAAAATGAGCTCTGAGCATGAGTATGAGCTCTGGACATTTCAGCATAGTATGGATAATATATTCAAACCTGAATTAAAACACAACAAAAAAGTTCCATAGTGTGCGTGTGCAATCCAGATATAAGACAAATCATAACAAATGATAACAACAACAATTCCACAAGATTTTCTGATGCATCCAACATTATATTTTGTGAAATTCAGTGAAAACCAGAAGTAAAGTGGAACAGATCATCAATAAACCTTACAGCGATTTCTAATCATGATCACACTTAATTGAATCTCATTTAGTTCTTCTGGCTCTGCTATCTTACTATTAGCTAGCACCTCTAGTTCTGTAGAAACTGTTCGTTCCACATCACAACGGAGTAACAAAAAGGTATCCAGGCCCCCCAAGCAATCTGGATTATCTTGATAGCGATAGTGCTGGCTTTAATATGTCTCCCACTCTTAATTTCCCCTCTTTTCTGCCCTCTGCAAAGGACAAGAGAAAAAGGTGGAACGTTATTAACGTTATCAGCTCCACTTTGCTGAGGTGTGGAGTTGTGACAGCGGCATGGATGGATGGATGAAGGAAGGAAGGAAGAAAGTCAGGAAGGCCGTTCTTGGAGTGTGTGTTTTCATCCAGCAAAAGGAAATAGCTTTGTTAAGACTCATGAGCAGAAGACAAGATTGAATTTGTTCACTTTCACCCACCAAAAATAAAAATACACTATCCACAGGAACACAGGAACACGCCCTTGGACAGATCGTCGACCTGCTGTCACACACTAACCTCCGATGACGCCTCAACCTGGCGTCATTTCGCTCTTCACTTTGTCTCTTAGGAAAAGGGTCGGGCTAGACGGCCCTCTGAGCCTTTTATATAACATAAACAGTCAAGCTGAAAACCTTGTGCAGACAATAGAAAGCACAGGGCCAAGTGCCGAGGTCTTTACAGTTCATAACACTCGCACGACATGTGAAGACAGCGAAGGTGGCAAAACTATTGCATGGTGTACAGTTACATTGCTTTAATCAACGCAATTGAACACAACAAATCAATCACAAACTTTTTCGAACAAATGACAAGTGAAAATATCATGAATACAGTCCAATTTTTTAATTTTGTCTTTCTTATTATAAGATTAAAATAAAGCAAATGTATAAGAATTTATTTACATCTTATTTCTAGAAATTTGTATTCATTTCATGGCGAGTCAAGAATTATTCAAATTTTAACTATTTTTTCCCGAAAGAAGCAAAACAACCTGGCAATACAATGAGAAAATTCAAATCTGTTGTTATTTATATACAGTATATGGGCAAAAGTATGTGCACCCCTATGTAATCTGTACAATTGTACAGAACAGCTTTATTCGCTGAAACTTTAGTTTCCATCATTGGAACTAAGATTCCCAAAACCCTGTTCCATCATGACAATGTCTGTACACAAATCACCTGAGCTCCATGAAGACATGGTGAGGAGGTGAAGGTTGGAGAAAGTGGAAGAACTGGAGCATTCTGCACAGAGCCCTGACTGACTCAACCCCACTGAACCCCTTTGGGATGAACTGGAACTGGAGTCTCCTCAACATCCCAATATCAGAGTCTGATCTCACTAATGTTCTTGTAGCTGAATGAACACACATCCCCACAGATACTGTACACTCCAGCATCTAGTTTAAAGCCTTCAGAGAAGAGAAGAGAAGAGAAGAGAAGAGAAGAGAAGAGAAGAGAAGAGAAGAGAAGAGCTCATTATAACAGGAAAGAGAGAGGAATAAATCAACAATGTGTGTGATGGTCAGGGGTGCACAAACTTTTGCCATTGTATTGATGTTGAATCTATTGAGGCTAAATCTACATACTAGCTTTAGTCATATAGAGTAAATGCCAAAACATCAGTATTCAGACCTCAGAGCTACTACGTTAGCTCTGATGTACGTATTATTTTTTTGACCAAAACTCTCGAAAAAACTCTTTATTATTTTGTTATTTTGGCTCAGTATTAATTCCGGCTCCACCGCCTGACAAGCGCAATATTTCACCCTGTCATTCTCTGGTTTTACATCATAAATATACCTGTACACTGCATACGCATAATATTATTACGTTCAAAATGACATTTTAACGTGAGCTGAAACCAAACAGAGACACTTTAATTTCTCACCTTTATATAGAACCTCAGTGTTCTTTAGTGAAAACAGTGGATGCTGGTAAAGTAAAAAATGTATAAATGTTATGGAATATCAAGGAAATTCTATTCACTCATGTCTTTCATATATATTTCAATCTCTCATTTTCTTTGATGTATATTATACATCAAATATCCTCGGACCAGTCACATCCATAATGCCAAAATATCACATCCATAACGCCAGGTTTTTTTTTAAATCTATACTTTCATTCAAGTCTCTTTCATGTTATACATCTGATGCTTTCTGAAACGATCTTAAAAACATGATGGTGATGAGTTTGATGATGATGTCACATCTCCAGTGTAATGCTTTGAAATTTAAGATGGATCATTTTGTTAGCCAAAACGATGGATTTGTTCCAAAATTTCCAGAAAAATGGGATGAAAAAATATCCTACATTAATCACTGACAAGTAGAACATCAATACAAAGAAGTTGCTTTCGGCTGCTCCCTGTTCAGGGTCGCCACAGCAGACCAACTGGTCCGCACAACAACTCGGCAATATTTTATGCCGGATGCCCTTCCTGACACAACCCTCCCATTTATCCGGGCTTGGGACCAGCACTGCATCCAGTGGCTGGAGTTGAGGCATTGGCTGGGAACCGAACCCAGGCCTTCTGCATGATAGGTGAGAAACCTACCACTGAGCCACCAATGCCCCTCAAGTAGAACATCAATACAAGGAGACAAAAATGTCTTTTGTTTTTGTTGTGTCCGTGTTGATGATTGAATGTCTTTGTCATGTCTCACTCCACAGTGGTGATTAATATGAAGCTCATATGAAAGTAGACACTCAGGACTTTAAGAATTTGTAGTGTTTCATAAGTATTTCTGTTTTTCCCTAACCTACTAGGGGCATTATATTCATAGAAAAGATCCATAAAAACAAACATTTCTTTCCACACAAATGTTTGTATCGTCAAAGTAAATGTTGATATCAAACCCATTTCTGCTCTCTGAGATGCTCCAAGTGCTTGTTCATCTAAAAAGCAGCTCAAATTTGATCTTCAACCACTAAAATTCTGTATAAGGTTATCCAGCAAAAGACAAAAACACACGTCTAAAACATACTGAAAGCCAACAGAGTCCTGACTCATTTTATATCAGACTCACTGTCTGAACATCATTCATTTATTTATACTGATTGAAAACATCCCATAAGTCCATTTCCATTCCTCTGGTATTAAAGAGTTAAACAATTCCTCGTTTGGATTTGTTGATAAAATTTCTTTTCTGTAAATGGTGATTTATAATTGAATTCAGAACGAGCCGCCTCTGCTATCTGGGAACTAGGCATCATAGTTTACTTTCTTTTAAAGCTGAGCTCTTCTTTTAAAGGAGGTGCTGCTGTTGTGGCACCACTGTAATCATGTCTCGTTTGGTTGTTTGTTTAGTCTGTTGCCTTGCCTTTGAATTTTCATCCTCTCTCTCTCTCTCTCTCTCTCTCTCTCTCTCTCTCTCTCTCTTCACTGAAAGGCTAGGACAGATGTGGGCATCTGAAATAAATCCAGCATAACTCACCCACATAATTGTATAAGCAGGGCTGGGAGAAAAGCATGCTGCACTCTCCCGATTAAATCGTCTGCCTCTAAGTTAAAAAATGTGGAGATGAAAATTCCAGAAGCAGTCAGTAGGTTTAGTCAGCAGGTTCCTCCTACATTTGAGCTCCATACTCACGCCAATTTGTGAATTTTTAACTCAGTTATTATCTTTTAAAGTAATATGTCTGTTCAAAACATCACAGATTTTACTCAGAAATCAAGAAAGAAGAGCCTTAGCACCTTTTCTAAGAATCCTAAAAAAGACCTAGCAGCTAATTTCCTTCAAAAACACAGTGTAGTGTAGCTGAGAGATGATTCTGATTTAACCCTTTTACCAGTACATTAGCCTAACTGACTTACAGGACATTTTAATTCAGTATAAATAAATGAATGATGTTCAGACGGTGAGTCTGATATAAAATGAGTCAGGACTCTGTTGGCTTTCAAGTGTGTTTTAGACGTGTGTTTTTCCCTGTGCTGGATAACATTACACAGAACTTTAGTGGTTCAAATGATTAAATTTGAGCTGCTTTTTAGATGAACAAGCACTTGGAGCATCTCAGAGAGCAGAAATGCACTGTACTTTGAAGATACAAACATTTGTGAGGAAATAAAAACGTTTTTTGTTTTTTTGGAACTTTTCTATGAATATATATATAATATATGACCCCTTGTAGGTTAAAAAAGAGAAATACTTATGAAACACTACAAATTCTTAAAGTCCTGAGTGTCTACTTTCATATGAACTTCATATTAACCACCACTGTGGAGTGAGACATGGTAAAGTCATGGACACAACAAAAACAGCAGTAAACTACATTTTTTGACCTCTAAGGGCAGGGAAAAGAGTTTAAAAAAATAAAAGGATGACAGCAGGATGTGATTTTATCCAAGAAAAAACTGTTACCTTGGAAAAGCTTCCTCACATATTGTTTGTGCATATTGTGTAATAAAATCATCCATGTAGTTTTTGGTCATCTATTTTCATCATTCAGTGCCATTTTTTTTTTTTTTGTCAGAAATACAAACTTTAAAAGTGACCTTTATTTATAGTTTTTCACAGCCTAGAAATCCAAACGTGTATCCGAGTCAACTGAAGCCATGTTATGGCTCAAAATCTCCTAATAGTTCTTGAGGAAAAGCTACAATCATGCAACATAATCCCTGATATTTCTACAGAGGACAATCCTCCCCTCACAATAATAATCATTTCGGAATTCAGCTCCAAAGGCATACCTCAAGACTGATATGGGTCATGGAGTATTACATGATTATATGAATCTTTTTTCTCCTTGGTCTTTATGAAATGAACGAGCCTCGATATATTTTTCCTGTCGAAAAATACATATAAACACCTACAGTTGTACAGTTGTGGGATTGTGGCTTAAGATATGTTGTTTTTTCCAGAGCTTATGTTTCTCAGGATGTGGAAAAGTATGAGTTGGAAATGCAGTTATATATTTTATTTGACGATGTAATGGATGGTGAAATGGAATTGGAATCTATCTGTCTATCTATCTATCTATCTATCTATCTATCTATCTATCTATCTATCTATCTATCTATCTATCTATTTATCTATCTTTTTCTTTTTTTGTCTATCTAAATGCTTTGCAGCTCAGAAAATGAACAGTGATCAAAGTCTTCAGAAATTCAGGATTAGTGAAGAATCGTTAAAATACCAATATACAGTACAACGATGCTGATCTTCATCTCAGAAATACAACTTTTCTCATTTTGAGATCACAAAAAAAACTTGCAGCCTTTCCTCTGACTTCCATAAATATGTAATCGTTTCTATAATAAGGTTCCACAGGTTTCAGAACAATGAGCTAGTCTGTTTTGCCTTCAACTGTTTACAAAAGCAAAAGAAACACAAACTTCTTTCAGTTTTGAATCAATTCTTTATGCCCATGACAATGCTTTTTTGCTGTTGTTCTTCTTCTTTTTCTTCTTCTCCTGCCTTGATTTTGAAGCAAAAATCAAGTAAGCGTTTGTGTTTAATCTGTACGTTTCTGACACGAAAACAGATTAGAATGGAATGACATAAAGGTACACAGATCCAAAAATGTTCGTCCTGTTGCTAAATCTTTTCTGTTTCCAAATTTTCAAGTTTCAGTTTTGTAAAGCATTTAAGGCCACAACAAACAAACAAACAAATAAATAAATAATGATTTAATTCTAAGGAATGTGGAATTAAGTACTAAAAATTACTAAACATACAAAATAATTGTCGGGTTTTGTTTGTTTGTTTGTTTGTTTGTTTAGTGTGTCGATAAAGTATGTTTAAGTGACAAAAGAATGATCAGTTCAAAAACTCATAAATCTCATATCTCCTGTTTTTTTTCCTGTGTCCTTTTTCTGCATGATATAAAGGCTAAAGGTCTGACAAGGCAGAACATTTCGAGCTAAAATTAGAGTTAAAAAAAAAGAGAGAAAAGGAAGCGGTAGCAGGAGAGGGATGTGTCCTGCAAGCCAAATGACTTCACACACAATAAGGGTGGAACTCACTGGTGGACATGATGGAGCCAGTGCTCATGTCATGTTTTCCGTTAGCTCTACACTGTCAACTTGTAGAAAGAAAGTGTCCCATCTCTTTCTGCTAGATTCCGACAGGTTTATATAACACACAAGATCATTCACAGTCCTGAAGTGTAGCTTTTTTTTTTAAATGTAAGTGTAGTTAATTAGAAACACGTTAAAATTCATGATACATTTTTTTTACGTAATTAAATTTATGCTTTTTTTTTTTACCTTAATTAAATTAGCATGCTTTTTAAATGTAATTGAATTTTAATTTAATTATGGTTTTTCATTTAATTAATTTTGCTTTTATTTATTTATTTTTATTTTATTTTATTTTCACTTTTTCACAGGTCCTGATAAAATTCAAATCAAATTCACTAAAAAAAGAATTACAGTAAAAAATAAAAATGTAACTATACAAGAAAAAAGGGGAAAAAATATCTAGAAAATGTAAAAACGTAATGTGTGAAAGCAGAAATTCTTGTAATATTATAATAATTTATATTGTAATATCCGTCAAAATATCCCACAGCACAGCAGATCTCGCTTATGAGATTGCCTCAAGTTAAAGCCATTGACGCTTCCACAGCATGTCACGTGAACATGTTCAGCATATATAAACCCCCTACACATGTAACCCAGCATCCAACCCGCTCGAGCCGAGGTGAACTTCTGAACCGCCCTTACGCTCTCACACCGATATCGACGAAGCCCATCATGGCTAATAGTTTTCGACTCTGAGGCTTCATTAGGATCGAGTCCTTGATATCCCATTAGCAGTAATGGCTCTCTCGGGGGTTTGATTACATCAAAAGCCTGAAGTTTGGCTCAAACAGAAGCAGAAAAGTGCATCAGACTTCTTTCCATCCATTTATGAACCTGTAAAAAGCTTTCTAAAGAAATGTTTGATATATTTGTCGCAGAGGTTGACCTGTCGTGTCAGCATGCAGAGGGGAGATTGATTGGAAATTTCAGTACAAACTGCCAACTTGGCACTTAGAGTGTCTGGAGGGTGTCTGATGGCATATGAAATCTGTCAATCTAGAAATAATAGGTTGTTAACTTCAGAATGACGTGGCAGTTAACTGCCTGCAAAAAAAAGATCCCTAGCATGAGAGGATTTGGAGAAGATAGCAGTGGTCAGGAGAAGGACAGGAAAATTACTAGAGATGGGTGGGATGACAAAAATATACGCAATATTTTGTTGAATTATTTTTTTAAAAACTGACCTTTACAATATGTTTACAAAATTGACAATTTTCAGTATTTCAGCGTTTCTCACTACTTTAGCGATTTTCCGTATTTCAGTGATTTTCAGTATTTCAGTGATTCTCAGTACTTTAGCAATTTTCAGTATTTCAATGATTTTCAGTATTTCAGCGAATTTTCAGTATTTCAGTGATTTTCAGTATTTCAGCGATTTTCAGTGCTTTATCAATTTTCAGTACGTTAGCAAATTTCAGTATTTCAGTGTTTTTCAGTTCTTCTGCGATTTTCATTCATTTTCAAGCTTCAATACAAATCGACTTTTTTCTCATACTTAGGTAACAGAGACACGTCTGCTATACAAGTCCCCATGAATAAGCTATTACTTTAGAAATTATTAAGCACTTAATAAATAGAAATCATTTACGTTGCAGCCCAAAATCCTGTCAGTTATAGAAATTTGATACATTCTCGATGTGATAGCGTATATTTAAAATGAAAAGTATTAAACATCAGTGTTCCAGATTCCGCTGGTCATTTTTAAGCAGCTTCAAAGGACAGATACACCGTCACGTACAACACAATGGACATCGAAGGCCTCAAGTATGTTTGAGCAGCTCGAACACAACTCTAACCCTTGCCTTTAATGCACCATGGGAACCACCCTCTCAGTCACTGAGTGGTTTAGTCCACTGAAAGGGAAATGCTGTCCCAGTGATATCATCAGTCTAAAAAAGAGAAGTAGCTAGCTCCTTTTTGTGAACTGAGCATTATTTGTATCATGCTTTTAAAGACTATTTATATATTATTTATTACACTTCTGTAATTTATTTCTAACTGGCAACACATTGAGTTTGGAGTTAACTCTACAGCTATGTTGATTACAAGTAAGTGAAACATTTTATTTGTCTTTGCTATTGTTTATTAAATTTTTTATTTAATTCAGTAGCCACTTTAAAAAAGCGAATCAAATGCATGTAAATGTTCAGAAAATGTTTCAGAAAGGATGTTAGACAGATTATGGATTTATTACTCGAGGAGCTTGTATGAACTTTGGGATGTTTTATGCCTCAATTGTTTCAGCAAATTTAAATAAACTTAAATAGTTCCGTAAATTGGTTAAAAATGAATCCTCAGCCAATAAATGTGTGGCTTAATGCACATGAGGGAAGATTGTTAAAAAATAAACATTATTTCAGTTATACCTAGAGCCATTCTGTTGCATTTATACTACACTCAGTTTATTTTACTCCCAGTGTATGCTAACGTGTTGTGTAGTGATCATCATAAATGTTATACATTCTTCATAAATTAGAAACCATGCTTCACAGAGGCTGTTTTCTTTGCTATGAGAAGCACCAGAGCTCCTCCACAGCACCACTGGCACTCGTTCAAGTGAGTGTTGTTAGCAACCAGCGGTATCAACAGGGCATGCAAGCAATTACACCTATGACCTAATGCTTCTCTACCTAGCAGACCTGGCGAGAGCAAAAAGCGGCTGTTTTGCACCCAAATCACACTCGTCACTGACCAAATTGTACATGAGGTAGAAAGAGAAAGGAGAAGGAAAAACAGCTGGAAAGCAAAGTGCATGGAAAATGTCCTATATATTTATACAGCTCAAAGCGAACTCCTCTGTGCCACATCAGGGGTTTTCGCCGGACCATTAAGGAGCCAATGAACCAACAAGCTCTCGCCGTTGTCTTCTGTCCTTCACTATGACGTCGAACTGAACATCAATCTTGATACAGTATAAGGTCACGACAGCCATTAGCAAGGGTCAGGGTTCTTGAGCAAAAAAATTTAGCAAAGAAATTAGCAAATTGTGGTAGAATCACCTTAAAGTTAAATACCTAAATCTGGACCAGTTCTTACAAACAGAGTTCTTGATTATTTATAAAACATTGATCACATCAGGAATTGTCCTCCTCATGTTATTTTGGAGTCTAAGCGTTATTTTGAAAATTCCCAATTTTGGTTCACAGAACATTCTTGTAACTTTCATTCATGTTTCTGCTCCAAATCCTAAAACATCAAATAAAACAAATAAGCTCTGAATTCTCTTCTCTGTCATCAAAACACCTGCTTTGCATCTTTTTTACTGAATTGTCTTAGTCATGAAATCAGTCGTAGCATTTTTTCAGATCCTGCAAAGAACAGCTTTGATTATTAGATGCCTTCAAAATGGAGACATGACTGTTACCTGTCATCTACATCTCTGATCGTTTTGGCAGTACCTCCAGTGATGGCTGTTAATGAATTGTTTATTTTGTATGTGTAGCGAGCATGCAGCATGGGAGCACGTATCACCATGAGCCAAGACCCTCCCTGGCCATTCAGAAAGTTTTGATGTAAAGGCTTCTAGGCTGGGAGGAGAAGAACTGCATGCTACATCTGTTATCAGCTTCCAAACCCTAAAAAAGCATGACTTCCTGTAGGGCCGCCCAGAGTATTTAGAAAAGGAAGCGGCTGTATGAAAGGAGATGTGATACCATCGCACATATGATTTGCACGCAAGAGAACTGGACTGAAAATTCAGTGCAGATCAAATGTGTAGGTCAGAAACGTGAAACGTTTCATGTATACAATCCTTTGTTTTACTTCCATTACTCACAAACCGCTCTGACTCCAGACTGTTTCCTTAATTATTAAGATTTATTGAGTAATAAATTTCCATCTCTCTCTCTCTCGCTCTCTGAAAATGAGCTTGTTTCAACTAATTAGTCATGTTGTTGTAATCCTGTATTATATTTCTGTCATATTTGAATTATCGTTATTGCAATATTTACACCAGAAATTACAACATCTTGCTGTAGGATGAGGATGTAATTTTTTTGCTTTGTTTTGTTTTTTTTGTGCATGCAGCATTTCTGTGCATCAACAAAGTTTTATCTGCTTTGCTGGATAATTTTTTTGTAGTTGCCAAGCTGACCTCTCAAACAGAAACGGACATTTAATGCAGAATAAAAGCAAAGTGAATGTGTGTTTGTAATTGTTTGTAATAGAGAGAGAGAGAGAAAGAGAGAGAGAGAGAGAGAGAGAGAGAGAGAGAGAGAGAGAGAGAGAGATTTAGCCCAAAGATATTGTAAGAGTCACTTCTCCTCAGTGATTATTGAAAAAACATTTCAATACATTAAAAATGTGTCATAGCCTGAAGTTAATATGGTGTACATCTGATAACGTTATGGCATCTAGCAAGGTGATTCAAGGTGGCAACATTGCAGGTAGTTTGTAAATTACAATCCAACAATTGAGCACATGAGCGCCCGTATTTTGCATAAGCTCAATTAGTGTTATAGCTGGACACTGCTGGACAAACCTACAGTGACCTTCTCATATGCTGGAGACACATGAGCTTGTCCTCATAGCTACAGTAGTTACTCCCATGCTGTATATTTCTGTACATCCCTGTTCTTTCCTTATTTGACCGTTTCTGTGCCCAGGCTAAGCTGTAAAATTTCGTTTATTAAGGCTGTTCAGATCATTTGAGGTGAAAAAGTCAAATGAAGCTACACCTAGCAGCCACATCCAGCATGGCTGTACATACAGCATACAGCTCTTGTATTGCGAGCTGCAAAAAAAAAAAAGAAGAGAATCTCTGATTGTTTACATAATGGAGCCATCTGCGCTATGTAGCTCCCGGTCCAGCTGTCTTCCCTTGACCCTCCAGTTGCCTATGGGAAAGACAGAAAGTGCCCCAGGCATTGAGGTTTTATGGCTCACCAGCCAGTGTGAAGAAAGGATTTGTTTCCTCCATCTGTTCCTGGCTGTGCTCTGTTAGGGAAGAATCAGAAAAGGTGAAAGTAAATGGGTGGCAGATGAACAGAGTTATGTGGCGAGGTAATATGACTGCTTCTCTGGTTGTCCGTCCACCATGAAATAGAGAGATGAACGAGATTCAGGTTATCTGGCAACAATAATTCATGGGAATTTATAAGAACGAAAAGGTTTCTTTCGTGTTCTGAACTATCGCTAATGTTTGCCAGGTGAAAACAGAGCAATCAAAAATGACTCAATTTATTTTTATCTCTTTAGAAATCGAAGCGAAGGAGGCTTGCGACTGGCTCCGAGCTGCCGGGTTCCCTCAGTATGCACAGCTTTTCAAAAGTAAATATTTATTTGGAAAATCCCAGCAATCACACACTTACAAATGAACAGCAAACAATGTTTTCACTTGTAATTCTGTTTGGCGTCTAGATTGCCACATTCCTATTGATATTGACTGGGTGAAGAGTGACCATGATTTCCTGGACAGTGACACATTAGACTCTCTCTGCAGGTGAGTGTATGTTTTTTTCTGGATTGTATTTGGAAGAAATTATTAGTAGTATTTATTCATGTTTTTTCTGCACCCAGGAGACTAAACACATTAAACAAATGTGCGGAGATAAAGCTGGATCTGAGCAGATGCAAACGAAGAGTGAGTTTATGTTGAGAATGAATCTTCACAGCATGAAACAGACATTGTTTTCTCCATCCTCAAAAAGGACCTACTGACATGTCCTTGGGTCATTTGTTATTTTGTAATTTAGGGTGATGTTGATGACGATGTGGAGCCCTGTGCCATCAGCCCCAAATGGTCCTACGACCGGAAGAATAGGCGCTGGATACGTACAGATGGTATGGACTTTCTGCCATCTGTGGACAGCCCAAGCCTAAGAAGGTCAGAAAGCTTTGAGGCATCTCTGTCAGACAGCAGTGAGCACCATGAGATTCTGTCCATGCACAGCTCCAGCAGTGCTGACAGTGATTGCGGTGGTACCACCATCAAAACTTCTGAAGAGCCTGAGACAAGCCGGAGCTCCTCCAGATGCTCCTTCACCTCCAAACATTTGTCTCCAGACAGCTCCTACAGTGGACCTCCATCTCCAGGGGAGCCTCATAACATCAGCAGTGAAGAGCACTTCCCTGAGAAGCCTCCTCTGAAGAAGGGTCAGAGCCTTCTTCGCAAGATGGACAAGCTCAGACTCCGAGGGTCAACGCTATGGCCCCATGGCCAAGGTGGGAAACCACGGTTAGTGATAGGTAGTCCTGTACTTCAGGAGGGTCATGGGGAGGACAAGCACGAGGAACTTCACCATCTTAGCCTTTCAGGACTCTCAGATAAGACATCTAGCCAACTGTCCTGTGCACCACCTTATGGCTCCAGCAGCAGTCCCTCAGAGAACAGCAGTGCAGTCAGTACACCCAGTCCAATCACCAAGGTGCGTAGTAACTGTAAAAGACAGAACACTCAATCAAAGGCAGAAGAGCAAGCCTGTGAGGAGGAGCTCCCCAACCAGCACAGTCTTAATGGTCACACCATCTTTGAGATTCCACACGGTCACAAGCCAGGCACTTTTCCCACCATTTTGCACAATACTGTGATGTCACCCATTGATAACACCTCCATCAACTGGAGGACTGGAAGCTTTCATGGATACCATCGGCGTAGATGTCGAAGCAGTCCGTCCAAAGACCAAGAACCACTATGCAGTCCTCTGGCGATACAAGACCATCGTGTTAGCATTTACGACAACGTCCCAGATCATTTGCAAATTATGGATGACGATGTGTTTTCATCCTTGGAACGTATTACCGGACTACAGCAACTGGTCACTTCATGGACAGACAAACTGCCTGAAGATGGTGATTCAGATTTCTCCCACTCCAACTCTCCTTCCCCACCTTCTCTGACTGACATCCACCTTGAGATCAAAGAGCAGAGTGAAACGGACCAAAATGGCCCAAAGCAAAATTGCAACAAAATCTCACAGGAGTTGTCAAATACGGTGCAAATCTCTGGGTAAGATACAAAATCACCACCACATATTGGAAAATCTGCTCTGTTACACTGCAATAGCATATAACACTGTTTGGTTTTGTATATTTCAGTGCTCAGAAACTTTACTGGTGCAGTGAACAGATCTTCTCAACACCTAGCCCCACCACCCGAGCCATTGATTCCCAACTTGCTCCTTGTGTTTCAATGCTGCAGAGACTGAGTCTGCTCAGATTGACTGTCCTCATGGATAAACACTCACCCTTCAGCAAGCAGGGATGGAACTGGTAAGATGAGAAAAGGAAGATAAAAAGAGTGAAGGAAACTCTAAATAATAAAATGTAGACTGGGTTCAGAGGTTAATTCTTTATTGACATACGGAAACACACCACTCACTAGACAAATGTACCTACACTGTATGTAACCATAGTTCCAGGGCAGTTGCCTTCAGATCTACTGTAGCTTTCCGGATTGATTGTTTCCTTCTCAAATACTAATAGCAAACCTGGTTACCATGACTACCAGGCTATTCAAATCAACCCAAGTCTTACACTCAGTCACAAAACCACGCTTACATACAGTAACCTATCCTTCTACTTCCTTTTGTTCCAGACCTCCAAAGTGAGAGTGAGAGTGAACCCTTAACATGAGGGTTAATATCACCAGACAATAACAATAACAGATGACACTCATAAAAATAGCAAACACCATTATTCATTGAGACTCAATCATTCAAGTATTAATACCACTTACTGTCGAGTAACTCAGAATTACTCACGGTGCTGATATTGCATTCTTTTGATGATAACACAGTGTTCGAGGATGTTGATATGCCGACGACTTGTTTTTCCATTTTCCTCTCACATTCAGGTTTTTCCCTACATCCTGCTGTGTGTTGAATTCCTGCTAACAGCTTTTGCATTTGTCTCATTTTCACGGCTAGCTCCTTTATTCTAAGCTGATAGAATTTATGCCAGATGATGTTACAGCATGTTGTCAACTTTCAAGCACCAATGGTGTTACCAGTTTACTTTAAAAAAGCACCAGATAAAAGCCTACAGGATCGAACGTAGCCTACACGATCGGGAGAGACTCTCGACTTTTTTTGTTTGAGGCTATGTCATTAATAACGTCATCCTGAAACACCAAAATATACGGTCATGACTCACTGCTGGTCGTTTTCCTTAATGATTTTGATTAACATGAAGAATATGATGAATATGAATGCAGTGCAGGTTGTCTAAACGACGCATTTCAGTCGGCGTGAAGTTTCAGAACAATCCATCATCTATTCGGTGAGAATTTTTGAATTTGATAAGTAAACACGAGGGTGTAAGATGGATGGAAATACTATGAAGGAATAATAAAACATTCAGCGTTATAAGTTTCCGTGCGGAAACTGGAGTAAAACTGATTGCTTAAGGCAAAAAGGACAGCGTAATTGACTTTTTGAGCGGAACGTAATGGTCTATTAGTTTTAACAACCATTGGGCTAAGTAGAAAAGAAATAACCTTGTTAAGTTCCCTATCCATACACAACACACACACACACACACACACACACACTTTCAGTATTCAGCTCAGTGAGTTCTGTGTATGATGCTAGATTTTAGATAAGTCCTGTCTGCTGCAGTCCAGTGACTTCTTCCTCTCTTTTAATTTCTAAAGAACAATATCAGTTGCTGTTTACAAAGCCACAGGAAGTCAAGAGATGTTTGTGCCATGTTTAGCTGGTAGTGGAACATCATTGGGATAATGGAATGAAGAGGATACCGATATTGTCTTTTTAATTGAATTCAAATGCGTGGTTTGATGTTAAAGAGCATTAGGCCGAAATGGAATGGAAAGTCTAATGAAAAGCTATGCTAGCTCTGATATCAAAGGGAACCACATTAGATGAAAAGTGCTAAATGCACTGTTTGGATGGAAAGGTAGGCTAGTTCCTGCCTCAAACTGGTTTTATCTGGATCAATTAATAAGAAGCTGCTCTTCAGGTGAACGCTTTTGAGTAGATCAGAACTTAGCAAAAATATTTATCAAGCAAATTTATCATGAAAAAAAACACTTCCAAAAAGTACTTATCCAGAAAGTAAACCACTACTATTCCTTTCAGGTTGTGTAATTAAAAATAGACATTTAATTGGTCTTTCTATACAACTAACTATACCAAACTAGTAGTCTCATTGAAACCTTCATGATTCTGACCAGGGAGTTAAGCAGAAATGAATGAAACCTAAATATTAATTAATTTAGTGTTTATTTGTCCTTCAAACTTGAGATCTGTCTACTCTCTCAATCTGAAAGCTACAGGATCTGTCTGTTTGCTATGAAGAAAGAAAAATCTTGCTTGACTTTTTACTCCCTAGCTGCACTTTGATTTTCACATCTGTATCTGTATTTGTTTAATTCATTTCTTTCCTAACAGCTTCCTCACATCTTTAAACACTCGAGTAAGTGGAAGTTAAGAAGAGCACACTCTAACAGACAAATGAAATGTCAAACATGAACACTCACCAGCTTTAGCAAAGCTTTCCAATCGAGATTCTTCTCCATATCTTTCAAAGGATATTATGCAATAGGAAAAGACTCGACTTGAATACTAACTAGGAAAATTTTCTCCTGTTATTTATTACTGTCATGTTTGATATGCAGTAGCTGAACATCATGTGTTTTTCTACCGCAGGACGGTTCCGAAAGTCTACAGGAAGATGAAGAGTTC
Organism: Hemibagrus guttatus; assembly: GCA_033459395.1. NCBI lineage: Eukaryota > Metazoa > Chordata > Actinopteri > Siluriformes > Bagridae > Hemibagrus > Hemibagrus guttatus. The sequence goes on along the minus strand of JAUCMX010000014.1, from coordinate 16,939,286 downwards.
AGAACACAAGAACAGGAAGGTGTTTGGTGTACCTTTACTTCAGAGTGTTCAGCGGTCAGGGAAACCGCTGCCCCCAAGCATCCTCAGAGCAATGGAGTACCTTAAGAGTGAATGCCTAGATCAGGTGAGATCCTCAGAAACATCCTCCAGAAATAAAGATCATGCTTGAAGAAGAAACTTTTGATTAGTCTAAAAGCAATTGGGTTGTTTTTAGGATTATTGGGTGATGGTTTAAGCCTTATCATCATTTACGTTCAACAGGTTGGTCTTTTCCGGAAATCTGGGGTCAAATCTCGAATCCAGTATCTAAGAGATATGATCGAGGCTGACCCTGACGGCTTTTCCTTTGAGGACCAGTCCGCGTTCGACGTAGCCGACATGATAAAGCAGTATTTTCGAGACCTACCTGAACCCATTTTCTCCAGCAAGCTGTGCGAGAGCTTCCTGCACATCTACCAGTGTATGCATTCCCAAAAAGACCTGAATCTGTAATGTATCTAATGTTGCACAAAGCGTCATTAGGTTTTCTGAAATACACTTCTCTTTCACTGAGTCATCCTTTCATCCACCACAGACTTCCCAAAGGATCAGCAGTTTGCAGCAGTCCAGGCTGCCATCTTCCTTCTGCCTGACGAGAACCGAGAAGCTCTTCAGTGCCTCCTCTTCTTCCTCCATGAAGTGGTGGCCTGTGTGGAGGAAAACCAGATGACTCCGACCAATATCGCTGTTTGTTTGTCTCCATCTCTGTTCCATCTCAACATCCTCAAGAGAGACAGCAACAGCAGCAGGTCTTTGACATGTTCTTTCATATATATATATATATATATATATATATATATATATATATATATATATATATATATATATATATATATATTATTTTTTTTTTTTTTTTTTTTTTTTTTTTTTAATTGTCCATTATCTAACAATCTAGCGATACTCTCAGATGTATTTTATTAATTAGGAAGTAATTGCCTTTTCGCTAATCCTTATTTTAGGGCAGTTCTCGGAGCAAATAAATGCATCAATCCTGTGAAAACGTCCAATTTCTATGATTAGGCATTAACTCAGGAGCAACACCACATCTGGTTTAAATCTATCCCAGATAAGCAAAATGTTAAATTATAGAGTAAATCTCGACTCAAAACAGCAGCTGAATGAATGAGAGAATGATTTCAAACTATATTTAATCTTGGAAAAGATGTCTGTCTGGATAATTAATTAATCTCAAGTTGAAAATATGAGAATCTTAACCTTTAAGAAGGTTTTTAAAATATTTTTAAACGCTTTTGAAAAATAGAAATTCCTATAAACAAAATAAAGCTGAAGTATTTACTATTAAGTTGAGTGCCCAAGAACTCGATCATCCGTGACTTCCTGTTTCACAGAGGTGTCAAATCTGAGGTGACACAGAAGCCAAATTTTTTCATAAAGGTCCAAATGAATATAAATTAATTCTGGAAATGCTGCACATTACACTCACCATGTCCACCATGCTTGCACTTCCTTCCCATGAGACATGCCGTGTTTGGAGATGACGGGCCATGATAAGAGCTGAGGAAGTGGAGATCGTAATGACGTCACCGGCAGAGCTCCGTAGAGTAAACACATCCAGGCGTTCCAACCTGTAATCTCTTTTCCGGCTCGGTGTTCCTGCTGAGAGTTTTGGGTGGAGTGCTCCAAATGATCACACTATAATATAGAATGACATCCTTTAAGTCACTAAACACCAAGTGTGATGTTAGAAGGAATAGAAGAGAATTGGACTGAAGGTTGTTATAGTGGAAACCTGACAAGATCTCCAGAACCTGCAGCACAAATCAAAGAACAATAAGCTTGCATCACATCAGTGCTCCCCTCTCTCTCTCTCTCTCTCTCTCTCTCTCTCTCTCTCTCTCTCTCTCTCTCCCTCTCCCTCTCAGCAGAGCCAGAAAGAAGGAACAATGTTAATCAGAATTATTATTAGAGCTGTGGAGCATACTTTGACATTTCCTGTTTGTTTGTTTTTTTGTATTTTGAACACAGGGCAGGTCAAAGGAAGTACAGCTTGGGAAGACCAGACCAGCGAGACCTCAGTGAGAACCTGGCTGCTACTCAGGGGCTGGCGCATATGGTGACGGAGTGTACACGACTGTTCCAGGTACTGATCCGTTAGATTTAGCTTTGATCTTAATCAGATTTTACACCTGATGTGGAGTATTGAACATCAAGCTCCACAGTTCTCCACAATTCTGAAGGCTTTCCACTAGATCCTGGAGCATATAGTATCTGTAGGGATGTGTGTTCATTCAGCTATAAGAGCATTAGTGAGATCAGACACTGATGTTGGGATGTTGAGGAGACTCCAGTTCCAGTTCATCTCAAAGGTGTTCAGTGGGGTTGAGTCAGAGTCAGGACTCTGTGCAGGACGCTCCAGTTCTTCCACTTTTTCCAACCTTGTCTTCATGGATGGACATGCTTTGTGCATAGGGAACATGCTTGGGAATCTTAGGGAAGGCCGGTGAAGGGAAATTTTATTTACAGTGTGTACACTCTATATTCTATACAAGTGTGTGCTTCCTGGTTTGTGGTAACAGTTTGGGAAAGTGTGTTGGTCAGGGGTGCACATACTTTTGGACACATAGCAGATATTATGTAAATATTAAAGCATAAATGTGGGTAAGGGCTGTCCAATATGTCCATAAATGTCATTTTTTACAATAACATTAAAGTTTGTTATTAGCATACCATCTGTTATTCCTGCATACTTCATAACTTTTGCAAAAAAGAAAAATTAATTTTATGTCCAATGAGAATCCTTCTTACTCTCACTCAACACAGTATTATATATTTTTCTATAATTTTTTAATAGACCTAGATCATCATACAACTCACAGAAAAAGACAGAAACATTTGATCAAGGTCTCTGCAACATTGCAGTCTCTCTTATTGTGCATGAAAGATTGAGCATTTCGGCTAAATTAATTAATTAATTAATTAATTCAATCATTCATTCATTCATTAATTAATGTAATTCATATTGAATGAACATAATAGAACGTAATGAAGGCGCGAAGGCGTGGAGATAAAATGTCATCACTTTTCTCTGCTTGATTACAAAAGAGTCTCGATTAAAAAGCGATATTCCGGTCGTCCGTCTGCAGCGTGTACATTAATAACGTTTAAGGCTGAACGCCGTGCATTAAACATGAAGACTGTTCAAGTTATATACCGATAACATAACATTATGAGCAGGTATATTGAATAACACTGATTATCTCCTCATCATGGCACCTGTTAGTGGGTGGGATATATTAGGCAGCAAGTGAACATTTTGTCCTCAAAGTTGATGTGTTAGAAGCAGGAAAAATGGGCAAGCATAAGGATTTGAGCGAGTTTGACCAGGGCCAAATTGTGATGGCTAGACAACTCAAAAATGCAGCTCTTGTGGAGTGTTCCTATCAAAGTATCTTTTAAGTCCTGTAAGTTCTTTAAGTCCTGTAAGTCATGGGCCCCACCTCGCAACTTACAGGACTTAAAGGATCTGTTGCTAAAATCTTGGTGCCAGATACCACAGCACACCTTCAGGGATCTAGTGGAGTCCATGTCTTGACAGGTCAGGGCTGATTTGGCCAGCAAAAGGGGGACAAACACAATATTAGGTATGCGGTCATAATGTTATGCCTATATATATATATATATATCATCAAAAATTCTGATGGTCAGTGACACTGAAGTTCATGACATTCTTCAGGAAGAGCTTCTCTAAATCAGCATTTTTTAAGGAGATATTGTGTTGATTTCAAAACTGACAAGACTCAGGGTTCTTTTTTTGGACTCGTCTTTGAAATTCTTTCAAAACTTTCTTGCTTGTCGGGATTTTATAGATTTTTTTTTATCTATAAACATAAAATCTTATGATGTTAGAAGGGCAAAGTAGTCTGTCTTTCCTTTGGCTTGAATCTATAATTCTGAAAAATTAATAAATTAATTAATTAAGATCATTTTTATTTGCTGTGGATAAGAACACCTGATAAATGCTGTAAATGTAAAGGAGATGATTATCATTTGTCCTGTTTGTATACTATTATAGATTTGTTCAGTATTTTACAGGTTTTTAGTATTAAATATCACTCACTAATCAGTATAAACTTCATTTTCCTTCAGATGCCACATTACTGGCTGGAAAGGAATCCCAACGATGCCCTGAATGTGGATGGAGGCTCTGCTTTAAACACAATCGAGACCGATCTAGCGGACCGCGCCCGGCTAGACTTCTCGGTCCAGCAGCTCCTGAGGGAAGCAAGGGAGAAGAGCAAAAGCTGGGTCACCTGCTCCACCTCGGATCATGTGGATGTGGCTTTTAAAAAGGTGAGTAGTCAGGAATTATAAAGCACAAAGAGAGAGGACACGTTCCACAGAGAGGTGGAAGCACTCAAGTTTTGGAATCGTTGCAGGTGGAGGACGGATACCCACTGGCATTGTGGAGAGGGACAGTAGAAGTGGACGCTCCACAGAAAGATGTTTTTCATCGTGTCCTGAGAGAACACGCCCAGTGGCAGAGTGAGCTCCAGCACAACGAGGTCGAGACCTTGGACAAGGATTCAGAGATCTACCAGTACACCCTGCAGGCAGCTGGCACTAGACCACCACTACAACATCTGCTTTTGAGGTACTGATCCAGCAGCAGGGTGTGTCAGGAAGAGGTGGCACGGAGATTAAGGGTTCTGGTTGTGAGGTCAAATTCCAGCGAAATGAAACTACTGATGAGGAGTGAATAAATAACATGAACCTCATCAGCAGGAGGGTTGAGAAGATCACATCACATCAAAATCACAGGCTTAGTTTCTTCTCATGATGTTTACACTACCAAATTAAAGAGCTAGTAAACATGATGAGCTAAAACGTGTGCTGGAAAGGGCTCAGTAGTTCAAGTTTTGAGTTGATGATCAGAAGGTTGGGAGTCCAAATCTCAGAGCCTTAAACAAGGATTAAATGAGTAACTGTGGTGAAAAGGCACTATTTCAGGGCTATTAGTAGAAATAAGCATGTTCTTTAACCCTTGGCTGTCTGGGGCTCTTTTTTAGGTAATTTTCTGATTTTACCTGTGTATCTACAAAACCTTTAGAATTTTCTTTTTTGTTGTTGTTGTATCATATTTAACCTATTATTTCTCCATTTCTACGTGGTCTTTAACACCAAAAAAATACTTTACAAATATTTACATTTAAAGCCAGCACTTTACGATCGGCCATATTTATTAGAAAGCTTTGTTTTTCTAAGAGGAGATCATGTTTAAGTTTTCCAGATAAGTAACTTTTCAAACTCAGATCAGTGACTGCTGCTGTTATTCAGTACACACAGTACACTCATGTCCTGCACTTCTCGACCCCTCTACCTGCAGGACGTGGAGGTCTGATCCTTCATCAGGACCTCTGTTCGTAGCAGCCACTTCAGTGGACCACGCTGACGCACCGAGCCGAGGGGTTACAGCCCGCGTGCTGTGCTGCATGTTCCTGGTGGAGGTGATGGGGACAAAGAAGTCACGACTCACACACTTCTGCCGCACAGATACCAGGTGAGTCTGGCTGATCTACATGAGCGAAAATAATGCAAGATCAGGAAAAATCTGTCCTGTATTTTCTTGGGAGATCAATTTGTTTCCTGCATAACTCATTCCAAACTATGGCTCTGTACAATCAGTGAAACATAACGACGCGATCCAAAAAGACGTTGTTGAGAAAATTGAGGCTCGTGTCCTATCATGGTGGAAAAAAACCCCGAGCAATTATTTGAAAATATTGCGCTAGTTGCTTTGACAGGCGTCTACAGACTAGCTGGCAGGTCTGGGAATGTACAGGAAGAGATATATATTTATCTCTGTGTTGCAGTGTACACTTTACTCTTGAAACTAAGTGTCAGGTCCAGCGCTGGTTGTTAATTAAACTCATCCGTATCACAACCGTTAAATTCATTAAGACTGGGAGTTTCACACCACCATTCATAGTCTTAAAGCCAAAAGCAAAAAAATGCCGTAAGTACAAGATTTGTCGACATTCATTTAGGCCAATGGCAGATTCTTGTGTTTATTTGTTCTTTTAAGTCTGCTTAACATCGTCTGTGAGCCTAATGGGGCCGATCTCATTAGCTAAGGAGGAAATTGAAAGTAAACTAGTCTTTGTGCGAGGCTCTTACGGCCCATAAATCTCACAAGAGTCCCAGTACGGAGAAGAATATAACTGTCTTTCTTTATCAGGGGCCGATCTCTGGAGTGGCACAATAAAGTTGGTGGGCATCTGCTTTCACACAGCCTGGTGGCAATTAAAGACTCCTTTAAGCCCAAGATGAAAGATGCCAAGCAATGAAAGGACACAGAGGAGCGAAATGAGGTAAAAAAAAAAAACAACACAAAAAAAAAAACAACATAATGTCATAAGAGGAGCACACAGGGTTTCAGAATGGGTTTCACAACCAACATGGGACACGTTGAGAGCTTTTGTAATGCAGAGAAGATTCCGGTTGAGGAAGACGAGCAAGCGTATGATTGGATGAGATGAGATGAGATGTTCCAGGACAGTCGGTCTGCTTGGCTTATCAAGACTGACAAAGAAGAGTGTCAGAGTAATGAAATGTCATATCCCATTTGAAGGACCGTTTCACAAGCTAACACACAGCGAAGGTTGCATCTGACAGTTGCCGAGGGTTTGCAAAAGGACGTCTAAGTGACTGTGTGAAAATCTGCTTTTTCGGGGCTTCCATGGTGTGTGATGTGGAGACATCACACCGGAGGTGTGTTTCCTCCAGCTGCACCTTTTGATGGTAGATTTTGGTAAAGCGGAACTTTTCTATACAGCATGTGTGTTTCCATGAAATTAATCTGGGTTGCCAGGTTTCTGCAACACCTACATCTACAAAACCTTAAAAAGACAAAAACAAACTTTGAAGGACGACTCTATCTGCAGAACCTTAGTTTGTGAAGATTTTTAGATTTATTATCAATTATTTGCTCTAAAAATATCTTGGAGGCTCAGTTTGATGTAAAAGATGCAACCCTGGCAACCAGATTATTATTTGTCCTGTCTTCTGATAAAAAAAAATATTGATATCGTGAGCATGGGGCAGCGTGATTCTTGCCCCTATTGGCCTCTATTTATTAGCGCTTCTAGCTTGCAGTTCCTTTGTTTGACCACTAGGTGCAATAATAACTTTATGTAGGTAAACAGAGTCGTGCTCAGGCCTTACTAAGTTCTATAAAGTCGAACAAATCAAAGTGGCCAAATATCAGGGCTTTTTAAACTTGTTCAAAAGAGGTCATTAGTATTTTAGTATTTTGCCAGAATGTAAAACTATTGCACATTTGGACTTTATGAAGTTTAACGTTTGTAAAATAATATTTACGGGGGGACAATTCGCTACTGGCTTTGTCAAAGCGCTAAGGAAATTTTTCCACAATTCACGACGGAAACCGTAAAACAAATATTTGCATATTTATTCTGGAGCATTTGTGACGACTCTGCCGGGGAAAGGCAGGGATGTGAGCCAGAATATTCTAATGAACTGTAATGACATTTCACCAAATTTCACAAATTCTGCTGCAGTATGAATATGTATTGGTAAATATTTAAATGTCTGATCTTTTTTTATGATGACTTAATATAATTTACCACTTATTAAATGTTACAGAAGAGATTATTTAAACATATCTAAACCTTTAAATAGGCTGGACCGGCCGAGCTGTTTTTATTATATTTTACTCTGTTTTTCTTCACGCTACATTATGCTACCTGTTAAGCTAATTAGCTCTACTGAAGTGCATTCTTTGTTTAAAAAAAAAAAATTATATATATATAATTTTTTCCCCCCATCTGTCATGCATTTGAATGAAAAGTTTATTAGATGGTTTATATGCATGGAGTAAAATGTTGAATAAAGATCGTATTTTCATACAGAGTCAACTGTGTAAAATATGTCATGAAACACACACACATTATTAAAAGATTATTTAGAGTTTCAAATCAGAATAATGATTATAAAATTTAAAAAAATCTTTTTTTTAAATGGCATTTTTGGAAACAAAAAAATAACAAAGAAATAGGGGGGCACGGTGGCTTGGTGGTTAGCACGTTTGCCTCACACCTCCAGGGTTGGAGGTTTAATTCCCGCCTCCGCCATGTGTGTGGGGAGTTTGCATGTTCTCCCTGTGCCTCGGGGGTTTCCTCCGGGTACTCCGGTTTCCTCCCCCGGTCCAAAGACATGCGTGGTAGGTTGATTGGCATCTCTAAATTGTCTGTAATGTGTGTGTGAATGAGAGTGTGTGTGTGCCCTGCGATGGGTTGGCACTCCGTCCAGGATGTATCCTGCTCTGATGCCCAATGACGCCTGAGATAGGCACAGGCTCCCCGTGACCCGAGAATAGTTTGGATAAGCAATAGACAATGAATGAATGAACAAATAAATAAAAAATAAAGTTCATTCCTTAATATTAATGAAATAAACTGATGTTAGTTAACATTAGACAGATCTACAGCTGAGTAAAAAATATATTAATAGATTTTATTTCACATTAATGGACATAAAAATTTCTTCACTTATTCCAATCAACAGCTTTGCATCAGCAAGTGATAAAAAAAAAATGTACAGGAAGAGATATATATTTATCTCTGTGTTGCAGTGTACACTTTACTCTTGAAACTAAGTGTCAGGTCCAGCGCTGGTTGTTAATTAAACTCATCCGTATCACAACCGTTAAATTCATTAAGACTGGGAGTTTCACACCACCATTCATAGTCTTAAAGCCAAAAGCAAAAAAATGCCGTAAGTACAAGATTTGTCGACATTCATTTAGGCCAATGGCAGCTTCTTGTGTTTATTTGTTCTTTTAAGTCTGCTTGTTTTTTTAAGTGATAAAAAAAACAAAAAAACAATCAACATAAGACATGACATCACTAATGCAGAAAGGGGCGGGGCTTCCAGTTTGTCATGAACATTGTTGAAAAACACTGACTGATCTTTGCTCATTTTTCAGCGATAATTCATAGCAACAACTTTAAAGCTGTTCAAAATTTAAAAAGACAAAAAAACAAGTCGCTAATCTCCTTTAACATACTTTCAGGCACGCTCACGTACAAAAAAAAAAAAAAAACATTCAAGAGCTGGAGCTAATAATAAGATAAGAACGAACAACCCAATATATTTACCTTTAGCTGAACTAAAGTAATTAGTTTATTTTTCAAATCTATAATTTGCATCGCACACTTACTTATCAGGACACGTAAAGAGCAAAGAATTAAAAAAAAAAAAGCCTTGAAAGTAAATGAAATCTGGCTAATTAATCTCCATACAGATGATCAGGCCGAGGCACAGCATTAATCATCTACAATTCGTTCAAACTTGGAGGAAGCTTTGTGCTTAACTCCAGAACTGCAGAGTAAATGTCTTTCATCTGGAAACGGACAATAAAAATGATTTCTGTACGCTAATACTTGCACGTATTAAAATAGAGTTTTGTTGCATTTCTCCACTACATCACCTTCTAAATGGGAAGATTCCCAGAAAAAAGTATTGCTAAAAAAATAACTATCACCCTGAGCAGGTGGCTGTGTGGAAGTTTCTGCATGTTTTGTAAGAATCGTATGAAGAGGACAGATTGTTTTGACAGTAAAGGGAACTGGAAGCGTTAGTGGAAATTTCCGGATAAACGTCAACAGGACCGGAGAAAAATTCTGCTCCTCTTGATGTGTGTTTGAGCGATAAGTTAAAGCGCTGCACTGCGACGTTAAAAGGATGTCAGGTCAATTATACAAGCTTACATAACTGTATACACTGTTTGACACGAATAAGCGCTGCCTTTTTAGATTTATCACCTTCACCACGATCGCATCCATCTCTACGGGGAAGCTGAAGACCGAGTAGCTCTACGCGATCGTAAAGGTGGCTCTGACCTGACAGGTCTATCGCTCAATCTCTGGAAAGCTATTCTGACTGAGATAAATGAGAAACACGACCAAAATACATTAAAGCCAATCGTGTTTTATTTGGTTTATAGTACAAACGTTAATAACATCTGGCTGCAAGGTCACGTGATCGTGCCATCCATTACAGAAGGTCACATCCTCTGGACCGGGGTGAGGCCCAATATGTCGAAGCCTTTGGCCATGACGGCAGCCGAGGCCTCACACAAGAGCATCCTCCACATGTTCACCTTCACCACCTCTCCTGCGGAAGAAGAACAGTCACGGTAAGCGAGGCGGTCTCACAGAAGTGTCACTAAATAAACAAGAAGAATAGTAAGTTCCTTCTTCACTGCCTCAACATATTCCCAACAAAGAAATACAGAAAGAATGATTCAATACTTTGCGGCGTAGCGGGAAAAAAAAAAGCCTGAAAAACGTGTGAGACATTCTTTTCAGCAACTGATACTGAACTGAACAAAATGATACCATTCAAAGTGATTAGTAGAATCTGCTGAATGAATTAAGCAATAAATATTTACAACACGACCAAAAGAGCCGAGCAGGATCTACGTTCTGGCTCTGAAGTGCCATCTAGTGAAGGAGGCGGATACCTTAACCACACGGTTTCATCTGTATTCTCTTCTATACAGCGCTATAGAGCTAGACAACAATCTGACCGCTGAGCACCGTGTTCTATAGTGACACGAGGAGTAGATTACATCAAGTCTCCACTCCAATGTTAATTAACATCTTCACAAAGTTCACAAAGTAGATCTAATCACTATACTTTCAATGCAACTTTTTTTTTCAATCATTTCTAGTCACAGTTCAGCAGTGCTTCTAATCTCTTTTTTCATTCGTCTAGATTAAAAGCGCCTGTTTCATCAATGTCTCTTAATGAGACAATGTAATTAGAGGAGTTGAGGAAGGCCGAACAGGAGTCCGGGGTTCTGACGTGACGTTACGTCAGTGGGGGCGGTACAGGACCACGTCTGCAAACATGACCTGATTAGAATTTGAGTTAATGACAACAATCACGATGACAGTGTAAAATGTGTTTAACATTGACGCTTGTGTCAACATCGACGCTCACCTTGCAGTTACTTCTGCACGTGCAAGCAAAGTCATGTGTCGAGCCTGAACCTAATAAGGAAAAATACATCCTGCATGTGTGCACAGTAAAAATTCCTTGGAGCAAAATCACCGTGGGTCTAACTACTAATCGAGTGAAAATCACTGATTAAGTCCATCTGCTTTGTCTTTAGCACCTAACGCTGGGGTTTTCAAAGCCACGCTGTGAGCCTTACCTGTCTGCCGATCCTTCTCCACGCAGTAACAGCTGTCATAGAACTCAGTGAAGGTGGTGGCCAGCTCGTAGAGGTAGTCGCACAGCGTGTGCAGCAGCAGATCGTCCAGGATCTTCTGCAGGATCTCGGGGAACCTCAGGATGCACTTGCCGAGCTTCCATTCCTTCTCGTGCTCCAAGAGGATTTCGCACGTCTCGGCAGCTTTGCGCAGAGCTGCTTCTTCAATGTTGGCCAGCCGGGCTATGGACCTGCCGATCACACAACAAATAAACTTGATGAGAACAGAGATCGGAATAGAGATTAGAATTATTTTATTATTTTTATGTTCTTGCTCCAGTCTCCATTACTATTCACAATTTTCTTTCTCATGAAGTGTGATTCAAATGTAATTCTGTGAATTTATATTATAGTTTATATTATTGTTATTATTATAAAAACAGCTCTGCAGAAAACACAAGACATAGTCAATGTGATAGACACATTAACAGCACATTGAGGGGTGCCAATACTTAATCCTGTCTATGTTTTAGAGCGAAATATCACACACACACACTCAGAGTTTCCCTGTGAGAGGTATTGATTTATAAAGGGTTCATCGAGCAGCCGTAGTGAGACTGCTCCTTTCCCGCTAGCTCGAGGATGAATGTAGCTGCACACCTCGCTTACAGCCATCGATCCCATGTGAGAGAGAGAGAGAGAGACAGAGAGAGAGAGAGAGAGAGAGAGACTCTCACCTGATGCGTGTGAAGGCGTAGAGCAGGTAAGCGGCAGTGTTGCCTCGGTCATCCAGCATTTTGTCAAAGGAAAAGACGTAGTCGTTGATACGGTTGTGGGACAAATCGGCGTACTTGATGCAGCCGAAGGCGACGGCATGCTGAGCCTTGATTAGCTCCTCCGGTGTCAGAACCTGGAACGTGCATGAAAAAACATATAAATCAGAAATTAACATACAGTGAATGAGTAAGTCACCCATGTTTGTGGTGTCCGGTCATAGATTCTGAACTTTCATCAGCTCATAAAGAGCCTCGCTGAGTGAGGGATGAAACATCTAATGTTAAAAAAAAGTCCCTGACTTGACAGAAAATCACAAAACAAACAAAAATTCCCATGTGCCAGCACAGATCTATGTTTTAGCTGCCTGGAAATGTAACTGTGTCAGTACAACAATGCCTTAATTACCACATGGGAACTCAACCAAATTAGGGGCATGTCAATCAATTATTCAATCAATAACTAAATAAATAAAAGTGGTCCCTATTTGAATAAGATCATGACATAAAACCGAGAAATTAGCGTCCGTCCGCACGACCGTTCTTCTAGCCGCTCGCGCTTTAGGGAAGGTGTAAATATAAGCGATCAGGCCACAAGGAGGCAGAAGAAGAATAGGAAACTTTTTCCTCCCTAAAATCATCACTGTATCCCAGAGGTATTATGGAGCTATTAGAGAAGTGGCCGCAGGTCTTAAGGAGTCGATTGCTCTACAGCAAGTCTGCATTTTGTTCTCGCTTGATTTGATGCGTCTCGATATTGTTTGGAGCAAACGGCTGGAAAAGCAGAGGAAAGGTTAAGCAGTAAAGTGGGACGCTGTGAGAGGAATTTAGTGTGGATAGAAAAGAGCAGAAAAGAGGATGAACGAATAAGCCTGTGTGTGTGTGTGTGTTTTCTCCTCTCCATTGTGCCTGGAAGCGCTCACCTTATCTCTCTCTTTCTCTTTAAGCTTGTCCATGGATCTCTTCAAACCCTCTTCCAGCAAGTCCATTAGCCTGACCGTTTCCCCCGAGCGAGTTTTAAATTTCTTCCTGTGGCACAAAAAGAGTGCATTAGAGAAATATGAACACAACGCACAGCAATGAAGCGTCTACCAAAGTTTTTATTTTTCCTATTTATTGAACATCAGCAGCCAAAGGCGTACGTACTTGTCCTCTCCCAGAACCACTCCGAATCCCGCGTGTTCCACACGTGTGACCTTGGGGTCGTACCAGCTGATCATCCTGGCCGCTGCAAATACTATTTGGAAGTGCGTAGCCTATCAGGGAAGAAATAAACACATGTACAGTAGATCTGCTGGAGCTTAATGAACTGACAGGCGGTACGATCGTTCGGACGTTAGCAGACAGGTGAGAAGCTGACACGTGTCCTGTTGTAGGTGAGAGGTGGTATGAACGCACCTGTCCGCTGTCTGTAACATAAATGATGATGTCGGCCTTCTCTTCAAAGAGGCGCTGGTGGAGGGCGGCGAGGTCCGACGTGTCGTACGTATAACCGCCGTCCGACTTCACCACCGTCAAAGGGACGGATTGACCAGGGGCGAATATGATCTTCCTGCCCTCATCCACCTCCACCAGGCCTGAGAGAGAGAGAGAGAGAGACAGACAGAGACAGAGAGAGAGAAGTGTAGGAGAGACAGTGAATCTTAATACAACAATGCCTCCTAATGGACACATACTGGAACTTCACACTCTTTTCCTTTAACGCGCTGGGCAGAATGTAAGACTTTAACACAGTTATGAGTCGTTACCAGGTGCCACTGCTCTCTACACACCGCTTTCAGTTATAGGTTCAACATAAAGGCTGAGATATAACGTACTATTAGAACTTACATTATATTTACAATACTGCTAAACAGCTAGAGAATCACTGTCGCTATGGCAACTAACGCCCTATTCGGATTGCATCAGTTTATCACCGGGATGTTTGTAATAAACGGAATAAATCATTTCACACGATAAAACTTCCGGCATCTGGACAGCAATAACATGATCCACAGCAGGAGTGAGATTCCAGCAGGACGTATTTTTTACGATATTAGACATTTATTAAGGTTATTAAATATTTAAGGATCTCTCAGTGATTAGCTATTATTTATAGAAAAGCCAAAGTTGTGATGATGTAAAGTTGAGAATATAGTTTATATCGGCGTCTGTAACCTCGTAAATGATTTTCTTTTTCTCGACAGCAAAGATGAAGTCGTGTCACAGATCAGCACCTGTAGCATCACCTTTCCACTCACCTTTCTTTTCAAACTCCTTCACCACTTCGGTCATCATATCCTGGTAGTATGACTCCCCTCGCTCCAAAATATGGATCCCCAGGCAGTCGTAGACCTTCTGGAACTCTGTCATAGACATTTGCAGAAACAAAAGTAGACAAAAATAAATAAATATATAAATAAATCAACCAACCCCTAGGGACAGTATGGCTTAATTACAGCAGGCAGACATTAGGGAAATCTAACAAAGCGAGTGGCTGTGGATTTACAGGCAGGATTTGACGCTTCCTCAAGGGGAAAAGCGCAGACAAATTCAAACACTGACCTTCACGGGGTAAAGTCTCTATTTGTGCACTCGGTCTGATTAAAGCATCAATGGGACAGAGTTCCCCCAAAATCCCAGCTTGTCAAGGATTTAATCAAGAAATAGAATTACGCCGTTGGTCTTCTCTGCCCTTCAGAGTTCAGAAAGTATAATCCAGATCCGGGTGATGTCGATGCTGCTGCTGCTGTTGGGATACATCTGTATTGGACAGAGGCGCTGAAATGGTGGATGGACGGAGCGAATTAGCCGTAAAGGTCTTTCACAGTGTGTTCTGTAAATTTAATAGAGGTCTCTGAGCAGTGTTTTAAATTCGTGGAATTCGGACGAGTTTATTGTGGACTGTGAAGAGAAATCGGTTGAAGGCAGATCGACTTTCTGAATCACATTTTACCAGTTTTTAACAAGATCCATTTATTCAGCACGGAGCTAAGCTTGTATATAACCTTCTGATATTGACGTAATTTAACTTGCTGCAAATCCAAAATGAAAAAAAAAGAAAAAAAAAAAGAGATATGCTCATAAAGAAAGGCTGTGTCTCTGTGAACACACTCCACTTGCATGTGGACACGACCAGAATAAAAATAAAACAGCCAGCTGGGCCAATAAGCTTTTAGTAGCACCTTGAGTGAAATAAAGTGAGCTAAAAGAGCTACAAGTCTGAGTTCATTGTGCCTCCAAGCAGCAATTTTTCATCCCTCCATGTAATTAGTTTCAACCCTGATGCCCTGAAGCTTTGTGTGAAATGGACTTGAAAACCAGCTATCTCTCTTAAAACGAAAAAAAAAAAAAAACCCTAACGGCTTGCCTGGATGTTTGATTTCTGAGAAGCGCTAACGATGAAAATGAAATTATTCACTGTTTACATTCTCCGCTACAGATGAATAAATTCAACATCTTTTAATATGCTCGCAGTCGGGCGGCGTAATCAATCACGGACGCAGCATATAATAAATCTCATCTCACCGCGAGGCTTTTAGGTCTCATGGTATTAGGTCAACCATCCATTTAGATAAACAGCACTCAGACACTGCATTCTGAAATTATACCCAGATCAAACCGTCCGATTTGCTCCCTCAGCTCCGGGGCAGCCCTGATGCCCCCTACTAGCCATGTCATCATTTTAAATTTACCCCTCAACCTCAGATGAGGCATGTCCCGGATCTCGTATCTCGGAGAGTGAGAGAGTTGGTGTGAACGCACCTTGACGAGAAACGTCACAGATCAGATTCCAGGCCTTGATGAAGTTTGATTCTTTGCTCTGCAGCCTGACGACACACTGATAAGCCCTCTTCTTAAACTCCTCGTCTTCATCAAAGCGCTTCTTAGACTCCTGAGACAGAAAAGTTGAGAGGGGGATTAGCGATCACGACAACAATAACAATATTCTCTCTCAAATCCTCCTCACGCTTCCACACCATATGATAAGATCTTACCATAGAATTGAAAAATGAAAACACCTTAAGTGCTTTGAAAGGCCATCATTTAGCTCTGGGGTAACCAGTTAGAATCAGAAGTAAAATGATTAGTTAGAAGGAGTTGACCTGCTTGCAATTAAAGTGCCACAGAAGCTTGCTTTGTTAGTTTGTTAGGGAGCTATCAAAATACGTCCAGGAAAAGTGTTAAGGCTTTTTGGAGGTTCTGTGGTGTCCTGATACCAAACATGAACTCTACAAAGAGACCTCACCATCAAGTCTGAGCAATTTTTAAAAAAAATAAATAAATAAATAAAATAAAAATGGGGAAAATATCCTCAAAAAGATCCTGATGTTGAGACAGCTGTCATTTCAGCCGAAGCTGGTTGTATAGGTACTGAGTGTTGAATACTTCTCCTACAGATCCAGCAAACATCTACTATTTATTTCAAATATTTGCATAAATCAAATCTCAATGATCTTCCTGTCAGTTCTAGGTTCTAACACTGAAATGTGTTTAGAAAAAAAAAACAGACTCCATGGAAGCTCTTACAGAGTTAGATATGTAATTAACACACATATGGTTCTTTTTATTACTACTTTTAAGGATAATTTCTGCAGCTATTTTTTGCAGGCAAACTGTGCAAATTTCTACAAATTGAGATTTAGAATAAAATTTACTTTACTGAAATTTGTTTAGAATTTATGCAGGTAGAAAAGGAAAAAAATTGCAAAAAAATTTTAAGGCTAAACATACAATATTTATGAGTTATTATTATGATTAATAATCTTGTAGTAATATTTATTATTGTGGATATAGCAGAGACCCCTGTTGGCTCATTTTGGATTTAACAGCATCACTAATGTTCTAATGTGTTACTTTCTGAAGACAATCGACACCACTGCAGAGAGTTTTCTATGAGTGTTAAATGTTAAAGAAATGTTAAATCTAATAACGAGTCTGTTGTATTTCTGCTCCGCTTTTCTTAAATCTTAAATAAGTGCCTGAAAAGAGCACTACAAAGCGGTAACAAGGTCACTGTGAAAAATACAAATGAACCCAGAGCTGCTTACTTTGTAAAAAGCCTGGAGGTCTCCGATCGGAGGAGAAACGCTCAGGTAGTTGGGGAACTTGTCCTGCAAGTGAGCGATGAGCATTCCAAACTGCGTGCCCCAATCTCCAACATGGTTCAACCTACAGAAAAAATTCCATAAGGCGAAAGAAGAAGTCAAAGCTCTGTGTGCTACGTCAGCATCCATGCCGAGACGAAGAGTCGGGTTTGAGACTGACCTCAAGACGTCGTGGCCTAGATACTCGAAGAGACGACACATGCTGTCCCCTATGATGGTGGAGCGCAAGTGGCCGACGTGCATCTCTTTGGCAATGTTTGGAGAGGAGAAGTCAATGACAACCTTAAAAAAAAAACAGAGAATTAAAATAATGGAGTACAAAAGAAAGAAATACATTTTTAAAGAATTACAGTTTTAAAGAAATACATTAATAAATTATGGATATAAATTTGACATTAGCAAGGATTCACTCCCTTGGACTTGAAATCACAATCATTATCATTTATTTAGCTTCGACAACATTGCTGTTCTTTTGGAAGCTAAACCTCCAACCCAGGCTCATACCTAGAACAGGTTTTTCTCTGGGCTTGCCCTGTAATTTCTCTGCTTGATAAAAATGACCGCAATAAACACGATGCTACCACCACCATGCTTCAGTTCTCTGTTCGATGCAAGCTGTTGGATTTTTGCCGAATGTAGAAACATGCAAAAGCCAAATTGTTCACATTTTTTTCCATCATCAAACCAAAGGATTTTTTTCTAACGATACTCTTCCAAAACTTTGTCCTGGACTTCTTTGGAAAGCTCCTGGATATGTTTTCTAACAAACCCCAGGTCCGTGCAGCAGCAGGTGGCTTACTCTGAGATCACATGACTCATTTTATTGCCCATTTTAATGCACCAAAATGAGCTGCATGTCAGTGGGGAGGTAAATATTTGTAAATAACTAAATATTTTTGCAAATGATACTGACTTTTGCTCATCACTTTAATATCTTTGGGCTTGTTTGTGTAAAATCAGGACATAAAATCCATGAAGTCTATTTCAGATCAGACTGCAATGTAAAGGTTAAAAGGGGGGGGGGGGGGGTACTTGTGCACATCAAAGTTGTTCAACATATATCTATCTGGAGAATTTAGTCCGAGATGAGGTTACAGGTAACGTTTGTAACGAACCTTCTTCTTCTTGTCTAAAGCTGGAGGCTGAACCCCGTTGAGAAGCAAGTTGGTCAGAAGTTTTGACACGAACGACTTCTTGAGATGAATATTAATAAAACCTGCAACAACACAATGGTATTTCACTTCCTACATCGAATTCTGATGTTTATTTTTGGTATCTCGTGTTCTATCTCCACCTGGTCCAGCGATTTCTGTTCTCTCGATCAGTTCGTTGTCCGGAATGTTCTGGGAAATCTTCTCGGCGATCTCTCTGGGGTTGACCTTCAGCCCTTTTCCCTTCATCATCTGGGAATAGAACAAAAAAGATAAACATTTTAATTAAAATATAGGCATCGTATGAGCGATTATGTGAAATGATCTGGGATAATATTATCTGGAGATGTAAGTCTTTTAGCATTATACACACAATGCCACTTAGGCACTTATCTAATTAAACAATCATGGATAATTTCTTAATTAAAACAACAGGGTTCTGACATGAACTTTAGAAATCATTATCATCCATTACATCTCTCTCTCTCTAGAGCTCTCTCTCGGATGCTTCGTTCCGAGTGACTGACCTGAGACATGGCCATGGCACTGTTGCACTGATAATCTCCAAATTTGGGCTGTTGGCTGGGTGTGACAGTGAGTGGTGGGTTCTCCAGGTCGGGAAAAGCCACGCTGATGGCACAACCAAAGATCTCCTGAAGCCTCTGGTTGATGTTGGTCATGCTCTTGCTGCTGTAGCTGTTCTCCTCTTGCATAGTCTGGAAATACAGCAAAGGCCAACGTGTACATTTATCGGTTTTCTTTCACTAAAATAAATTTTATGCAAAAGTGTTTGACAGTAAAGCAATTTTTTTTTAAATCCTCCAGCACTAGATCATGTCATTTTGTACAATGCAGACTAACACAGAACGAGGAGAGATAAATCTCACGCTCCCAGTTTCAATATTTCAACGATTCGACACACTGAATCAGATCTGACTTAAAATGATTCAGTATCCGTTCATCTATACATCCATATCTACTTTTATATATTATATAGTAAAAGAATATTTTACAATGATCAGAGTTACCGCATCACCCGACAAATCTGTTAAGTGACACACCAAATTAAACTTAGAAATGATTCTTATTTCTCTTATGACTCTTTTTCTTATCGCCTGAGTCACCTCAGGCTTGCTCACTAGGGAAAATTTTGTCTAACATCTAGGACTGTTTGTTTGTATGTTTATTGTTTCTTATGTTCTGTAAAGCTGCTTTGAGACAATGCTCTTTGTTAAAAGCGCTATACAAATAAAATTTAATTGAATTGAATTATTTCTTATTCATTTCAATCGCTTCCTTATAAACGGCCTCATCGATCCAAATCATCAGACCTTTAAACTCCCTGCATTTATTTACAATCAAAATAACAAAACAAAACAAGACATAAGACAATTTAAGCTCCTTTTCCATGAAACTCACTGGGATACGGTTTTAAAATCCATTAAAGTGGTCCTTGAATGTCAAACATCTTCCTCCAGACGCCTACACAGAATTTATTAATCTGTTAGTCATAAGTCATGAGATAAACTGATGATCCGGATGATCTTCAGGGCCTTGTTTAATTTAGGGATTAAAACACTACACAGAATAATCACATGTAGAGCCTTGACGATGACTGAGCCCAGGAGCATTCCGCAGGTAGAAACACCCTAGCTATTTTTCTTATCTTCACCTTATTATTGTAATTATTATTCTTGTTATGGAGTGAGTGAGTATGTTGCATTATGAACAAACTGTTGCATCAGAAAAAAGCAACTTCCTGCTCTGTATCAAAAGCGAAAGTGTCTCAGAGCTGGAGGACTCGTGCTTTTTCTGTCCTCATTTCTTTTCAGCCAAACAAAGAAGCAAAGCTTGTCGTGTTACAGTGCTGGAAAATATGCTCAGCAAACAAACACTTCACACTCAAAAATAAAACAGTACAGAAGAGCGTAAAGCACTTACCTTTTTGAGAATGTTAAGGCGATACTTCAGCCTGGTGTTCTCCTCTCTGAGCTCCTCCAGCGCTGGTGACGTGAACTCTGTCTCCTTCAGGTTCTCCACCTCAGCCTGCAGAGACTGAATCTCCTTCTCCTGTCAGGACCAAAACAGAAGGAGAATCTTACACCGATTCTAATCTACACTTTATTAATACTTTATTACCAAGTGTGTAACAGTGGAGTCCAAAAGTCTTAGAAATAATTATATGGATTTCAGAAACAAATCAGTCATGAAATCCGTAATGAGAAATCTTAAATGCTAAATATTGAAGACACTGAACATTTCCTTTTAATTTTTTTTGTTTTGTTTGTTTGTGAACATTCCAAAACATTTCTAGTTCATTCCCATATGATCTGTGTGTGTGTGTGTGTGTGTGTGTGTGTGTGTGTCATAATTTTGGACTCTTTTGTACATTTAATGTTTAACTTCAAACCTCAAGCATTAGGTACAGTCATTTCTAAAAGAAATTAAAACTTGACAAAAAATCACGAACAAATACATATTCGTACACTGTAAAAAAAAAAAATAATAATAATAAATAAAGCATTTTTTTATGTTAAAAGCGTCAATTTCAATCAATTTCAGCTTTATTTTCCTTTAGGAGGAAGTATGAGGCTGTAGAGCCAGCTAACCCTACATACTAGCGTACTAAGTAGTACGCGTTCATAACAAGCCGCCATTAGTGTAGCATTATTCCTACATACTATCTAGTACGGAATGGTTTAACCGGTTTCGGGAGCTAACTAATCGGTTAGCCTTCTCAGCTTGAGCAACTTTTCCTTCGTTGTAAATTAAACAATAATATCCTGCGAATGTAGATAAACAAATATCAAGCCTTTCTGCTTTTTAAAAACAATTAAACACTCAAACGCTACGAAGCTTGTTTGCTAGATTGCTATGGTTGTGCACTCAAAAAGGCTCGATGCTAAATCTCCGGGTTTGAGCACTATATAGGGTACAAACGGGCGTGTTCCTTGCGTCCTTAGTAGAGCACTCATACAAGGAAGAGGAAGTTATTTGGGATGTAACCAGTGTTTCATCAGAAACTGTTATACACGCTATAACACAGAAAACATATACATTGTCTTTCTTTAGAAATGCTACAAGAGTTTAAATGTAAATCTGACCTGGTTTTGAAGGCGGTCTGTGTACTCTTCCACAGGGTCACCCATATTCAGGAAAAAAATATAGATGTATATAAATATATCTACAGCTACAACAACGCGTAAAAGTTCCGCACTGATCTCTGTAACCCGAATTCAGCTTTCACTTCAGGCTAGGAATTATGGGAAAACACTCGACAAGCCTAAAGACCTCAAAACATAAGCGACAAAAAAAAAAAAAAAAAAAAATATATATATATATATATATATATATATATATATATATATATATATATATATATATATATATATATATAATGAATACATATATATATATATATATATATATATATATATATATATATATATATATATATATATATATATATATATATATGTTATGAAATGATGCAAAATGTTTATTTTTATTAGAATAACTTTGAATAATTGTTAATAAGAAGAATTCTTCACTCTATAATTGACAATATAAAGCATTTTTTTAAAACAACAACAACATGATTTTGCCCATAAAATAATAAAATAGCAATATATCATAAAAGTCTTTAAATACCAAGCACACTTAAAATTCGGAACACAATCCATGATACAATACTGACACGTAGATTTTAAGTTCTCCAGGCACTAGAGGAGCAAATTATGGGGGAAATAGTGATTTCAGATCATATCTCAGTATAGAATTAACAGATATATACTATAAGAAAAAGAATAAAATAAAACTATTTATAATAGTTATAATAAAATAAACATTCGAAGCGCAAAATGAATTTTAATTCCCCTCCAAGCCGGAGATGGCGGTATCGAGTTCATGTAGCATTAAATAAATGGAGAAAGCCGGAGCGCGAAGAACAACAACATGCTCAATGAAATCTCCAGAATGGACTCTATTTAATGTAAGTGAAATTATAATTATAATAATAATAGTAATAATAATAATAATAATACATCGCAGTCGCTAATGAATTCTAAAAAAAAAAAATTCGGGACGTTCCCGCTTTAATGGTTAATAGTAAGCGGTTGTTGTGTTCCAAATCACATCTTTTGAACTCCCTGTAAGACCTTTTTTTTAGCATGAAAACATGGCGTCCGCACCATTTATAGTGCCCTTCGTATAGTAATGTGAGCCGTTTAGGATTGAGTCGGTAGCTAGCAAGCAACTATGTATGTCAATGCACAGACAATTAGCTCAATTTCGTTATCACTTTAGTGTCGTTATATCGATGTGTACAGAAAAATAGAGTGTTTCTATGTTAAAGTGAATGTATAGGCAGCAAAGCTCGTAAAACACACCACTAACTGGCTAGTTAAAGCATCACTCTTAAATAAAAGTGTCTCGGTTTCAGTGATGCTTCTATTATTTATACTATATGTGTTTCAGATTTGAGAGTCTGCTGTGTTACCAGGTGAAAACCTCTCTTTAAGGTGACCCAGCATCCTGTAACGGTATTATTTACTTGTTTTTTATAAGAACATCATGTAGATATTTAGCACCAGTGCACAAGCCAGGCAGCTTTCATCACCCTTTAATGCATGACTTTTATTAAACACACATCATGACACATTCATGCATTTTTACAGCTAGATTTATATCCAGATCAGTTCACACCTGAGACAGGACAGTTCTTGCTTGATGTCTGAACTGTGTTTGAAGCCAGTGATTAGTTCATTGTTGTTTTTCTCCTCCACAGATTTCCCCATCATGTCTCTGTCGGTGATAATAAAGTGGGGAGGACAGGAGTACTCCATCAGCGCTTTGTCCGAAGACGACACTGTGCTGGACCTGAAACAGTCCATTAAATCTCTCACTGGAGTCCTGCCCGAACGGCAGAAACTGCTGGGCCTGAAGATCAGAGGTAAAACTCTTACAAATACCTTTTTAGTCTTTAGTATCCATTCAATCCTTTATATGTATAAACTTTACACCAGATAATATCTATTTCACCTTCTACCATCGCACATCATCCATCAGCGACATGTTTTCCGTTAGTATGAACGTAGTGTGGACTTGTGCCACTTGTCCCAGCATATGATTGACCATTTTAAACAATCAGGATAAACCATATAATCCCACAGAGAGCTGATAGACAAAATTAAGCCTAAAATGATTATTTCTACCATTTGAGGTTTAAGGAGAATAGGGAAGGAGTAACGATATTACTGTCCATGGAGCTGCTTACCAGGCAGAGACAATCACTGAATACTCTGCAAACAAAACAGTGCATTTTCAGTGTAATCTTATTACATCTCGGTTGTCTGACGTCCCACATGATCGACGTTGATCTGCTGCTTGAAGTGTTTGAAGGTGTCAACTATAAACTGTTGATTTGACATTTCATTGTACGAGTGATCTTTTAAGATAAGGAAAGTGTTGTTTTTGTCCATTTGTCCCTGAAATAATTTGAGTCAGTCGCTCACTGAAATTTTAGTTTCACACCCTGGTAGATTTTGTTTGCGTGAGTCTAGTCAAGAGTGTGTGAGTTGAAGGGAATTGGAAAAGGGAAGGGGGTGGGGCTTCCAGACAACATGTTAATACAAGAAAAAAATGCAAATCAAATCATTTTAGATTTATGTCACGTAGAGATGATTAAGTGGTTAGAGCTGCCTCAGGGTCTGCATAGTGACTTGATGTCTGTTTGCAGGGAAACCAGCTGAAGATGGTACGAAGCTTGGCCTGCTGAAGCTTAAACCCAACACTAAGATCATGATGATGGGCAGCAGAGAGGAAAGTCTGGTAGGATTTTTCACACCTTGTATGACGAAAAAGTTGTTTGATTAGAACAGATTTTTTTCCCAGAATATTCATCTAAGAAAAATTTACTGGATGCTCCACTAACAAAGAATAAAAAAAAAGACATCACTCTCTCCTCTGTTTCTCCCTCTGAAGGAAGATGTCCTGGCCCCTCCCCCTGAATGTGATGATGTCATTAACGATTTTGACATCGAAGAGGAAGTGATCGAGGTGGAAAACAGGTGCGTTACTCATTCAGATTTCCTGCGTATTACTCTGACGTGATGCCACAGCTTCACTGTGTCTTCCTGTATAAACACTTAAACATGTTCACACAGAGAGGAGAACCTGGCTAAGATCACACGCCGCGTCAAAGAGTACAAAGTGGAGGAGTTAAACCCGCCCAGAGAGGGGAAGAGATTACTCGTGTTAGACGTCGATTACACACTGTTCGGTGAGACGGGACGAGTCGAGCTTATTTATCAATTCTGATCTTTGTAAATTATACAGATAACACCTGTTTAGTTTGTAGGCTTGTTCTATCTATCTATCTATCTATCTATCTATCTATCTATCTATCTATCTATCTATCTATCTATCTGTCTATCTATTTACTTAATTATGTAGTTCAATAATTACTCATTTAGCTATTTGCTTACTTATATTGTTACACATACATAGTGTTTACGTATGTACATACAATCTTTTTTACATACTCATTTGCATACTTGCATACTCGTATATAGATGCACACACTTACTAACTAATATCCTTGCATACTATCTAATTAAACATTTAACGTGTTTACATCTAACTAACCTCCTAACTCACCTACTTACTTACTTCTTTATTTATGTGTTTACATACGTACACCGATCAGGCATAACATTATGAGCAGTGAGAGGTGAAGTGAATAACACTGATTATCTCCTTATCATGGCACCTGTTAGTGGGTGGGATATATTGCTGGGACCGGGAACACCCCACAAGAGCTGCAGTTTTGGAGATACTCTGATCCAGTGGTCTAGCCATCACAATTTGTCCCTTGTCAAACTCGCTCAAATCCTTACGCTTGCCCATTTTTCCTGCTTCTAACACATCAACATTGAGGACAAAATGTTCACTTGCTGCCTAATATATCCCACCCACTAACAGGTGCCATGATGAGGAGATAATCAGTGTTATTCACTTCACCTGGCACTGCTCATAATGTTATGCCTGATCGGTGTAATTACCTAGATAATTACATATGGCTTGTTCAAGTAATTAAGTACTTTACGTATATATATATATATATATATATATATATATATATATATATATATATATATATATATATATATATATATATATATATATATAATTACTTAGACATTTATTAAATTTTATTTCTATATAAAATTGTATCAGTTTACAATTTTTTTCCCTTTTTTCTTTCGGCAAATTGCTGCAGTAGATCATGCAGCAAACATCCTGCAGAAATGCTGGATTTAATTCTGTTTAATTAAATGAGTCTTTCTCTACGTCATCATCACTCGAGAATGAACAAACTTCCAAAATCATGAATCTCTTTATCTAGCTCTGAGATTGTGTTTGTTGCTTTGTAAGGATTTTCCACTGTTTTTAGATCATAAGTCTTGTGCAGAGACGGGGCAGGAGCTCATGAGGCCGTTCCTGCACGAGTTCCTCACGTCTGCGTACGAGGATTACGACATTGTCATCTGGTGTGAGTGATGAAGACTTCCTGAGCTTCCACAGTGTTTGGAGGGTTTAGTTTCACATAACTTTAGAAACATATTAAAAAATATTAACACGATTCTTGAAGGAAATTCTGCTGACAAAACGCTAAAAAAAAACTAGTGTTACAGTTAAAAAAAAAAAAAAAAAAAAGTAAAAAAAAACTGTAGTGTTATGGTTAAAAACAAAAGTAAAAAAAAAATCTGTAGTGTTCTGGCTAAAAGATACCAAAAGTAAAAAATATATCTGTAATGTTAGTTTCAAAAAAAGGGAAAAAAAAAAAAAAGGAAAAAAAAAATGGTAGTTATAGTTTAAAAAAAAAGAGGTAAAAAACCAGTAGTGTTATAGTTAAAAAAAAAAAAAAACGGTAGTGTTATAGTTAAAAAAAAAAAAAACGGTAGTGTTATAGTTAAAAAAACAAACAAAAATCTGTTCAGGTTGTTGAGCTAGTCGCATACTGATTTTTTTCTTTTTTAATTGACTTAATTCATTTGATTATCGTTTTCTCTGTCTAACATTTGTTTCAATGGTAATGACGTCTTTCTGGCTAAAGAAAGAAAATGTCGCTGATATACATGGTGTGCTTGATCAGCGCTATATTTCCCACTGACTCTTATAGTAGTACTTACCCTGATATTCAACATTCATTTATTATTTCAAATTAGTTATTTTTGAGGGATGAAAATCCAAACTGAACATTTTTGCCCTCGCTGTGGTTCCTTTCCAGCTGCAACAAGCATGAAGTGGATTGACGCCAAAATGAAAGTGCGTATAATCAAGTTTCTGCTGAATAACAGAAAAATCCTCTGAGGTTATTAGATCGTGAATGATAAAATGAAGGTTGTTGAAATCTCAGAATTACTTCATTTGTGTGTGTTTGCATTTGTGTGTGTTTGTGTCTGTTATTCCAGGAGCTGGGTGTGTCAGATAATCCTAACTACAAGATCACGTTCATGCTGGATAGTGGAGCCATGATCACAGTTCACACACCTAAGAGAGGCGTAGTAGAGGTGACGTAGCTTATGAAACTTTGAAGCTTTTACAGTGTAAACACCACACCGCGGTGAGGAACCTGTACAGTGTGAAACCAGGCACAATGTTACGGCTTGTTGCTTAGCAACAAACACCCAATCAGACACCGAACAGCTCTTAAGCCTCTTATCAGGTGAAAAACCAGGATGTAGCTGAACAACACTGAACAAAAACGGCTCGGTAGATAGAGTCAGACGGCAAAACACCCAGCATCACGGAAGCACGCGTCCGAGGGGGAAATACGCCACACTGAAAAATTAGTGCAAGTTGGATATCAACGAACAAACGGCCGGTTGCCTAGACGACCGGTTGCCTAAACTTAAAAAGAGGATAAAGCTGTGAAAGATAACAGAACCTGCTCGGGTGCAGATGATGTGAAAGTGCGAGACGAGCCGTTATTAAAAGCAGCCGCGCGCTGGATTTATCCAATCAGGACTGTTGAGATGTAAATAAAAAGGATAATCCAGGGTTTAAGAATGTAGAGTGTGAAAGGTCAGATTATGAAGAGCCAGGATTCAGTGTTAACCCTGGAGAAAGTAGGAGCAGTGTGTTACCTCCAACTACACAACCCCAGGATTCTGTTTAACCGAGTTTACACTCACACAGGGAAATATTTTACACATCCTTCTGTCCTGTTTAGGTGAAGCCGCTCGGAGTGATCTGGGGAAAGTACAGCGAGTTTTACAACAGAAAGAACACCATCATGTTCGACGACATCGGAAGGAACTTTCTCATGAATCCACAAAATGGACTGAAGGTACGAGAAGCTGATCCACAGCTCAACACATACGCTGATATATCACAGATACGGAAATATAACGCTCTTCTTGTGTGTGTGTGTGTGTGTGTATGTGTGTAGATTAGACCGTTTATGAAGGCTCACTTAAACCGAGAGAAAGACAAGGAACTTCTTAAACTGTCTCAGTATCTGAAGGAGATCGCCAAGCTGGATGACTTTTCAGGTCTCAACCACAAGCACTGGGAACGGTAGGTGCTACGATGATTGTGATGCTGGTGACGACACAGACGACAATGATAATGGTGATGTTTGATGATGATGATGATGATGATGATGACGACGACAATGATAATGGTGATGTAGATTATTTTGATGTTGATGACGATGACAATGATAATGGTGATGTACATGATGATGATGATGACAATGATAATGGTGGTGGTGATGTAGATTATGATGATGGTGACTATGATAATGGTGGTGGTGATGAAGATTATGATGGTGGTGGTGATGTAGATGATGATGGTGGTGAAGATTTCGATGATTGTGATGGTGATGAATAATGGTGGTGGTGATGTAGATTATGATGAAGGTGATGGTGGTGATGAGGATAATGGTGGTGGTGATTGATGGTGGAGGTGATAATGCTGAGATTACATTGACGATGATGATGGTGGTGGTGATGGAGATTACAATGATGATGATGGTGGTGATGATGATGATGTTTACCTTTGACCCCTGCAGGTACCTCTCAAAGAAGCAAAGCCAATGAATCAGCTGGAGGAGCATTTATCCTCAAGAACAAGTGATGCTAGATACCTCTCCCCCCCTTCTTTCTCTCTCTCCCTCTCTCCTTTTCTCTCTCTTCACTCACTCCGTCTCGGAAAGGAACAGGATCTGAAACACTCACCTGTACAGTTCTCCTGTGTGCTGAATAAATAAGCAGCGAGTGTAGCGCGAACAGAGCCGTCTTCCCTTCTTCATCTTCTCTCAGTGTTGGTGGAACATCACATCATTCTGAGGCTCCGAGCAGAACTTTCTCAGAAAAGGAAACATTTCTAATAAATAACAAACTGTTCAGTTATATATAATAACGTCCTGCTTGATACCAGTAGAATTTCAGCCACAAATCTTCTTCACACCTCTTTCTTTTTTGAGGCAGACTCTTCTCTTCAGCTTCCACTCTGCAGGAGAAACGTTGTGTGCTGAAGATAGTGTGTCGAAGCCTGGGAAAAGCATCACATGCCAACATATGACATTCGTACATTTTGTATGTTGAAAACACACTAACCAAAAAGAAAACAGAAACTAAGAACGCACGAGGGCAAACTCCAAAACATGACCACAAAACGGAAAACACGGTGACGAGAAAAACAAACATGACCACAAAATAAACACCATAAAGAAAACCAAAAACATGATGACAGCATGACGAAAAACCAAGCCACAAAGAAAACTAAAAACAACAAAATAAAAAAAAAATCCGAGAAAAAACACAACAAAACTGAAAAATAACGACAGCAAGCTAAAAAATGAAACAAAATGTAAAAAACAATAATAAAATGCAAAAACAAACAAACAAAATAAAAGTAAAAAATACAGTAGGATTAAAAAAACAACAGCAAACTTAAACATGACAAAAAAGAAACATGCAATGAGCTATCTCGCTCTCTCTCTTTCTCTCACTCTCTTTCTTGCTCTCTCTCTCTGTCGCTCTCTTTCTTTCTCTCACTCTGTCTCTCTTTCTCTCTGTCTCTTTCTCTCACTCGCTTTCTTTCTCTCTCTCTGTTGCTCTCTTTCTAAAAAACTCTCTTTCTAAAGCTCTCTTTCTCACTCTGTCTCTGTTTCTCTCTGTCTTTCTTTCTCTCTCTCTCTCTCTCTCTCTCTCTCTCTCTCTCATTGGCAGCCAGGAGGACGTAGCGTAGTGTTTTACATCATTACAGTTTATTGATATGTTTATTACTGATTGTTTAATCATTCATTAACAGTGTTTCCTCTGTTCAGTGTTTGGTTGCTGACCCACTGTCTGTTTTTTTACTCGTTTATTTCTTTGGCAGCAAATAAATGACAAGAACAAACAGTCTGCTTTTGTTTTGTTGGGGGGTTTTTTTTTTTGACTTTTTTTTATTATTTTGTTTTTGTGTGTATACAGTAAAATGAAGTTGTGGAAGTTTACCTCTCTGCCTGCCTTCTCGTGGTGGTTTTTTGGTAATTTTTATTCCAACAACACTGACATGTGTCTATGATGCAACTCCAGTTCCAATAAATCAATAAAACTGGGAAAAAACACTGATGTTGGGCGTTTTCTGAATACGTCTTCGATCTAGAACCCAAAGTTTTTCCACTGTAGAAGCTTTAAGGACACTCGGACACAGCATCATGTCAAATCTAAATAATATTCGAAAGGATTTTTTTTTTTGCCCGTCTGATTCACCGTAAAGTTGATTCATTTTCTAAAACCGCTCAACTCTATGCTGGTGTATAATAATCCGTTTCCATAGTAACGACTGCTTCACAGCTGAAAGTTTAGGTATAGAAATCTAATAACCCGGAGTTTCCGATTTCCTACTAAAACAGAAAAAAATCAGGTAAAACTCATCAACTTGGAATTCCTATTTGGAAATTTTTCCAACTTCGAGAAAACATTGTGTAAAAATTAAGTAAAAATCTCACCATCCACTTTAAAAGAGTTTATACTTTAGATCTCGTTATTAGCTGTATCGCTGAGCATACATCGTTAACTCGTGTTAGTCGTGATTTTTTCCCACTTTGTAGCTTGGTAATAAACCCAGATTTTGTCCTTGTTTGGATGATGTACAAGCTAAACCATGTGTCAATCACTTCAAGAAAAAAAGAGGTTGCTGATATATCGTTCTTTAATAAATAATAAATATTAGCAGACTGCTGTAGTATAAAAGGAATAAAACAACATCACTTGTACATCACACATTATCACTTTTCCTACAAGTGCATGCAGACTGATCACAAAAATCACACAAAACTTGCAGGTTGGAAAATCATGGGATGTTTTTTCTTCTTGCCCTGAAAAACAAAAGTATATAAGTATAGTGTATAGTATATATATACAGTGTAATAGAAAAATAATTATTATAATTTCAGGAATGAATAACAAGGTTTATGTCATTATTTATTCTCACCTTTTATTTTTTCGATCTTTGTTTGCTGACCCTTAAATAAAAAAAGAGGTATAAAATGAGGTATAAGAAAAAACTATACACCAATTATCCAATCAGCCAATCATGTTGCAGCACCTCAATGAAATAAAATCGATTAGAAACACATCTCATAGATCTTCTGGAGGACTTTCTTCCCTAGATTTGGTGCCAAGAACATCAGAACGCACCTCCGAGACATCAGAGGAGAATCAGGAAGGTTAAATAAATAAATCACTCTTTACATCCGTGTTGAGCAGAAAAGCATCTCGTAAGGTGGATAAGAAGCAACGGCAGAAGATCACGCCGGGTTCCTCTAATGAGATTAAGAACCGGAACTGGCCTGGTGACGAGATGCTTTTCTGCTCACCGCTGTTGTACAGAGTGGTGGCTCAGGTAACTGTAGAAATGAACTGTCGCTGAGATCAGGAAGTTTTTTCTCCTCGTTCTGATGGTTGAGGTGAGCATGAACCGAAGCTCTTGCATGATTTTGTGCCTTCTAGCCACGTGTGCGTGATTACCACGATTAAACATCTGAAGGAGTCTTATATTACCTATATGGATTATAATCAGCATGATGTAATGAAATAATGTTTTTTTTTAAATAAAACATCAATCCTTGGAGAAGAAAAGAAGGAAGAAATTGAAACCAGACTCACTTGTGCTGGCTCCAGTCACTCCAGACTTTATTGGTGAAGGTGTCCTGAGCTCTCACGCAGAACGTATAACTCTTCTTGTTGGAGACTTTATAACGGGTCTCGTTCAGGTACAGGCTCTAAGACAAGATCAGGGTTTTTTTAGATTATTCATTTGGATCATGTCCTCTCATCGCTCTGATAGTCTAGAAGATACGCTTACATCTGGATGGTCATGCGACGAGTCATCGCAGTCCTTGCGATGTGACACCACTTTCACTTCATATCGCAGCGGGAAGAACGTACACGGGCGGTTCCACGATTTAGGGACTTCCCACTCGAACTCGTTGTTCTCAGCCTTGATGATGTCGACTTTCTCCGGTTTGACTGCACAAACAAGAAAAATGTCAGGATAGGACATGACATATGACAACATGAGGACACTTTTACTGACGTTCCTTACCATACTAAACATTTTCTAAAAGAAAACAGAAAGAAATCAAGCCCTGGAGGTTTATTCAGCTCTTACTTATGTCATGGATGAAGAAAGCCCTCTGGTGCTCCTCTAAGCGGTACTGGTTTCGGACCAGTAAGGTGAGGTTAATGCGAGTCACCTCCTCTGAGAAAGGACACTGCATATTCTCACAAGTCAGTGCGGCATTATCTTCGTCCAGGGAGCAGTTAATATCGCTCGAGTTCCTGCAGAAAAAAATCTTTGTTAACTTGGACACAAAATAAAGTCCAAGTTTGAGTAACAATCAGTCAAATTTTGATTAATGATCTCAATCTGGTTTACCGGAGCACTCTGAAAAACACCACAATGCCGTTCCTCACAGGATCCCATTTCCAAGAGCAGTGAAACGGCCCGCTGTAGTTTCTTGCCATGCAGGTGACGAATTCTAGATTAAAAAAAAGATTTCCATGAAACGATACTTAATAATTAAACAAATCTGAGTGAAATTGAGTCACTAAATATTCAGGAGTGAATAATAATAACCTTGTAGTAATATTGTAGCTTGTTGCTAATCTTATATCTGTTCAGTGACCCTTTATAAACATATCCTCGTTACACCATTAGGTGGCGCACATGATTTTTTTTAAATAGATGTTATCAGTAAGCCGTTGTTTCGTTGAATGAATGAATGAATGGAAGTGAACGCTAACAATTCGTTCACTTTAAAGATTCATTGACAATACAAACACCGCTAGTGGGGAAGTTAAACCTGACCCTCTCTTGCTAAAGTAAACAATGACTCGTATATAATAAACAGTCTTTTACCTCAGGCATGGTGAGGAAAGCTTCACAAACATGCTAATGGCTAACGTTAACCGGTTCCATTTAAGTAGCCTGTTTTAATTAGCCTGTTTTCTTTGCTATTACCTGCTTAGACTAGCATCGATTCCAGCTAACCTAATCTAAAGCTAATCAGCAAGTCATATTCTAGCTAACGGTAAATATCAGTAGCTTAAAAACATTAGCTACTCATTTTATTTCTGATTAATTGCTGGTTAAACAAATGTGCACAAACCTACAGAGACTGAATGACGTTTTGAGGTAAAATGGCAGGAAAAAAATCATCTTACATTTTTAGATAATTATAAAAAAATCTGTTTTGTTGCAACATTCTGACTTTTAACTGAATAACTGAGGAAGATTTTGACATGTTGTCTAGGTTTACATATAAAAAACATGTATTTTTCCCATCTTCAGTTACCTTCATTCTCGTTTTGCAGTAGAATGGCCTTCTCAAAGTCCAGTGGACTGACCAGCACCAGCGTGTGGTTCAGAAGTTCTCCTGATGCACTGTGGCAGGTGAAGTTTCCTCCCAGCATGGCCTCGATACTCACTTTAATACTGTTCCCCTTGGCTGGGATGTTGTGTTGATTTTTCCTCCAGTGGATTTCGGCATCTTCGTACTGATCTCCACAGCTCAACTCCACCAAGGTCTTCTGCTCCATCGGGTTTCCGTTGACTTCCAGAGCAACAACTGCAACGAACGAGTCCAGGGATTAGATGATAACTTAATCTATAAATAGATCTAAATCTATTAAACAAAATTTTTAATGAGGTCATTTTTTAAAATATCTTTTTTTATACGTTTTACACTAAATTATGGTTTAAATGATTAAGAAATCAAACTTGAATTTGAAACCTTAATAATTTTATGGCTCATTTCGACACAATTTTATTTGAAACTTTTATTCTTTCTACTTGGCTTATACTGATTATAAATTGATTATAGATCTAATCTAATGAATCTAATCTAATGAATAAAGCTAGTAGTCACCATTTGGCTTGATAAACCTCAGCGTGCTGCTCTCCCCGACATGAAGCAGCATCAGATGAAGGACAAAGACATAAATCAAATTCATCTAAACAGACAAACAAACTGATTATTCATCATGTATTATAGAGCAGACATGAAAAATATGAAGGTTAGAGCAGTGAAGCTCAATATTAAAAACTCCATTGCATAAACCCTACCTTCATTCTTCTGCCTTCTGTTTTATTCTGTCTAAACACAAAGAAGTTTCAGAAACCTGAGCTCACCATGAACAGCTAAGTGAACTCACCAGAATTTATAGGCAGGTGGACAGAAGCGAGAAAATCCCCAGAGCAGAACAATGAAGAAGATAATGAGGAACATTGACAACAAGCTTCAATAAAGAACCAAACCCCTTCAACCTTTTGGAATTTTTAACACATATGACCTACTTGCTTTTATGACATTTTGACATTTATTTGCCCACTGATGCTAGCTCTTCAGGAGAAAAGCTCTATATTCTCAAAATATACAGACTTAGTCTCTTTAGGGATCCTTTAAAGCTTTAAAACGAAAGAGAGTCTGATGATGTACTTTATATTCATATTGACAATATATATTCACCTTTGAGAAGAAAAACTTTGTTGAAATAAATGTTAAGCAATGATTCTCCTAGGAGAAGAGTTTCTCTTGTATATTATTAATAATAAATTCAGTTATTGATTTACTGAACACTGGATTTTATAATAAAAGCAAGGCTCAGTGTTTCTCACAGGCTTAGTGCTTAGCTAATGAGATCATTCGATGGTATCAGTTCTCTGTTTTAATGGCTGTTAGCATTGTTACTGCTTCTTGTTATGGTATGGAAGACAGAAGAAGCAATCCTGCCCATAAGTCTGTTTGTTTGAGTTGTTGCCGGTTTGTTTGGTGCTTGTGCTCGATGATGGGAAATACAGGGTCAGAAACCAGGGTACAGCTGGTGTGTGTGAAATTCCAGTCTTCCACATGAACATTTTCCCATCATTAATCAATCAGCCACAAATGTCATAAAACTCAAACAAAAGTCAGATAAAATGGTAGAATGAGGAAGCAATAACAATTACACAAGAAGGTAGATAAAAACTAGATTGAACACACACAAACACAAACACACACACACAAGCGGGGGAAGTCAAGAACATTGTTTATTTTTACACATGTAAGAGCAGGAGTGAAAGTGCTGAAGGAAGAGAAACAGAGCCGAATCACTGTATGACATGTTTAAGGGGTCTTCACATCAACTCTGGACTTCAACAGACACTTCCACTTTTAGACACACTCAGGGAAATCCATGGAACTCTTATCATAAGCAGTTTGTTCAGCGTGACCTTTCTTATACATGTAACGACCCCAAACCCCCCAAAAAATTCAACATCACAGAGTCACTGAGACGGCTTCGAGGCGGCCGAAAATCAGATCACGGTATCTAAGATCACGTGAGCTCCCAAAAGTGCCTAAAGACTCACTAATAAGGAGGAGGGAAAATATGGACACAATTTTAAAGGATTTAAATCATATTTAAGTCTGGATTAAAATATCCACATTACTAAAGATTTATCAGGAAATTGATATTATATCCTTATACATCCCTTGGCTCTAGCAGTGTATCTCATCTTCACCTCACTCTCTTACCTGGAAAGGTGCATGAGGTGGATGAAAAGTTCGCTTACTTTTCAGATAAAAGGCACTTTATGAAGTAAATTTATAAGGCTTGAGCTGCTAAAAGATTTTTTTCGGCTTTAAAGAAGCTTCACAAGTTTCTAGTGTTTAAAATTCTTCCTGGAGATGGACGAACGTCAAAGACAAGTCAGATATTTTTCCTGCATAATCCATATCAGACACCTAGATTAGATTAGATTATTGTTCCTGAAATTTCTTTTAGAATGTCGTGTTATGGTATGTAAATTAGACCCGTAACTCCACCTCTCGACTCAGCTTTCTGTATCTTTATTTGAATATTAAACCCAGAGGCTTTTTTGTTTTTAATAGGAAAGCTAGCAGCCTGCTATTGGAAACCCATAAAGCACAAGGGGAAAAAATCTACCCAGAGTTAATGCCAGGCTTGTCAACATGGCTTGGAGTCTTCCTCAGTGTCAGACACCTCTTATCACCCGCTTATTAATTCTGTTCGTTTATTTATTTACTTGGAATTTATTTAGCTTCTAGTAGCTACTGCTAACTGAACCCAATGGAGCCTTGAACCAGGCGTTTACTAAAGATGACCCGATGTTTCAACATGTCCAACAAGCTTCATAACAAACTGTACAAAAATAAAACCCTGCAGGATCCAGTCCCCTAAGCCCTGACTCCTACCCCACCCCCTCCCTGGGGGTGTTCGCCTGTTACGTGTCTTTCATCTGTTACGTGTCTTTCGTATGTTATACCTCATTTTTCTGTATCTCGTCATTCATCTGTTACACGTCGTTAGTCTATTACACATTGTTAGTCTGTTACGTGCCATTCGTCTATTATACTTCGTTTATCTGTTACACCTCATTTGTCTGTTACTCATCTTTTGTCTGTTACACATGCTTTGTCAGTTACACATCATTAATCTGTTACACCTCGTTGATCTGTTTCACCTCGTTCATCTGTTACGTGGCATTCGTCTGTTATGCAGCGTTCACCTGTTACACGTCGTTCGTCTGTTATGCAGCGTTCAACTGTTACGTGAGGTTCCCCTGTTACACGGCGTTCGACTTGTAAACGGCATTCGACTGTTACACATCATTCATCTGTTACACCTCGTTCCTCTGTTACGCCTCCTTTGTCTGTTACACCTCCTTCGTCTGTTACACGTCATTCATCTGTTACACCTCCTTCATCTGTTACACCTTGTTTGTCTGTTACACCTCCTTCGTCTGTTACACCTCCTTCGTCTGTTACACCTCGTCCGTCTGCTACAACTCATTCTTCTGTTCGTCTGTTACAGCTCGTTCGTCTGTTACACATCGTTCGTCTGTTACACCTTGTTCATCTGTTACACCTCGTTCGTCTGTTACACCTCCTTCATCTGTTACACATCATTCATCTGTTACAATTCGTTCTTCTTCCACCTCATTCGTTGGCATCTGCTGATAATCAGCCGTAGGATATATATATGTTACAAATTTCACACGATATTGTAATCATGGAAATATCATCACTGTCAAAACCTGACCAATCCAGAGGAGTTTTCCTTTATTCATTAACAGTCATGAGTTTAAATAAAATTGCTTAAAGGAACGAAACCAGTGTGTTGCTGTGAAAATTGGAATCTGATTGGTCAGAAGGTCTATTCTATTCTACATCTATTTCCTCTCACAGCAGTAACAGTAATTCCGTCCGGCTCATCTAACATGAACGCTAATATTAATGCTTTATTGTTTCCATAGCAACAGCTCATGACAGCACACGGGAACTCGTACAGCAGGTTGTTGTTCAACAGTCACTCTTACAGATGTCGATGTGGTTATACAATATAGTGTCTTCCACAAGAAGAAAAAGAAGTGTTGTGTATACTCTGTAAAATTTATTCGTCTGTTATGTGGCATTTGCCTGTTACGTGTCGTTTATCTATTACATCTCATTTGTCTGTTACTCATCATTCATCTTGTTTGTCTGTTACCATCTGTTACACTTCATTCGTCTGTTACTCGTCGTTTGTCTGTTATCCAGCATTCGCCTGTTACACCTCGTTCGTCTGTTATGCAGCGTTGGACTGTTACACGAGGTTCACCTGTTACACGGCGTTCGACTTGTAAACGGCATTCGACTGTTACACATCATTCATCTGTTACACCTCGTTCCTCTGTTACGCCTCCTTCGTCTGTTACACCTCGTTCGTCTGTTACACCTAGTTAGTCTAACGCTAATGTTGGTGCTTTATTGTTTCCATAGCAACAGCTCATGACAGCACACGGGAACTCGTACAGTAGGTTGTTGTTCAACACTCTTACAGATGTCGATTAATTTTATAGAGAAAACACAAAACTTCTTTTTCTTCTTATGGAAAGACACTATATTGTATAAACAACAATCTATAAACATATAGAATATTGTTTATACAATATAGTGTCTTCCATAAGAAGAAAAAGAAGTTTTGTGTTTTCTCTGTAAAATACCAAGCTGCTGTGTGTGTGTGTGTGTGTGTGTGTGTGTGTGTGTGTGTGTGTAATAATGACATAAGAATAATGACGTAAGAAGAAAATGAAAGGTTTGTTTTCGATCAAAAGGAAAAATGTAAAGGTGTGTGTGTGTGTTTGTCTCACACGTCACAGCAGTGATTCCAGTTTCGTTTGTTCTTTCTCTACACACATGGGTTTCCTCTGGGTTCTCCTGGTTCCTCCTACATTCTAAAAGCCAAAACATTCCACTGTGTATGAATGAGTCTGTGAAAGTGTATGGGAACGAGTGGTTTGAGGACAGAAGTAAATCATTCCGTACTCATGATGGTACTGTTTACGAGCAATTTAATATTCCAGAACTGAAACCAGGAAAACTTTCCACTATTTAAAATATGATCTGTGCAGCTGTGTAGTCGGGAGATGCTTAGTAGGCAGAGACAAGCACGAGAAAACTCACTTGGATGGTGGAATTTTCAGGTGACTCCACACTAACGTGAAATAAACAGGAAATTAAATGTTATTAAAATACATTTTCTAATAAGACTATCTATATCTATTTTTTTTTTTGCAAATTCTCAGTGGCATCTCTCAAATATAGTAACTATTACATCTTTTTATGTGAAATGTTGGGAAGGGGCGGGGCTTCCAGGTGATGTCAAAACAAATGCAAATCAAGCACTTTGTATTTTTTTTTAAACTCGTACTGAGCTACTCAAGATGCATTTCAATATATAACACAATATAACACAACTACAAATTCTTGCAGTAAATATAGATATTTTGTGTTTTTAGGTTCTTATAAGCTCTAAAGGTTTTAAGGTTTGTATTTTATCTTGAATAAATGGCTCAGAATAAGGTATCACGTTGATGTGAATCCGTGTTTGAGGCGATTTCCTAATGACACGTTTCCCTCAGCCCTGTTAAAAAGAAACTCCCTCAGTTCTGCTTTGTGAACGAAGCATTTTTCTGACCACAGAGTTTCAATGAGCAGAGATCTGTCTTTGATCAAGGATAACCAGATTTATTTATAAAACCAGAGCAGAAACTGTGTCTAATCTAGGAGCTTGGCCCCGAGCATACGCAGATTTCCCAGCAAAATCAGAATAACCCAGAAAGCACAAAACGATTGAGTAGAAACGTTCGTTTTTAATTAAAAATGCATTCTGTATCATTAAAATAAGCCATCATTATTTTTTTCTTGCTATTTCCTCTTAGACAAAACAGAGGCGTTCGCTATGTTCAAATGAACCGTATTAGCGTCTCTTTTTCTGTCGTCGTAGCACCTATTTTGGTGCCGAGACAGTCGAGCAACCCTTCCTCTTTCTTCCTCGGCCCGTGTCCGTGATTACACCGCTTTAAAAATAGAGAGAGAAAGAGAGAGAGAGAGAGAGAGAGAGGGGACGGTGCCATGGAAACCTGGCGGAACAATCAGATTCTCATCATCTTGCATCTCATCTACGCTACGGTGACAGATGTACAGCATGGAGCATGGAGACACTTCCCCTGTGTCAAAGCACATGGGCCCAAATTTAGACAAAAGGTCAAACAGCTGATTTATTACACAAAGGGGGGAAAAAACCCACAAGTTCCCTTTACATAACCTCAAAAAAACAAAAAACAAACGCTAATCACTTTCGGATTGTTTTGCAGTGCAGAGTTGTTTAAATGCACACCTGACTTGAAAGAGTAGGAGAAAAAAATTAAGATTTAGAAATTCCATCTTTTATATATTGGTATATTCCCTATCTAGTTCAGGAGGAGAGTTTTCCATTAAAAAACTTTTTTTTTTTTTTTTTTTTTTTAAAGTGATTCGTTAAAAGCCGAGACGAGGTCCGGCTGTAGGAAAGTCTCTCAGAGCGCCGTGGAGATTTAGATGTCCGTATTTCAGGTCTGCCTTGCAGACATAAAAGCATCAGAAGAAGAAAACAATCTAAACAATAGGAGAGAAAGCACTTGATGAATCTTCTGACGGCTTGTGGCTCTTTAGAGCATCGTGCTCGCAGGAACCTCGTTCCTCTCCAGGTAAGGTCTCCGACCTTCTACACAGAACTCTTTCCCCCGCATTTATTAAAGTCTCTGCAGGAAGAATCGCGTCAGTTCTCCACGGGCGGCGGCTGGCTGACGATCACCTGCACCACATAGTCTTTAGAGATGTTAAGCTCGTGCAGCTTCATGCGGTCGCTGAGTGGTCGACCCGAGAAGAACCAGCGCTGACTGGATGCCTCGAGACCCTCCTGAGCCTGCAGACGCCGCTTCATGAATAGCACGCTGTCTCCGGAGCGCACGGCCAGACGCAGGTCGCGACCCGTCGAGAGACGCAGGCGCAACTGGCACTCGTGTCCTTCGGTGGGCGGGGCCTCGGGGGCTTCGGGCATCTCCGTCTCGCTCTTTTCCTCGATCATGTTGACAGGCGGAGAGAGGCAGTAGACTGGGAGCTGGTAACGGTTACCCAGTTCATCATAGCACTCGGTTAAAGCACCTAGGTTTAGAACACACACACACAGTGAGAACTAGTATGTCAGATTATGAGCAACATTCACTTTTACTGACACTCGATCACATCACTGCTACTACTGTCTTAAACTAAGTTTTAAGAAATTATTTATAAAAAGAAGAAAATAAAAATAATAAAGAAGTTCAAAATATATGTTTTTTAAATCTCAAACAAATTAGAAATTAAAAAAAAAGAAATAAAAAAAATTCTGAATATGAATATTTGCATTTATCAGTCATTTCTGAGGTTTTTATTTATCTTTATTAAGGTCAAAATGATGAAAACAAAATAGAAAAAAATTTAAAAGGATTTATTCAGAAAGTAAATATAAATAAGTATTTTTTAACAAATATCAGCTCAACATGGACATTTCAGTCATCTTCAATTAAAATTTTTTGTGTTTGTTTGATGATTGCTTTGGTAAATATATTATAACCAGATTATAATCTGGTAAAACCACATCACACACACACACACACACACTTCTTAGAGGAAGTTCAGCAAAGGTCAAGTGTGAGTGTTGTGACCTTCAGCCAAAAAAATAAAATAAAATGAAGAAGGTCCCCGGGAATATTAGGGACAATTTCTCTTCCTTGGAAGTCCATGACATGATGAAATAATAAATAATAAAGTATTTTATGAAAGTCTGTGACATTTTCAGTGGAGATGAAACCCGACATCTCTCTCCGTGTATCAGAGTCGCGTCCCATCACAGACGAGCGAGTGGTGAAAATGACATCAGCGCAGATGAACCCAGGTGGAGCAGAATAGCAGTTAGTGTGGTGGTGTGGTTTCACTGCTGAATGTGTGTGTGTGTGTGTGTGTGTGTGTATACCATAGCAGTGCTGGACTACTTTCATTGAAAGGCCAGTGAAGGGCCACTGAAATGAATCACAGCCCACCAGCCCACACTTTCCTGACCTCTCACTGTCATCTCAGAGCAGGTTCTCTTTTCATTTTCCAAACACGTTTAAAAAAAAATCCCCTTTGTTTAAAGCCGCAGACCATTAGCTCCAAGGTGAAAAACCTCGCGGGTGAACAAGGTATGAGGCAATTGTGGTGATCAGGATTTCGCTCATTCAGGCAGTTGTGGCACAGCTTTCACTCATTCAGAATGAACATGTGCGTCACTCGGATGGAGAAATGAGAACAGAAGCAGATCTGACAGTGACTGGTACATCATCCATGGTTCTGGAGTTTCCCTGAACACAGCAACCCGTTTTTCTTGAACACTTATCCGTCGGAACTGTACTTGTTTTTTATTACACATATGAGATTTTTTCTGAAACGTTGCTTCAGAAATCATGTGTAACTACAATACCAACGTGAACAGCAGGGACAGTAGAGCATCACGTCACGTCACGTCATATCTCAAATCATACACTATTCCAGAATCTTAAAAACCTCTCACTAAACCTACAGAACGTTTTGATTCCATCTGAGACACATGACAACAATCACGACAACAGCCGGAAAGTTTGAACATAGCTCGTCAGTTGTAAGTGTTTTAATCCTCCTGGTGTAGGTCAAGTATTCAGGCGAGAGTGTGAACTGATTTAGGACATAGGAAATGTTCAGGACGTTCCATCAAGTGGTATGTTTAGTAGTGGAGGATTTGGCAGACGTTTTATAGAGCATCCTGCCTCCTCTCCAGTCTGTAGGTAAAGCTTGACCACGCCCCCTGCTGTATCTAATTATTAAAAAAAGGTGAGAACTTACATGAGTGAGTGTTGGATTTTAAGCTCAGGATATTTAGGATTTAGAAGCTCAGAATACAGTCATTAAATGTAATAAATAATGTTACAACGATAACGCTAATGAATGATTTTACCAGCTGATTACAAACAGAACTGATTCTATTACACTACATATTAAAACTGTTCGTAATTCTGATCGAATTGTGAGGATCAGATGCTCAGAACTGCAGGTTTTAAACATCGTCCTGCAGACTGAATGTTTTTACAGCTGTGTTTGTGAAACTGAATCTTTGTAGACACCTAAACAAGAATAAAAAACATTTCCGTGTTGTTTTGGTGAAACGTATTTTTGATTTATTAAAGCCGGAGACGTTAAAGTGCAGCTTGTTCTGGGCAGAAAAGGTTGATTCTGGTAACAACCTGATTGTACTGGCTTATTGACATCTGATTTATTCACACACACACACACACACACACACACACGTCTAGATATTGTCTCTTGTCAATGACAAAGATGTTTGAGACATTCCCTACAACACATCACTGGATCAGAACCAGAGACTGAGGACAGAAACTGACACAGCATACACATCCAGCACAGAGACACTCTGCTGGCTTTCCTCCACGTTCCAGTGCTGTGAGAAGAATGAGGAAGACCAGATGGCTCTGAACAATCAGATAAATCAAAAACATGGGAAGGCCTGTACACAAGCTGGCTGAGAAACCATGGACATGTCACATGGAGATCCTCAAGAGCCTCTCTCTAATGATTTTACATCTAAAATGTATAGACTTCCTGTTAACGTAATGCAAACAAGATGGTTTACAGAACACAACGGCTGGGAATGTACGAGGAGGAGATGGACGCCGTGTTTGGTTCTTGCCGTGTAATGGATTCATAAGATGGCAGTTTGATGGAACTGGACTGAGGGTCAGACTCGTTTACAAGCAACCAGAATGTTCCTCAAGACAGGGAGGAGTTTCCAAACAGCTGTTTCTCCAAACAACTTCAAACAGACGTTTCTGAATTCAGCTCATTCTTTAGACGGAAAGTTTTGCTGTTCTAGCTAAACAATTCAAGCTGTGATCTTGCAGTTCGGATGTGAAGCAAAGAAACCTGCTTCATTACTGACTCGTGAGTCAGGAAGCAAAAGCCTGTTCAAACGCTCTCCTGCGTACTTTGCATACATCTGGAGGATTAAACAAATCTGGATGTAAAATGGTGATTCGGTGGTTTCGTGCAACGCCGAGCTCTGCTTCTTCTATTAGAACATTCCACCGTCGTCGTCTGCATGATCAGCGTGTCATACTGAAAAACTCTGACCTGACCTACTCGAGAGTATTTACTAATCTAGAAAAAAAGACGTCTAGAAAATAAATCTAGAGCTCAGTAAGAGTAAAATTTAGTGCTCAGTAAGAGTAAGAGTTCGAGCTCAGTAAGAATAAAAGTTATTGCTCAGTAAGAATAAAAGTTATTGCTCAGTAAGAATAAGAGTTCGAGCTCAGTAAGAGTAAGAGTTAGAGCTCAGTAAGAATAAAAGTTATTGCTCAGTAAGAATAAAAGTTAGTGCTCAGTAAGAGTAAGAGCTCAGTAAGAATAAAAGTTAGTGCTCAGTAAGAATAAAAGTTATTGCTCAGTAAGAGTAAGAGTTAGAACTCAGTAAGAATAAAAGTTAGTGCTCAGTAAGAATAAAAGTTAGTGCTCAGTAAGAGTTAGAGCTCAGTAAGAATAAAAGTTAGTGCTCAGTAAGAGTAAGAGTTAGAGCTCAGTAAGAATAAAAGTAAGTGCTCAGTAAGAATAAAAGTTAGTGCTCAGTAAGAGTTAGAGCTCAGTAAGAATAAAAGTTAGTGCTCAGTAAGAATAAAAGTTATTGCTCAGTAAGAATAAACGTTAGTGCTCAGTAAGAGTAAGAGTTAGAGCTCAGTAAGAATAAAAGTTAGTGCTCAGTAAGAATAAAAGTTATTGCTCAGTAAGAATAAACGTTAGTGCTCAGTAAGAGTAAGAGTTAGAGCTCAGTAAAAATAAAAGTTATTGCTCAGTAAGAGTAAGAGTTCGAGCTCAGTAAGAATAAAAGTTAGTGCTCAGTAAGAATAAAAGTTATTGCTCAGTAAGAATAAAAGTTATTGCTCAGTAAGAGTAAGAGTTAGAGCTCAGTAAGAATAAAAGTTAGTGCTCAGTAAGAATAAAAGTTATTGCTCAGTAAGAATAAAAGTTATGCTCAGTAAGAATAAAAGTTAGGCTCAGTAAGAATAAAAGTTATGCTCAGTAAGAATAAAAGTTAGTGCTCAGTAAGAGTTAGAGCTCAGTAAAAATAAAAGTTATTGCTCAGTAAGATAAAAGTTAGTGCTCAGTAAAATAAAGTAGAGCTCAGTAAGAATAAAGTTATGCTCAGTAAGAATAAGTAGCTCAGTAAGATAAAAGTTATTGCTCAGTAAGATAAAGTTAGGCTCAGTAAGAATAAAAGTTAGGCTCAGTAAGAATAAAAGTTATTGCTCAGTAAGATAAAGTTAGGCTCAGTAAGAATAAAAGTTAGAGCTCAGTAAGAATAAAAGTTATGCTCAGTAAGATAAAGTTAGGCTCAGTAAGAATAAAAGTTAGGCTCAGTAAGAATAAAAGTTATGCTCAGTAAGAATAAAAGTTATGCTCAGTAAGATAAAGTTAGGCTCAGTAAGAATAAAAGTTAGGCTCAGTAAGAATAAAAGTTATGCTCAGTAAGAATAAAAGTTATGCTCAGTAAGAGTAAAGTTAGGCTCAGTAAGAATAAAAGTTAGGCTCAGTAAGAATAAAGTTATGCTCAGTAAATAAAGTTAGCTCAGTAAAATAAAAGTTATTGCTCAGTAAGAGTAAGAGTTAGAGCTCATAAGAATAAAAGTTAGGCTCAGTAAGAATAAAAGTTAGTGCTCAGTAAAGTAGAGCTCAGTAAAATAAAGTTATTGCTCAGTAAGAATAAAAGTTAGGCTCAGTAAGATAAAGTTAGAGCTCAGTAAGAATAAAAGTTATGCT
This sequence comes from Hemibagrus guttatus, assembly GCA_033459395.1. Taxonomy (NCBI): domain Eukaryota; kingdom Metazoa; phylum Chordata; class Actinopteri; order Siluriformes; family Bagridae; genus Hemibagrus; species Hemibagrus guttatus. The sequence goes on along the minus strand of JAUCMX010000014.1, from coordinate 16,894,293 downwards.
CAGTAAGAATAAAAGTTAGTGCTCAGTAAGAGTAAGAGTTAGAGCTCAGTAAGAATAAAAGTTATGCTCAGTAAGATAAAAGTTAGTGCTCAGTAAGAGTAAGAGTTAGAGCTCAGTAAGAATAAAGTTAGTGCTCAGTAAGAAAGTAAGAGTTATGCTCAGTAAGAATAAAAGTTAGGCTCAGTAAGAATAAAAGTTATGCTCAGTAAGAAAAAGTTAGTGCTCAGTAAGAGTAAGAGTTAGAGCTCAGTAAGAATAAAAGTTAGTGCTCAGTAAGAATAAAAGTTATTGCTCAGTAAGAATAAAAGTTAGTGCTCAGTAAGATAAAGTTAGAGCTCAGTAAGATAAAAGTTAGTGCTCAGTAAGAATAAAAGTTAGTGCTCAGTAAAATAAAGTTAGAGCTCAGTAAAAATAAAAGTTATGCTCAGTAAGATAAAGTTAGGCTCAGTAAGAATAAAAGTTAGTGCTCAGTAAGAGTAAGAGCTCAGTAAGAATAAAAGTTATTGCTCAGTAAGAATAAAAGTTAGTGCTCAGTAAGAGTAAGAGTTAGAGCTCAGTAAGAATAAAAGTTAGTGCTCAGTAAGAATAAAAGTTAGTGCTCAGTAAGATAAAGTTAGGCTCAGTAAGAATAAAAGTTAGTGCTCAGTAAAATAAAAGTTATGCTCAGTAGAATAAAGTTATGCTCAGTAAGAGTAAGAGTTAGAGCTCAGTAAGAATAAAAGTTAGTGCTCAGTAAGAATAAAGTATTGCTCAGTAAGATAAAGTTAGGCTCAGAAAGTTGGCTCAGTAAGATAAAGTTAGGCTCAGTAAAAATCTAGAAAAAAAGACGTCTAGAAAATAAATCTAGAGCTCAGTAAGAGTAAAATTTAGTGCTCAGTAAGAGTAAGAGTTCGAGCTCAGTAAGAATAAAAGTTATTGCTCAGTAAGAATAAAAGTTATTGCTCAGTAAGAATAAGAGTTCGAGCTCAGTAAGAGTAAGAGTTAGAGCTCAGTAAGAATAAAAGTTATTGCTCAGTAAGAATAAAAGTTAGTGCTCAGTAAGAGTAAAGTTAGAGCTCAGTAAGAATAAAAGTTAGTGCTCAGTAAGAATAAAAGTTATTGCTCAGTAAGAGTAAGAGTTAGAACTCAGTAAGAATAAAAGTTAGTGCTCAGTAAGAATAAAAGTTAGTGCTCAGTAAGAGTTAGAGCTCAGTAAGAATAAAAGTTAGTGCTCAGTAAGAGTAAGAGTTAGAGCTCAGTAAGAATAAAAGTAAGTGCTCAGTAAGAATAAAAGTTAGTGCTCAGTAAGAGTTAGAGCTCAGTAAGAATAAAAGTTAGTGCTCAGTAAGAATAAAAGTTATTGCTCAGTAAGAATAAACGTTAGTGCTCAGTAAGAGTAAGAGTTAGAGCTCAGTAAGAATAAAAGTTAGTGCTCAGTAAGAATAAAAGTTATTGCTCAGTAAGAATAAACGTTAGTGCTCAGTAAGAGTAAGAGTTAGAGCTCAGTAAAAATAAAAGTTATTGCTCAGTAAGAGTAAGAGTTCGAGCTCAGTAAGAATAAAAGTTAGTGCTCAGTAAGAATAAAAGTTATTGCTCAGTAAGAATAAAAGTTATTGCTCAGTAAGAGTAAGAGTTAGAGCTCAGTAAGAATAAAAGTTAGTGCTCAGTAAGAATAAAAGTTATTGCTCAGTAAGAATAAAAGTTATTGCTCAGTAAGAATAAAAGTTAGTGCTCAGTAAGAATAAAAGTTATTGCTCAGTAAGAATAAAAGTTAGTGCTCAGTAAGAGTTAGAGCTCAGTAAAAATAAAAGTTATTGCTCAGTAAGAATAAAAGTTAGTGCTCAGTAAAAGTAAGAGATAGAGCTCAGTAAGAATAAAAGTTATTGCTCAGTAAGAATAAAAGTTATTGCTCAGTAAGAATAAAAGTTATTGCTCAGTAAGAGTAAGAGTTAGAGCTCAGTAAGAATAAAAGTTAGTGCTCAGTAAGAATAAAAGTTATTGCTCAGTAAGAGTAAGAGTTAGAGCTCAGTAAGAATAAAAGTTAGAGCTCAGTAAGAATAAAAGTTAGTGCTCAGTAAGAGTAAGAGTTAGAGCTCAGTAAGAATAAAAGTTATGCTCAGTAAGAATAAAAGTTATTGCTCAGTAAGAATAAAAGTTAGGCTCAGTAAGAATAAAAGTTATTGCTCAGTAAGAGTAAAGAGTTAGAGCTCAGTAAGAATAAAAGTTAGAGCTCAGTAAGAATAAAAGTTAGTGCTCAGTAAGAGTAAGAGTTAGAGCTCAGTAAGAATAAAAGTTAGTGCTCAGTAAGAGTAAAGTTATTGCTCAGTAAGAATAAAAGTTAGAGCTCAGTAAGAATAAAAGTTATTGCTCAGTAAGAGTAAGAGTTAGAGCTCAGTAAGAATAAAAGTTAGTGCTCAGTAAGAATAAAAGTTAGTGCTCAGTAAGAATAAAAGTTAGTGCTCAGTAAGAGTAAGAGTTAGAGCTCAGTAAGAATAAAAGTTAGTGCTCAGTAAGAATAAAAGTTAGAGCTCAGTAAGAATAAAAGTTAGAGCTCAGTAAGAATAAAAGTTATTGCTCAGTAAGAGTAAGAGTTAGAGCTCAGTAAGAATAAAAGTTAGAGCTCAGTAAGAGTAAGAGTTCGAGCTCAGTAAGAATAAAAGTTAGTGCTCAGTAAGAGTAAGAGTTCGAGCTCAGTAAGAATAAAAGTTAGAGCTCAGTAAGAGTAAGAGTTCGAGCTCAGTAAGAATAAAAGTTAGTGCTCAGTAAGAGTAAGAGTTCGAGCTCAGTAAGAATAAAAGTTAGAGCTCAGTAAGAATAAAAGTTATTGCTCAGTAAGAGTAAGAGTTAGAGCTCAGTAAGAATAAAAGTTAGAGCTCAGTAAGAATAAAGGTTATTGCTCAGTAAGAATAAAAGTTATTGCTCAGTAAGAATAAAAGTTATTGCTCAGTAAGAGTAAGAGTTCGAGCTCAGTAAGAATAAAAGTTAGTGCTCAGTAAGAGTAAGAGTTCGAGCTCAGTAAGAATAAAAGTTATTGCTCAGTAAGAGTAAGAGTTCGAGCTCAGTAAGAATAAAAGTTAGTGCTCAGTAAGAGTAAGAGTTAGAGCTCAGTAAGAATAAAAGTTAGAGCTCAGTAAGAATAAAAGTTAGAGCTCAGTAAGTGTAAGAGTTCGAGCTCAGTAAGAATAAAAGTTATTGCTCAGTAAGAATAAAAGTTATTGCTCAGTAAGAATAAAAGTTATTGCTCAGTAAGAGTAAGAGTTCGAGCTCAGTAAGAGTAAGAGTTCGAGCTCAGTAAGAATAAAAGTTATTGCTCAGTAAGAGTAAGAGTTCGAGCTCAGTAAGAATAAAAGTTATTGCTCAGTAAGAATAAAAGTTATTGCTCAGTAAGAGTAAGAGTTCGAGCTCAGTAAGAATAAAAGTTAGTGCTCAGTAAGTGTCTACAGAAATGGGATAGATGTAATGACGAGATTTGAACCACAGTGCTAGTTTGTTTAGTCAGTTGCATTTTACATTTCTGGCATTTGGCAGATGCCCTTATCCAAAGCGACTTACATTTTTATCTCATTTTATACAACTGAGCAATTGAGCTTTAAGGGCCTTGCTTAAGGGGCCAGCAGTGGCAGCTTGGTAGACCTGGGATTCACACTCACAACCTTCTGATCAGGGGTCCAACACCTTAAACACTAAAACACCACATCCCATTATTTATGTAGTATTAATGTGATCTGAGGATGTAACAAACTTGCTTCACGACACCGGGGACACCAGCAAGCCGGGTTCGAGTCTGAGTTTAGGTTCGATTTTACTGTTTACGTTGACATTGCACTACACAAACACGTAGCAAGGCGCCGAAACGATTCACATGGCAGTTTTACATACAATTAATTAAAAGCAAGAATAATTCTCACACGCTTGGGTTCTGTTTCAAGACATCGATAGTCACTGATTGGTTTATCACATCCTGACGTACAACAAAGAATAAGCCTGGGTCAAATTTGGGAGACAGAAACAAAGAAAATGTCTGAGCAAGATAATTATTTAATAAATGCTTCAGAAGCAGAAACTGGTAAAAAGCACCATATTATACGTGTGATTTACGTTCCATTTTGTTTTTATTCAAATAAGTTTCTTATTAAAAAGCAATTGCATTGGTTGTACTAGTACTAGTCAATTTTTTTAATGATTAGTATTTACTAGTAGTTACTAGTTCATCAGTTGTTGTCTTGTTGTGTAACATCTTCTGATGCCATATTTTTTAAAATATTTTTTATTTTTTTTCCTCTGTTCTGTACAGCTAATTCCATTTTCTTTTCTTTTTTTACTTTTAAATAATTTTTTTTACTCTTTTTTTTATTTTGACTGTAGAATGAGTAAATTCATGTAGTATTAATGTGATCTGATGATGTTGCCTCACGACACCAGAGACACCAGTGACCTGGTTTTCGAGTCTGAGTTTAGGTTGGATTTTATTCATTTTTGGAAACGCACAATCAATGTCGGATATATGAACACAGATTGTGTAACTCGATTTGTTCACATGGTCCTGATGCCTGTATTTTAATTAGGTTTAAATTCTATTAGCTTCCAACATCTTCACTAAGATCCTAAGAAGTCACAGTATCCACTTAATCATCCGGTTACAAAGTGGAGTCAGATATTTACCTGATAAAACGAACACATGCCTTCACTCCTGATTATTCACATCATTCTGGTTTTTCAGTATAAGAGATAATTAAATCATCCCAATGTTACTTAAGTCCAAATGTTAAAAGTGTTAGATAAATAAAACGTAACACAATGTAAAATTCCCATCAGTTCTGGTTGCCTAGCCTGGTAAAAAAACGTGCAGTGAAAAAGTACATGTGCATGCTCTCATGATCTCGTATTCTGGCTAGATATACAAGCAGACAGCTGACAGTCTGACTTCACGGCTTGACCTTTTATCCGAGCGAGTTTCAGAACACGTCGGAGGCTATAAAAAGACTCGTCTGAGGCTCGCCTGAAGCTACGAAACTAAGAAGCGTGAGTCCACCACCATCAGCACCACCACCACCACCACCATGCCAGGATCCCTTTCTTTTAAGTTGAGATCTTTCAGGGAAGTTTGTAGAGCTTTACGTTTATTATGACTGATGTTTCTCCATCAGAGGGGACGTCAGCATGATGTTGTGGGGAAAAAAAGGTATCAGGACGCCTCCCGAAACTAGAGTGAAGACCCCAGTGACCACAGAGCAGGGGTTTTGTGATTGGTAGATGCCGTGTGCAACATGCCCCTGCTGCGACGAACCAGCGGTGCCAGGACACTCAAACAACAACAACAACCATTTAACTAGCTCTGAATGAGAAACTGAAATCTAGCGGCTTAACAATATCTCGGTTGTATTATTAACATAACGAATAAGAAACACGTCTACACACGTGTCCTTTTTTTCTACCAACGTATAATTCCAGTAAAACGTTTGCACATAATTTACTATCTGCTTTCACTTCATCCTAAATATCTCTGAAATAAAAAATATCTCTCTCTCTCAGTATTTATTTCTGCCTGATGGCTTATTTAACCAGATTTAAAGATTTAAGATTTAAACAGATTGACAGCTACTCAAAAATCATAAAAATGAATAGTTTTATTCAACTTTGTTACCTGATGCTAATGGGGAAACTAAAGCCTTCTTCAGATCTGACATTAATAAGTGACTAAAAACGTTGTATATTTTAATGTGAATTATTTTATATCACATTAAATCTATTTCTTTTTGAAGTTTCATATTTTTTTAAAAAGAAAAAGAACAAAAAATATCAGAAAAACATACATTTAAAAAAGTCTATAAAAATTAAAAAGGGGAAAAATGAATTCTTATATTTAAAATTAATGTTAATAATAAAACTTTTAGCATCAAATCAGTGGCCTTTATTTTACTTTTTTTAATAGCTAATTTAATAATAATGAAGATGTTGAGGTTACATCAGAGGGACAGCTCATGTTGGACGTTTGGGGGACAAAGTTAGGGAGACCAGATTAAGATGATTTGGACATGTTCAGAGGAGGGAGAGTGAGTATATTGGTAGGAGAATGTTGGACATGGAGCTGCCAGGCAGGAGGCAAAGAGGAAGGCCAAAGAGGAGGTATATGGATGGAATAAATGGTGGAGAGAGATGATTCGCTGTGGCGACCCCTGAAGGGAAAAGCCGAAAGAAGAAGAAGAAGGAGTATATCCAATAATGTTGAAATTTCAGATTTTTTTAGTATATGGTAACAAAAAAAAACAATTTCAGGAAAATAATCCACTTTGGGATGATGATGCAGTATTTCTCTGAGGATTATTTTCCCATAACAAACAACAATATTTTTTTAAAAAGTGAGAATTGGTCATTTCCAGCTAAACACTGATGCTGAATTCCTGAGAACCTTTCAATATGTGATTTTCTACCACTCTATCTATCGATATCAGTCTGTCCATTTTCTTCTGTAAAAACTAAAATGATTATTAAACTGATTTATTAAAAAAATAAATACAAAATTACTGACTATTATACTAACTGACAATTGAAATAGTCGATGTATGAGTCAATTGTATGTCTGTCTGTCTGTCTGTACCGCTTATCCGATCTATTCTCGAGAGTCATCGGGCATCGAGGCAGGATACACCTTGGACGGAGTGCCAACCCATCGCAGGATACACACACACACTCTCATTCACTCACGCAATCACTCTCTTTGTTTGCAAATAAAATATTTCCAATTCTAAAAAAAAATCTGAAGCCAATTCCAATCTATTTTTCTTTTGTTACAGGATCAGATCATATCCTCGGTTTTACTGGCCCTCAAAATGATTTAAATACAGATTAATAAAAAGTCTTGTAGTACAGAGAAATACTGTGTGTGTGTGTGTGTGTGTGTGTGTGTGTGTGTGTGTGTACCGTGTGGAAGAGTGATGCTCGCTCCGTCGATGATGGCCTGAGCGAGCTCGTGGTCGTTGCTCTCGAAGGCCTGTGCTGCAGCCTTGAGCGCGTCCCAAATTTCTTTGCGGCCTTCAAAGGCAGGCGCCGTGTCCCAGAATTCATCACGCTTGCTCCGCAGCTGGCCGTCGGTCATCGGGTAATCGCTCTTCCATTTGGGCTTCTCTCTCTTCAGGGGCTGGTTGCGCCCCAGTGCCACTACACCACAGAACAGTCAGAGAATCAGTTCAGTTGTGGATGATTTAAAAGATTCTTTTCAGCATTTAAATCGACTAAAACATCTAGAGACAGCCTTAAAACAGCCTTCGTAACATAACAGCTCACTACAATCTGTCACAGCATGATCACATCAGCCGGGAGTTGAATCGTTTTCAGTGTGTGGAATCGAATCCAAAGCTTTGGAGACTGAATCGACTCACTTTTTGAAGAATAAACAAGATGGGAAATGACTTGCCTCAGAATGATTATTAAAAACACACACTGTAACAAAAAAAACACACTGAAGCTAACTCATGCCTTAACACTGTACGATCCACGCTCTTCAGGTCACAAGTTTTTGGTTGCTCGAGATAATGTGATATAGCGTAAAAATAAATATCGGCATAAATGTGTGATCCAGATAAAAAAACAGAGAAGCCAGGACAACTCGACAGCCTTTTTTTCAAAGTTAGGACAAATTTATCATTCCAATGAATGTTGTTATATTGCTGTGAAGATATTTTACAGAACAGTGGATTGTCCAAACATAAGAACAGTTTCTCATGGAGGGAAAATTGAAGCTTTCTCTGCTTGTTCTGCTCTCGGAGAAAAAAGCAGCCACGGAGCCTCAGAAGATCCCGTGGCTTCTGGCTGGAAAACAAACTCCTGACAGGATCTAAGGGCTGAACTCGCTGGCTGCTTTTCACAGAACTGGATCTCAAACAATTACCTCAGAGGCTCCTCGGGGAGAGCGAGCCATTTATTAGAACAAACATCTGCCTGCTGCTAGATTACACCGGAGACCAGAACACAATGTGACATTTAAGAGATTTATTAAAAAAAAAAAAAAAAGTCAAGTGCTTGGGCTAAGTGAAGGCAGCTCAATGAAGACGCCATTCGTGTTTCATGCTCATGAAGCGGATCTCGGCCCCACATCAGACTGGTAGTGGTGGTGTGGGGAATGGTCTCGATGCCACAGTATAATGGTTGCGTCCAGCCTGATTAACGTCTCTCACTGGTCTCAAATTGATTCCACTGGCCTTCAATAGTCACCTTTTTGTTCTGGGATCAAATCATCTTTCAGCTTCATGTAACCTTCTGCTGCATCCACTGAACATCAGTAATTCAACACTGAGGAGTTGGTTATTTTTATTGACCCAAAAACAGCTGCAGACAAGTCAGAGACATAAATAAAGCCACAGGTGCTTAAAAAAAGTGAGGAGTGCTGAAAGAATGAGTCAATGAGGCATTAAGTAAGGAATAACACACTACAGGCTGTTCAGTCAGAGGAAACTAATCCAAGCTCGGATCATTTCGATCAATTTATTTTATTTGTTTCTGTTCACTGTGGAAAAGTTAGTACCTGTTCTCGCTTATGTTACAAAAGCTGTAAAGAGCTGTTTCTTTACCACAGCTTCTTTATGCTTTCTCTTGAGCTGTTACTATGGAAACGATAACCTGTTAACAGACCCCTTTACGTGATTTACGTTACGGTTGCACTTGCTGATGCTACTGTTACGGAAAATGAATCAAGAGAAATAAAAGTCGATTAACAACAGAGCGCAATTAACTCACAGAAAAAAAAGCCCTTACAGCATTTCTAACAAGATCTCTAATGTGTTAAACTCAGGAAGGAATTAAAGAGAGGAGGAGCCGAATGATGATGTCATACATGTGATTGCTTTAAAAACACATCAGGTGTGATGTCATTGCGCCCCCTTGTGCCTGGGGCCACCACCGTGTCAGTTTCACGACATAAACAATATTTTAAAAAATATAACAAATGAGTCCTAAGATAAATAAATAAAGCATCTGGCTACTTTTACAGATGCGGAAGAGTCTATCAGGAACCTAGAACCGCTTATTTTTACTGTATTTATGCTACATAATGATGTTTAATAGATAAAATGCAATAATGTTTCAGTTGTGCAGCAGTTCAGACTACTGCCAGGGATTCTGAGTTCACTTTTTTCTTCACTTTGTCCGTGACTAGTGATGGAACCAGAGCCGATCCTGGAGGAATCCACTCCAGATATCAGTGAGTCACACAATCTTACAATGTAAGAAAACTATAATCTTTAATAGGGAATTGCGACTGATTTAGTGTCTCTTTAGTATCAAAGATGGCCGGATTCAAGCTATGTTCCTATGCAGTCTCCAATCGCTGTGTTACGAAGTCTGCAGCAGGTGTTCTTATTTCTGGTTACTATAGCAACAACCTTTATCGGGTGGGTGGAGCTGGTTTCTTGCTGCTAAAATGGTGCTTGTGTGTAAAATTCAGTGTATCTGCATGATATTATACACTGACCAGGCATAACATTATGACCACCTGCCTAATATTGCGTTGGTCTCCCTTTTGCTACCAAAACAGCCCTGACCCGTCATGCACTGTGTATTGTGACACCTTTCTATCAGAACCAGCATTAACTTCTTCAGCAATTTGAGCAACAGTAGCTCGTCTGTTGGATCGGACCACACGGGCCAGCCTTCACTCCCCACATGCATCAATGAGACTTGTCCACCCATGACCCTGTCGCCGGTTCACCACTGTTCCTTCCTTGGACCACATTTTTTATGATCAACATTTTTATTCACATTTAGTTACAGAGACATACAATTCACAATTTAAAGTTCAAAGTTTAAAAGAGCTATGTACAAACAGGTGCCATGAACCGTCCACTTGTAATAAAGGAGAGGATGAAAAGAAAAGGAGAGAAATAAATCAAATAAACATAGTAAAAGATGTCAACTTTTAAGTCTATCAAGTACCATCACTGCAATATTTGTCCAACTCCGAATAGTTTGGTCCTTTGTGCCGTTGAGCCTGGCAGTGGTACTTTCCAGCAAGTGGATAGCTGGAATATGAGTGTATTGCAGTGAGATGACTGAGTTATAGATCTCTGAAACTAAGATCTATAGTCACTAGAAGGAATATTAATGTCCAACCACTCCCACAGAGGATGTGGGGGTACATTGGTGTCCCAAGGAACTCTGTAGGCCTTTAAAGCCGACCTCAGTCTTAAATATAAAAAGAACGAAAATCCGGGTAAAGAGAACTCTGCATTCAAATCCTGAAATGATTTGAGCCCCTTATCACAGTAAATGTCATTCAAAGTATGGACACCAGCATCAGATCAGATTCCTTGGACCACTTTTGACAGATACTGACCAGTGCAGACTGGGAACACCCCACAAGAGCTGCAGTTTTGGAGATGCTCTGATCCAGTGGTCTAGCCATCACAATTTGGCCCTTGTCAAACTCGCTCAAATCCTTACGCTTGTCCATTTTTCCTGCTTCTAGCACATCAACTTTGAGGACAAAATGTTCACTTGCTGCCTAATATATCCCACCCACTAACAGGTGCCATGATGAGGAGATAATCAGTGTTATTCACTTCACCTGTCACTGCTCAGAATGTTATGCCTGATCAGTGTATACTAGCTGAAGCAAAAGCTTCACTCCCATTGGTGCACCGAGCCACTCCATATTTGCATGAAGTTTAATTTTTCATTGAATAAATCGAAAAAGTCGTTGTATGTGTGAACGCAGCGTCAGGTGAAGCACACATGATTCTGTATTTATGATATTTTCTGTTATTTCAGTCATCTGTATGACATATGAAATGTTTGACCTGAATGTGGAATTTTGTTTTAAAAACAAAAGGAAAGATTTTTTTTAAAACTTTTTTTATCATTGTATTTATGTTCAAGACATTCCAACATTTATAGATTTGCTCCATTTAAATAAGTCACAATTCATACGACGTGCAAATATTAGTTTGTTTGTTTTGTTTTTTTAAATAATGAATCCTGACAACGAGGGAACTGTCTCCTGAAACGTTATTACATTCTGATCTGTCTACTATAATGGAGCTCTAGTGTAAAATGTAAGTATAAACACTGTAATTCTGTGCGGTGTAAGACGATCGCTTCACCTGAAAGTAAATATCCCGAGTCTGAAAATGTTAGTGGTGTAATGTCTGACAGCTTAATAAGTGAACAAATGGATCAGAGACAGACAGGAAGACACCCGGCGCTCGTCAGTAACGGATTCTATTTCTTTACGGGAAGCCCACGGTTCACCCGGCAGTTCAGCGGAGTACTCACTTGCCCGTCCCCGAGCGCTCACGTGCTGCACACAGCTCGAAAAGTGGCATGTGCAAACAATCAGCTATTTTAATGAGATTCTGAACTGGCCTATAAAAAGCATTTCAGTGTTTTTCTTTTTTTTCCGTTTTCCCCAGATTGAAAGCAGGATTTTGTGTTTGTTCAGGATTACTGTGTGAATTTAATTTGCAGAACGATCCTGAATGAGCATGTGTGAAGCAGAGGGAGAGACGTGGTGTTTCAGGCTGCATGAGCCTCTCATCAGGACGACATCGCAGCACAAACGCTGCTCAGACATCTGGGAACCATCGGCTCGAACCCAACCCAAATCCTCCAAAAAGAGAGAAAAAAAACAGGGGGAACATCTACATACTGCAGAACAGATGAGTTCTGGAGAAATCTGTCTGTACAGTGAAGTCACTTATTTTAGATTTATTTAATAACATCGCAAAAGTAACACCTACAGAATTATAATCAAGAAAAGCTTCTCAGCACAGCAGGTCTAGATCGCTTTTTTGATTAAACATCATTGTCAGCTTTTAAACAACCGATTTGTACGACCATGAGATCGAAAGTGTTCTGTTAGGCTTCAGATTGGCTCTGCCTATCAGCAGCTCCTGACTGCACCTCTGGGAACATTATGACGTCTCAGAGACTCTCCATGAACCAGAAATGGTGGGAATGTTTTTTGTTTGTTTGTTTTTTTTTAGTTTTTGGATGATTAAATCATTTATCAGGATTTTTTGCGGTATATGTCTAACGGGGAATAAATCTTTTTTTTGCAAAAAAAAAAAAAATAATCAGAATTTTTTTAATGAAGCGTTACAGAGTTTGTTGCCATCCGTGTCTTTCAGACCCTCACCAGCTGGGTCACGTGTCCCAGAGGGAAGAAAAGCAGTGGAAAGGAAACTATGGCAACAGATGTCTCATTTACGTGAGAGCTTCAGCTTGGATCACATGATAAGCAGCAGGTCAAGTTGCACAACTTCTGCCTCGTCTTGTCTTGCGCTTGGGAACCGCAAATGGCATGGAGGAAACGATGATGTGCCTCGTCCTTTCCTCCTCTGTGTTAACTCCAACTTCCTGTTCATGGCTCATCAGCTGACGGTGATGGAGTGGGGCAGAAAATCATATGGTCACAAATAAGAAAAAAAAAAAAAAGAAATCTCAGTGACTGTAAGTTTGCGGTTGTGGGTATTAGCTTTTCAGAAAGTTCTGGAATTTTCACACAGAACAGAATGTTTCTTAATTCAGAATAGTTTTGTGGGCTTGTTGATGAGAGAAGATGAGGAGGAGAACGTTCAGACTAGATCAAGGAAGACTAGAGTACCTGAAATAACCACTCTTTACACAGGCGGTGAGCAGAAAAGCATCTCAACAAATTAAACCTTAAATCAGATGCAGAAGACAACAGGTATCTGAGGCATGACTGGACAGATAAAGAACAAAAAAACATCCAGGGCGGTTTTGCATCATTTTTTTTAGCTACGTCCCGCTAAGATGTTCAGAATAGTCTCTCTACTGCTGAACACCAGATACGATAGGGTGCTGAATGTCAAATAAAGTATTTATAAAGGAGTCATCGAGGCCCAGGATTACATAAAATTTTCATGTTGTGATTATTGTTTATCATATTATCGCAAATATCACATGTAAAATATTTACTACGTGTTGATCTGTGGTTGTCTCATGGACCAGAAAAGAGCGTGATTTGTCATACCTCATCGTTTCAGAGCGTTATTTACTCACATGCACTGAATAAACAGAAACTGAAAAGCAAAATATGTACGATAATATCGCGTACACAGAATAGTGCTTCTTAAAAATGACTGGAAAAGCCGTTACTCTGAGTAAAGACATGTTACAGATGAGATCTTTATGCGTCAAATCGATGAGCTGGAAGATGAGGTACAGTGTTGCATAGACTAAAGGGTCATATTTCACCATATCGCCACAGACTCACGTTGTCCTTGAAGAGAATCAATACGATGCTGAAGGTACGAGCGATATCAAGGCGCTCTACATGAACAACACAACGTTAAAATGTTTGCTACTAGGAGGAATCATGCATCTTAGTTTGAACACAAGAATTTCCAAACATTTCTTCAGAGTCTTTATATTGTCTGAATTTTATTATTTACAACTACGGTAATAGACACAGCACAAAGATTCGCTAAACTGCTCCCGGCTCTGTGCTCTCTATCTGGGTTCTGGATATTCAGAAAAGTGGGTGTGGCCAGATTTATAGGTAACACAAGTGATTTGCATTTTACATTGATTTTGTGTGCTTTATCTGTTCTGCTTTTTCTGCTCTGCAGTCAGACAGCAGGTTATTACACTTTGTACAGGAGACAAAACAGACAAAAAGGAAACATATTTTACAAAATATATAACAAATATATTATTGCTGTAAGGTTTTCTGACAGACCTGTAAATCGTAAAGTTTTCGATTATAGGCTTTTACCAATGTTGGTTAGTGAAATTTAAAGGAAGCTAGCGTGACCTGGTGCATCTCAACCTGCTAGCTAACATCCATTTCGGTTAACGTGATTACTTCATGCCATCTTTATGATAACATATGCATTTTAATTGCTATTTATGAAGGTTAATCACCGTTAGGATCACAGATCCTCCATTACAAAACTGTATTAACAATTTAATTAGCATTTCTTTACCTTTACTCAACACTTGCCTGGTTTTATATATAAACCTCATTGTTTTGTAGTCGCTTGCATCTGAATGCCTTATTTACACGACATCAGCAGGATAAACCACAGGAACCCAAACACCACCAGAACCACAGATAATGATGAAATAACCTATTTAAAATGAGATTTTTGTAAGCAGTATGCCTCATTTGTATTTTCCTTCTGTTGTCCTCCGGGTCTCTTCTCAGGCATATGTTTTTGCATCTGACACTCGCACGATGGTTTAGTTGGCTCACATTTCAATAACTGCCTGCACACACCCAATAACACGTCTAAAACAGCCCCTTTGATTCAGTTTGGTTTAATCCAGAGGCAATCGTAAACTGCAGCACGAAACCTCAAAGTGCTTTCACACCGACTCGTCTGCGTACTGAATCGTGATCAGTGCAATGTTTGATATGTTCAGTTTGTTTAGTTTGATTTGTTTTCACACCGAATGTAAAGAAATCAACCAAAAAAACAATTAAACAAACAAAAAACATTGGGTGAGGCGAGTGTCAGGCTGAAAATGCTTCCAGTGATTGTTTTATTTTTGTTTGTTGGCCCAAATATCCAGGACAATCTCCTGGATTTCTGTAGTCCAGCAGTTCAGTTCAGCAGCTCAGATCTACAAAAAAACACTGCAACCCAAAGCACATGGCGTGTTTCTTTCGTTTCTGGGAGATTTCAGCAAGAACGCCATTAGACTCATTCAGGAAGTGAACCAAATGTGTGTTTTGTGATTTCTTGCGATATTTCTCTGTAGATCTGAGCTGACAAACTGAGCCAAAGGACAGAGCTGTAGTACTACAGAAGTGTGACATCTTCTGGACACTTGAACTGACACACAAAGCTATTTACTAAGCACAGGATCCATGTTCTCTCTGATTACAGGACCGTATCTCTGATCTACAAAAGTGTTCTTCTAAATATTTTGGTTTGTTTACTTATATGCAGTGAGAAAACAAACCAAACATCAAAACGAGTGAAACGAATCAAATTTCGGACTCTGTAATCAGATTACTAGAGGTGTGAAAGTGAACTCCGAAGCTCCCAGAACGTTTGTTTTGGTCCTGAGGTAATCTCACTGAATATGCGAGAGCACTTTTATGTCCCGGTTCACGATTGTTGAGCTCACACTCACACCAAGGGGGTTTGATATTATGTGAAAGCGTTTTGGAGTCCACTCCAAGTCACAGCTTCCAGCTTTTATAAGTCTCAGAAGCATTAATGAACTAATTACAGAAACATATGCATTAGTTTCCACCTCAGTCTCCTTTGTCTCATTATCCCCGCCCCCTAAAATGATGACGCCGCTACTGTATGTATGTAAAATGAATAACATCTGTACCGGAAGTCCTCCAGGGGCAACTGAAACGCCACAGGAGGCATTAACAATCCAATTAATAATCCTCTACACAGTTAATACAATCTAATTACAACCGGAAATGCAGCACAGAGTGGCTTGTGCGACGTTTCCGTGGCAACACGGCAAAGAAAACCGTTAGCTTCTCCTCCTTGTCAAGTTCACAAAGTCTCTTTATGACTTTACACACAGCTGTCTATTTTAATCAAACCCAAATGCACCATGTTGTAAACAAGAAAGAAAGTCACCTATCTAACGATTCACACGTTAATAGATGTGTTAAGACCACGTATACATTAAAAAGGGGGGGAAAAAACTATTATCATAGAGATGCTAAGGTAGTGAAACCCCTGACCCACATTTTTATTAGCCACAAAGCTAGCAAGGGCTCTGTGTGCAAGGGTTAGCAGGCTAGCATGCTAGCACAAAGATGAAATATTTATAGCAAATGCCTGGGAGGGGAAGAAGAGTGCAAAAGCGCACAGCGTCTAATGCATTAAATAAGGCGTTTGGTCTGATGGCTAAAAGTAGAGCTTTTATGTTTCCAGAAGCAGCATGGAGGACATTAGTGAGGACAGAAGAGAAGAGGACAGAAAAGAAGACAGAGAGAGAGAAAGAGAGAGAGAGAGAGAGAGAGAGAGAGAGAGAGAGAGAGAGAGAAAGAAAAAAAGCATAAAAATTATCTAAAACATGGCCGGCTGTGTGCAACTTTCATTTCCTACCTCCGGTTCCGTCTGAGTTTTCGTTTAAGCTGCCCGAAGAGTCATGATGACTGCCCACACAGCCACCCATGGATGTTTTCTCTCGCGTTTCGTCCTCTCCCCCCTTTCCTGAACCGAATGGACAGGGACGAGACGAAAGCATCAGCCGGCCAGAGGCGGGCTGCCGAGTGTGCGCACACACACACACACACACACACACAGACACACACACACACAGACACACACACACACACACACGAGAGAGCCAACCATAACCCTGCAACCCCAACTTATCCTTAAGCTCACTAAACAAAAGCAAACATTTTTGCCTCTTTTATTAGTTTTTACAAAATAATAAAGGAGACAGTTTTTTCTAGTAAAAAAAAAAAACATTTTCCCTCACAAGGTCACAACCATCAGATATTCCAAACCTTGGGGGTCTATTTGATAACCATCAAGATATAAAACACACACACACACACACACACACACACACACACACACACACACACACAGAGAGAGCTTAAGACCTTACTTTGTCATAATTATTAATGCAGTTCATTGTCACTACTACATTTGAAAAAAAAAATCCTCAAAACAGCAAAATGTCCCACAAGGTCAGTAATCTCTCTCTCTCTCTCTCTCTCTCTCTCTCTCTCTCTCTCTCTCTCTCTCTCTCTCTCTCTCTTACACACACACACACACACACACACACACAAAATGTGTCTCTTACACACAAAATGATGTGAAAGTATGAGATTATAGACTCTTTTTGTACCTCGTATCTCCATATCATTTGGGAACACATGTTTATGTACTTAATCAAGTAAACTTTAGCATTTCTGCATGTTACTTCGGTCTAGATTTTAATATTTCTTGAATATATTTGGATTTTTGACTCGTTCAGCAGTGATGTTGAGCTCTCAATTGTGATTGGCCCGAAGGAGAATTGATGAACTGATGAAATTTCTAAGGCAAATAATTCATAATCAAAATTCTAAAAACAGTTAAAAAAAAAAAAAAACCTACAACAAATGTGTTATCATTTATATTGTGAAAATTTTGGTTTTATTGAACATTTATGGAAGGAGTCTCCAGGGTCAGCACTTTGTAACTGAATTCAGGACAGCTGGAATAACAGTAACAATAAGTAATTGTGGGTTTATTTGTTTTTTTTGTTTAGTAGAGTGTAGAGTAGAGAGACTGATGAGAGAACTCCTGTCTATAGCTGCTGCTGTCACATAAGCAGGAACAGGAACTAACTCGTCCTGTGGCTATTCCATTAAACTCAACTGCAAATGGTTAAAAAGCACGCTGTGTCATTCTATAAGAAATTAAAGTGTAATCGCATAAAAA
This sequence comes from Hemibagrus guttatus, assembly GCA_033459395.1. Lineage (NCBI taxonomy): Eukaryota > Metazoa > Chordata > Actinopteri > Siluriformes > Bagridae > Hemibagrus > Hemibagrus guttatus. The sequence continues at coordinate 16,876,939 of JAUCMX010000014.1, read as the reverse complement.
TCTCTGTGTTAGAAGAGCAGTAAAACCCTTCAGCACAAAGACAATCAGCCACTTGGGGATGCTCAGTGATCATTTTCTACACAGCACACATTGTCATGTTTTATTCTTTACCTAATGAAGCCCAAAATGACCTGCAGTGCCCTGATAACACTTTTAACTCCATAATCTCTCTGTAGCTTAATTATTTTACAGTACTTTAGCCATAAATCCATAATAGAGCTTACATTTTGTCTTTTTCTCCTCATTTATTTGTAACATTTGGTCATTTCTTTTTATTTTTTATGGCCGTTCATTTGAGGTCACATCCATTTGGCAGCCGGCATATTCCCCTTTGTAAAAGAGATTAAATAGTGTAATCACATCACTTCATGTCTGATGGAAATCCCTGTGAAGGTATTTTGTGGAGCTTAGCCATCTTCAAGACTCTAAACAGCACTACGTCTGTCAGAGAGGCGCCATTTCCTGCAACCACGCTATCGATTACAGTTGATCGAACCTTACACCCCTGCTCTAGCCTTCCTTTCTTTCTTTCTTTCTTTCTTTCTTTCTTTCTTTCTTTCTTTCTTTCTTCTTTCTTTATTTCTTTCTTTCTTTCTTTCTGTGGATCTCGGGTGTTGGGGGTTTATTCTTGTTCTAATAAACAGGACAGCTCTGATTAGGTTTGAACGAATATCACAAAATATAGCAGAGGGGAAAAAAAGCAATATTCTGTGAAACTGAACATAAGCACTAGTCAGAGCACACTCGTTTGTTTTCAGTCAACTGGCCATTCAGTATGTATGGTTAATTATTTGGAGGCAAACAGTAACGATGGGGAAAATGTCCAGTTCATGAATTCTAAATGGCCGTGCAGTAATTATTCATTTAGTGCAGTAATTATTCATGCAGGTCAATATTAAAGGTCGATATTACAAATAAAATATTTACAGATTTCATGCTGTTCGTACTGTTCAGGAGTTTTGTGTTGTGTGCGATTTAATGAGCAATAATAATAGTAAACTGTATTTAATAGAAAATAGTAATGGGGTTAAATCAGTAATTATTCACACACAATAAGAAGAAGAAGAAAAGGATGAATTTATGTAGCATATTTTTCATATATAAGAACACTTTCCAGCCTAAAAACAAAGAAATACAAAGAAATACCTTAAAAACAGAGTGAGCGTGTTGAGAAACGTGAAAAGTTTAAGCTGCGGGTGGAAAGGTAAAAGATGGAACACTGCCTCAGCTGTACCTAATAAAATGGCCACTAAATGCAAATGAATGCAATTGTGTGGATATGTCTGTCATGGTCTGTGTTCATTTGGTGCTGATCTGCCAAGGTGATTGATGATGTGTTCCTTTTGTTGTTGTTGTTGTCATTTATGTGTAATATATTCATTGTTGCTAGTTGTTGTTTACTTGCATGAATGCTACATGCATTATTTGCACATCATGCACACACATTGTTGCGAGACGCTAAGGCTACAGATGTAAGGCTACAGTAGCTCAAATAATCACTCTGTCCATTCGTGATGTGCAGAAAAGCATCTCAGAACAAACAGCACATCAAACCTTGTAGCAGCTTTCAACTTTCTTTATTACTCTCTACAATGATCAGGCATAACATTATGACCACTTACCTAATATTGTATAATGCCTTTTGCTGCCAACAGCCCTGACCCGTCATGCACTGTGTATTCTGAACCAGCATTAACTTCATCAATTTAAGTAACAGTAGCTTGTCTGTTGGATCAAAACACACGGGCCAGCCTTCGCTCCCCACATGCATCAATGAGCCTTGGTCGCCTTGGTCACCACTGTTCCTTCCTTGGACCACTTTTGATAGATACTGACCACTGCAGACCGGGAACAAGAGCTGCAGTTTTGAAGATGCTCTGATCCAGTTGTCTAGCCATCACAATTTGGCCCTTCGTCAAACTCGCTCAAGACTTGAATTAATTAGCAGCTGGTATTAAAGATTTATTAACTAGACCAGTACTTATCTATGTAGTGATCCTTTATCGGTAGACTTTCTAAATGTATTTATTTTATTCTACTTTTCTAAAGTATCACATACGATAATCTGCATTTTGCTCTCTCTCTCTCTCTCTCTCTCTCTCTCTCTCTCTCTCTCTCTCTCTCTTTCTCTCTCTCTGTATAGGTCTATACACTGTACATTAGTTGTGATGAATTCCAGCAGTTAGAAACTCAGTGTAATATTGTATATAATGTGATAAATGTGTAATAGGGAGAGCACAGGACAGTAACCAGTTTCACAAGCTGCTTTCCTAAATTGACAGATCGGTTCCTCTCACTCTCACTCTCCCAAACTCAACGCTAGCATGTCTACTGAAAGCAGTGTGTGGTGCTCTCTAGTGTGTAAACAAGCACAGTGCAACGACAGAGAGGACAGAGTGTGACAAGTTTGTGTCCACCATTTTTTATTTAAATTCAGATTTTACCCATCAGCCAAGATGATAGTTAAAAAAAAGAGGTACAACATTAGCATGAAATGATAAAGTCTTGGTCACGGTGGAACAGTAGACCTAACACCGGATCACACCCTGAACACCACACACACTTATTTACACCGAGACTGAATGTACCTGGAGGAACTAAGGGGACATGTGGAAAGAAGATGAATTCCACACAGATAAAAAGAAGGCTTGGAATCTAACTCTGTGTCCAAGCTGTTAAAAGTGAGATATAGATGATCTATAAAATCTCACATCTACATCAATCAGCCAAAACATTAAAACCAGCTGTCTAATATTGTGGAGTTCTTCCTTGTGCCATCCAGACATGGATTCCACAAGACCTCAGAAGGTGTGCTGTGTTATCTAACACCATCTCTTGCAGATCTCCAGGGGTTGGACATGTTTGTTCAGTATATCCCACAGATGCTAGATCAGACTGAGATCTGGGGAATTTAGTTGCCGAGGACACACCCTGAACTCTTTGACATGTCCCTCAAACAGTTCCTGAACCCTTTTTCTGCTGAAAGGGGACACAGTCATGAAGATCGTTGGCATGAAGAGATGTACCTGCTTTGCAACAATGTTTAGGTAAGGTGATACGTGTCCATAAAATTAACGTCCTCATGACAGGGAGAACACAGCAGAACATCACCCTGCTTCATCATGCTGCCTCCTTCAGTTTGCCTTCTTCCCATAGTGCATCAGGGTGCCATCTCTTCCCCAGGTAAGCGTCCACACTCTACATGATGTAAAGAAAAAAAATTGATTCACCAGACCAGACCTTCTTCCATTGCTCCATGTTCCAGTGATGCTCATGTGCCCATTGTCCATTTTTCTTCTTTCCTAATATATCCCACCACTTCACAGGTGGCGCTGTAACAAGATCCATCAGTGTTCTTTACGTCACCTGTTAGTGGTTTTAATGTTATGGCTAATGTGTGTATGTTATATCTTTACAATATGAAAATAATTATATAAAAATTGCAGTGTTATTAATAGATTATGATCAAAATACAAAAGATTACAGTAAAGACATTTCCAAGAAATTTCTAATGCTATTTAACAGTAAGTCAATCTACATGTTATTATGATGCAGTATAACTGAAACAAAAAACATTTCTTTTCTTGCATTATCCTGAACTTGTATTTTAGCATTTAATAAATTAATCCGGATTAATCAGCTTGTTCAGCACATTATGCAGTTTATGGCTGGTGTTGATGAAGAATGTGCAGGAATCATGTGGTGATGGAGTCAGTGGAGCTCAGTGTGACGAGTGAACACACGGTGGCAGCACAGAGCTGAGAGAAGAGTACTGAAGTGATACTACTGGCTCTCACTCAACACACACACATATACACACACACATATACACACACACACATATACACACACACACACACACATAACGACTGAGAGAGGAGTACTGAACTGATACTACTGGCTCTCACTCAACACACACATATACACACACATATACATACACACACACACAATATACACACACACACACACACACACACACACACACACACATAACGACTGAGAGAGGAGTACTGAACTGATACTACTGACTCTGTCTCACTCAGTACACACACACGCATGCACACACAGACTGAGAGGGGGAGAGACAGACAGACAGTGAAGTAGATAGATAGATAGATAGATAGATAGATAGATAGATAGATAGATAGATAGATAGATAGATAGATAGATGAATATAAATGGATAACAATAGAAAACAAATCATGTGTCTCATGATTGTTTTTGCTGTATATTAGGACAGCGTGGTGAAAACTGTGACTTTACTACACAACTATACAATGAACTCTACATTTTTTGTCTTTCCTTCCTTCGACTCTTCTACATTATGGCTCATAACAAATTGCATTTGGAAAACAACAAACTTAAAAAGTGACCCTCAGACAAAGCTTTTCTTCATCTTGTGAGGTTTTTTGTCGGCTTTTTGGGGTTTTTTTTTGGGGGGGGGGCTACTTAAATTAGTGAGATCACAAGCACATGATTCTTTTTAAACTTCTCCCAGTGATGATGTCACACGACTAATCTGTGAAAAATCTGAAAATCACAGAGTTTGCTTTTCCTTTTCAGTTCATTTCTGCCATGGCAAATAATCACCAAGTCTTGGAGGGATTGCTCTGTGAGAGAAGCTCCATATATTTTAAACAGATATATTTCTATGTTGGGGGGGGGGGGGGGGGGGTGTACAGTGGCTTAGTGGTAGCACGTGTGTGTGTGTGTGTGTGTTTTGTGTGTGTGTGGAGTTTGCATGTTCTCCCCGTGCCTCTGGGTACTCCAGTTTCCTCCCCCGGTCCAAAGACATGCATTGTAGGTTGATTAGCATCTCTAAATTGTCCATAGTGTGTGTGTACCCTGTGATGGGTTGGCACTCCGTCCAGGGTGTATCCAATGAATGAATATTTCTATGTTCTGTCGATTCACTTGCTTTTCTTGGTGGTAGTACAGCTTGCACATTATACCGTTTTGTGTTATATTTGTGTTATATCCTGGTGGTCAGAATGGGAACTGCAGCAAGTGATAATCAGTAGAGGCCCATCAGGCCAGGAATCATGCGGCCACCATGATCGCTTGGAGGATAGTAATAGCGGATAGGAAAAGGTTGCCATGTTTGTGGCTTTTACACCAAGTTATTCAAACATAAATATACTTCATTTTTTTTGTTTTTAAGAGCCAAGGATCAGAATGAAATCTAACAAATTTCCTCAGTAAAAGATAAAATGTAAGTGTGTCTATGATGTACTGTACATCACACAGAAACTTCAGAATCTTTCCCAGTAAATAGCGAGTGATAAAATTAGAACCAACAGTTGCTTTAAAGACTTCTTTGCTTCTTTCCTTCTTTCCCTTCATTAAAACTTGATTTGTTAGACACATCTATTCGATCATTTCCTGTTGTGTAGGCCACAAACCTGCTGGCAGGGTTAAGACCGTAAGAGCTCATGTGCTGTTATTACAGATCTGAACACCAGACCCGAGTGAAATCATCAGTGGCTTTGCGGCTTCGGTGAGAGGAGTTCACTTATATCACAGCGATGAATTGCCTTCTACCTTTAGCTTCTGTTTCCATTCTCTTCAAACTCCTTGTTTTCTTTGCGCTCTCTTTCATGTCCTGACAGTAAAGATGGCCCGCTGTGCAAAGAGGAGGCGCTCAGGGTCGCTAATCGTCCTACGTCTTCCTCTCACACAGCTCCAGGATATTTCTGAAGGGCTCTCAGGAGATCTTAACGGCTTTATCTATCTGTGGGAAGCCAGGACTTTTGCTTTGTTTTGCTCATAAGATATATTACTCATCCTGTTACAGATGTGTTTTTAACACATCAGACACTTAACATTTTCCATGCTGTTTCATTATAGAAATAAACAATAAAACTTAAAAAATAAACTGCTAAAAGAACAATGGAGCTTTTTCAAGCGTAAAATGTAGAAATCGGTTTAATAATCATACACTGACCAGGCATTATGACCACCTGCCTAATATTGTGTTGGTCCCCCTTTTTGCTGCCAAAACAGCCCTGACCCATCGAGGCATGGACTCCACTAGATCCGTGAAGGTGTGCTGTGGTATCTGGCACCAAGATGTTAACTTGAACCAGCATTAACTTCTTCAGCAATTTCAGCAACAGTAGCTCGTCTGTTGGATCAGACCACACGGGCCAGCCTTCGCTCCCCATGTGCATCAATGAGCCTTGGCCGCCCATGACCCTGTCACCAGTTCACCACTGTTCCTTCATTGAACCACTTTTGAGAGATACTGACCACTGCAGACTGGGAACACCCCACAAGAGCTGCAGTTTTGGAGATGCTCTGATCCAGTGGTCTAGCCATTACAATTTTGGCCCTGCCAAACTCGCTCAAATCCTTACGCTTGCCCATTTTTCCTGCTTCTAACACATCAACTTTGAGGACAAAATGTTCACTTGCTGCCGAATATATCCCACCCACTAACAGGTGCCATGATGAGGAGATAATCAGTGTCATTCAACTCACCTGTCAGTGCTCATAATGTTATGCCTGATCGGTGTATTTCTATGTTTATTCTCATTGTTTTTCACAGCTTCTTTATATTTATACTCCATTGCTTCATATTACTATGCAGTAGTACACCAAAACAAATTCTTGTCTTCTTAAACCCACAGTTCTTAGAGAAAAAGGTGATTCAGATTCTGAATCGATTCAAACAAGTTCAAGGTCACAGCAAGGTCAAACATCTGAAATAGTTTTCCTTCCTTGCCTTTCCAATAGCTTCCCTCCTGTTTGAGGACTAGATTTGTTGATACTGACTTCAAAATCCACCTGTTTCGAATCATTTAATCCTATTAGTCTCTGCAAGCTGATTTTATTTTAGACCAGATTCTAAACTCATTAGAGCTTTTCTCTCGGATTTCAGGCCACGTGCTGATTTGACACGCCTAAGTGCTACACCTGCGTCTATCTGCATCTGTTTGCGTCTGTCTGCATCTGTCTGGGTCTGTCTGCATCTGTCTGTCTCTATTTAAACTTGAAAGAGTATCATACTGTCATCCAGCTGCAGGTTTTTCTACATCAGGCCTGTGACTGAGTGCACTGATAAGACGGAGGAGAACCGGCTTACATCTGGGCTGTGTGTGTGTGTGTGTGTGTGTGTGTGTGTGTGTGTGTGTGTGTGGCCTCCCAAAGCTGAATTTCCATGGCAGAGTAAATATCTGGTCGGATATTTGAAAGGGTTTTTTCCTTTCAGAACATGCTGAGCAAATATTTAACCCTTTGTTGATCGTTTCCTGTAAAATCAACACTCACAGGGAAACTAGAGACTGTCCCTGCAAATACAACAGCAAATAACAAGATAAGCTTTTTTATGTTAAACTACAGAAAGAAATATGCCATTTAAAAAAAATACCTTTTTTCTGAAGCGCTCCATGAAGCAATTTCACAAATCTGGCTGCTGGGGATTTGAGAGCTCTAATCTATGCATGAAGCACTAAAAGTCTAAATGTTTGTCATTTTGAAAATAAGCAAAATGAAATAAGAAGTTTAGGCCCGGCTTCAATCTTTTCATAGCGATAACATTCTGTTTTAAAGCTCTGCTGGAAATGTGGCTCACTTTTCTCTGAAAGGCTAAACACAGGGTTTGGGCTGATGCATCCTACAGCTTTGTTTCATGCTGCTGTGTATGTTAATACATCCCAAGGTCTGTGCTGGAAAAAAGTTATTTATTAAATAGAAAGTGTTTATAACTGACAACCACGACTCCATCCGTTGGCTGCTGCTGAGGAATATGGCATGTTATCCTAGCATCGTAGCTAATCGTACCTATTTTATTTACTGTTTGGATTAGGAGTCATACTTTAAAATAATTTATTAAAGAATTTATAATAATAATAATAATAAAAGTTGCTTTTGGCTGCTCCCTGTTCGGGGTCGCCACAGCGGACCAACTGGTCCGCAGAACAACTTGGCAAATGCTTTACACCGGACACCCTTCCTGATGCAACCCTCCCATTTTTCCAGGCTTGGGACTGGCACTGCATCCAGTGGCTGGGGATCGAACCTTGGCCTACTGCATGATAGGCAAGAAACCTACCACTGAGCCACCAATGCGCCAATAATAATAATAATAATAATAATAATAATAATAATAATAATAATAATGAAGAAGAAGAAGAAGAAGAAGAAGAAGAAGAAGAAGAAGAAGAAGAAGAAGGTGTTGCTGCTGTTTAATGCTATATGTATTTCATCCTGGTGTCATGTGGCATACAGGAACACGATTGACTCTTACTTTTTTATGACTCAATAACATTCTCCGGTTGTGTGCTCAGTATTATGTCACATTTTCCGATGTTTCATTTGCATGCCTTGTTTTAGACACCTTGAATTCTCCAACAAGGATTTTATAGGATTGTGTGTAAGCTTTCGGCTGTTCCCTGTTCGGGGTTGCCACAGCGGACCAACTGGTCCGCACAACAACTTGGCAAATGTTTTACGCCAGATGCCCTTCCTGACGCAACCCTCCCATTTTTCCAGGCTTGGGACCGGCACTGCATCCAGTGGCTGGGGTTGAGGCATTGGCTGGGAATCGAACCCAGGCCTTTTGCATGATAGGCCACCAATGAGCCACCAATGCCCATAAGGATTTTATAGGATTATTATAAATTAAAACCACATTTTCAGGCCACGCGGCCCAGTGAGAAATGTTCTGCTAATCATTAATTATTTTAAAATACGATAAAGTTGTCTATAGCCTTCGATTTAAGCGAACAGAGAGCGTCCACTGGATCGCCTCCGGCACCGATCCTGTGTTTTTCATAATAAAGGACACATGACGGCAATTTGCCAGAGTTAATATGCAAATATTTACACGTAGACTTTACAGAGATGGAAATAATTAACGTTATTTTGAGTTTGACTGAAATCGCACCTTACGCCTCGACATGAGGCGATATTGTGAGATTTTATTACGTTCCTGAGATTTATTCTCTAAGGAGTGAGAAAGGGAAAAAAAAGGTAACGTGAAAAAGAAACAAACAAAAAAAAAACACTACAAGAAAAGCTGAAAAAAAAAAAAAAAAAACATCCAAGGGAGTGAAGCAATAGAAAAAACAATCCAATCCGATTTTAATTTGGTTATTGACATTCAGTTGAGAATGATGTGATATCTGCAGGGTAAGCTGATTTGGAGCATTCGCAGCAGGAGACACAGAAAAGTCAATAGCTTTAGAAAGGTGCATGATCACCTGAGGGCTTGTGTGAGAAGCACATTATTGTTTAAGACAATGCTGAATAGTCACTATCATTTCACAGCGTGTGAGCCGTGTTTCCAGTTGTTTTTTTGTTTTTTTGCAAAAAGATTTTCTTGCAGTTTTTCTGGAATCTTCTTCCATTCCTGTGTGATCATGTAACCCTCTGGTCATGTGATCATGGTTTCTTTGACGACTTTCATGAATCGCTGATTCTGATCTTCTGGGATTTTCACACACAGTTTCTACAGTTTACACTTATATGGTGATCCAATCATCTGATCATCATGGGTCCAGAGCCTCGTGATCCCGTGCTCACTGTAGGCTCACGCTCAGTTCCTGGCTGTCAGGAGAGGAACCAGATGTGGCCTTCTGATGTTGAAGCAGATCTACCTCGAGGTTAGGGATGTTGAGAATGTGTCTACATACTCCCTCTCTCTCTCTCTCTCTCTCTCTCTCTCTCTCTCTCTCTCTCTCTCTCTCTCTCTCTCTCCATCTCTCTATCTGGGCCTCTGTCTCACTCCATCTGACTTTCTACTTGAATACTTTCCACTCTATCTATCTATCTATCTATCTATCTATCTATCTATCTATCTATCTATCTATCTATCTATCTATCTATCTATCTATCTATCTATTTCTCTCTCATCCAGGAGCTTTCTGTCAGTCTGTCACTTCTTTCTTTCTTTCTTTCTTTCTTTCTTTCTTTCTTTCTTTCTTTCTTTCTTTCTTTCTTCCTTCCTTTCTTTCTTTCTTTCTTTCTTTCTTTCTTTCTTTCTTTCTTTCTTTCTTTCTTTCTTTTTCTGTGTGTCATGTAACTGAGGCTCTCACATCATTTATCTCTCTTTCAGTGCCACACTCTCTTTCTCAATCTTTCTATCATTCTACCAGCTCTCTACTACCCCCCCTCTGTCTATCTCTCTCTCTCTCGCTATATTTCTTTCTCTCAATTTATTTGCATCAGTCTCTCATTCCCTCTGACTTTGTACTTGAATCACTCTATCTCTCTCTCTCTCTCTCTCTCTCTCTCTCTCTCTCTCTCTCTCTCTCTCTCTCCCAGGAGCTTTCTGCCAGTCTGTCACTTCTTTCTTCCTTTCTACTACATTCTTTCTTCCTTTATTTATTTATGTATTTATTTATTTATTTATTTATTTATTTGTTTATATCTTCAAACTTATAAAAACCTATCAGACCTTCAGACAGTCTTTGTTAAACCAGGTCATGATAAAATTTCCATAATTCCAAACCGTGATCTCGAGACGTCGAAACAGCAACAATGCCCCCGTTACAGTTTTCCTCACACTCGGCTGGAATTCCTGGGAAGGCTGCTGTGCTTCCTGATTGCTTCCTTCCTTTGTTTCTTCCTTTCACATATTCAGTCACACAAACAGGATATGACAGTCACAAATACGGCTCGATGTTTCTAGGAAAGCGGTGTTGCTGAATTACAGCCAGAGTTTATTAACATGTCACACTCAGGCCTCATTAAAGCTGCTAATTTATTAATATTTACATTCAGAGAAATTCAAATAATCAACGAGAAGCTGGAGTGATGTGGCCCGAGGCGTGCTTTCAGGCTGTATTCTCTTATAATTTAGACTATAACACTTTTTTTATAGACACTTTTAACCATTTAGAGCTTCTTTTAATCTTATGAAACGTCCACAAGTTAGTTCCTGTTCTCGCTCACGTTATAGCAGCTATAAACAGTCGTTCCTGTGCTTTTTCTTGTCTCGTTAAGAAAAAATGCAGCTCACCATAATACAGCAATATTTACTCGCATTGCTAAAAAAAAAGTTCTTTGTGGTGAAAAACTTACTGAACATTATACACTGAAAAAAAGGAATATGTAATGAAATATTACGTATAGTTTACATAAAAAATATTACGTATCTCAACAAAACGTGATTTCATTGCTTACGACAAACCTAGTTTAATAAACAAGGTTCTGATTACCACAATGTGGAATCTCACGAAGATGTTGACGCTGATGGAAATGATAACTATATGAGTAAATTTAGGTGATTAAAACACACAAAGGGTCTGTTACAAAATACCAGCCTTGTGGGTTCGACTCTCAGGTGTGTTTGATTTTATTCAGGGATATGGAAAAACACATTCTGAACTCATTTGTTGATACTGATACTGGAGACTCCTTCCATAAATGTTACACAGATGTCTTCGTTTTCACCATATCAATTACTTTTTTTAATACCGTTTTTTCTTAATTTGAGAAACAATAAAATGTTAGAATCAACATTTTCTTGACCAATGAGATTCAAGAAAAGTTGTGGTTTAACAGGATTTAAAAGATGACTGTTTCAGTAACGAGTGGAAACAATTGACTCTCTGGACGGATTGGCCTGAATTGTCCCCAACCAGCTGGAAGAGTAAGACAACACCAAACACTTGCATGAAAGCAGGACACATCTGTCACGCTCGGGTATAATGTCTGTGCAATGTTTGCTGTTTCCTCTAGCTTTTTTCTCCTAATGGAAAGGCTGAGAGCAAACTGGCAGTGCCATCTGTGCAGATGATATGACCTGGAAATCAACTCTATGATGTACCTGGTGAAAGGAATGTCTGTTCAAGTGGCCTGGCTTTTTTTTGGTGCAGTGGTCAAACAGTAAATATCTGAAAGAATGGAAATGTCAGAGAAGCTTTTAGAGAATTTGAAAGATCGCAGTTATATAAATCTGAGAACATTATCAGCTTGGGAATGTAGACAATGTCGTTAGAACATGATGACGTTAATAACTGCAAGTTAATCACAATCCTAAATAAGGATTACTTTTCTAATGTAGGAACATCTCCTACGCTATAATCCCCTTCTCCTAATTTTCAAAATATATCTTTTGTAAATCAACGATACACTGTTTGTTTAAAGACATTAGTTTTCCTTTTGATTATTTACTATAAAAAAGAATAAAAAAGTTGCCACTGAGGTATTTTTAAATAGTCAAATTTGGGGTAAAAACTGCTATACTGGCAACCCTGACATTAACTATCCTGTCTGTTGATCCTTCGTTTTAGTGTGATTCCTGTCCCAATGGACCTCTAATAGTGAATGATGCAATCCCGTGTGTGTCCACTAGGGGCAACAATAACCTGATGGTGCTAAGTGCAGAACATCTAAAAAAGCAGCATCTGGACAGTTTGTTACAGGCCCTTTCTCACTTACTAAACAAAAATGGTTTATAAGGAGATCAGCCATGCCAAAGGAAGTAAATATTTGCTAACGTGAATAGGAGCAGGCCCAAAATAACGTCAGGGTTTGAGACCCTGCCGAAGTTCAACACCTCTATCTGCTAAAAGCAGCCGTTTACTGTGATAAGAAAAGTCCCAGGCAATTAGAGAGGGTCTGCTCAGCTTAGTGCTTCATCAAAACGTTGTCCGAAGGCATTGAAAGTGTTGAACATTTGAATAAAATGACTTTCAGTTTCCATCACCACAGCTCTTGCTGGCAAGTGAGTGATAAGCTTCACAATTAAAACGCTTTTCCTCAATAATTACAGCTTTGTATTTTGTCAGTTGCAGACCAGCTGTGTAATCACAGAACCAACAAATTCCTACCAAGACTCAATACCAGAGCTTTCACTGTTACAGTGTTTTTCCTCCACTCACTGATTGGATGTAGTGCGACATACCAAACTAAACTAAACTAAACTAAACTAAAATTAAATTAAATTAAATTAAATTAATAATAATTAAATTAAATTAAATTAAATAAATAAATAAATAAATAAATAAATAAATAAATAAATAGACGGGGGCACGGTGGCTTAGTGGTTAGCATGTTTGCCTCACACCTCCAGGGTTGGAGATTCGATTCCTGCCTCCGCCGTGTGTGTGTGTGTGGAGTTTGCATGTTCTCCCCGTGCCTTGGGGGGTTTCCTCCCCCAGTCCAAAGACATGCATGGTAGGTTGATTGGCGTCTCTAAATTGTCCGTAGTGTGTGATTGTGTGAGTGAATGAGAGTGTTTGTGTGCCCTGTGATGGGTTGGCACTCCGTCCAGGGTGTATCCTGCCTTGATGCCCAATGATGCCTGAGATAGGCACAGGCTCCCTGTGACCCGAGAATAGTTCGGATAAGCGGTAGACAATGAATGAATGAATGAAAATAAATAATCCAAAATGAAACTAAAATAAACCAAGACTAACCAAACTAAAACAAAATAAAAAGCTTAGATAACAGACTCCAGTATTTTTTTTTTTTTTTACCTTTTTCTTAAATATCTGTGTAATCCTCTGGTTAGTGTTTGTTTATTCCTCCAAATACTCTTCAAATCACCAATTACCAATTCACTCCAGAATTGCTGTAGTTATTAATAACGAATGAATTTTTATGCAAATGAGATCATGCTAACTGAAGCTTCCTGTTTTGTGTGTGTGTGCTTAGAATAAAATGCTGACTTCTAATTTTTTTTTATGTCATGGGCTTAGAAAAAACTCACCAAGCAATACGCAATGGTTTCTGACTGTAAATATAAAAGGTGTGTGGTTTGGTCTGAATAGGTCAGAGCACACACTGTTCTCAATCTGTTAGCTTGCTCACATACATAAAGCCACAACTCAGTCTGTGTAACATCTTTCACATCGCAGTCTGCACAGTTTCCGAGCGAAAGAAAAAGTTTCACACTCAAAGAACCACCAAGATCTGGGTGTGATGAGTCTCAACACTAACCACCATGAGTGAGCATGACTCGCATCCTTCTTCTACTCAGTGTTAGCATCGGGGACACTGCAAAACACACACACATACACACACACACACACAAAAGTAAACAGGCTGCATTGGTGATTTCAAGATGCTGATGTTTTTAAGATGTCAGGTTTCTAACAAATACCAATGAAAAATTATATTTAAAAAATTATATTTAAAAAACGTTCCTGTGTCTTTTTATGTACTCTGATGTTTTATGTACCAAAAGGTGGCCTTCACTGCTGATGACTTACGGATGTTACAGATGCATCCGAAAAACATGAGATCAACACTAGGGGGGGCGTTTCTCTGTGGAAAAAAAAACAACAAAAAAGTTTACAAGCAACTACATACTCTGTTAGTAATCGGATCACCAGCTCGAATGAAAAAAATCTTCATGTATACAATCTGACTGAGCTCGATCCGATTGAGGGGGTGGTGTATATCCGAAATAATCCGATACGTAGGAAAAAAAACAAACAATGTAAACACTTGAATCTGATTCTCAATCCAGATGTTTAGGATGCAGTAATTCTGGAATCAGCAACTGGATTGAATTTGTTCGGATTGATGAAAATGGGTGTGTATTACATTACAATTACAACCAGAGCCATGAAAAAAAAAACAAATCTCCTGCGCTCGGTTCCTCAAAAGTCCAGAATAAAAGTCCAAAATAATCCATTAGCAACAAATAACCGAATTCATTTTTATCTTTGAAAGACGGGAAAGGTGTTCATGGTGTGTATGAATGTTTTAGAGGATCTCTTTATACTGTATAAAAAGAAAGTGGAATACATACTTTGCTATAGAACTGTGCACTGTGTGTGTGTTTCATATTCCCTCCCACACACACTTTCTATCAGTTATAAAGTTGTATCCACTTGACTGTTGGAGAAACTCTGCCAGGAACAGTATGGCTTACAGTATCTACCATCACTGAAATTCTGGACGTCATTAACAATAAGCCACGCAAGTGAACCACAGCTTACTCTTTGTTCCCGGGGGCCGGTTTAATAGACTGGTATGTAAAGCATCTTCTGTTCCAGTCACTCCCTAACACGTGCTGGTCTTCAGCAGCTGGACACTGCCTCGGTTTTCCAATAAGCACAAGATCAGATGTAGATGAAATGACGAGATGAGCTCTTCACTGTACTTAAAGAAACAATGAAGAACTTTTTAACCTCATCTAATTCCACTGAATCTCAGATGTCTGTGTGATTACTACAAACATGAATGCGAATTATGATTAATAAGTTTAACTAGACATGTACATTTCCTGAAGAAAATGTGAGTGGTGCTTGCCATGCTAAAACGTGTCCGTGACGCATTTCCCCACATTGTGCTGAGTGTTTTGATATGTCACATGTGTATGTTGCAAAAATTTTTAGATTACCCATAATTCTGGTGGGGGGGGCGCAGGTGACGTGACGTGACCCGGATACATGTCACTCACTTCCCCTCATTGTACTGAGCGTTTTGATATCTCACATGTGTATGTAGCCGTAATTTTGCGATTTCTCATAATTCCCGCGGGGTCACGTGACGTGGGGAAAAAGAAGAAGAAGAAGAAGAAGAAGAAGAAGTACCACTAATTACTGCACCCAAGCAGCCTAAATCAGGACAATGAGGGGAAGTGAGTGACATGTGTCCGGATGACGTCATGTGACATCATGTGACCCCAAACCCCTGGAATTATGAGAAATCGCAAAATTACAGCTACATACACATGTGACATATCAAAACGCTCAGTACACTGAGGGGAAGTGAGTGACATGTATCCGGGTGACATTACGTGACGTCACGTGCCCCCTGGGAATTATGGGAAATCGCAAAATTACGGTTGCATACACATGACATATCAAAACGCTCAGCACAATGTGGGGAAATGTGGCACAGCAAGCACCACTCACATTTTCTTCAGAGAATGTACATGTCTAGTTCACTCTATAATCTCCTTTTCCATCTCCTAATATATCTTACATGTCTGTTACACTGCCTTTGTTTGCAGAAATTTCTTAAACTTAATTTCAATTATTGGCTGTAAAACAAAATCTTCAGTGTTGGATTATTTTTAAAATCTCAATTCTGTGTAAAAATCACAAACCTGGCAACCTGGTCATTAACTGTCCTGTCTGATGATGTTTATAAAGTGAGCATGGGGCAGCGTGATTCTAGCCCAAATGAGCCTCTATTATTGCTTGTTGCAGTTCCCATTTTGACCACTAGGTGTAATAATAACTCAGTGGAGCTAAATGGTTTCATTTGTTCATCATTCAAAAAGGTAAAACATGTTTAATGTAATTTATGAAGCCACATATGAGCCACCATCAATTTACAAAACTAAAGTTTCTTTCTTTTAGAGATTTTATAGATTCCTCGTACACATTTACAGCTCAGAAATACGCTGCAGTCACAACCATTCCAGCTGTTTGGTGTCTTTGGAGTCCTTACAGACCTCACAATAAATAATATGTGTATGTCTTCTGTAAATATTTTCTTTTTTTTTTCTTTTCCAACACCCGAGATCAGTTTACATAGCTCTGAAAGGTCACTGAAAGTCCGCCAGGGTGCAGCGCCGCATTTATGTAACAGATTGTACTAATGTGAAACTGGCTCGAGTCACATGAGGAGACACTCGAGCGCACTTTATTAGAGCTAAATGTAGAAAGTGATAGGAGCACACAAGGAAAATGTTCCATGGAAGCATACACTACACATATGTGTGTGTGTGGGGGGGTGTTTTAAGACCTTCTACTTACAGTATCATTGGGTGTGTTTATAGCTGGAAATATTTCTAATGATGTAACACCCCCAATGACACAGTACTATAGTGCCCCTGTAGGGGGCAGTTTGGTCACCGCACACACTGACCTCTGGAATAGATTTGGAATCGACTCCATGCTGAAACTACAAAGTCCACAGAGCTGTTACTTGTCATAACAAGGCTAAGTAATGAAACACTGCAGGCTGTGTGGAACGTACAGATTGCACTCTTGAACTTTTACGAAAGCTTCAGTTGCAGGGGTGGACGTTAGGTGACCCGCACAGCTGTTCATGTTAGAATAAAAGAATAAAGGAGGCAGGGCACAATGTGAAGGACTGGAGTTACTCTAGAGCAATAAATAAGTACATCTTCATTTGTGCATCTGGCACCTCTAATATCTGAAGTGTTTGCATTCCTGTGAATATAATAATAGTAATAATAATAATAATAATAATAATAATAATAATAATAATAATTATTATTATTATTATTATTATTATTATTATTATTGTTGTTATTTGTCACAAAAAACACAATTAGACTTCATGGATACAATGGAAAAAAAAGCCAGTATACAAACTGGGGACATTTATACATTTCAATATTTATAATTAAAATCATTTATCTTCAGAAATCTGTACAGGACATGATATACACACAAAAAAGCAAAAACACACCATAGAATAAAACCTCTTTCTTCCCACAGTGACGCAACTTACAGTATCATCCCTTGTGATTTGCTTCTTCATCAAATCTTTGTTTTATTGTTTGTAAGACTTTTCTTTTAACGTAAGAGCGAAACATGAGACAGGAGACGAGTCTTCCCTCAGGAGATCATGCATCTGCTTGGCTAAGGTTTCAGTATCTCAGCAACTTTGATACAGCAGACTCTTTCTTTTGTTGACATGAGATTTAAAAAATTAATCAGTGAAAAAAATCTGCCCGGTTTTTATCATTTCTGGAGAAACACAAACACTGAGCTCATTACAAGATGTGCTGGTCTTGTTGCTTAGTGAGCACGGGCACCAGGAGATCAATACACACCTTATCAAGCCATTGATTGCCTCCATTTAAACCCCGCTGGTAAAGAAATTGTAAGTGCGCTTGCATCATGACTTCCAATGGACACTGGTTGGTTTGTATAAAAGAACAGTGCGAGTGTATTTCTTTCTTATGCAGTCTGAAAGCTTTTCTTGTGGCTGTAGACTTACTGGACCACGTCACTTCGTTATTTTTGCAAAGCAACTGCTACATTTACCCCAAATTTATACTCAAATAAATCATTCCCTTATATAAATTAATAGAAATTAAATAAATAAATAAATAAATAAATAAATACATAAATAAATAAATAAACAGTGGAGGGGAAGCAGTGAAGACGTAAGATCCTTAAAATAACCAAATATCAGTCATTATCCAAATATCATCCACCAGCACTCCCACACTAAATGAGTGGGAGCAGAACATCAGCTTCCTCACCAAGAAGGTTCAGCAGAGGATGTATTTCCTGCGGTAGCTGAAGAAGTTTCTCCTCCCTGTGAAGATTTTGGTTAACTTCTACACTGCCATCATCGAATCTATCCTCACATCCTCCATCACGGTCTGGTTTGCTGCAGCTACAGCCAGGGACAAGGCCAAACTGCAGCGTGTCATCCACTCAGCTGAGAAGGTGATCAGCTGCAGTCTCCCATCTCTCCAAGAGCTGTGCGTCTTCAGGTCCTGGAGACGTGCAGCCAAGATCGCAGCCGACCCCTCGCATCCCGGAAATGAACTCTTTCAGTCTGTCCCCTCCGGACTGGACCAGGACCTCACGCCACAAGAACAGTTTCTTCCCCACTGCAGTCAGCCTGCTGAACAGTGAACTTACAGACACCCATGACATTTTCACATTCTATATTGCACTACTTCTTTTGCAAACTCAAACTTCTGTATACAATATTTATTTCATTCTCGATTGTACATACTGGATATATATGTTTGGACAGTCACTTTCACTTAAACTTTACATTCTAAATTGCTCTTCTTTTTTACATGCACATTCAAACTTCTGTGCACATATTTATTATAATTCTCGATTGTGTACATATTTTATCTATATATATGTTGGGACATTCATTCATTCATTGTCTACCGCTTATCCGATCTATACTCGGGTCACGGGGAGCCTGTGCCTATCTCAGGCGTCATTGGGCATCAAGGCAGGATACACCCTGGACGGAGTGCCAACCCATCGCAAGGTTATGTTGGGACAGTCTCTTTCAATTTCGCTTACACTTTTAAATTGTAAATTGCAACACGTAAGGCACTTGCTGTTAACAGTTTTATTTAATTTATTCTAGTTTATGTTATTAAGGGGCACTGGTGGCTCAGTGTTAGGTTTCTCACCTATCATGCGGAAGGCCCGGGTTTGATTCCCAGCCAATGCCTCAACCCCAGCCACTGGATGCAGTGCCGGTCCCAAGCCCGGAAACATGGGAGGGTTGCGACAGGAAGGGCATCCGGCGTAAAACATTTGTCAAGTTGTTGTGCAGACCAGTTGGTCCGCTGTGGCGACCACGAACAGGGAACAGCCGAAAGCAACTTCTTATTCTAGTTTATGTTATTATTTTAAAATTTTATCTGTGTATATGTTTGCACCTGACACCAAGACAAATTCCTAGTACTGTAAAGTGCTCTTCGCGAACCCTTTGCTGTACCCGGCAATACAGCACCTGATTCTGATGTGTAACAGTTTCCTATTATGTGTTTGTTTTGGGGTTTTTTTTACACTTTTTAAGGGGTCTTGGTTTCTGCTCCTGAGTGTGAGGTATACACTCAGCTCCTTTGGTCTGTGATGTTACTAAGCCTTTGTTTAATACTCTGGGTTTTTCAGTTTTTTTTTCACTTCACTACTGTTTCCTGACTTCTGACCCTAACTCTGATATCCATGTTTTCCCCTGTTGATGTTTTCCTGTTTTTTGTACAATGCTTTTGTCTAACATTTTGGATGTACACTGTGCCTGTTTGCATGTCCCAATACTTTTGCCCTTTCTTGATTTTGCGACTACCCCAATAATTATTATTTTTTTTGCCTATTCCTAATTTTGTGCATGTTCCAATACTTTTGCATATCCCTATTTTTTTGTGACTATTTCTGGTATAAATACCTCTGTTTGAGTCTTCCTCGTGACACTTATTTCTGATCAAAATGATCTGAAAGAGATTTTTCTGCAATCCAAGCACACGATCATAAATTGTTAGGAACATTCTATTAATACAGGGTAAAACTCACTGATGCTTCCAGACCATCCTCAATCTTTTCATGTGGTGATGGAAACATTCTTTGGTATAAATATGTCACGTAATGGCTGCGGGTGTATCAACAATATCTTTCATATTACTAGATCCCAAAGACACTCCACTGGATCCAGTAGATCTGGTGAGTTCCCTGAACTCATCTCCATGTTCATGGTTGAACATAGCTTTGTTCAAGGCACATTATTATGTTGGGCGGAATTGTTAGAAATAAATAGTAGCTATAATGAGATGCATGTGATCAAAAATGATACTCTGATAAGCTTTAAGGTTCATTCCACATTCCTCACACCATTACACCACCACCACCACCGCCGCCACCTGTGGCCTGGACTGTTCACACAAGGCAGGTTGAGATCATAGATCCATCAAAATGACCAATGTTCTGATCTGTTCAGTTTGGCTGTATCTGTTCTTGTTCTTGGCTGACTGAAGAACCTGGATGGAACCTGATGAGATCTTCTGCTGTTGTATGCCATCCAGCTCAAGGCTTAATGTGTGTTGAGTTCTGCGATGCTTTCCTGTATGGTGCATATACAAAAATATATCACAGACGTTCATAAAGGTACAAGAAAGACAAAACAGCTTCCTAACTTGACTGTTGTTTAACCACACTCGTATTGACACTTTGATAACTCAGTATAGATAAACTGCCACCATGTCACTGCTGCAGCGTCGTAATCATGAAGAATGTTTCTGTTCTTGCATAGCGTTCAGCATCCAGCTTCAGAATGATGGAATATTTAGTCTCGTCTTCTTCTACTTCTTGGCATTCATCTAAAGGAAGCCTCGCCACCCCCAGTACAAACAGCAGACGAATTTTTTTTATGGTCTGTTTATATAGAGTCTGCTTTGGAAATTTTGATCAGCACTATTTAAAGACATCAGGGTGAGCCTAAGGGGAAATAGCCCATTGTTATACCAGTACTGTGGGAACAAAATGGTGACGAGACTCTAGTATAATCAATGTGATAACATTTCTGCAATGAGGAAATGAAAACACTGTACAGTACATAGTAGGAACATACAACTAGCTACAGTGGCTGTATTTAGAGCACAGTTACTCTAGCTCAGACACTCACTGTGCATTTTAACAGGAACAGCTGCTCATTCAGGAAATAATGCAATCATCCAATCATGTAGTAGGAGCACAGTGTAGATTATCATTAAAACACACGTGTGTCAAAGGAATTTGGAAAAAGATACCTCAGTGATGTCTGTGGCATGGATGTTGGTGCCAGATGGGATGGTGTGAATATTTCAGACTGATTATGATGTCCCAGCTTTTTCCCACGCAACATCAGTCTCTAGACCTGACACAGAATCGTGAAAAAAAGCTAGAGATTATTACGACTTTTTGAGCAGAAGAGCATCTCGGTACATGAAATGTTGATAAGATGGGATTCCAACAGAAGAGTACCACATCGGGTTCCGTTCTCGTCTGACAATAGCATGAAAGTGAGTGTGTTTTCACACCTGGAGCGTTTGCAGCATTTGTTTCTGAATCTGGTGTTTTTTATCCTTTGGTTCAGTTTCATTTACACATAGTGTATATAAACAACGCCAATCATGCTCAGATCCGCCTTAACACCAGCAGACAAACTCCAGAGAAGACGCTTGTAGTGAAAAACAAAGCAACAAACTAACCTGTATAGCAATGCATGATGGGAACTATGTGTTACATAGCGTGTTGTTTGGTTAGCTACACCAATCGACGTGATAAAGAATTCTGTGGATGAGCACATCAACTGGATGAGCAATTCAGAATCAAAGCACCTCTCATCATTTTAAGAAATTTCAGGATGTATAATGGTTCGGGTGAAGATAGTGTTTGGATGAAACCTCAATTCCAGCTCAAAATCATCAGTTATAACGACTACACCGAAATTAAAAGTCACAATAAGCTGGTGGAGCTGCTGACTTGTTGGAAGAGTGCTATGAGAAGAACCAAAGAGGACTCACCTACACTGGACAGATGAAAATTGGAGAATTGTTGCTTGATCGTGTTTGGGAGTTTGGAGGAAAGCTGAACAAAAGCTTAGCAAACTCAAGAACCTGACTGACTCAGTAGACTTCCTACACAACAAACGTTATTTCTGTTTCATCAGGAGAAGATTTCTCCTCATCCCAGCTTTTATATCTTCCATTATTCAACGCTGTACTGGAGAGTTGAGCGGAACCAAGAATGTCAACCAAGAATTTTGCGTAGAAGCAAAAGCTAACAAATGACCTAAAACAGAACACTGTATTATGCCTAAAAAAAATCTCCATTTACAGCAAATGATAACAACCTGTCAAAAATGTAAGATCTAAACTAGGCAAGAAGAGTCTACTCTGAGCCACAGCATGTTTTCAGCTTCTCTATTAAAGTTTCAGGGTGTGTGTAGTGTCACATTCTTTACTCAAGTGAATTAAAAACTCAAGTGAAAAGAAGCTAAATCTGTTAGAGACAAATGTTTGCTGTTGAGCTTTTTATCTGCTTAGCAAAGGTTAACGACCTGAACGAGTCCAAATTCCTCCAGCATGTAAAGGAAAGTGAATCGTAAATTTCAATTGATTCATTGATTCTTTTTTTAGATAAAATACTAACAATTTTTTTTTTTTAAATCATGATCTGTACAGCTGGCTGAGAAAAGAATAATGGAATTGCTAATAAAATGTCAAAATTCAATGAGTTGAGGTTAGTAGGATTTGTTTAGAAGTGTAGGAGATGATATGATACGTACCCAATAAGCCGTCTCTCTTTTAATGGATGGAAAATCATAAAGAAAATGTATTGTTTATTTTGATGTCTTAGCTTTTTCATCAAGTTTCTCTGGTGCTTTTGCTATAATGCTATAAAACAAGCAGGTGGGAAAGAATCAAAGACATCGCTAGCATAACTCTGATTAAATAAATAAATATGAAGAATTCAGAATCGTGAATACATTAAACGTTTCCTTTCTTTCATTTAATTTTTTTTCCTGTTTAATTTGAAAACTTAATTAAAAAGAAAAAATTCCAGACACAAATGCTTTGCATACTAATTCATTTTATTAATGTTCTATCCACTCTGAAATGCCACTTCAATCTGCTTCTGCCATCTTCTTTTTTCTCTCGTTACACTCATGCTATTTTTTCCATCTAATCTTGACTGATGCTAGTTGGTATGTACTCTCATTCTTCCAGATTTTTTTCGCCTCCAAAATTGGTAATTTTTCTATGCTAGTGTTATGTGATATAGTCCTGATCCAAATTATCTTCGGCTCTTAAACGTCTTGTTTTTTCTCTTTCATGTGCAAGTCTGCGTGTCGGGTTTCTGTAGGCTGAGTTATGCATATCTTGCCTGAAGTCATAGAAGGAGCGCTGGTCATGGCAGATATTTTTAAAGCTCCTCATCATTATTGTGTGCAACACAAATATGAGATATGAATGTTTACACTGCTTTTAAATGTTTTTGTTGTTGTTCATTTATTTGTCCTGCTCAGAAATGGTGCTGTTGTTTCAGCAGGCAGGATTTTCCCCGCGGTAGAGCTGGGCATCTGCCTTATGTTATTGTTTCCTTTTGCAATCTTAAGAATTCTTTCTTTACGATATGTAACGAATAACACACACATATCTATCATTGACTGGACTGTGATACAAAAATACAGAAATCAATGGATCTTAGATGACTAAGACAAATTAGCTCCTGTTCTTGTTTACATTATAGCAGCCATAAACAGTCCTTCCGTTAAGCTGTCCTGAAGATACACTGAAACTGGAGACTCCTTCTTTGCTGTTTGTATAAAATCCAATTATTTTTAGTTTAAATCACAAGTCCATGTCCATGAACTGTTACTATAACGGTGCCAAAACATCAGAACAAGGACATTTTTTAAAAATTAGGATAAAACTCCTTGATGCTACAGCAGGATCGACAATCCATGCTGCTGTTACAGCAAATTAATCCATATCTTCTGAAGTTCAACTTGACGGTGATATTTATGAAATACTTCTCCATCCTTGTAACTCCCTGACACGCAGGCGTTAAACGAGGTTTACTGATTTTTCTTCACGCTAATGTCAAGTGTATTCATCCTCCACCTTCGCTTAACCTATGACTAATGAGGCGGCTGTTTTTCCTCCTCGACAGGCCGACAAGACAGCGAGAGAAACTCACTCACTACTCCCGAACATGCATTAGTGTAAACAACGCAGCTGAGATGAATTAGAACTAATGAACAGAGAGCTCGTTTAAAACGCATTTAATCTATTTGCGAGGTTTTAAAGGATGCCTAAATTACACGTTTCAGAGTGAGATTGATGTATGGTGATTTGTTGTACCTTGTGGATTATTGGTGCTTTAATTAAGATAAACAAATGCGCTCTGTGGTGCTCGGTGTACAAGAATAAAACTGTTTGTTGGCTTGAACGCTTCTCTTTATTATTTTGAGATATAATAGGTATTATTTGAGATTCACACATAAAGTAATTTTTGGTTAAAGATTAATGGAGTCAGAGAACCAAAGTCACATTTGGCATCAGCAGGATTCAGATCACAAGGCAAACTTTTTACCATTAAAATAAAACCTAGCTAGTTTTATCATCAGTCCTATGGAAATAAGCTAGTTTAAGCTTAGCTAATAAGCTAACGTCCCCGTAAGGACAACTTTCAGCACAATACGTTTTAATCTTGTTTTAAAAATTTTAGAAGAGTTAAGAGTTACACTTGATAACTAGCATACCTATGACTAGCATAAGATACAATGTAGTTAAACTTGCTAGCTTGCTATTTAAAGTGACTTAGCTGCTCATAATGAACACGCTACTCGCTATTTTATTCTACTTCCCTCCTTTTGCCTGTCAGACATTTTCTTAAACTCAGCTAGGCTCAAACTATGGACGGTGCAATAAACTGTTTTTTGGTTGTTATTTTAATTCTTTGGAAAACTTTCTCAACTTATGCATTATTTAAGATTTTGGATAAAGTCACATTATATTATCTGGTCTATTTGAATGAACTTGAGTTTATAACTCATAACCTCATATAAGTGTCATAAGCCTGGAAGCCTTTTTTTCTTTATCTCATTGCTGTCTAGGAGAAACTACAGATCTTTTGATGCAGTTCATTTTTATTCTACATAACTATATATTTATACTCGAAGCCGCATTGTTTGTGTGGCAGTGCAATGTGTTTCTGCAGTAACGAAACCAACATCAGTGCAAAACGCTCTGCTATTTTTTTATTCAGGGTGAGTTTTCAGGAGGTTCTTGGCCAGCGGTGCAGGGTGTGTTCCCTCAGTGACTGAGACAATCTGCTTGTCCTTTGACCCCTACTCATTAGAGGAAAACAAAGATGGAGGGGTGGTGTTCTACCTCAGCTTGACCTCTTTATCATGGTTCCTCTACGTCCGGTCCTCACGCCCCAAATCCCTCAATAGGGATAATAATCAGTGCAACTCAACACAGACTGTAGACTACTGACACACAAGAGCTTCACTGCTAACAGAGAAGGAAATTGTATACTTTAGTATTATCCAATGTTGGGGAAAAAATCTTATTAGCATAGTGTTGAGTTGTGCTGTTATCTGAATACACAAGTCCATGTTCATGAACGATTCTGAGCCTGTGTAGATGCAAGGTTTTGGTCTGAACTATAATGAATCCAAAAATTATGCTGATGCTCACATTTATGAGTTGCTGAAAAGCTTCAGCTTACACTATTGCTGTTACAGACACGCCAGGCTCTGCACGCACCCAGTCACAGCGCACTCCCTCCCCTGAGTTCTAATTAGTCTCACCTGACATTCATGATCACCTTCACCACCACACTATATATAGCACTACAGCTCACTCTGTCCCTGTCCGGTATCGTTACCACATACCTTAGTGTTATGATTCACGTTACGGACTCCACGGCTAACCTGGTCTCTCTTACATTAGAGATTTCTGCCCGCCTTATTCCCCGCAGCGCGAGACTCATCTCTGGGAATTACCTGCTCGCTTGATTCTGCTGATCTCCTCTCTCTCTGCTAAGGTTTCTCAATAAACCATATCCAGTGCATCCACGTCTCAGTCCCTGTTCTGTTCGTAACAGAATACCGGACCGAACCGACTGAGCAGCGAAGCATGAGCGCGCCGGATCCCCTCTACGAGCTGGTCGCGGCGCTCCGCCGTGCGCTCGCCAGCATGCCCGGATCCACGGCTCCGGCGAGCTCTTCCGCCTCCGCCGTGGCTTCTCCTTCGCCACCTGTGATCGCGAGTCCTGTGGCCGCTCCGGCGCTCTACTCCGGCAAGGCGGAGGACTGCAATGGGTTCCTGCTGCAGTGTTCATTGGCCCTGGAGATGCAGCCGCACTCGTACCCTGACGATCGCGCCAAAGTCGCGTTCATTGTCTCCCACCTCGGCGGGAAGGCTCTTCGTTGGGCCGAACCGCTCTGGACCCAGAACAACCCCATCATGTCCTCGCTGCCCCGTTTCACCGAACACTTTAAGGAGGTGTTCGGGCAACCAGAGCGGGACTCGTCATCAGGTGAGAGACTATGCCGGCTGAAGCAAGGTTCCATGTCTGTCTCCGAGTATGCCCTTCAGTTCAGGACTCTCGCCGCAGCCAGTGGATGGAATGAACAGGCGTTAATCACCACGTATCGTCAGGGTCTCGATTCTCGCGTGCGGTTGCATCTCGCTGCATACGAGGATTCCATCGGGCTGGAGAGATTTATCCAGCTCTCCATCCGATTTGCTACACGCATGCAGCTGTGCCTGGAGGAGCACCAGGGCCAGACAGCTACTGCCACCCACGCCCGCCCGCCGGAGACGTTCAACGACACAGAACCAGTCAGTGAGGCCATGCACCTGGGGCATTCAGGCGTGTCGGCTGCGGAACGCCAGCAGGAGCGGCAGAGACGGCTGACCCAGAACCGGTGTTTCTACTGCGGTGGCTCGGGGCATTTCGTGGGGGAATGCCCCCTTCGCCCAGCCAGGCCGATGGTAAGTGCCCTTCTGCCTGAGTTGAATGTCCTGAAACCCCTTTCAATTTTGGTCAGTCTTGCTACCTCTAGTTTTTGTGTTTCAGCCACTGCACTCCTCGACTCTGGGTCAGCAGGGAACTTCATCTCCGGGAGTCTCTGCCGTCAGCTCCACCTCCGCACCACCGCCACGCCGAAGGTTTACCAAATCCACGCGGTAACCGGGAGGTCCCTTCGGCAGGTGCGTCGGCTAGCAGGGCCCCTCTGCCTCCAGATCGGGGTCCTGCACACTGAAGAGATCCACCTAATGGTTCTGGAGGACTCCAAAGCGGACGTGGTACTCGGCCGTCCCTGGCTGGAACAGCACGACCCCATCCTTTTGTGGAGGACAGGAGAGGTCCTGAGGTGGGGGGAGCACTGTTTTGAGGGATGTCTTCTGGAACGACCGAGCCCAAGGCTTTTACCAGTCCACGAAGTTCAACTGCACGCTACGTCAGTGGAAAGCCCTCTCGAGAACCGTTCCGTCGAGATCCCCGTGTGCTACTCTCGCTTCTGGGATGTCTTCTGTCCCAGGAAAGCCTCCAAGCTGCCTCCACATCGGCCATGGGATTGTGCTGTCGACCTCGTCCCAGGTGAGCCAGTGCCCAGAGGGAGGATATACTCCCTCTCCCTCCCAGAAGAGAAGGCCATGGAGGAGTACATCGCGGAGGCCCTATCCCAGGGCTACATTTGCCCATCCACATCCCCTGCTGCCTCGAGTTTTTTTTTTGTGGCCAAGAAGGACGGCGGTCTGCGGCCCTGCATCGACTACCGAGCCCTGAATAAGATCACGGTCAAATTCAGGTACCCCCTTCCTCTCGTCCCTGCGGCGCTGGAGCGCCTCCGTGGCGCCACTGTGTTTTCGAAGTTGGACCTCCGTAGCGCCTACAACCTTATCCGGATACGGGAGGGGGACGAATGGAAGACAGCGTTTGTGACCCCTACAGGCCACTATGAGTATTTAGTAATGCCTTATGGCTTAGCCAATGCCCCTTCCGTGTTCCAGGATTTCATGCATGAGGTACTCCGGGACTTTCTGCATAAGTTCGTCTTAGTGTACATAGATGACATTCTTATCTACTCCCGGAGTATGGCTGACCATCAACGCCACGTTATGGAGGTCCTTCACAGACTCAGAATGTATCATCTCTTCCTCAAGGCGGAGAAATGCCTTTTCCACCAACCATCGGTGCAGTTCCTGGGGTATGTCATTGATCGCAGTGGCGTCCGCATGGACGAGAAGAAGGTAGACGCCGTCTGCGACTGGCCCAGACCCACGTCTGTGAAAGAGCTCCAGCGATTCTTAGGCTTTGCAAATTTTTACCGTAGATTCATCCGAGGCTACAGTTCTGTCACCAGTCCGCTCACAAATCTCCTACGAAATAAACCCAAATCACTCACCTGGACCCCAACTGCCCTGCAAGCCTTCGACACACTCAAGCAAGCCTTCTTTTCACGCAAGCTCAACCCGGCAGAAGCGAATTATGACATCGGCAACCGCGAGCTGCTCGCCGTCAAGCTTGCCCTGGAGGAGTGGAGACATTGGCTCGAGGGAGCTAAACACCCCTTTACTGTCCTCACCGACCACAAGAACCTTGAATACCTCCGGGCCGCGAAGAGACTAAACCCCCGTCAAGCCCGCTGGGCCCTATTCTTCACCAGGTTCAACTTCACCTTATCGTACCGCCCAGGATCAAAGAACATTAAGGCCGACGCCCTATCTTGTCTTCATAGTCCAGACATCGCCACCGAGAATCCTGAACCCATTCTCCCTGAAAGGCTCTTCGCGAACCCCATCTTGTGGTCGGAGGAGACGCTCCCCGAGCCGAACACCTCCACCGAGGACCCACCAGGGTGCCCGCCAGGACTGCAGTTTGTTCCACGGTCCCGCCGCACCAACCTCATTCACTCCACGCACACGTCCCTGGGCACTGGCCATCCCGGAATCACTGGAACCCTCTCGCTCCTTCGACAACGTTTCTGGTGGCCCCGCATGGCGACGGAGGTCAAAAGGTACGTCCAGGGGTGCAGGGAGTGCACCATGGCTAAGACCCCACGCCATCTCCCCTCCGGAAAGCTACTACCCCTGCCAGTTCCAAATCGTCCATGGTCACACCTAGGGGCGGACTTTATCACCGATCTCCCAGCCTCTGGGGGATGCACATGTATCCTCGTCATCGTAGACCGGTTCTCCAAAGCATGCCGACTAATTCCCCTGCCTAAACCACCCACAGCCCTGGACACGGCCGAGTGCCTCTTCAATCATGTCTTCAGGTACTATGGGCTCCCTGAAGACATAGTGTCCGACAGGGGGCCACAGTTTACCTCCAGAGTCTGGAGAGCTTTTTGCAGACGTCTAGGTGTGACCATAAGTCTCTCCTCGGGCTATCATCCGCAAACCAATGGACAGACCGAGCGGAAGATCCAGGAGGTAAGCCGCTTCCTACGTACCTTTTGCCACAGCCACCAGGAATCCTGGAATCAGTTCTTGGGTTGGGCTGAGTACGCCCAGAACTCCCTACAGCAGTCCACCACAGGCCTCACCCCGTTTCAGTGCGTGCTCGGCTACCAGCCCCCACTGTTCCCCTGGGATGGGGAACCATCTGACGTCCCAGCGGTGGACTACTGGTTCCGGGAGAGCGAGAGGGTCTGGGGCGAGGCGCATCGACAACTTCAACGGGCCGTGCGGAGACGCAGGACGACAGCGGACCTTCGACGGTCCCAAGCTCCAGATTACCAGCCGGGGCAGAAGGTCTGGCTGTCAACTCGGGACATCAAACTGCGTCTCCCCTGTAAAAAGCTAAGTCCCAGGTTCATTGGTCCCTTCCCCATAGTCAGGAAGATCAACCCCGTCACTTACCGCCTACAGCTTCCCCCCGAGTACAGAATACACCCAGTTTTTCATGTTTCGTTACTAAAACCTCACCACCCTTCTGTTTCTCCCTCCACAGAGCCTGGCGCAGCAGAGGAACCCCCCCTTCCGCTGCTCATAGACGACGGACCTGCGTATCTGGTGAAAGAAGTGTTGGATTCCCGGCGCCGTGGTGGTCGCCTGGAGTACCTGGTCGACTGGGAGGGATATGGTCCCGAGGAACGGTCTTGGATCCCCAGAGACGACATCCTGGATCCGGGCCTCCTCGAGGACTTCCATGCCAGCCACCCCGACCGGCCGGCTCCTCGGGGCAGAGGTCGACCGCCACGACGTTGGGGTCCACGGTCCTCGGGAGCGGACCATGGAGGGGGGGGTAATGTTACAGACCGGCCAGGCTCTGCACGCACCCAGTCACAGCGCACTCCCTCCCCTGAGTTCTAATTAGTCTCACCTGACATTCATGATCACCTTCACCACCACACTATATATAGCACTACAGCTCACTCTGTCCCTGTCCGGTATCGTTACCACATACCTTAGTGTTATGATTCACGTTACGGACTCCACGGCTAACCTGGTCTCTCTTACATTAGAGATTTCTGCCCGCCTTATTCCCCGCAGCGCAAGACTCATCTCTGGGAATTACCTGCTCGCTTGATTCTGCTGATCTCCTCTCTCTCTGCTAAGGTTTCTCAATAAACCATATCCAGTGCATCCACGTCTCAGTCCCTGTTCTGTTCGTAACAATTGCACTTATAGTCCATATAGTCCACGGTTCTAGAAGAGTAATGATTTATAATCACACTTTCTGGTGTCACCCAGATGAGGATGCCTTCCTTTTTGTCTCAAAGATTCTTCTTCATACTGTTTGGGGGATTTTTTCCTCACTACTGTCACATCTGGCTCTCTCATTAGAGGTAAATAAGCTTAAATAAAAAATGTTATAATTTCTATTCTGAATTTTTATACTCCTCTAAAGCTGCTTTGTGACAGTGTCCATTGTTCAGAGTGCTCTAAAAATAAAACTGAATTGAATTGAGTACATTATTAAATACAGTTGAATAGTCTGCACTATGTTAGATTCTTCCATTTGTGTGTTTTTGTTTGAAACAATTTTTTCCAATGAGAAGCATGTCATTGTATAGGAATAAAATGTTTAACCGTGCAGTGCAGCACAAGACTCTCTCACTGAAGTTCTAAAAACTGTAATAACCTTTCCCTGGCATCATGAAAGTAGAAACAGGAAGTAACGTGACAAGCCCCTGAGTTGTCAGACATGAAACGATGTAGACCGCACTGCACCATGCCACGCAGCATAACAGTTCAGCTGAAGCGATCATCAAATCAGCAGTTTGAATAGGACCAGAGACTGGATCTCAGCAGGACCTTCTCAGCCCTGAACTGGCTTATCAACCTTTCATTGTTAGTTTTCCCCAAACACACCCTTTTGAGGATAATAGTGTCTATTTTCTCCCATTTAAAGCATATGATGAATCGGATTTACATCCGATGCGTATTCCCAGGAGAGATGCACTCTGGGATACATTGTGACCCTGAGGAGGATTAAGAGCTCACTGATGATGATGGAAAGAATCTCAGCAATGAATGAATAAAGTCGCTGATGTTGCAAAATGACCTAGAATTATGATGTTTAGTAAGAAAGATCTGTGTGTGTGAGTTAATAACATTTCTTAACTTATCTTAAGGGTTCTTTCTTCTGGGGAACCTTCATTTTCATTTAGAAGCTCTTTATTAAGCAAGATCCCTCAACCTCCAGTACCCACAGAGGAACCTGTTTATTTTCTGTTTTTAGTATACTGTGCAAAAACCTATAAATATAATATTCTAAAGCTCATAATCCCTAAAATGATAAAAGGATAGACCAATAAACACAAAGCCCAACCAATTTCCAACACATCTGCATTTAAATGAATTGATTGGTTCCCTCGGAAATTGAATAAGAAAAGAGAATGAGACATACTCAGCTCTTTTTTTTTTTTTCATTTGTTTTCTCTCCCGATAAAGATGAGAAAATTCCGCCTCCTGGCCTGAAAATGATCATTTCTTATTTATGTTGTTTATTTGTCATGTAGTCCAAGCAAATGCCACTCATGCCTAGGTGCATAAATTCTTGATTAGGTCACGTCAGTAAGAAGTGATGGATGGTTTGCGTTACGGTCTGGAAGGAGTCGGTCTCCTGCGTAGAGATGCTCGTATCATCTCGGATCAGGGGTTAAGTAGTGAAAAAATGAACAAAAACAAGTTATGATTACGGCTCTAAAATATAAGCAATAAGTTACCTGTAGCCGTATCTTTTTTACTAGCTCAGATTTCACTGATACACTGAAATGCGACAGGTCCTGAGAAATCACTGCTTCTCAGGTGTTCTGTAAAGTGTATGGATTGATTGATTTGGAGAAAGAACCTTTTAGGGAACATTACAAGAGTGAAAAACAGAACAAACAGTTTCACAATTCAAAGTTCCTTAAGCAACTTCCACACACTGTTTTTTGCATGGTCAAGTAAAAACATAGGCAGAGACAAAATTAACACAGAAACTTCCAGAGAAGAAATCCTCAAACAAAACTAGACCAAATAGGGGCCTCTTTTCTGTCTATGACCAGCTCTGGATGTGAAATACTGCCAAGTTCATTTTTCAGCATGTATTTGCACCCACGTGCAACTTTGTTTTTGAAGAGTGAACGCTGTTTTTAGAGCCTCACAGCAGTCCAGACCCAGAGAATCGATACAAGATCAGTTGGTTGAACTTGTTGTGTTACTTCCTGTTTCTGCTTTAATGATGCTGGGGAAATGTTGGGTCTGTATAGTACTAAAAATTCTGTAATTAGTTCACTTTTGTGGTGCACCTTGTTGACCTTCTCATACTAGACCAGCTTCTCTTTTTCAGATATTCCCGAAAGATGTCATGCCTTACATACGGAAAGAGCCACCGATCTTCGCTGCTTGAGTGTTAGCTAATTTTAAAAACTTCAGACAGGTATGAACTTAGGCTAGCGTCTACCATCTCACAATCCTGCACGCACCAAAGTGAAGTATCACACAATCAATTCAAGGTTCAAACTATAATTTGCCCATACGATAATTAATGTGCAGAGTAAGCGCATTAGACCACTTTTCATTTTGTTGTTTAGCATCTGATCCAGCAGGGGGTGCCCTAAAAGTTTTCAATATCCTTTGACCCATCAGTATATGAAGCTAATGGAATGAAAATGGAAGCTAACAGCAAGCAGCAGAACTGCTTTAAGCAGACAAATATGACCCCAAATCATATAGTAGCATGTGGGAGTATTTTGGGTTTTACACAATAGATGACAAAGTTAAGGCTGTTTGTCTACATTGGAAAACAAAAAGTTATCTTAGACCTCCACAACAACAAATCTTCGGGCGGGAAAGATCGGACAGAGAAAGCAGCAGAAAGTCGGACAGAGGCACAGGCGAGCGATACAACCTCATATGACTGCATATTATTCGGTGACGTTGTACGGGGTGTTAATTAAAGAATGTTTGTACTTCAGACCAAGTGCAAAAATGTTGTCAGTGTGAAACGATTAAACCCACAGCACTAGTTTCCTTCTCAGAGAAACACTTTGTCTGTGTGCTTAACTGTAAAATATACTGTAATTTTCTGATACACCACGAGCTTGTTTACTTGTTTATTTGGAAATGTGTGTGGATGCTGAAACGTCGTGTTGTCCATCGTCTGAATTAGTTTTATGAGCTGATTATGATCTATGAGCTTTAAGATTTTCACAGAAGACATCAACTCTCATTAAATTTATATACATATAAATAATTTATTACTGATCCAAGATTGGTGGGTTATAGCGATGAAGTTACATGATGATGTCATTCCTGTAGCTCAATTTTTTTTCTCTGCTGAATTTTCACAGTAAACTATGGCCAATGGGAGTTGTCCTGTGTTATCTATTTCAGATTTGAACTTAAGTGTAGCTAATGGACAGATCTTTGTCTTAATCAGTTCTGGGGTGTTTTCAAAACCGGATCCAGTGTGACTTTGGCAAGAATCAAACACGTAACTGAAGATGGATGGATGGATGGATGAGTGAATGGATGAGTGAATGAATGGGGGATGTAGTAGCTTAGTGATGAAGGTGTTGGACTACTGATCAGAAGGTTGTGAGTTCGAATCCCTTCATTCAGAAACCATTGGAAACCTTCAGTTGTATGAAATGAGATAAAAATTATAGTTTGCTCTGGATAAGGGCATGCTATAAATTTAAATGAATTAATTGTAAATTACCACCTGGTACCAGTCTATTAATATAAATAATACAGAAATACAGCAACAGAGGAAGAGTGTAAGACAGTAAGCAGAATCACTTAAAGCTCAGAATTGATCTCCATTTATCTGCACCTTCAATATTTATCTGTCTATTTTCTATCACTCAGGATCAGGCTCTTCTTGTGTCAGACTCACGCTTATGGTGTCATGAAATTCATGCTGAAAAGGAAACGGTTTCTTTCTCTGCCTTTTCCTTCCTTTCCTATAAATCTCTCCTATCCCCAGGTCAGTCCAGTGCAGCTTTAGTGTCTGGGTTTCTCTCCTGTTTTCCTCTGCGTCACGCCGAGCGACGCTCACGCTACAGGGACCATGAATGTTTTCTCTGATCAGCCTTTGATCAGTAAAAACAAAAGTTACAGGCACTTGACCCCTGCTGTGCACCGAACAGTCATAAAGCGCTAAGTAAGATTCACAAAATAAACAGCTAAATGCATTCCAGTAAAAGCAAAACTTTACTAGCTAACTCATTTAACAAGCTAATTTACAAACTGAAAAAGCAAATCTCACTAGCTAATTCACAAATTGTAAGTAGCTAAGTAATTTAACATGGTAATTTGCAAACTTAACTTGTAAATATGCAAAATGTTACTGGCTAACTAAATTAATAATTAAACTGACTATTTTACAATTTTAAATAAGGAGCAACTTTTGCTAGATACTATGCGAAATGTAAGTAGCTAGCTACTTTACAGACTTATAAATTTCACTAGCTAATTCACAAAATATAACCAGCTAACAAATTTATCTAGCTACAGTTAAAAATCTGAGATTAACTCAACATCCTTCTTCGGTACAGTAAGTTTACTTAAAGTACATTAATGAAGTGTAAATAATTTAAAGTATTTGCCCCCCCCTTGGTGCAGCACATCAGAAATGACTCGAGTTTTACTTTTAACAATTGTAGACTGTTGTAGTTAAATGTGTAATAATCCTGTAATTAATTCCAAGTCTCTGAAAAGAACTTACACAGTCACATAAACACACACACACGCACACACGCACACACACACATGCACAGCTTACACACACACACACGCACACACACGCACACACACACACGCACACACACGCACACACACACAGACAGTCACACAGCTCACACACACACACACAAAAAGCACTCACACAGCTTTCACACACATACACTCACACAGCACATACACACATGCACAGCTCACACAAACACACCCACACAGCACATATACACATGCACAGCTCACACATACACACACACACAGACAGTCACACAGCTCACGTACACACAAGCACTCACCCAGCTTACACACAAACAGACTCACAAAGCACACACACAGCTCACATACGCAGTCACATTGCTCACACACACACACACACACACATACACAGAGTGGACATTTAGTCTCCAGTCCACCTACTGGAATGTTTTTTGTGATGTAGGAGGAAACTGGAAAAAAAAACACTGCAAACTCGGGAGATCATGTGACTCGCCACACTATATTATTATTCATTCCTTGTCTGCTGCTTATCCGATCTATTCTCAGGTCATGGGGAGCCTGTGCCTATCTCAGGCGACATTGGGCATCAAGGCAGGATACACCCTGGATGGAGTGCCAACCCATCGCAGGGCACACACACACTCTCATTCACTCACACACTACGGACAATTTAGAGATGCCAATCAACCTACCATGTATGTCTTTGGACCAGGGGAGGAAACCGGAGCACCCGGAGGAAACCCAAGAGGCACGGGGAGAACATGCAAACTCCACACACACATGGCGGAGGCGGAAAACGAACCCCCAACCCTGGAGGTGTGAGGCAAACGTGCTAAAAACCCCCAAGCCACCGTGCCCCCTATATTATTATTAAGATTAGAAAATATTTCACAAGCCCATTAATGTTGAATAAAAGTGAATAAAAGTGTAAATTTGAAACGAGAAAATCATTGCTCTTTCACATGATCATAATTATTAGCTAATTAATGTTACACTAATGTTATGCAGCTTTGCATATGGGGATTAGTGAAATGTCCACATAAGTTCAAAACTGCCAGATATTATGCTTCTTGTGGGGAGATTTGGAACACACACACACACACACACACACACCGGACTGTACTACTCATCTTAATTAATGGAACATTAACCAGCAAATCACTTTGATAATGTAAAACTTTTATATTAAATTATTTTAGTCAGAAGTTGTTGCTTCTTCGAATCACAAATTCATGTTAACATGCTCGTTAGAGCAGGTTACCGTTTCCATAGTAACAGTTTGTTTCCATAGCAACAGACTCTTTGCTGAATCATAGTGTGACAATGAAGTTTAGTCAAGACTTTAAAGCGAAGACGTTAATGGAAGGATTCTCCAGTTCCGGCCAGTTTTCTGGACAGGACAGAAGAGTTTACACACTGCAATGTGTTTTATTCCTTAATTATTAAACAGCAACACTAGTGCATGCCAACATGAAGGTTAAGGTTGAGTAATCAGATCTTCTTGTCTGATCTCTGATCTCCTCTGATCTTTTGTTTCCTCAGGAAGTTCCAGGCAGACACTGTAGATCCGCCCCCGGCCGTGCCACAGGGTGAAGAAGGACACACATGGCATGCAAGGTAGAGATGAAACTGTATGCCAGGCATCCTGTGGGAAGACCAGCAAGTGGGTTGCTAATTTCCCTAACAGCTTTTTTAGCGTCCTCTGGGGGGCGGAGCCTCGCTGTATTCTGTAGTACATTTTGTGTGTGTCTTATAAAAAAAAGTTCATACTTCTCTCTCTCAATAGATGGATATCACCCATGTGTCAGAACCACTTCCTCATTTGGAAACCAAGAGCAAGAGCATTAGGAAAAAGATAAAAATCAAGAGGCATTTATGAGGTGTACGGTCAACAATTTCACACGGAAGCTTTAGGAGAAAAAAAACAGGATTGATTTGGATGAATTTCCATAAAAAGCCTGGAATATGCAGTGACAGCCCTGAGGAAGGAAGAGAGACAGAGAGAGAGAGAGAGAGAGAGAGAGAGATAGAGAGAGAGACTGATGAAAACCTGATTTTTGCAAAACAAATTCAGCTGCAGTTAACTAACCAGTTGACTTGTGCAATAATGTGGCACCTTACCAGAAATTGATGTCTTATTTGAAGTAAACCAAACAAACAGAAAGTACAGAACGTGAAGAGAATTTATAATACAGCTTTTCCCAAAAGTCAATATAGATAAGGAATATTAACACTTAATGCTTTATTTGCAGAACATCGTCTACATGACTGTTGTTTCTTTGTGAACACACACTTGAAAGCTTCTCCATCCAGCCCTGAAAACCGCTTCACTCCGTTCTTCTTTTATGACAAAAAAGTTGTTCTTAAAAGTTGTCTTTCCTTAATATAAGGAGAATTTTGAGACACTGTAAAAACATCTTTTTCCCTAATAATTAGTAGACTTTATTTAGATCAATAGTGGGTCCCAGGGGATCCAGGATCTGTTTCTTTTTTCCCAGTGGAAAGTGATTCTTTTTATCATCGAGCTGTTGGAGCCGTTTGTGGAATGTTCTGGAATACAAACCTCTAGTAAATGTTATTGTACACATTTAAACATCTACGTAATATTTACATAGTCGGATTATGTTTAGAAAATGGGCCTGTACTGCACTGTAAAAAAAAAAAAAAAAACCAGTTGAGGGTTATTGTATTGAACTGTTTTCAGAAGTGTGCTATAATTATACTCCATTATATTTGGGTGAGGCTTTTATTCAAAGCTTTGTACAGTCGAGGCGGGATACACACCTGAGCAGGTGATAGCTAAAGGTGTTGCTCAAGGAGCGTGAACTCACTAACTAGGGATTAAAAACGTTACAGGAAATGAGAATTAATTTTTTTTTAAATTGAATCAGCATGACTTCTTGTTCAGAACTTATCAAATACACCACCAAAGCCACCAAAACATGCCTGTCCACAGACAGCACCAAATCACACTACACTCTTAAAAGTAAAGGTTCTATATGGAACTGAAAATGGTCCAATTTCTCATTTCGTACACTGAAACCCACAATGGTATTTAGAGACATTTTGAAGGCTGCAGTGAAGGCAAGATCAGGATCTTATTTACTTATTTATTTATCTTATTAAGATCAGGATAAATTTATTTTCACAAAAACAATATCATTATATGGGGAATATTGAAAATTGTCTTGAATGATTTCACACATTTGTTATGTTTAGAATTCATAAACACATCCTTTTAAAACATCTCACAGAGTAGAGATAAAACTAGTAAGTAATGGCACCCTTTTCACCTGATGCAGTCTTTCAGTTATAGAATCGTTTTAGTAGAAAAGCTTCATAGAAAAATTCTAATGGCCAAGTACAGAACCCCAGGGTTCTATATAGAACCTAATTTTTTAAGAGTGCACAAAGTGGACAGATGCTCTGAAAAGAAATAAATAAACAACTAAATTTGTTTATGAAAAACTCTCATTTTCCTATAAGTGGATTTCATTTCATTCTAAACAGCTTCTAGTTAGAGTGAACTGGTGGTGCAAGAAATTGAAAAGTTATAGTGTATTTCCTGCTCTTAATCTTCTCATCTGTAGCTGAATGCAACTAAGCCATCCATTCTCCCAGTCAGCTGAAATGTAGCACTAGAATTAGCTCTCACACTTCACAAGTGAATTTGAAATGTAATGTTTTACTAAGATAAGATGTTTGCTAGCATACAGTTAGCCTCATACAGAGTTTGTGTTCAGGCAACAAAATCCTAAAACAGCCACAGAAAGCAAGAAAGCAAGAAAGAAAGCAAGAAAGAAAGAAAGAAAGAAAGAAAGCAAGAAAGAAAGAAAGAAAGAAAGAAAAAAGAAAGAGAGAAAGAAAGAAAGAAAGAAAGAAAGAAAGAAAGAAAGAAAGAAAGAAAGAAAGAAAGAAAGAAAGAAAGAAATCTAACATTCAGATGTTTACCATTCTCACATTACATATCCCAGAATGCAATGTGTTTCTAGTATTTTACCCTAAACCTATGATGTAACTGCTAAACTATATACAGTATATTAAAATAGCAAAAGTAAATAACCTTCACGCTATAATCATAGTGATCTGTGGAATTTTTTACATTTTTGAACACTTAAAGCATTGCTTATATGCTAAAAGAGACTGACAAGCCCTTATATAGACAATGTGCACTTGATTAGTCCCTGTCTTTGCTGCAGTCAGAAAGAAAAGTAGTATCACTCGTTCTCTAAACCCAGTTATCTCGAGCTCCTGAGGAAATGCAGCTTCTGGTTGGCTGGTTGAGGTGTGAGGTCACCAGCTGCTATAAGGCTCTCAGTGTGTGTCAGAGGCACATTCAGTCATCAAGAACTCATGTGCTCAAATGCCGCGAGTGCTCCGAGAGAGAGAGAGAGAGAGAGAAAGAGAGAGAGAGAGAGTGTGTGAGAGTGAGAGTGAGAGTGAGTAAGAGGGGACGGAAGACAGAAAAGGAAAGTAGAAAGAGGAAGGACGGACGACCTGTTACACATGCGATTGTTAAGCAGTTTGTCATGAGAACAAAACAAACACTCTCTGAAGGAAATATTGAACTTCAAACAGGCTGTTTTATTGGTTCAAGAATTAACAGCAGCTTTTTAATTGAATGACTGCAAAGACCTCTTTAGGTGAGTACTTAAGACTTAAAATTCATTTTTATGAATTTGTGCAAAT
Organism: Hemibagrus guttatus; assembly: GCA_033459395.1. Taxonomy (NCBI): domain Eukaryota; kingdom Metazoa; phylum Chordata; class Actinopteri; order Siluriformes; family Bagridae; genus Hemibagrus; species Hemibagrus guttatus. Next base: position 16,837,143 of record JAUCMX010000014.1, on the reverse strand, counting down.
AGTTGATTAGGATTTTGCTCTGATCTCTAATCTCTGAGCTCTGATATCTGATCTCTGCTCCCTGATCTTTGAGCTCTGATACCTGGCTGAGATGGTCTGCAAGCTGCAGTAAACATAGCAACATGTCAACAAATTCCTTTTTATAAGGTGTTTTAAATATTTGTGGTTGTGTTCAGAGAAATATCAGTTTGAACATATTCTCGTGAAACTTTATCATACGTGAAAACTTGGATCAGGATGTTCTGATGGAGAAGATAGCTGGCCTTATTTTATGCAAAACAACAGCAGAGATCAGATATGCACAGAGTTTTTTGACTGTTTTTAAAAGCAGACAGCACTCTAGCATGTCAGCACTTCAGGACTCACCTCATTTGTCATCTCACTTATCTGTATTCGCAAATGAAAAGTCGTGTGTTATAATTAAACCTGCCTTGTTTTGCTTTGACTTGATTTGACGTGGACTCACTTTCAGTCTTTCTGTATATTGTACTGTAGATCATGATGGAGCCAAATATAAGTGACTGCAACATTATCCCAAAACACAACTCTACTGAATACAGTGAAGGAGAGACGGTGATCCTGGCCGTTGTAATAGGACTTTTGGTCCTAGCTATCGTCTTTGGAAATGTTCTGGTTATTACCGCAATCGCACGTTTCCAGCGTCTGCAGACTGTCACCAACTGCTTGATCAGCTCTCTGGCATGTGCCGACCTGGTCATGGGGCTTCTTGTTGTGCCCTTTGGCGCTTGTGATATCCTCCTTGACAAGTGGTACTTTGGGAACTTTTTCTGTGAATTCTGGTTGTCGACAGACGTGATGTGCGTAACAGCAAGCATCGAGACCTTGTGTGTCATAGCCCTGGACCGCTACATGGCGATCATGTGGCCACTGCGCTACCAATCGTTGCTGACCAAGCGCCGGGCCTGTTGGGTGGTGCTGGCTGTGTGGGCAGTGGCCGCCCTCATATCTTTTCTGCCCATCCACATGGAATGGTGGTTGTCGACTAAAGTGGCGGAGGACTGCCTGAAGGATCCTTACTGCTGTGAATTCAACATCAACAAACCTTATGCATGGACCTCATCCATCATCTCCTTCTACATCCCGCTGGTGATCATGATATTCGTCTACGGACGAGTCTACCTGGAAGCTCGGCGACAGCTTCGAAACATCTACCGCACAGAAGGTCACATTCGGACGCAAAACCTGTGCAGCCAGAACGGGAACGAGGTGAGGAGCCGCAGGAGCAGGTTTGGCCTGAAAGACCACAAAGCCTTGAAGACGCTAGGGATCATCATGGGCATCTTCACGCTCTGCTGGCTGCCGTTCTTCGTCTTCAATGTGGTTGTGGCGGAAGACAAAAGCTGCAAGGTGATGGTGGTCTATAAAGTCCTGAACTGGATAGGATACTCCAACTCGGCCTTCAACCCCCTGATCTACTGCAGGAGTCCTGAGTTCAGGTGTGCTTTCCAAGAAATCCTGCACATTAGAAGGCCTCAGTTTCTGTCTTCAACACACCAAATGGAATACATCTACAGCGAGCACACGGCGAAGCAGGCGGCTTTTGCAGACTGTCGAACGGTGGAGCTGAGGACTTGCCCATTGGCTGCCACTTCCTCCAACACCAATGGGAATTGTAACAGAACACTGACCTCCATGATTTAGCTATTTATTGCATGTAGAAATACAACAGAATACTCTTACCATTCTTTGCTTCCATATTCTGTTTCAATTGAAAACTTCCGACTCATTCGGTAAGTGAACAAACGGAATATGATATGTGCAGCACAGCAGTCAGGACCTTTGCTCCAAACATGTTGTTCTAGATTTACTAAAAACCTAAACCATCTCTATGAACTTAAAAATTTCTCTAAATATTTTAGGTACAAGGTAGGACAAAACTTGACATTTGGAATGTGGCTTTATTTTCACAGCTATACATAAGCTACCTCATGGCACCCTCTCTGGCGCATGTCTTTACCATAACCACTTCCAGAAAAAGAAAAAGGAAAAAAGAAGCTCTGGAATCAGCGTGTATCATCTTCTTACAGTAAATACTGGTTTTGGTTTAGATTCTAACAGATACTACACTTTCGTCAAAAGGAGTGGAGCTGATCTGAGACCAGCACCTTTATTTTTTTATTATTATTATTATTATTTTTGAAAGACTTGTTACATTCCATAAAAGCGAAGTGCGTGTTTTCAAACCAGGGACTTCTTTTCTTATGTCGCTGTAAACCCTTGTCTGAGGGTGGAGGAAATATGAGCTGCTGACGAGGAGAAACAGGTGGAGGTTGCTGGCTTCATGTGCTATAACCAGCTGCACTTGTGAAAAAAAATGAATAGTAAAAGTGCCCAGTCTGTGTACTTCAACCTTCCCCTATTAACATTTCAGCTTGATCTCATTCAGCAATAAACAACAGTCTAATATACGAACCTATCACGTCTGTTTTGATGGATGTGGACGAGGACGTGAACGAAGACGTAGAACGTGATGTCGAAGTCGATTACTTTCCAGAATAATTAACCAGATCATTTGTGTTTGAATGCTCGAGTGCACTTCACGCAAGAAGACTCAGCCTGAGGCTGTCGTATCGTGTTAATTCTTTCAGATACATGTACACAACAAAGCTTATCCTTTCTCTTAACGTCTGCTCTGCATTTGTGTGCAATGTTTACAGACATTCTTGAGCAAACTGTCCAAAAGGAAAAAAAAAAAATCTCTTGATATGGTTCCAGATGTCACTTTGTATGAAAAACTTTGGTCTTTGTGTTTACAGGGTTAGCGAAGGGAATTTAGCGTAAAACCTGGTGCAGGAAGGTGCACTGCTCTGGTTCTCCTGTCAAACATATTGTTATAATCTGATTGTCCGAAACCAGCAGCGTGGTTTTCTTGACATGACCAGAGCTTCCTTCCTGTAGGTGTGTGTGTGTGCGTGTGCTTTTGTATGCGTGTGTTTAAGAGTATCTGTTTGAATGTGTCATTCAGCTTGACGAGGTTCTATAGCACAAATAAACGGTACTGTATTTATGAGGAAAATGAAGTGTTGTAAGCATTAAGAAGGATTGCACACTGTATATAAAGTACACAGAGTATGGAAATGTACATAATGTATGGAAATGTATGTGAATTTGTGCTATAGACATTATATTACATATCAGAGAATGCTGTTTTGTGTCATTCCACCTGAAAATGCTCTTAATTCACAAAACTATACTTATTTCCACTGCACTGCAAAATGCAATGTCTGGCTCTGTATGTGTGTGTGTGTGTGTGTGTGTGTGTGTGTGTGTGTGTGTGTGTGTGTGTGCGGTGTGTTTTGTTTTGTTTTTTCTGCTTTCATTTTGTACATCAAGCCACTTGTTTAGACAAATGTACAATGTGAAGAATTAAATGTGGTTGTTGTCTAAGTTTGTGGTGTAGTGCTTAAAGACTCATAACCCGAGGAGTTCTCTTTCCATCTAGTGGTCATGTTGTGTAAAGTAGTTAGTGTTAGTGCACATTTACTGTGTTTGGGTCTTATAGGGGATTTATTTATTTGTTGAATTGTTTACTGTACTCATGCTTAAGATTTACAATAACAGTATGAGGCCATAAAGAAAAAGAGACCAAGGGAAACAAGGTTATAAGATATGAAATCTAAAATGTGTATGTAAATGTATACATTTATACGTTGAATAGAATTTGAATAGTATATGGACAAATCAAAATTTTATAAAGAATCATTTACACTTTAATCACTTTTAAAGTAGGAATCAGAATGCAACATCTGCAATCAAGCGTTTTTGATAACTTGCAATGAGTCTGTTACAGCGCTGTGGAGGAATTTTGGCCCACTCATTTTTGCAGAATTGTTGTAATTCAGCCACATTGGAGGGTTTTCGAGCATGAACCACCTTTTTAAGGTCATGCCACAGCATCTCAATCGAATTGAGGTCAGGACTTTGACTAGGCCACTCCAAAATCTTCATTTTGTTTTTCTTCAGCTATTCAGAGGTGGACTTGCTGGTGTGTTTTGGATCATTGTCCTACTGCAGAACCCAAGTTCGCTTCAGCTTGTGTTATCTTTGACTAATATTTAAATGTGTTTGATTATCTGAAACATTAAAGTGTGACAAACATGCAAAAAAATAAGGAATCAGGAAGGGGGCCAACACTTTTTCACACCATTGTATCTAATCAGGAGAAATCTGGCAGTTTGGGAGAGCTGTTGATTTATTAAATGATATAAAATAATATCTATAATAAAGATCAACAGAATTAATTTGGGCTCTATAGATCAGATTTATGTCAGATTTATAGTTGGTTATAAAGTAAAGTTTATTGCACTGTTTATAAAAAAAAAAAAAAAAAAAAAAAAAGAATGCACAGATTTCCCAAACAATTTTTGGCCAAAAGGAAAATTTTCTTATTCCATATTCATAATATACAAAACTGCCATAATTATTTGATGCCTGACCATCAGACTCATCCTGTATAAACATCTCACTCCAGGTTTATTCCTCTCTCATTCCTGTTTTTTTTCTGTGAAGGCTTTCCACTAGATCCTGGAGTGTACAGTATCTGTGGGGATGTGTGTTCATTCAGCTACAAGAGCATTAGTGATCAGACTCTGATGTTGGGATGATCAGGAGACTCCAGTTCATCCCAAAGGTGTTCAGTGGGGTTGAGTCAGAGTCAGGGCTCTGTGCAGGATGCTCCAGTTCTTCCAGTTTCTCCAACCTTCACCTCCACACCATGTCTTCATGTAGCTGCTGCTTTATACACAGGGACAGGGTTTGGAAATCTTAGTTCCAGTGAAGACATGGAGAAAGATGGGCATTCTAGAAGTATCTGATGGTCAGGTGTCCACGTTTGTACCTTTGGCCCTGTAGTGTACATCTACATAGCATACTTTCATATTCATGAGTCAATGTTCTTCAGTGTTGTTGAGGATCTAGAGCAGGTAGTCAGATGGAAATATTTGCCCACATGTCCTTACACTCTTGGTTTATTCCTTTAACAGTGTTTTGTTTGCTACTCTTGATAGTTCAAACTATCTTACTGCTCAAACAAAACTGCGAGTTTCACTCATGGACAAATTTGTAAGTCAAGTGTCAATTGACCCTCACATGGGGTTGTGACCGCTAGTTTTTAAACCCCAGCTACAAGGTTTTGTGATATCTCCTATCCACGGTCAGTCCCCTCTCTGAAAGAATTACTTACTAATTAGTTTGGAAACATTGTTCATTTATTCGTTTTCAGTAAACATTTTATCCTGGTCAGGGTCAGAGGTCACAGTGGATCCCGATCCTGATCCCAGGAACACTGGTCATTTTACCCTTGATGAGATGTTAGTTCATGACAGAAGACCATGAACACACACATTCACATCCAGGGGCTACTTATCATATCTAATCTATTGAGTGGATTATTTTGGAAACAGGAAGAAAACCAGAGAACCAGGAAGAACATCGGGAGTTCATAGATTACAACTGAGCTGCGGTTGTATAGCTATTTGGCGGACATTTGGTCAGCAGCACAGTCGTTTTGCAAGTATAATTATTCACAACTTTCTGTACAGGTGAATTTCAAGTAACAGCACTCTGTTATTTTATATGTACAAGGAAATGTCAGAGCTACACCACATAATCATCCTAAAAACAAGGAACAAGAAATTCAGCTACTTCAATTACTTATTTGCTTGTGTTTTAACGTGTTTTAGCGTTGTTTTTTATTCTAAAAAATGTACTCACAACATCCAGCTAACTCAATCTCGATGTGTGTGAGTTCATTTGCGTTCGTAACATTCGAATGATTTGTGTAAAATAAAGTATGTACAGTGTGTATTTGCTGCCTTTGTTTAGAGCAGATGAGTAGAGCAGCACTGCCCAGGTCTGAGCTGTGCTTCATTCATGTACAGCACTGTATTACTATTATTCAGCATGCTGACAATTAATCAGAGTGCAAAATTACAGCTTTGAATTAATGTACTTCATCATCATCATCATCATCATCCTCATTATAATAATAAACATTAGCTCATTAATCACAGAATATTCACTAGTTGTGAGTAAATTTGTCATGTATAGGCTGTAAAAATTAATCTGAAGTATTGGGTACAATTTTTTTAAACAGAACTTGGCATGTGAATGAAAAACAAATTCATTATTTCTCTTCATCCATGTTCTTTCTTTCTTTCTTTCTTTGGAAATTACCTTTATACAGTCTAACACGTATATTGGACTTAATGCCTCCTTGTTTTTAATTTTTCATAACTCTAAAACTGGTTCTGTTCATGTCAGCTGCCTTCTGGTTTATTCCACCAAACAGGAGCACAAAGTATGTGGTAATTAAAAGAAAATTAAAATGATAACGTTCACGGAAAGATATGAGATGGCGACCTGCATCACGGTCCATCCTGTGCTTTGTCTATCAACGCGGAAAAGCGGGTTCACATTTCATTCTTCACATTTCTGCCAAACAACATCCTAATCATCAGACCTCATCAGAGTCTCAGCTTCTTTTTATTTTCCAATAAAAATCTAAAACAAAAGCACACAAAGGAGGAGATCTGAGGAGAGAAAAAAGGTAAAAGATGACGTGAAAGATGAGACATATATAGGTAACTCTATAGGTATCAGAGGCCAAAAAAATTGAATTTATTCCTGTTTTGGGGTTTTTACAGTTTCATACCTTTTTTTTTAATTAAGCCTAGTAGGTTTAAATGTTATTGTGGCAGTTGAGTTGTTTTATTATCAAATAACATTTAGTTGTGCTGTCTGTTTTATCTTTATACCTTTTTCTCATCCTCCAACCCCCACATTCAGTTAAACTCATGACACTCTACATACAGAAACCCAACAGTGTTCTGACTCATGTTACAATTCATTTCTTTATACGGATTGAAAATTTCCAGTATTGGAACACCAGTGTACAGCTAGAAATAGTTAAAACATTCAATGTACTGATATATCTGATAATCTGAGTCAGATTTGGTGAAGAGAAGAGACCACAACAGTGTGCTAGAAATTACAACATCCAGGTAAATAAACAAGATAAATGAGTTAAAACGTCATTGTGTTTTAGTCATTTATGAATCTGAACTCTTTTATTTCAAGGAAATTGCCGTATGCTTGTCCTTTTTTTCCAGGAAGAAATATACAAACTAAAATTCAGGAAGTAGAAAAATAAAGCAACATCTAGTCAGGATTGGCTGTAATCATGCTTTGGATTTTTTTCAGCATGAGAACATATCCAGGTGAAATTAAACCCTGGTGTTTTACTGACATATAAACTACACAATTCTAGTTTCTCTGTATTTTGGGAAGTCTGTGTATTAGGAAAGCTGGATTTAAAAAATAAAAAAAAATTACATAGTCTGGCAAAAGCACTCAAATAAAACCATAAGAGCTTTTATCCATCCTCCTGCATGCTGCGTCACACTTCTTTAAACAAACTCCTGCGTGTCTTGTACGCAACGATGTCTGGTACGCAAAGAACCGAATGCCGGAATCCAGGAATCTGACGTTACTGCATGGAACGAACACGAGCGTGTGCCGCACTCATCTACAGTTATAGCACTCATCTACAGCCACGTGTCAAACAAAACGGGGGATGATTTTATACTGTTTATGAATTCTGATCTTATCATGATGAACACATAAACTTTTACAGTAATTTCCAGTCATAATTAAACCTGTATGTCCCGTCAAAATGAATTTGACAGAATAGTCAGTAACTGAAGACGTGATGAAGTTTACAGAATCCAGAATCCGAGCAGATCAAAATAGCTGGATGCTACAGTAACTGACTGGAATGAACTCCCTAGCCTTAAGGCTGATAAATTGTGTGTGTGTGTGTGTGTGTGTGTGTGTGTGTGTATAGCTTGTCTAAAGTGAACAAGAACCAGGTAACTGCTGTCTGGTCTGTTATTCATTTTTGTTATGTTGGTTGCTGTTAACCGTGAGCCAAAACTATTATTCAAACATGCGCTCATGCTTGACCTCCTGACCTTCTGTTTTAACTGGTGACTCCTCCCTCACCACGCTCACGGTAAGGACCGGCATTTCTCTTTCCTATGTGTCAGACTCATCTCACTGTACTTTTTCCGTACATTCGTCTGTTCGTTTGAAATCAGGAAGGAAGAATGCGAACCTGCGGCACAGTGGCGTTTCTGTCTACGTCAAACATACTTAACTGCTGAAACACTCTGTAAACAGAGCGTCCTGATTTATCCACTATTATTATTATTATTATTATTATTATTATTATTATTATTATTATTATTTTATTTTACATTAATTTTATATACATTTATTAAAGCATTTGTTTTTACCACAGCAGAGAGGAATTTTACAGTTACAGAAAGTTACAGCTGGAGCATAAATCATTTTAGGTTTATTATCTTATTCACACTGTCCTTCTAATGCATTACCGTTTCCATAGTAACAGCTCAATCACATATATAATGTATCTTACAAATTGGTGGCTCAGTGGTAGGTTTCTCGCCTATCATGCGGAAGGCCCGGGTTTGATTCCCAGCCAATGCCTCAACCCCAGCCACTGGATGCAGTGCCAGTCCCAAGCCTGGAAAAATGGGAGGGTTGTGTCAGGAAGGGCATCTGGCGTAAAACATTTGCCAAGTTGTTGTGCGAACCAGTTGGTCCGCTGTGGCGACCCCGAACAGGGAGCAGCCGAATGCAACAAACGCATCACATAATCTAAATCTAATAATTAAAAAAAAAGCATACATGGTCTTGGTTTCCTGTACAGATACCAACACTATGGAAGATGTTTGGAAGGAGTCTCCAGTTTCAGACAGAGGAACCATGAAAGGTTGCAGTTTTTTGTCTTAGTAACCTCAAGCAAGAGAATATATGTTTCCAGCTGCTATAACATAAGTGATAACGTTGGACTAATGTTTAAAAATCATACAAAAAAAAAAAAACAGTTTATTATTTTGTTTTCTGATATTTAAGATGATGCTAACTTCTGAAACACTGACCAGAAGATTCGACTGTATCAGTGTCCTGTCCTCATCGGATGAAATGCTTTTAGCGTTAGAGTTTTGAGACGAATAAATCATTTCAGACGAATTTAACTGTACTCAGTTTGCAGGTCTGCTTTTTACTGAACTCCTTAAATCTTTCTCGAGCTCTGAGTAATGCTCAGCTCTGCGCTAACACACACACAAACACACCGTCTATCATCTCAGATTCTTTAATTCCTCACATTTGTCTTTCTCAGATCATCCGTTTTTTCCGATTATTCAGTAAATACTTCATACTTCATAGTCGTTGGTGATTAAAGTGAACAGTTTGATAATAAACATGAAGTCTGGAGGGTTAAAGACTCTTAAGCTTTATAGTTTATTCAGGATCTTCTGATATTTTCTTGAGATGTTTTTAAAACTTCAAATTTCACATCATGGGATTTTTCTCAAATTATTATTAATATAATCTATTCTATTAAAAAGTACATTGTCAATTAAAAACTCAAAAGTAAGTTAAAAGCTAATAGTTCAGTAATAATTTCTACAAATTAGAGCTACTTGCAGGTCTACACCACAACAGATGATAAAATTCCATTCCACTGTCTGTACCGCTTATCCGATCTACTCTCGGGTCACGGGATGCCTGTGCTTATCTCAGGCATCATCGGGCATCAAGGCAGGATACACCCTGGACGGAGTGCCAACCCATCGCAGGGCACACACACACTCTCATTCACTCACACAATCACACGCTACAAGGCATGTCTTTGGACTGGAGGAGGAAACCAGAGTTTTTCCGGAAGAAAACCCCAAGGCACGGGGAGAACATGCAAACTCCACACACACATGGCCCCCAACCCTGGAGGTGTGAGGCAAACGTGCAAACCACCAAGCCACCGTGGGCAAATTATTTTTGCAAACTAGAAAAAGGCTAAAACATTATACCTGAAATGTAAAAAAAAAAAATGTAAAATAAACCAAAAAAAATGTTGCAAAATTTATAACCAAAATTTGAAAATTTCACTGTTTAACAAAATATTTTGGAAAATTGTATTGTTTCATGATGCAGCTTATTTTGGCAGCTAAAAAAACCTTATATATTAACAATTACTTAAAAAAAAAAAAAAAAAAAAACTATGGCTTTCATTGCAGTCTGATACTTTGGTGTTGTTGTTTTTTTTTTTCTTAATTTGTGTAGACATTTTGTGTGGAAAGTATGTAAAGATTTGCAGTAATAAATTAATGTTCAGTTACAGTAATAAATGATTTGTAAGTGATTAATATAATAATAACAGTTTTGCCAATAACATATTTTTTAAAAACAAAACACAGGTATTATTAGCAGTCTGTTTTGTTGCGAGACGCCACAGATGCCACATCTGATCACCAAAGAACTGAACACTGAACACAGCTGAAACAAACAGATGAAGAAAGCATTTCACAGAGTCGTGAAAGATGAAAACATTCATTTGTGTTACTGTGCAGCTGCTCGGGTTCATTTATTTTATCCGGGAAACTAAGCACTGAGTCTGTAATCTAACTAGAAGAAGGAGAGAGCTTCCAGATCGCTCGGATGTCCAGATCTGTGATCAGGATGAAGTTTGTCTTATTGGAATTTAATCAGTTAAATAAAGTAAAACCAGAAAAGCAGACCTGCAGCCTGTTCAACACTCTCTTTATCCTCGGGGGGTTTAAATGTGTTACTTAATTCTGCTTTTTAATTCTGTTCATGCTTTTAATAATGTCTCAACATAAACCTCTTAAAGTTTTAACATAAAATAACATTCAGGAAATAATTTAGGAAACATGTTCATCTGTTATCCTTCGTGTATCTGGCTTCATAATTCATAACATAATGATAACATGCTCAAATAAAAAGAAAAACAAATAAGTTAGATGTGATCTTTTATTTTTTTTTTATTTTCTCTTTTTTTGACCGTATATACACAGATCAGGAAAGAGATAATTGTTCCTAGTTATGTTACTAGTCTAGTATCTTTACGAATCTTTTTCTATGGATATTTATTTTGTCTTATTTTTATTTCTATCAAGAAAAAAACTTACACACAAATCATGTGTTTCATGTGATTACGGATGCATTATTTTATAAAAAAAAAAAAAAAAAAAAAACTAAATAAATGAATAAATATTGTGAAAATAAATGAAATGTGTAAAATAAAATTCACGTGAGTATTAATGAATCACGTAAATATGAAATGTGTGTAAAGAATGTGAAAACAAATTCATCAGAATAAATAAATGAATCTTGTGTAAAATAAAATCACATGAAACAATAAAAAAAAAACAGCATTTTTAATACTGAAGCAGTGAGAAAAATCAATAGTGTGTAAAATCATTTCCAATCATAAAAAAGTAAAAGTTATTTAATTATTTCATAAGTATTTTCCTCCTTTACTGTTAAAGCTTTAGGTTAGTTGGAGTGAATCTGAGATGCAGAAGAAGCTGAAGAGGAACCCACTGAATCTGAGAGGAGGAGATGCTCACACGAGAACTATAGACAAAATAATCCACAAATCTGGGTTAATGGGTTTTATTTAAAAATAATTAAATAAAATTCCACTTGCACATCTCAGAAAATGTGCAGAAAAATCCTCTCAGGTCTGATGAGATTAGAATAAACATAGCATGAAGTGCTACATTTATCAGAATCCCAACAAACTGAAATAAGCCTCTTGTTGTGAAGCCTGGTGGTGGTGGTAGCATCGTACCTTTTGATGCTTTTTATCAGCAGGGACTGGCTAGGTTTGAAGGAAAGATGTTCGGAGACAAAAACAGGGCAAGTCTGCGAGAGATTCCACTGTGCAAAAAGGTGATAAGTTATTTTTTGAGCAAATAAATAAATAAACAAGATGCAGATGTCTGTAATGTGGCAAAGATAAAGAGGAGTGAATGCATATGCACAAGTCTCGCAACAAAACCCAACAAAAGCTCTGTTCCTCTTTACTGTTCTTTGTGAACTACTTTACGATTTGTGATGGTAACAGAAGCTTCAGTTTGGAGCTAAAGACCTGACATTTCAATAGCTAACTGGATTAGAAATGCATTATGGGAACGTAAGATGGCAAACAGTTTCAGTGTTTTTTAGATATTTTAGCTGCTGTGCTTGTGAGAATCTGCAGAGCTTCCTGAGATTTTTATTCCGGTGTAAATCACAGAAACTCATCTGAAAAGGTTTTCAGCGAACTGTGAAGAAAATGATGAGGGGAGATGATTCAGCAGACGACTCAGACACTTCAACACCTGGACCTCCTCATGTACATCCAGAGCACTTGGAGCACTTTTTGAAAATGACTGCACTTTTCGTCCAATAGCCTTCGCTTCAAATTGTGGCTGCCGAGACTGAAATGGGTTATTATGGAGAGAAAAAGGACAGGTTGTTCTTTGTCTTCATGAACGATTCAACATCGAGTAATGGCGATCGTTTGTGGCAGGTCAGCCATGATGTGTGTGTGTGTGTGTGTGTGTGTGTGTGTGTGGTACCCTAGCTGATGTGCCGATATCTTCACACGGACAGCTGAAGATCCATAAATCCATCACTTCCATTCATCCTTCTCTCCCTCTCTCCTTTATCATGCACTGAAAGCAGAATTACGAACATCTTCAGATGCCAAGACGTGCGATGTGATTACTGACAAATGGCTCAGAGGTGTTTATTTTAATTTTTGTGCTGTTTTTAAATAAAACACTGCCTGTGGTTTTACAGTGATGTGTAATCTATATTCTGAGCGATGACTGGCTTGAGGAACGAATCCAAAAATAACCAAAAATGTACCCAAGGTGTTGGGAATCTTGGTTAAGTTGCATGATGAAATTCCCAGGCTACACACTTCAACATACTGAAACATGAATTACACTGAAAACTTTGATCTAATCATGTCATTGAGTTCACACCTTGCCAATAAACATGCGAGTACAGGTACGGTATGTACCAGCACACAAAAATGTTTCCAAACCAAAGAACCAATTCACTGTGCAGTAATGTATATGTGACAAACAAAGACAACTTGACTTAAGAAAGCTATTAAAAGATTGTTGTTGTTGTTGTTTTCTCTTACCACTGAGCTGCAGCCTGATTGGCTCAGAGATATCTTTTTTAAAAACAAAACATGGCTCTATGCAGTGCAGTAAACTAGCGCTAAGCTAAGCAGGCAGTTTGGTATCTCTGCTTTAAAAAGTGTGTGAGCTTCATCATCAGAGCTTTTCATATTCTTTTCTTTTGCACGTGTGAAAAGAAAAGCCACAGCAATGTCTGGCTGAATGGAGTCGATCAGGACAAAAACAACATCGTGACAATTGTAGCATGTGTAAGAGTCGAAGCAGACAGCAGAATGCTTTTAGCGGGTCACTGAGGGAAACGGATGAATAGAAAGAATGGAGAGAGATGGGAAAAAATCGCCTTTTCGTACGATCCATGTAAGAAAAAAAGATAGAAAGAAAAACAGTTGAACAAAAAATGAATAAACATCCAACATTAGCAGGATAGCTAATTTAATTATAATTGAAAAAATCCATTTACTTTATTTTCACTTGGATAGCTGATTTAATTTTGATTAAAATGTCCATTTGCTCTGCTTTTACTTCATTATCAGTGAACAAATGAACGAATTTTCTTTAAACGTGAAATGTATTACATTAAACAATAAACTCCATCATCCTGTATAACCTGCATGCAAAAAATCATTCACATCCACCACACATCAGTCGGGCTTTCTTTAATGATTTCTTTGTAGGAGGTTTTTGTTTATCATCTACCGGTTTTATTTTGCACAAAAGCAAACACTGAGAGTGAAAGATGCTAACTGGTGGTCCTTACATTCAATTATGCCTCGGTGTAACGTTAATCATAAAAAACTGGCTGATCACATCAGAGGTGAATAAATGTCTGTGACCAGGTTATTTATTTATTTTTTATTTTTTCGGAGCAACGCTGCCATCATGTGGATATTATGTCTAATAAAAAAGTGAGACAAACGATATAAAATCGTACAATCTAGCAGCTCGTTTTGAGCTTTTTTAGACTTAGAGCCTTTGTGCATGTGTATTTCATACAGCAGGTGTGTTTACTGAACAGCTAATATACACTTATCAGGCATAACATTATGACCACTTGCCTAATATTGTGTTCGTCCTCCTTTTGCTGCCAACCAAAACAGCTGTGACCCGTCGAGACCTACACTCCCTGAAGGTGTGCTGTGGTATCTGGCAGCAAGATGTTAGCAGCAGATCCTTTAAGTCCTGTAAGTTGTGAGGTGGGACCTCCATGGATCAAACTTGCTTGCCCAGCACATCCCACAGATGCTCTTTTGGATTGAGATCTGGGGAATTTGGAGGCCAAGTCAACACCTCAAAATCGTTGTTGTGCTCATCAAACCATTCCTGAACCATTTTTGCTTTGTGTCATGGCTCATTATCCTGCTGAAAGAGGCCACAGCCATCAGAGAACACTGTTTCCATGAAAGCGTGTACATGGTCTGCAACAATGCTTAGGTAGGTGGTAGGTGTCAAAGTAACATCCACATGGATGGCAAAAGCCAGAACTTTGGCCAAAGCATGACACTGCCTACGCCAGCTTGCCTTCTTCCCATAGTGCATCCTGGTGCCATGTGTTCCCTGGTAAGCGACACACATGCACCTGGCCATCCACATGATGTAAAAGAAAACGTGAGATCATCATCAGATGAGGCCATCAGATGAGGCCATCTTCTTCCATTGCTCTGTGCTGCAGTTCTGATGCGCACGTGCCCATTGTTGCACAGGGGTCAGCATGGGTCACCCTGACTGGTCTGTGGCTATACAGCCCCATACACAACAAACTGCCATGCACTGTGTATTCTGACACCTTTCTATAAGAACCAGCGTTAACTTCTTCAGCAATTTGAGAAACAGTAGCTCGTCAGTTGGATCTGGTCACACGGGCCAGCCTTCACTCCCCACGTGCATCAGTGAGCCTTGGCCACCCATGACCCTGTCGCTAGTTCACCACTGGTCCTTCCTTGGACCACTTTTGATAGATACTGACCACTGCAGACCGGGAACACCCCACAAGAGCTGCAGTTTTGGAGATGCTCTGATCCAGTCGTCTAGCCATCACAATTTGGCCCTTGTCAAAGTCGTTCAAATCCCATTTGTCCTGTTTTTAACACATCAACTTTGAGGACAAAATGTTCACTTGCTGCTTAATTTATCCCACCCACTAACAGGTGCCATGATGAGGAGATAATCAGTGTTATTCATGTCGCCTGTCACTGCTCATAATGTTATGCCTGATTGGTGTACTTCCAGTCTAGCTACAATCTCAAAAATCACACAAATGATATGAAATGAAACTAGCTTTAAAAAACCAAGCATTGGAAAAGCGAGACACTTTTTTTCTGCTTTTTCTCAACACAGTCACACACATTTCTGATGTGTTTCTTTGCCTTTGTTCATGTCAAATGATGATAACTTGATGTAAAATGATGTCTGGCCATCTCAGATGACACTTAAGTGAGCCTGATTATTTGTGAAACCTACAACACAGGCAACCCTGGCATTAACTGTCCTGCATACTGCTCCTCCTCCACTGAAAATGTTCATGATTTTCTGGCCAGCAGGAGCTATCTCTGCTCTTCAGGACTGTTTTGAGTGCACTGACTGGAATATGTTCAGGTATGCTGCAAGCAACGGCGACTCTTTCAACTTGGAGGAGTACACGACATCAGTGACCAGCTACATCGGAAAATGCATCAATGACGTGACAGTCTCCAAGACCATTGCCACACGCTCCAACCATAAACCGTGGATGACTGCAGAAGTGCGTGCTCTCCTGTAGTCGAGAGACTCCACCTTCAGAGCTGGGGATAAGGCAGCCTTAAGAACAGCAAGGGCCAAACTGTCCCGAGCCATCAGAGAGGTGAAACGCACGCATGGCCAGAGAATCCACGGCCACTTTCAAGACAGCAGAGACTCCTGGTGCATGTGGCAGGGCATACAGGCGATCACAAACTACAAGACCACACCATCTGCCTGTGACAGTGACGCCTCCCTCCCAGATGCGCTGAATGACTTCTACGCTCAGTTGACTTCAACGCTACGCTTCTGCGCTGTTGTTCAGCACAGAACAACGTAGCGGCGAGGAAGACCATCCCTCCTCCTAACGACCAGATGCTCTGTCTTTCCACGGCTGATGTGAGGAGAACTCTATGCAGAGTTAACCCACGGAAGTCTGCTGGACCAGACAACATTCCTGGCAGAGTGCTCAGGGAATGTGCAGAACAGCTAGCAGATGTCTTCACCGACATCTTCAACATTTCCCTGAGCAGCGCTATTGTTCCTACATGCCTCAATACAACGACCATCGTCCCCGTGCCGAAGAAGTCTACAGTTTCCTGCCTCAATGAATATCGTCCCGTCGCACTCACACCCATCGTGATGAAATGCTTCGAGAGGCATGTCATGAGGCACATCAAGACCCAGCTACCACCCTCACTGGACCCCTTGCAGTTTGCGTATCGTCCGAATCGCTCCACGGACGATGCCATCACCACAACCCTTCATCCCTCAGCACTTTATTGAGAAACTGAGCCTTCTGGGCCTGAACACCTCCCTCTGCAACTGGATCCTGGACTTCCTGACTGGGAGACCTCAGTTAGTCCGGATCGGGAACAGCTTCTCCAGCACCACCACACTGAGCACTGGAGCCCCTCAGGGCTGTGTGCTCAGCCCACTGCTGTTCACTTTGCTGACTCACGACTGTGCAGCAATGCACAGTTCAAACCACATCGTCAAATTCGCCGATGACACGACTGTGGTGGGTCTCATCAGCAAGAACGACGAGTCACCATACAGAGAGGAGGTGCAATGACTAACAGCCTGGTGTAAAGCCAACAACCTGTCTTGTTGACAAGACTAAAGAGATGGTTGTTGACTTTAGGAGAGCACAGAGTGACCATTCTAACGCTGTTCATTGACGGATCCCCTGTGGAGATCGTCAAGAGCACCAAATTCCTTGGTGTACATCTAGTGGAGAACTTCACCTGGTCACTCAACACCACCTCCATCAGCAATAAAGACCAGCAGCGCCTCTACTTCCTGCGGAGGCTGAGGAAAGCCCATCTACCTCCCCCCATCCTGACCATGTTCTACAGAAGGGCCATCGAGAGTGTCTTGAGCAGCTGCATTACTGCCTGGTTTGGGAATTGCACCATCTTGGATCGCAAGACCCTGTAGCGGATAGTGAAGACAGCTGAAAAGATCATTGGAGTCTCTCTCCCCTCCATCACGGACATGCACACCACACGTTGCATCCGCAAAGCAAACAGCATTGTGGATGACCCCACACACCCCTCACACACACTTTTCACCCTCATGCCATCTGGAAAGAGATACTGAAGCATTTGGGCCCTCACAGCCAGACTGTGTAACAGTTTCTTTCCACAAGCCATCAGGCTCCTCAACACCCAGAACTGAACTACACCAGCTCTCTCTCTTACATACACACACACACACACACACACACACACACACACACACACACAAACACACACCCACCTGTGTGAACGGACTCTCAATACAATGTACCTTCTACTTTCACTACCTCAACCACTGTTATATATTATTACTTATTTGCACTATTTTTAACTGCTGCTAACAGATTTCTGCACACTACAATGATCATGCTGCTATGTATATGGTTACGAACATATATGTAATGCACATCACATTGCGTCTTGCACATGTTTTTGTATTCTGTCTTGTGTTGTTTTTGTGTTTTTGTACTTTGTCTTTGCACTGTCTTGTCTTTGCACTGTTTGCACACTTTGCACTTCATGTAGCTAGGACAAACGTCTGTCCTAGCTCTGTGTTGTAGTTTGTTTGTTTTTTTGTTTTTTTGTAAATACATGTTGTGTGTTGTTTTAATGTAGCACCAGGCTCCTGGAGAAACGTTGTCTCATTTCACTATGTACTGTGTCAGCTATATGTGGTTGGAATGACAATAAAAGCTTCTTGACTTGACTTGACTTGATGATGCATGTTTACTGAGCGCATTTTCATGAATTCAAACTGAATGCAGATTCCAAGTGCATTTATACACGCACTGAATATTGCAATATGATTCAAATACATGTTTGCATGTGCATTACATACAGTATATTCTGTCTTCTCCAACAACAGTTCTTTCCACCTACATGTTTAAGATGTAAATTGCAAGGCATTAATAAATATATGCACCACTGCACTGCTTGTCTACTCTGCGAATCCAAATTTTTCCCTATTTATCGGATTATTTCTTATTTACACCAAGTCTTTCAATCCGACCGCAATTTCATGACTGACCGAGCTCAGTCAGATCGATTAAGGTGTCTGCATGAAGCCGATTGACCTGACGGATTGCTAACAGATTATTTGTTTGCATGTAATTGTGCTGATAGAGTGAGCATGGAGCAGCACGGTTCCTGCCCCAATGGGCTTCTATTTCTTATCATTTCTTACAATTCCATATTTGACCACTAGGTGCAATAATAAGAGCGTGCTGTTACATAGCTGATAAACTTAATACCCCTCAGGACATGTTCTCATTTATTTTTAATTTATTTTATAACAAATTTCACATAGACTGTATCTTACCTTCACTATTCAGTGTATAACATAGGAGCAGTTTTATTCAGAACAGAAAATTCAATCCTACATTCCAACACCTTGCTTTCGGCTGAACTTTATCAGCTTTAGGTGTGAATTCAAAACTCTCTAGTTGTCCAGAACACTCTACATGTGTTGTATTATCCCTTCCAAGTGTTTATTCAGTACAGTTGAAATGGTACTGCTTCCTTTCTGAAGTGGAAAATGCAGACTGCATTCGCATGACCCCCAAACCACCACAAGATGTCAGCTTTGGTACCAGAAAAATTCACACCCTGTCACTCCTAAAGTCCCAGAGATATAGGAATAAAGAAGAAACATTTCAGAGAGATGATGTAGATTTGATTTGTTTATCTCATTTAATTCTCATTAAAATCATCATGCACAATACGAGTACATTTGGCTCAAATAAACATGTTACAAACACCACAAAACAACTACGTAAAAGAAATTAATATAATCACATAGACTGTATATGAAACCTATATGTTGTTAAATCAATGTTGGATGCATGAACTCAATCTTAATTCATTGGATGTCAGATAATTTAATGATGTGTTAAATCAACAGTACATGTAATTTCCTAAGTACTGATTGCATGCTGTAGGTGTTGATTTAACTCTTTATGTTAACTGAACCTTGTTGGTGCTAATTCAACACTTTAGACACTAATTCAGATCATCCAGAGAGTGAAGACACCTTGTTGGTGGGAAAAGTTCAGAGGAGAATGTTCAGATAACTCAAATAAACACCCTTTACAACCGTGGTGAGCAGAAAAGCATCTCAGAACACACAACATTATGAACCAGGTGGTGGATGGACTACAGCAGCAGAAGACCAGGTCAGGTTCCTCTCCAATTAACCAAACACATGAACCTGAGAATGCAGACTGCATAATGAGAAATACAGACTGTGTGTGTTTCTAAAATACTCAAATCACCCCATCTGGCACCAACAACCACAACACAAAGATCTTTTATTTTATTTTCTTGATTTGGATTTTTAATTGAGTGGTTAGCACGTTTGCCTCACACCTCCAGGGTTGGGGGTTTGATTCCTGATGAGAGTGTGTGTGCGCCCTGTGATGGGTTGGCACTCCATCCAGGGTGTATCCTGCCTTGATGCCCAATGACGCCTGAGATAGGCACAGGCTCCCCGTGACCCGAGTATAGTTCAGATAAACGGTAGTGATTGATTGATTGATTGATTGATTTGGATTTCATTTCCTGAAACGTCTACGTGCATGATTTTGTGCATTGCTCTCCTGACACATGATTGGCTGATTAGATAATTGCATGAGGTGTACATGTGTTCCTAATATAGTGGCCGGCACGTGTTTGTGAATTTGTTATATCTCTCAACACTTCAAACAGTTGAATGTCAGAACTGAATTAAAATAAAAACGTTATGTATTCGATGTTAAGAAGTTAACTATTTATTTTTATTATTATTATTATTTTAGGGTCAGTTGTGTGAATAAACGTGTAATACCGGACAAATCCAGAGGGTGGAAGTTGTTCGCTGGTTCTGTTAAGGCTTGGTGTAGGGCAGGTGAAGCTGAGAGGGGCAGAAAACATTCTTTGTTCATCTTTCCACACGTCTAAACACAGAGAAGTGTCGCTGCTTGAAAGCTCTTAAATGTAACTGTAGAAGCTCAGGAGTGTGTCACCATCATCACCACCACCATCATCATCCTCATCACCACGACTATGACGGGACGGTGAGGACGGCAGTAAGCAACTAGAGGAGCTCGGTGAACTCTGTGTAGAAGAGATGATGCGAGCTGTGAGTCGGACTCTGACCGAGAACCGGTGCAGAACATCACCGAGCTGGCTGCTGTCCAGTCCAACCGCCTGCTAAAGCGGTTTGTACGCGAAGGCAACCGGAAACACCCATCCGCATCCTGCTCAGGAGTCCGAGTGTGTCCGAGTCTGTCAGTGCACCTCAACCAGCAGCTGCCCCTGGGACCGAGAGGAGTTGGACATCAGAAGAACCCGTGTGTTAAGAGACGTGGAGCTGTTCGCTTTCTCTTCATTTCAACATCATGCTGGATTAGTGCTGGATGAGAAGACACTTTTCACCATGAGCACGAACGGTAAGAACTATGATTTCAGTCATAATAATAATAATAATAATAATAATAATAATAATAATGGGTAGTGCACTTCTCTGACAGCTTCTTATTCACAGTCTAAATTAAATGAGTGTTTAATGTTCACGTACAGTGTTGCTCAGTGTTCAAACTGATTATTTAATCAGGGTCTGATACGATTTCGATTTCTGCCAATTCACAAGGCAACGATTCGATATTTGATATTCGATATTACTGAATCTGTTACGATATTATAAATATAAACATTTAACAGAGTCTGCTTTCATTTTAAGGACAATTAAAGAAAACTATTTGCATATTTTCATTATTATTGATTCAGTTTTTCATTGCCTTTGAAGTCAATGCAAAATCCAAACTACTGAAATACGATTACTGTTTATTATGTTAATTTGTCATTTTAATGTCATTTAATGTCTAATGTGTGTGTGGAGTTTTCATGTTCTCCCTGTGCCATGGGGGGTGCTCCGGTTTCCTCCCCCGGTCCAAAGACATGCATTGTAGGTTGATTGGCATCTCTAAATTGTCCGTAGAGTGTGATTGCGTGAGTGAATGAGAGTGTGTGTGTGCCCTGCGATGGGTTGGCACTCCATCCAGGGTGTATCCTGCCTTGATGCCCAATGACGCCTGAGATAGGCACAGGCTCCCCGTGACCCGAGTATAGATCGGATAAGCGGCAGACAATGAATGAATGAATGAATGACCACTGTAGGTGTTAATGAGCTGGGGAGTTATTCATTTAACCCTGTAGGTGTTTGTTAGTATTTTGCTATGGCAGTATTGAATTTATGACAATTTAGTGAGCACTGGAGCTGATTTTTTGTTCTTGTTACATCTATTGATATATTTTATGGCGTGAACATATGGTGACGTTGACTGACTCAATTATAATTATGCATCTGATATTATTATTAACTGATATTGGTCCATATTTAAAGCTCTGAGATTATTATGGTGTTGTGTAAAAAATCGAAGAACCGCATTCCTAATGTGTGTCAACTCATGTGTCATTCCACATGTGTTGTGTAGTTACTGTAGAAAAAACATCTATGATGATTACTTTTTAAAAAATTTACCCCGGCCTTGTGTAGACTATAAAAAGTAAAGTGCCTCATCTTCCTACCGTGTGTCCAGGATTATTAGCACAGACTCCAGAACCCTGAACAGGGTGAAGGTTCGAGATTTTATGCATTCTGAAAATGCTTTTCAGCTCAGCGTGGTTGTACAGACTGTTTATTTAAATCACCATTCTGTGGTCTGGTCATTCTGCTCTGTGTTTCTGCCTGGAGAACTGGATGTTGTTGTTTCTTTTTAAAATAAATGCTCAGGGGCCCAACAGTAGCAGCTTAGCAGTGCTGGGGCTCGAACCCTAATCTTCTAATCAACAACCCAGAGCCTTACCCATTTGAGCTATCACTGCCCCTGGAGATATCACCAAAGTTCTAACTCAGTTCACGACTGGTGAATACATCAAACAAGACTTTATACAACATTGTGCTGCTAAACTTCTGCACAGTTCTGTTCCAGTACTAATCTAACACTGAATTTAAAGAATAGATATCTTGGTTAGCCAGATAGCCAGATGGAACGGTTAAGACGTCACAAGGAATTTATTCAAACAACACTTCCTGATTTTCCCATTTTTTGTTGTTTTTTTAATGTACTGTATGAGACAGATTGTAAACAAACGTCAGCCTGCACGATGCAACGCAGTGAACCAACACAATGTATGGAAAAAAATCTGTATGTAAAGTAACAAAGGTTAAAGAGCTTATATACAGTGGTGTGAAAAAGTGTTGGCCCCCTTCCTGATTTCTTTTTTTTTTTGCATGTTTGTCACACTTTAATGTTTCAGATAATCAAACACATTTAAATATTAGTCAAAGATAACACAAGTAAACACATCATGCAGTTTTTAAATGAAGGTTTTTATTATTAAGGGAAAACAAAATCCAAAACTACATGGCCCTGTGTGAAAAAGTATTTGCCCCCTAAGCCTAATAACTGGTTGGGCCACCCTTAGCAGCAATCAAGCGTTTTCCATAACTTGCAATGAGTCTGTTACAGCACTGTGGAGGAATTTTGGCCCACTCATATTTGCAGAATTGTTGTAATTCAGCCACATTGGAGGGTTTTCGAGCATGAACCACCTTTTTAAGGTCATGTCACAGCATCTCAATCGGATTGAGGTCAGGACTTTGACTAGGCCACTCCAAAGTCTTCATTTTGTTTTTCTTCAGCCGTTCAGAGGTGGACTTTCTGGTGTGTTTTGGATCATTGTCCTGCTGCAGAACACTTCAGCTTTTTTTTGCCTGAGATAAAGTTCCAAAATGTCCAAAACACTTAAAAATTCGAAGCCATTAAAAGATTATTTTTGAAGTTGAAGTTTCTTTTTGAAGTCTTCCGTCCTCACGTGGACCAAATGTTAGAGGGACTCTGATATTCCAGCCAGCAGTTTTTGTTGAGCATGTGTAGAATTTGTATCTCAAAATTGCTAACCTCTAATTAGGTGATTAATTAGTGAACCAGCAGGTATGCTTCTCCTACTTTCAGTAAACATGACATGGTAGAAATGATCAGTTTCTTTCTAACTTCTAACTGGTGAAAACACAAAAAAATGTTGGATCAGTGCTGGTTTTTAGTTCGATCTGGAGTTTCTCTGTCTGTTAGTTTAGTAGACAGGATGTCGGAGTCGATCGACACACTGCTTTAGGAGCGAACACATCTTTAGCCACAGGCCGCATTCTCCGTCTTGCTCCTTTCCTGTTCCACAGAATTCTGCGGTGCCCCTAAAACCAGATGTTCTCCAGGCACCACTGGAAGGCATAGTGTATTTTTCTGAGAGCGTTTTCTTTTAACACTCTTCAAACATCTGGATCTGATTAGCAGCTATCGCAGTAAACAGTCTATCTGAAATACAGAATTGACTTCAAAGAGCTTGGAAGAAGAAATACGATGATTCTGACGTTTGATGTGAATATCATCTGAAATGTGTGTCTGCAGGATTTTATGCATCATGTGGCATGTGGCAACAGCAGCACAAGGAATCAGATCACGCAGATTTCACACAGGTTTCAGTTCATCTTCACATCACGCATCAGAATGGAGATTGCGGTGACTCTGGCATGGCATGGTTGAGGTGTTGGCACCAGACAGGAGGGTTAGTCCTTCTGAACAGTACTGTATCATTGAGAAAGCTGGAACTGATAATGGTTAAGCCTGGTATACTCTCTATTACACGCTTTAAGCCATGAATGGGATGACTGTCCTGATTTTTATGTCAATAATGATGGATGGGCAGAAATACAGCTCTTCTTTCAGTTAAGTGCTGAGGTCATGGGGAAATACTAGCACAGCTCTGTAAGCTTCAATAGAGATGCCTGTAATGCCTTGCATTTTCTCATTAAGTTGCACAAATTGCTGACAATGGGAATGTTGCAGGGGGTCTGCAAATACATGCGTACTAGGACATTTAATAAGGCTAATACGAAAACAGAGCGTTATATTGGGAATGCAAACATGACTAGCATTATATACTGTACTCAGCAGTGTGTATACTGTATGAACAACAGGAGCTTAAACACAGCTTCAGAGCTGGCGGGCTGCCAGAGCATTCAAATCAGGAGATGAGAGGAAAAACCTGCCGAAAGATGGAATTTTATTATCAGCCAAGCAACCAAGGTTACTACAACCCACTGAGCAGACACGAGCAGCCGAACAGCTACCGCCCCCGCATATGGTTTTCTATTTACCCATATTTCATAATATGACTTGCTTTTAGATCAGAAGAAGATTCAATACGAGGTTTGGAACTTTTTTTACACTGTACGAATCCCTGAAAAAAAATCGCTGGTATTGTTCTGAGGGAAAACACAAAACAGGACATGCAGACAGTACTAAAAAATAGATGGACAGATGTGAAAATAAAAACCAAGAAATTAAAATGAGAAACAGGATCTGAGGAGTATGGAGAACTAAGGCTTGCACTTGAAGAAGGCTTGAAATAAGAAATTGCATGGACACAAGGGTGAGACAGAGCAGATAGAATAGAAATTAGCATATAGCAAGGTAAACTAAAGCAACAACACAAAATATAGGCACCTTTCAAGTTTCAAGCTTCATAGGTGTTCTGATAGCGTGTCCTGTGATCTAGATGGAACGTAATAAGCTCAAAAATGAAAGCAAATCTGATCATTAGATTAAATGAGATTTATTTTGTTGCTAGCGATAAATAACATTAGGGAAAGACTGTGTTGTGTTTGAAAGGTAGATTCCTGGCTTACTCTGTCACATTAGATAGAAATATTTCCAGAAAGTGCCACATGTTGAGAGTGATGATGAACCGTGAGGATGAACTCGAGTGACGTAGAGTTTGAGGAATAGTACGGGATCTGGGGGCTTATGGTCTGTAAAGTTCTCATACAAATTGCTGTTTGACTTTGTGAATAAAAAACAATTCTGATTCTTTGGCAGTGAGATCAGGTTTAATTGATCTTTTTCACAGTCTGGTTATTCATTCATTCATTCATTGTCTACCGCTTATCTGATCTATACTCAGGTCACGGGGAGCCTGTGCCTGAGGCATCATCTCAGGCATCATTGGGCATCAAGGCAGGATACACCCTGGACAGAGTGCCAACCCATCGCAGGGCACACACACACTCTCATTCACACACTACGGACAATTTAGAGATGCCAATCAACCTACAATGCATGTCTTTGGACTGGGGGAGAAAACCGGAGTACCCGGAGGAAACCCCTGAGGCACGGGGAGAACATGCAAACTCCACACACACGGTGGAGGTGGGAATCGAACCCCCAACCCTGGAGGTGTGAGGCAAACGTGCTAACCACTAAGCCACCGTGCCCCCCCGTCTGGTTATGAAATGTATAAAATAAAAAACAGCTTCTGCTCAGGTGTTACAGAACATAGGCTCAGTAAACTTGATCTAGTTTCTACAGCTTGAAGCCCTTGAGCCGGTTTTATATGCATGTGGTAAAAAGTGCGATTCTCATTACGCACGTCATAAAGGATGAGACGTTCACCCGCTTGTGAGTGACCATGGCATGTCACACTCAGCAATGTCAGAGAACACTGTGATGACAGACATGATATCGATGATAGAGGGATTTTTACTCATTGGCTGGTGGAAAGCGAGATTTGAGATGCTGTTAAAATGTGCAAATATTCTCTCTTTTTTACTTTCTGTCTGTGATGCGCCATTTTGTTAGTCTGCCATTATGTTTGCTCTGTTTATGGAGCTCCTGTGACATCACACTCACAGATTATTCTTTTCTTAAACTAGGCACAGCGACCTGCTCCGATCATACCGACTCCACACACACGGCTTTTCAGGCTCAGTGGTATCATTAATCACAATTTTGCGATGGCAGAAATAAATTGCAAAATCAAGGGAACTCTGTGATATTCAGAGCAGCTGGAAATGTTCAAAATGACGCTGATTTTCCACAGATTCGGGCCGAGCTTCGTCTTGTCACGTCACAACACACATTCAGCTCTTCTGTTCACGTGTGATAGAACGTCATTACACATTGTAAGTGTCTCACTGGAGCAGTTTAAAAGAAGAATCCTGTACTTTCACCAATTCAAGTAAAACAAAAACAAAGAGCAAACAGAAAACAATGCAAGTTGTATCCTAAATCTTCTTCTTTCGGCTTTTCCCTTCAGGGGTCGCCACAGCGAATCATCTCTCTCCACCTATCCCTATCTTCTGCATCCTCAACACTTGCACCCACTAGCTTCATATCCTCATTAATTCCATCCATATTCCTCCTCTTTGGCCTTCCTCTTTGCCTTCTGCCTGGCAGCTCCATGTCCAACATTCTCCTACCAATATACTCACTCTCCCTCCTCTGAACATGTCCAAACCATCTTAATCTGGTCTCCCTAATTTTGTCCCCCAAACATCCAACATGAGCTGTCCCTCTGATGTACTCGTTCCTAATCCTGCCCAATCTTGTCACTCCCAAAGAGAACCTCAACATCTTCAGCTCTGCTACCTCTAGCTCTGACTCCTGTCTCTTCCTCAGTGACACTGTCTCTAAACCATACAGCATGGCCGGTCTCACCACTGTCCTGTACACCTTCCCCTTGATTCTCGCTGATATTTTCCTATCACACAGAACTCCCGACACCTTTCTTCACCCATTCCAAACTGCCTGCACTCGCTTCTTTACCTCTTCAAGTTGTATCCTAAATATTGGAGAAAAAACAAGTATTTTTGCTGCAACACAAACAAAGAAACTCAGAAATCCTGAAGGAACAGATTGTTTCATGCTCAAATCTTTTTATAGATTTGCTTGTGAAGAAATGAACTTTTCAGAACATGAGCACATCCAGTACATCCAGACAAAATCATTTGTTGAAATTTTTTGAAAAATCACATTTTACAGATCAATGCTCTGGGCTCTGAGCGAACCGTTCCATTAAATCATTAAATCCCTGGAGGATTTACAGAACGTATGTAAATTTAGCTTACGGTTCATGCGTGGTTCATCTGTGGCATCATCTTGTCAACAGCCTCGTAAAGAATGCAATGTGGACAGACTTTATGAGATATCGTCACGGAGATACTTTACGGCATGGTAATTACAGCAGGCCACATGGACACGTCGTATATCGTAACGTCTGCGGCGTGGCTCGCTGTGAGGCATAACATCTGAAAAACTTTCAGGTGAATATTCTACTGGAATTTTTTTCATTGAAATGACAAAAAAAAATGTATTTAACTTTTTTGTGTGTGTGAGAGACATATCTGCCGCTCCTCCACCAGAAGAATTAAACCCTTCTGTTCCTAAGAATTCCAGATAAACAACTCAGTTGTGTATCAAAAATATTTCCAGATGCTGCTTTTCTTTTTCGTATATTCTCCATGTGGATTTATAGAATAAGTGCTTCAGTATTGGAATATCTCAAACAGTTAAACATTTCATCAAACCTGAATTAATCCCACTCTCAGCTCTGCGTGGTTTCTGTACAGAGAGCGCTACAGTAAATTACATCCAGGAAGTTTACTGATGCACTTTCTGGACTCTAAATCTTAGGACATGTGCTGAGTAATGCTCTAACTTATTGCCCTGTTACACTATCTGGACTTGTTTTATTAATAGCTTGCTTAAGGAAAGAGGAAATTGCTTGTGGCTCAGAGGCTCTGAGTGCCTGCTGCAAAGCTGTACATCAGAAGAACCGGGTTGGAAGACAGAACCGCTCCTCTCAGGACCTGGCAATGTTCCTGTCACTGTGCTTGCACATGTTGTCAGCTCGATCGGCTCGTCATTGGTGGCCGTATGACGTTGCCATGGTGTTTTAAGGAAGTTTGCGGCTTACCTAGCAACACCAATCAGGACGCAGGAAGCGGTGGAAGTAAATACAGAAGGAAGGCGGTGGTTCCGGAAGGTGCCACCCTGGAGCCTGGCGCTAGTTCTGTGCCCAGATGGCAGGAGAGCAGCAGAAGCAACACAGCCAAGCCACACTGAAAGCCACCTGGGATGTGTTTGTGTGTGAAGAGGATTATGGGACACAGGAGGCGCTTTAAGGACAAGGAGTTCTTACTTGGATTCACTGTCACTCCTCTCACTTTAGACAGAAACCTATATATAAACCTATATATATATATATATATATATATATATATATATATATATATATATATATATATATATATATATATATATATATATAACAAAAACTACTTACTTCCTCTACACTCAAAAACTATACAGCAAACTTACAGGAAACCAAAAGACAGAAATAATGATAATATTTACTCTGATTACAGTCCTAAGCAGCAGAAAAATATATAAAGTGACTTGGTTAAATGGTACCTTTGCTAAATAACACCTTTGTTGTGCCGCGGAGTTCGTGCACACCACCATATTGGATCAAATTCCCGAGACAAGCATGCTATTATCCCGTGTGTTTAGTGTGGGATGAGTTTCTTCCTTCCAGAGTTACAAACTGTAGCTGGCTAATGATAGACTTGTGCTGCTGTTACTGCTTTTATTGTACTGAACTATTGCACTTTCTAAACAGAACCTCAAACCTTCAGCACTGTGTATTTTTTCGATGTCGTTCACTACATTTTTATTTTTGGTGATGTTTGTTAGTTGTAGGACATTTCAACAGATTTCATGATACTTACAATATTTTCTGTTCTGTATCATATTTAAGCCACAGTTTGTATCCAGCTGCTCTTCAGTCTATAACTGTCTAGAGCTGCATCCTAAATGACACACTATTAAACACTACACACTTACACTACGCACTATGTACTCTAGCATCTAGTGTATGAATGTTAGAAGGGTCGTTCAGTAGCTTTAACAGAATATGGAATTTTTAAGAGGTCAAAAAAAAATAAAATCATACAAGGTGGGATCATTTAAAAGACATTTGTAAGATGACTTGTCCACTGGAATGTTGTCGGCCATCTTGAAATTTATTCTCATCCAGCATCTACGTCCCTGCCCCTTTTCTGCTATAATACTGCCGTTTCATGAAGTGTCCACACTTAAATAAGTGAATCATCCAGGTTCTTGAAGTGCACTTCTTCTAGTTCTTGAAGTTTTCAGTGTAAACACATGACTCACTATTTTTACCACATAGTAAGTAGAATAGTGTGCAGCTTCTATGAAAACAAGCCCACTGCTACCAAATCCCTGGTTCCTATGGTGACAACCACCATGTGATTTTAGTCCGTTTTTGGGTTCTGACTCCACCGCCTGTTCCACCATTTGCTTGTTACTTGACTGTGTGGACCTGTTAGTTTGCACTTTTATTCCCCGGTGTACCTGTGAAACTTTGCTCATTCGTGTAGGTGAGTTTAATCATGAGTGCGTCTTGTCATGCCTGTTACTTGACCCCAGCACACTGATACTGACTTGTCCCTAATTCTATGCCTGTGATGATGACACGTCCTGAAGCAATTGTACGGACATGAAGAAGTGTGAATATGTTTATTTCAGCGTCATGTTACAGCCATGAGTGGAGATATTGACTGAACTGGTCTTCATCTGGCTCAAATAATAAAACCAGTTCAATCAAATGAAGCTGTGATGATGGTTTTGTTTTTTTCTGTAATACTTCCTCAGGACTGATCGTTTCTACATGTCAGAGATCTTATCCATTCAATCCATCAGGCCTGATAAATGCCTCGCCTTGTACCGTACCTCGCCAAGCCCGCAGACCCGCTGCATAATCACACACTGCCTTGTGGTCTGTATTTTTCCAGTTTATCCTACAGCTAGAGTTATTTCTAAAATTCCTTCCTTGATGTTTGCTGTGGCTTGAAACTACTGTTAGCGTTAGCATGCTGTAAACTCTAAAGGTCAGCTGTGTGAATTGATGCTGCTGTTTTATATTGTGTTTTAAATTACTGCTGTTCTTTGACAGTTTCACAATTTCACAGCACTTACCTCAGCTTAATTACCTAATAATGGTTTTAATTATGTACCACAAGTCAGGCAATTCTTTAATCTTTTATAGATGAAATAATCCAGAATAATGAAGGGTCTTATTTACTGAAAAGCAGAGTGATTTGCCCAAATTCTGTTTTATCAATGAACATTTTTGCCTGTTAACGCCCATCTCTGAAACAAGATGCTTCCTGTTTCCTTTTATGTTTATAACAGCTATAAAAGTCGTTCCCTCTCCAGCCTCTCTTGTCACGTGATTAAGAAACCAAAATTTACTGGAGACACTGGAGACTCCTTCTATAAATATTACATAACATCTGAAAATTGTATCACCATATTATACATAGATTTTTTTTTTATTAAACAACACTCTAAAATACTTTTTACTTTATGGGAAGCACCGCCCTGTTACTAAGTCCCTGTTGCTATAGAAGCACTAACATGTTAGAACCAGAGCATTCCCCTAAAACTGTTTGGCTCTAAAAAGATTATGTGTAAGTTTTTATTTAGTATAAATACCCACATTGATCAGCATACAGTTTTCTCAAATAAAAGCTGTGTGTTTACTAGAGCAGTGATTTTCAACCACTGTGTGCCATGAGAAATCGCAATGTGTGCCGTGGAAAATTATCCAATTACACTTAATTGGTCCAAAAAAAATAATTATTTAGTTTCTGAAAATAATTTGCCATTGTGGAGCACTCGTGCCTGCAATGTAGTGACTGGCAGAGTAATGGACATGCTCCTCCACCTTAGTAGGTAGCGCAATGATGAACATGTTAATTCATAACAATATAATTAATTATGCATGCGACAGGTAGCGGTGACGGCACTGGATAAATATTTGAAAAGGAAAAGTGCCCAGGTGAAGGCCCTGAGCATGAGTGGTGGCCAAAAGAAAGCGAAAACAGTGAGCTTGAGGCAATACAATGAAAGTTATCTTTCGTTTGGATTTACTTTTATCGGGGTCTGACTGCACCGACTCCATTATGCTTGGTGTGTGGGGAAAAGTTATCCAACAGTGCCATGGTCCCCAGCAAGCTTAAACAACATCTCCAAATGAAACACCCTTCACTTCAAAACAAGAACGCAGATTATTGTGTACGTTTGCATGAAAACACTAAGATACAGGCAACTTTAATTAACAAAATACACAAAAGTGAATGAGAGAGCTCTCGAAGCTAGCTACCTAGTAGCTATATGAGATGCTCGGCCCTGATGCAGTTAAAGAAATAGCTAAAGTCCCTTTCTCAGATAACACAGATGCATTGATGACATGTCTGCAGACATCAAAAGTGCTGTTTTGGAAAAGATATGCATCAGTGGGAAATTTGCATTGCAACTTGATGAGTCTACAGATATTCATGGACATTCTCAGTTCTTGGCCAATGTGCGTTTTGTGGATGGAGATGCCATAAGAGAAAACCTCCTATTTTGCAAGGAATTGCCAGAAAAAACAACAGGAGAGGAAATTTTTCGGGTCACGTAAGAATATTTTGAACAAGGAGGACTTCAGTGGGAAAACTGCATGAGTGTCTGCACTGATGGAGCACCAAAGGCTTCGTCAACAGAGTGAAAGTGAGAAACCTGGATGTTATTTTTACGCACTGTTTTTTGCACCATGAGGCACGGAGTTCCCCATTCTATTTTTATATTTCGATCTTGCTCCCATTTTCCACAACATATCTATGTGAGCTGAGCTTTTTAAGCATGACTGCTATAAAAATTAAAAACAGAGACTGAGAGCTGTGGAGCAAGAGGTTAGTGTGTGCCTTTCTTAAATACCTGCCAGGATATCAGCTTTGTGTTCATCTAAGCAGTCCCAGGTTTCACAATGAGTGAGTGTAAACAAATTGAGAGATTAAATTGTCATTATATATACTGTGGCTACAGTGTGTCATTTTGTAAAAAATTTAGGTTGGTGGTGTGCCGTGGGATGTTTTTAATGTAAAAAATGTGCCGTGGCTCAAAGAAGGTTGAAAAACGCTGTACTAGAGGTATCTAAGGAAAAGCATCAGGGCAAAAAGTATAGGCTAGACATGTCACTTTCAGTCTAAACCCATAATTAGCTGCCCTCTCTCCCATCACTAATGTGCAATCCTCTGACAGGAAGTTTGTACAACAGTGCAGCTTTTAGATCTGTAATATTCAACATCTCCCTTTTTATCAGCAGAACTTTATATTATTTAAATCATGAAGCACTTCAGATTATTTTTCTTTCTCATTTCTGTCTCTTTTTTTATTTCTCTGTCATTTTCTCTCCTGCCAATTCTGACAAATCAGTGAGCTCTTCACCAGGATACGCCAGCTAGAAACCATAAAGAGCTATCCGCCCTCTTCCACATACATGAGCCCACAGACATGGCAACAATTGGCTGAGGATGGTGTGATTGACAGGGGAAAGAGAGTATGCACCTCCCACCCTGAGATTTTGCTTCTGCTTCTGGATTTTTTCCAGAACATTGAGCATTAGCTAAAATTATTTAATGTGGAAACAAATCTTACACAATCTACATTTATCTGTCATAATAGCTGTCAGGACTGGTTCCACATCCACTGATCCAAAAGCCAACGCTACTTCGTCCCGATCCGATTCTAATCTGAACTTTGATACTCGCAAACTTACCTGACTTCCTGCTTCCTGGTTTCTCCTGAAATTTTGTGTTTTTTATTTTAATTTTGTATTTAATACTCTAGCACGTTTTGATCATGATTCTGCCTCCATTTGGATTCTTAATGAAGATTATGTTTATATCCAGGTGATAATATTTTTCCGTTGTGGTAAAAATCTTGGCTGTCATGTGCGTCTTTGTGGTTCTGTGTTCTTGTGTGGAAAAAGTGAGATTTTCAGAACAATCTTCTTTTGTTGTTTGGATGTTGGCAGGCAATGGCGAAGATATTTTGGATGCCACCCACTCTTGTGTGACCTTTACTCCCTTTTTCTTGGTTATGAGTGTGAGTGCAGTATGGATGCTGCATTTCCAGATTTCACTGCTAGTTAGAGAATTTCATGGGTTCACGTCAGGACATCCGTTTTGTCCAGCAATCTCATCTGAAACGGCTCTCACTGATGAAGTGCTCTGCAGTTGCTCTTGATCTTTCGAAAGTGTCGTTAGTTAGAAGCCGCAATCTGCTTGTCGGATATTTCTCCTGTATAAACCCCTATATTTCATATTAACACTGCTCCCAGTCTTCATGGAGTTCTTCTTGGTGTAGATTCTACAAGATGTTAGAAACCTATCTTTAGCTTTTAGGCTCCATGTTGATATGATTATATCACATAATAGCTACAGGTTCATGTGCTCTGTTGGACTCAGATGTTCACCTGGAACCAGTTTGATGATTTTAAGACATTCTGTGTTATTCTTGTGGCTTTAAGTGGAAAAACAGTCAACAACAATACTCTGTTATGCTTAGATGGTATTAAGAGGCCCGATGTGTTGCAAGAAAACATTCCTCACACCATTACACCACCACCATCACCATCAGCCTGTAATGTTCACACAAGGCCGGTTGGATCTCTGGACTCGTGGTGATG
Source organism: Hemibagrus guttatus (assembly GCA_033459395.1). Taxonomy (NCBI): domain Eukaryota; kingdom Metazoa; phylum Chordata; class Actinopteri; order Siluriformes; family Bagridae; genus Hemibagrus; species Hemibagrus guttatus. The sequence goes on along the minus strand of JAUCMX010000014.1, from coordinate 16,803,452 downwards.
ATGCCAAATATCGGACCTGACCATCTGCAGAAACTGAGATTCCTCACATTCTTGTTCTTGGCTTACAGGAATAGAGCCTGATGTCGTCTTCTGTTGTTGTATCTGATCCGCCTAAGGGTTTGAGGCGAGTGTTTGCAGGGAGAGTGTTTATTTAAGTTATCAAACCACTCTGGCCATTCTCCTGCATTCTCCTGAAGAAAATCCCAGGATTTTCTGAAACACTTACACCAGCCAATTCTGGCACCACCAACCACTCCACCATCACACTGACACCATCTGCCCCTGACCTTCTAACATCTGAAGCAAGACCATGTTCTTCTCATTTTACCTTACTCTGAAGCAAATCCATCATTTAAATCCCAAATCTCCTTCTGTATAACTGTTTATGATTCCAACAGCCTACGATACTGCTGTTAGCCACCGTGCTTCTCCTTTGAGCAGCGATTATACAGACTCTTAATGTAAACATTATGTGCAGCTCTGTCTTGTTGGAATATTCGTCAGAAACAATAGACCGAAACGGAAGACAATGGCTCAGTTATATGGATTCATTTAAAGAATATGAATTGAATATCACATAAAATGTGTATCCAAGTGAAATATCACTTGTTCGCATTCCAATATAATGACCTTCAAGTGGTTTGAGTAAAGCTGATTATTGCTAGTAATTTATAAATCTATTAAAAAACTCATTACTTATTAATGTGTCTTGCGTTCTTCCTATAGCGCTCGACTTTGCCGTGTCGCAGGTCGGACTGTAAGGCTTTGTGTTGTGCGTTTAATTCGAGTGTATTGTTGCAGAATGGAGTGGTGTGTGTCGGCCTGCTAGTCAGCATCGTTGAAGAAACAATAGAATAACTGACACTGAGGAAGGCTTCCAGCCAAAGCTGATAAAGAAAGAGTGAGAGCATTTAATCAGAGAAACTGGGCATTTAATCATTAAACATTACATAATAAAACAGTCAGAGCTTTCTGAGAATAAAACGCTAATGTACAGATATTTAATGTTCTTTTGTGTGTGAAATCCTTCAATACTTCTACATTATATATTCTTTTCATTTTTGTCTTTGAACAATAAATTGCAAAATAAGACATCATAGTGTATAGAACCTCTTACATACTGCATGTGTGCCCACTTTTTCCTAATATTTGTTTATATTTTTCAGTTTTTTTTAATGTTAATTTGAGATTTCAGACCTGCTTTATTACATATTGAACTTTAAAAAAAAAAAAGAAAAAAAAAAAGATATTTATCATCATGTGGTGCAACCAATCATTTCAGTACTACAGAACTGATTTTAAATAAAACATAACTCATCTAAATCCTGTGGCTCCTGTGTTAATCACTGAAAAGATATTTTTAATACTAATCTTGTTCATTTTCAAAATCAGTAAAATCAGTAATATATATACAAATGTATATGAATTAGGAGGCTGGACATAAAGGCTGGACATAAATATACTGTACGTTCATCACTGTTATTCACAGAAATACATAAATAATGAATCTTTTTCTATCTATGTTACTGCAAATGTCAAAACTGTCAGCATATTAAGAAATTTTATTATTTTGAGGGTCACACCACATGATCATTTGTAAAACTGTGCCTTACATTTGCATGATTTTGTGTAAATGTGTGCTCCACATTCCAAATGATGATTTTTTTTTTTAAAGGTTTTATTTTATGCTTGATTTTTAGCATTTTGACCCATGTATTTTACATGAAGCTACATGACATAAAACTATTTATTAACAAAAGAAAAAAACACAACATACAGTAACTATGCTAGCATGTTAAAATTTAATGCTTTTGCTCCCTGGTGCATAATTTCCCTCCATATCCTCACAGATTCAGCATCACCCAGATGATTCATGCTGGTGACAGATGTGGCAAGATCACACATCTGGTGCAGCACATCTGGTACTGCTTAAAGGTGGTTCTACTTGTGTGAAAATCAGTACCAGTAACCAGATATTCTGCATTGATGCGCTATATATATTCTTTAAATAAATATTTATATAAACAAATGTGTAGTAATATCAGGATCTTATTTACTTGTTTGTTTGTTTGTTTGTTTGCACTGCAGAGTGTGGGGTCTGGATGCCTGCATGTGTTATATTTTAATGAAACAATGCATGACGGATCATGATATATACGAATATAATGCTCATTACGGAAGGGGTCTCTAGCGTGTTATTCAATTTTTTTTTTTTTTTAATAAACACCGAAAAACATCATTAAGGATTGCTCCAAGTCTGCTCCAGAAAAACTGATATTTTCTGCACAGTTCCTGTAGAAGAGTTTTCAGAGAAATCATCAAGCTCGACTCCAAGACTCCAGAAAGGAGGACAAGCAAATATGTCAATATTTATCACATTCTCACAAATGTTTTCTTCTCTCCTCTGCACAGGCCCATACCAGCACCCCAGCTACAGTGGAGGAAGTGGAGACCACAGTCACGAGTCCATCTCCTGCTTCCGATGCGGTGACATATGCAAAGGAGAAGTGGTGCGCGTGCAGAATGTCCACTTTCACGTGAAGTGTTTCACCTGCCAGGGTATGGAGCACTACTCTTCCTTCACCAAATCCCACTTAATATATGATAGAGAAGATTGTAGACAGACAACGATCTGTAGTCCGACGTACCACAAATCTGGCCATTGCTGATCTGCTACATGAGTCTCTGATAGATCGCGGTACCCGAGCAGCCAGTGCAATCCCATAATGCAATTATTCTGAGGACCCGTCACTTGTGACATGTTAATAAAGAAGTTCTGTACGGTTTCGGCACTGCACTGAGTCATGCATGAAATCGTTTTTTTCTTTACAAACAAACAAACAAATAAACAAAAAAACCCTCCATGAGTGTGGTGTAAGACTGGAAGACTGAATGTTACTCATCAGCATAATGACAAGATGTCAAAATGCACAAAAACCATGAAGGCTACACGTGATCCGTTTATATTTTTGCACGGTTTCCAACATCATCAACGTCACGGATCTTCCAGCAGATTTAACAGGTTCTTTCTGTATGAAAGTTCTTCGTGTTACATCAAATCTACCAGAAATACTACCAAAAAGCTCTGGAATGTTCCAGAAGGTTCCAAAACTCCAAGCATTTATGCATGCGATTAAAGGAATAACGCCACATGATGTTTGATGTGAACCGTAGATGAAACCTGTATCCGCGTGATTTCATGCATCGCACTGATGCTACATGACTGTGCAAGTATACAGGTGTGTCTAATAAAGTGACCAGTGAGTGTTTATCTAAAGGAGCTGTAATGCTTTACTCTCGCTACAGTTAGTCAATAGACACAAATCGTGTCCCAAATGATGCACTAGTACACACTACACACTTCCACTACGCTAGCGTCTAGCATATGAACGTTAGAAGGGTCGTAACGTCTCAAATGAAACGTTAACTTTTTTTTAAGAGGAAGTTGAAGCTGTTCACGTGACGCCTCTAAATTAGCTTTAGCAGAATACTGAATTTTTAAAATGTTAAATAAATCACATGGAATCATTTGAAAGACGTTTGTAAGGCGACTCATCCGCCATCTTGAAATTTTTTTCTCATCCAGCATCAGTGCCTGGTAGCTCCGCCCCTTTTCTGCTACATAAGCAAAGCTGCAAGTGTCGAGTGCATGAAGTGTCCAACATTCCATACTTCCACACTAAGTGAATCATCTGGGTTCTTCTTACTGGAACACACTACTCACACTTTTATACTACACCCTTGGTACAAAAGTGCCTAAGTGTGTGATTTGGGACACAGCTACAGTGTTGTTTATTTGATCTGATCATCAGTTGGTGAAAATGTACAAAGGATTTTGGATTCAATAATCAGAAGGACTTGAGGGACAGTTAGCCAAGTCCCTGAGAGAGAAAAAAATTAAATGCATAAAAAATTAGAATGAACATTCTGGTGGGAATAAATAAATAAATAAATAAATAATGGATCCTAAGCAGCTTGAGAAACACTGAGATGTCACGTCTCTGAGCTCTTGTGTTTCTCTCAGCCTCCAGTTTACCTGAGTCGCTTTTTCTCTCGGCAAAAAGGCTGCTTTCATTAGGGCAGAGTAATTACTTAAAGCTATTGATCCAGTTGTTTTAACAGCTGTACAATCTTTTGTCCTCAGTGAACAATCCTTTCAGGTTAAAAAAAAATCCCTGAAGAAATGAGCACTGACGAATTACATTTGCATAACGCTGACCGGCTGCTGTTCACCTTCCTTATTTATTAGTGTCACTAGAATTTCTGGATGAAATCTGCCTTTAAATCAGCTCAAGTCAAGAGTTCATACATCATCGTACGCTCGGTCTGGTGCCTCCGCAGTGCACAAAAGCACAGCTGTTTGTGGAAGACAGAACACTATTGTCGGCTCAGACGAGGAAGCAAACCCAGGACCGAGTCGCAGAACAAGTGACTACTGCGGCTGTGATTAAACAACGGCGTTTCAGAGCCTTGTGCAGAATTTCCAGCTATAAATTCACAATTGTTTCCACCAAGTGCTTGGGAGGGTTTTTTTTCTCCGCTCCCTCCCCCTCAAGGCTGCAGGACGAGAGGTTAGCAGAAAGACCCAAAGATTCGATGTAGGAGGAGAAAGAATCTTCCAGGGTGATAATGATCAGACAATTATCTCAGAAATAAAAAAAATAGAAGGATAATGGTGAGTCCGTATCGTCATGGAAAACCCGTGAGGATTGCTGCTCTGACCGGTCGTGTCACATGGCTGAAATCGCTAATTAATCCTTGTCTTGTCTCATTTATTATTAATGCACCAGATTGCGGTTCCAGTTCAGTTGACGCCAAAAAGATGGATCGGTTTCCATAAGCTGAACTGAAGAACGTCTGACGTTTTGTTTATCTTAATATTGCAGTCCTGAAGAGCAGAACTGATTGAAAGTCTCTCTCTCTCTCTCTCTCTCTCTCTCTCTTTCTCTCTCTCTCTCTTACTCACTCATTCTCTGTTTTTCCCGCTCCCTCTTTCTCTTTCTCTCACTTTCTCACACTCACACACACTCTCTCACTCTTTCTTCTCTCTCACACACTTTCTTTCTCTCTCTCTCTCTCTCTCTCTCTCTCTCTCTCTCTCTAAATCTCATTTTCTCTCTCACTTTTTCTATCTCACTCAATCCCTCTCCTTTTTGCTCTTTCTCTCACTCTCTCACACACATACTCTCTATCTCACTTTCTTCTCTCTCTCACTCTCTTTCACACACACTCTTTCTCACTCTTTCTTCTCTCTCTCTCTCTCTCTCTCTCTCTCTCTCTCTCACTTTTTCTCACACACACTCCCAATCTAAGTTTCTCTCCCACTTTCTCTCTCTCTCACTCATTCTCTCTCTTTTTCCCTATTTCTCTTTCTCTCACTCTCTCACACACTCTCGCCCTCTCTCCCTCTTTCTTTTTCTCACATGCTTTCTTCTCTCTCTCTCTCTCTCTCTCTCTCTCTCTCTCTCTCTCCCTCTCTCTCTGTCTCTCTCTCAGAGACATATTCCTTCTCTTCATGGCTCGTGCCTGAGCATTTGCTCTTCCATCTGAGACAGATCAATAAATGTGGCTCAACTCATCCAGACTGTTAGATGAAGTAGGCCAATGTCGTGTGATGGGAAAGAAAATACTGACCCAACACTTACTGTCTTGTTTTTAATAGCTCAGGGAAATCCTCAGGGCTTCTTCACTCCTTTCTTATATTATTGAGTCAAGGTGCTGACAGTGGGGCTTTATTCAACTGGTTACAAATGAATCATTCAGATTTTATAAAACGTCCAGAGGATCACTGACTCATTTAAGAAATTCAGTTCAGATCCTACGAGTGTTTCTGAATTCATGTAGATCTGACTGAGTAACATGAACCCTCGAGCAAATCGTTTTGTATTTATGATGTTAATTAATGAAATATTAAATATGGAAAGAAACACAATGATAAAAAACACGCTGAGGCAAATGCATTAATTAAGATAAACACACTAAAAAAATTATTTAAACAATATCTAACAAATATACAGGCACGGTGGCTTGGTGGTTAGCACTTTTGCCTCACACCTCCAGGGTTGGGGGTTTGATTCCCGCATCCGCCGTGTGTGTGGAGTTTGCATGTTCTCCCCGTGCCTTGGGGGTTGCTTCCGGGTACTCCGGTTTCCTCCCCCAGTCCAAAGACATGCATTGTAGGTTGATTGGCATCTATAAATTGTCTGTAGTGTGTGAGTGAATGAGAGTGTGTGTGTGCCCTGTGATGGGTTGGCACTCCGTCCAGGGTGTATCCTGCCTTGATGCCCAATGACGACTCCCCGTGACCTGAGAGTAGATCGGATAAGCGGTAGACAATGAATGAATAATAAATATACAACCTTCAAATGTTTTTACTGTATAAATCGTAGGGTCTTCTTTTTTTATCTTAGCAGATAATTTTGCTTCTTTTTAGAAACAAATGCTTTAAAATAAGCAGAATTATTAATAGTGTCAACTCCCCATTCCCCCCCCCTCCATCCAATTCAAACCGTTTTCACACATTTTCACTTCATTTAATTCACACCTGTTTTATTTTTTCGTCCAGATTTTGGTCTGTTCATGTGTCGTCACGAGGCTCAGTAATATTTTAATAGTCATATCTAAAAAATATCTAGTCATATCTCAAAATAACACATTTCTTTTCACCATTTTGCTCTTGCTCTCAGTTCTCTGTGAGATTTCCTTATATGGAGATTTGTGGGCGTCACCGAATGCAAATGAGCCGTGAAACATTTCCTACAAAATTGCTGCATGAAGCCCGTTGAGAGAGTAACGATATAAAAATATGAACGTGTTTCAGACTCTTCTCATTCTTGATCATCGTTCTGTTCTGTGAGTGTGAAGTAAATCTGCTGTTAAATCTTCTGTTGTCAGGATTTTATTCATTACAGTCAAACTTATGTAAATCAATTCAGAAACAATTTGTTACCTCGACAGTTGAAGGATATAAACTAGGGCTCTCTCGCTCTCTCTCTCTCTTTCTGTCTCCCTGCCACGCTGTCTCTCTCTCTTTCTTGCTCTCTCTGTCTCTATCTCTCTCTCTCTCTCTCTCTCTCTCTCTCACACACACACACACACACTCACACAGACACAGTTTGTCTCTTTGTCCCTGTCTCTCTCTTCCTCTCTCTGTCTTGCTGTCTCAAGAAGGAGACTGTCTGCCTATCTATCTCTATCTGCCTTTTTCTCTCTCTGATTGTCTGTCTGTGTCTCTTTCTTTTGGTCTCTCTCTCTATGCCTGTCTCTCTCCTTCTCTCTCCTTCCGTCTCTCCCTCTCCCTCTCCCTCTCCCTCTCCCTCTCCCTCTCCCTCTCCTCTCCTCTCCCTCTCCCTCTCCCTCTCCCTCTCCCTCTCTCTCTCTCTCTCTCTCTCTGTTCCACATCCTGGAGCTGTTTAATTGTTCTGAATAACGCATTCTCAAACATTTCTCCATCCAGGGGGACTAAGATTAATTTCTTTGACACCCTTAGTACATTTATGTAATGAAAATAACCCAACGAATATTGATATAATAATATTAGGCTCATTATTTGATCCTATGTGTATAATAACTTTCTGGCTATTAACTGGAGCCATGGAGCTTTTTATTTCTGAACTTTCCATCAAAAGAACAAATTAATTCCCAGATAACCTGAAGAACATGTCTGTTATTATAGAGGATGCGTTTATGGATCTCACTTCTCTAGACTTTCTATCATCTCTCTCTCTCTCTCTCTCTCTCTCTCTCTCTCTCTCTCTCTCTCTCTCTCTCTCTCTCTCCTTCCAGTAAAAGCAAACTAGTTTCAGGATAATTGTACAGCATGAAGTTAAGCAGGACACCATGCTTGTGCTTCTTAGTGTCCATGATGTTTTTATGCTGCATAAGAGAGGCATTATATACTAGATTTATATCAGTACTGTAATAAATCCAGTAATGGATGGAAGTGAGGCAGAGAGGAAGCGCTTTACGATGCCATCTCTCTCCGTTGGAATACGGGAGTGTGTGTGTGTGTGTGTGTGTGTGTGTGTGTGTGTGTGTGTGTGTGTGTGTTACTGAAAGTCAAGTTGTCAAATTACATCTCTCTCCAAGCGAGCTAAAGTCTGCATGACTGCTCTGGTTCCTGAAGCTGGATGAGAAGCTCAGGAGCAGTCAGAGGATAAAGTGAATGGAATTAAAGGAGCTTTAATGTGATGGTGAAATGTAATCATGGTGTCATGATACTGTATAGAGTATCATATCATATCATATACCATATCCTATCATTCGATATGAGCATCCTGATTCGTGTGTTTTGTGTATCGCACAGTAGAACAGGTTAAAGAAATTAGTGCGGTGGTCAGGAAGCTCAGAGCGTTCAGATATGTGGCAGTATTATCGAGCAAAACTCTGAAGGAGCTGGGGTGGAATTTTGTAGAGATCTGGCAACCCTGTACACCAGCGAAAACGCAGCCAGATTGAGAGTTTAATTACTTCTGTTCAGTTTTGTTTCAGATGAACACACAAAGAGTCCAGACGAATGTTTTAATCAATTGAAAATGGAAATCTCAAGAGTTTTACACTTGTGAAATGTGTGAGTGTAAACTCGGCTAAACAGAATCCTGGGGTTGTGTAGTTGGAGGTTACACACTGCTCCTACTTTCTCCAGGGTTAACACTGAATCCTGGCTCTTCATAATCTGACCTTTCACACTCAAACATTCCTAAACCCTGGATTATCCTTCTTCTTATTTGCATATTTGTGTCTCAACAGTCCTGATTGGATAAATCCAGCATACGGCCGCTTTAAATAACAGCTGTCTCACGCTTTCACATCAGTGAGGAAAAAAGTTCAGGTCTGTGGCTCTGCACCCGATCAGTGTTGTTCAGCTACGTCCTGGTTTTCGAGGCTGAAGTACTGTTAGCTGTCTGATTGGGTGTCTGTTACTAAACAACAAGCCGTAACATTGTAACAGCGCATGGTTTCACACAGTACAGGTTCGCCTCCATGATGTGGAGTTTACACTGTAAAAGCTTCAGAGCAGAGTTTCATAACCCCGGGGGAAAAGACATGCTTCTAAATTTAGAACAACGAGAACCCACGGATCAGATCAGCATGAAAAACCCCCTAATTCAGTCTTAGTTTAGTTCAGAGTCATAGTCATGAGACACAAGAGAAGGTCTCTTCATTTAAGTGAAGCTCGACCAGATTAAACAGGATTAAAGTGTATTTGCTTGATTGACAGATCTGCTTTTTAAAAGACATTATAACCAACAGATCTCCTGCTGTAATATTCAACTTGTTAGAACTCGACAAAACACACGAGTGATGTGACAGCGAGGAACATCGGTCTGAAAGACTGGATCTTTTAGATATTGTATATTTAAGTGGATGTAAAAAGTGCTTGCAGAAATATTCCAACACTCCTTTCATCTTTACTGGCTTGTGATTAGTGAAAGCCTTTTAAAACCAGCCAAACCTCAACGCCTATTAAGTGTATTGACAAGAAGTACTCTCCGTTTCTGAGTCCTGGTTTCAGATAGCATCTTGTGCAGATTCAGACGTCCGGTCAACAATCGCTAGTCTGTTGAGACCAAACACACGGACATTAGTAATAATTCACACGAGTTAACGTTAGTGATCACGAAAATAACTCCAGTGTGTGAAAATAAATCTAAAAGTCGAAATGTTCTAGATCTGAGGAACAGTAAACTAACCAAGCAAGCTATGCTTACATGAACTCCACCTCCACAGTATATACAGAAGGCTAATATTTGTTAGCTAGCTAAATTAGCCAAATGTTATTAGGGTTTCAGTAGCATGCAAGTTTCATCAGCTAGTTAGCGCATGTTTATTTGAATCCTTAGCTTTGCCTGTAGACCGTAGCAGCACTTAGATATGATGGTATGATATTTATGTTAGAATTAACACGACACGCTATCGCTTGCTGCTGAACATTGACATGTTGAAGGTTGGAGGAAAACTTCCTGAGTGTTACACTCGAGAAAGCTTCACGTTGTCAACGATTTTCCTTTATTATATCTAAATTATGTGGCATGTCCGTTTGTCCCTGTGAATGGAAACGATATTAGAGCTAGATCTAGAGCGTTCGTTTAAACCCAGATGATCATATAGAGATGTTGTTTATACACAGAAACGAAGGCAAGTTTTGTGATTTGAGAATTCACACAAAAAGCTGTGGTAAAAAAAATGGTTTAAAATGGTACTTTTTTTTTTTCCTTTCTCAAAATAAGCTGGTGTGTGCTGCTGGGTCTCGGAGGCTTCCAGGCATGCTGGAGCATGTTGCATTAACACTTACGCTATGTTTTGTTTTTGTCAAGATTCTTCTTTAGGAAGCCAGTTAACAGCTTGACAGCTGTTTGACGATCCTGGAACTCTGGTTTCTCTTAAATGTCGCAACACTAAAGCTGTAATTATCTCCTGTAAATCCCACGACATCACCACCATCTTCTTATAAACACTCTTTATTGCGTAAGAACCTGAGATTCCTATGGGACATTCCTATGATATACTTGGTTTATTGTCAAGAAAATCATTAATTATATGTAGATTAGGCATTTATTTTTTCCTCCTTGATCCCACCCCTTTTTCCTCCCATTTACTCAAAACTCCACCCCTTAGAACCTACGATGGTGAACTATGCCACTAGTGAGCATTAGTGACCTCGTGGGCTGTTTATTTATTAAATCTGTGTCCAGCTCCACCCCATTAAAATGACTGCATCTGGTTTTATTGAGCTTTTATTTTTTTATTTTATTTGTTTTATTTTTTGTGAAAATGTGGGCGGTCCTTGGGGCGTGTCTGTTAAAAACCAAAAGCAGATCATCATGGATGGCTTACAGTGTTTCAAGGCTATGCTGAAGCTATGGTTTAAACCAAACCAAATTCTACATATTTTCCAGGTTATTTATACAAGTAAGGATAAATATCATCTACTGCAGCTTTAACGAATTCTGAAGTTTGGTTCTTGTTGTAACTTTTGAGCAGAATAACAGAATCGGTCGTGTTCTCCTGTGAGAATTGTGACAGGAATTAGCCTCGTAGCTCACGCACTCAATATCATTTGCGTCGCCAGGTTGTTGAAATGTCAGCGTGGTATTTGATTCCTGCTGACAGAAGCAAAATAAAGTATGTTTTAGGGGTGCGTGTGTGTGTGTGTGTGTGTGTGTGTGGGGGGGGGGGGGACATGTAATTAAATCTTTTTGGGGACCAGATGTTGCTATGAGGACAGCAATATCTGACAGGTTTGACCTTGTGGAGACATGTGGCTGGTCCCTGTGAAGAAAACTGGATTTTTTTTAATTTATTTTTGTTTTTTTATACTGTTATCATTTGTAAGTTTATAATTTAGTCACAAGCATGCGTGTGTTTTTTCCTGAGTTCCTGTGCTGAGCAAATTTTCCTTCTCATCAGTCTAAGGGGGGGTCTATTATCACCCCTGACTGCACTCAGAGACGTCCTTCTGTCCTACTTGAGCAGATCCTTTTGGTCATCCGTTACTCTGACACACACACACACACACACACACAAACACAGAGAGAGAGAGTAGTAGCTGTGTTTTGTATTCAGCTCCAGTATTCTGCTCTCTCACTGCACAAGCTATCGATTCAGACGCCGTGTTCAACACATCACAAGACACTTTACACGTCTGAATGGTTTTACATGCCTGCACTCAGAATATGTACTAAACACATCACACACCTTTCATCTTAATGAGCGAAGTATATTGCTGTCCACTGGCAGCCTAAAGCGCTGAGTTATAAATATTTAATTAGCCTCTGATGTATCGTGCTAGTCGCTAACTCGTTCCATGACCCAGGATTAGCTGCAGAAACATAAAACTATGCCATGAAAGCACATATGAAAACGTCACTCAGATTGAAATTACACGTTTTTATTGTTTTGTGTGAATCAAAACTCAGTGTGTGTTCGACTCCTGGGAAGTTGGGAAGTCGAGTTGGGAAGTCGTAATTGCAACATCAGGTGAGTTCAAGTCACTTCGCTGAGTGTGTGTGTGTGTGTGTGTGTGTGTGTGTGTGTGTGTGTGTGTGTGTGTGTGTGTGTGTGTGTGTGTGTGTGTTTTATTTTGATACAGTAAGTGAAAAAAGTAATAGCCAGGATTTGCTAGCTATTAGCAAATAAAAAAGCCAGACACTTGTGCAACAAGGTTTTATATACAGACAAATTTAAAACTGTGCAAAAAATATTTGTAAACAAACAAAAAAACAACAAAGGCTAAAACAAGTGACTATTTAAAGCTCAATTTAAAACTTTAACACTTTTTCACATAAGTGAATATTTCACAAAAGATCTTATATCCGTTTCTCCAACTTTCAGTGGGTAAAATCAGCCAATCAGATACTATGAACTGAAATGAGACGATTTCTAATATTAAATGTGCTTCAGAAATCTTTGTGTATGTGTGTGTGTGTATGTGTGTGTGTGTGTGTCTGTGTGTGTGTGTAGTATGTGTTTCTGTGTGTGTTTTTGGTGAGTGTGTGTGCGTTCTGTATGTTCTCACAAGGATAGTAAGACATACACGTGCGTGTGTGTGTGTGTGTGTGTGTGTGTACAGGTGCATGCCTTAGCAGGCAACCCACTTTGATTCTTTCTGTTTTTATCTCTATCACACTTGCTGACATACACTTGCTGTGTCTTACTATCCTTGTGAGGACCTTCCAGTGACGTGATTACAGTTGCATCTAATTAATGCTGTTCAATACCTAAATCTTAACCTCAGTGATGAAAAAGATATCTAGCTGTGTGTGTGTGTGTGTGTGTGTGTGTGTGTGTGTGTGTGTGTGTGTGTGTGTGTGTTTAATAAAATGCTCATAAAAGAACAAAGCTGTTTTGATTCATTGGGACCAATAAAATGTCTGTATATAGTCAGAACAATCAAATATTCCTGTCCTTGTGGGAACATTTGGTCCTCATCAGTGTATAAAAATCTGAACATACACCACACACACACCATCCTTGGACCTAGGACCTTTCACTAATATAACGATAATAATAGCTTAGTAATGCTATGCTACAACTCTAACCGTAACCACAGTAACCAAAGGGAAACTGTTTTGCTTTTCATTTTGGTCCAAAAAAAAAAGTCCAAAAGTTCTCACACGGTCCAAACTGTTAGTAGGTCCCCAAAAAGATATTAAAACATGCTCTCTCTCTCTCTCTCTCTCTCTCTCTCTCTCTCTCTCTCTCTCTCTCTCTCTCTCTCTCACACACACACACACACACTCACACACACTCACACTGAGTGAGAGAAGTGATAAAAGTAATTGTACTGCATGTCATTAACAAAGAAAGGCCGGGGAGGAGAGGAGGGCTGACCCGTCCATCTTGCTGTGCTGAATTTTAATTGTGTCTGTTGGCTGTTGATAAAATACGTAATTGACCTCGAACACACACACACACACACACGCTTTCTACACGCCTTACGATGCAGTCCCTGTCTCAGATCAGTCCGATAGAGAAGCACATGAACACACACACACATTTATTTATGGAGCTGTTGAATTATGCATGGCACCGGAAAGCGAGGCTAAACTGTGGGGCGTGCAGATGTCTGCACAGGGAGTTGAAAGCCTCTTCTCTGCGGTGACTCAGCTGGCACGGTGTCTTCTAGCATGTGTGTGTATGTGTGTAGTGCGTGTGTGTAGTGAAAGACTACTGTACTGAAAGCTGGCACAGAGTAAGGGTGTGTCGCGCACATGTTCTTAGAAAACAGGGCATTAATGGAAAAGTTTATTATATAAATAAATCACATGTGCAAGAATGAACACTTTACATTCGAAAATATATTTAAAACATTTATCTAGATATCAAATATATCATAAAATAGCTTTGAGTAAAATGTAAAGAAAGAAAATGTCATTTCTCCTGATTGAATGTCTTTGTCATGTCTCACTCCACAGTGGTGGTTAATATGAAGCTCATATGAAAGTAGACACTCAGGACTTTAAGAATTTGTAGTGTTTCATAAGCATTTCTGTTTTTCCCTAACCTACTAGAGGCATTATATTCATAGAAAAGATCCAAAAAAAAGCAAGAATGGCTATTTTTTACCACACATATGTTTCTATATGATGAAATCAAACCCATTTCTGCTCTCTGAGATGCTCCAAGTACTTAATCTAAAAAGCAGCTCAAGTTCGATCTTCAGCCACTAAAATTCTGTGTAAGGTTATCCAACACAGGGAAAAACACGTCTAAAACACACTGAAAGCCAACAGAGTCCTGACTCATTTTATATCAGACTCACAGCCTGAGCATCATTCATTTATTTATACTGATTGAAAATGTGGTGGGCACGGTGGCTTGGTGGCTTGGTGGTTAGCACGTTTGCCTCACACCTCCAGGGTTGGGGGTTTGATTCCCGCCTCCGCCGTGTGTGTGGAGTTTGCATGTTCTCCCCATGCCTTGGGGGTTTTCTCTGGGTATTCTGGTTTCCTCCCCCAGTCCAAAGACATGCATTGTAGGTTGATTGGCATCTCTAAATTGTCTGTATTGTGTGTGTGCCCTGCGATGGGTTGGCAGTCCGTCAGGGTGTATCCTGCCTTGATGCCCAATGATGCCTGAGATAGGCACAAGCTCCCCGTGACCCGGGAATAGATCGGATAAGACGTCCTGTAAGTCTATTTCCATTCTGATGGTGTAATGAAGCACAGTGTACTAATTATAAGGGTTAAAGAAAATGCTAAATCTTATTAAACTGCCTCAGTTGGTGTGCAAATCACAACACTGGCAACCCGGTCATTAACCATCCTCTCCACTGATGCACCTCTACTGAAAATGTTTATAAATGAGCATGAGGCAGCGTGATTCCTTCCCTAATAGGACACTATTTATTATCGCTTCCTAGTCGCAGTTCCTATTCTGACCACTAGCAATAATAACTCTATGGAGAAAAACAAAGCCGTTATTTAAAGTCTACAGAGTCGTGAATGACTTTAGATTGAAGTCGTGGTGCATTTAGACTGATGATGTCATTTTTAAACCAGCGTAGAGTTTTATTCAGCCACACACAGTATAGATATTTTTAGGGTTTTATTACTGTACAAATGTCTACATACAGTAAACGCAGGGTGTCAGTTACACTATAATGATGTTCCACTGCTCAGGCTGTGGCAAAAGATGGAAACGAGAGCAGCTTAACCTCTACACACACACGCACACACACACACACACACACACAGGTTTTATTAGCTTTCTAGGGACCTTCCACTACTGTAGCTAATTGCTGGAAATGATATAAATGTCATATGTACACTTCTGAAAGAAAATATTTTGCCGCTTTTAGCTTTTCAGATAAAAAAAACCACAATTTATTTAAAACGTTTTATTCTTTCATACACACACACACACACACACACACACACACACACACACACACACACACAGTGGCGTGTTCTTCAGTGCCCTGAGGGAACATGCATGCAGCAACTTGTCGGTGTGACGGGAGAAACGACGTCGGAAGGAAAAAGTGGGAGCAGAGGAACATGAGTGTGTGATGATTTCCGCCACAGTGGACTTATGGGAATTGGAAATTATCTTCTTCCTCTTTATTGTTGTCGGATGATATTTTCATAGTTGATAATTAGGATCAAAAGTGCAGTACAGAAAGAAGATTTCCATTAAAAGTTAATGAAGTCGGAGCCTTAGTTCTTTATTGCTTTAATGACTCTTTCCTATTGGAGACAGACAACAATTAGCTACGATGTCGCCCCCTTTCACAAAACAGTGTGTATTTCACTCTGCACACACCGACTCCATTTCATGCTCTGTAAAACTTTAAATTAGTCTGAGATCTTGAATGCGACCAGAAAAACAAATGTCTGATATTCCGGGATGCATTTTGCATCATATGAGCTCCATTTGCTTTTTTTTGTTTTGTTTTAATATGATATGCTGTGTGTAAGAATGATACAGTAATATTAATATCATGACAGGCTTCATCACTAGCAGCCTGATGCTACTTATTCTAATCTGACTGAAGAATTTTATTCAGATCGACATTGAAATGTTCTCCATTTATTATTAATTTTAGTGCTAACAAACTATAAAGCTAAGTTAACGCTTTCTGATAGTGTCAGAAACTCTAGAAGCTCAGTGTGTCAGATGCTAAATGATGCTAGGTGCTGGACTAGCCTGCAATGAATGAACGTACACACAACACATGAGATGATCATGTAAAAACAAAGTTGAATACAATTAGCTAGCTAATCAGTGAGAACGTGACCTAGCAGCAGTGTGTAGTGTTAGATAGCTAGTTTCATGTTTTTAAGTTTGTTGAAGCTATATAATTTAGGAAGCTTAGCTATCTAGCTAGTTAGCCGTTAAATGCTTAAGCAGGTTATTTGATACGATCATTAGCTACTTAGCGGAGATGAACACTTTTCTACATTTCACTCAGGGGACAAACTTAATATTAATGTAGTATTAATATTAGAAAAAATCTACGTATCGAGTTGCTCCTTTTTGTTTGTAAAGAAATGCAATTTTCCGTGTTGTTTTTTCCACAGTGTGCGGCTGTGACCTCGCCTGTTCCGGATTCTTCCAGCAGGCAGGTGAGTACATCTGCACCGAGGACTACCAGCGGCTTTACGGCACTAAATGTGACAGCTGTGGTGAATTCATCAGCGGGGAGGTGGTGTCTGCTCTGAACAGAGCGTACCACCCTAAGTGCTTCGTCTGCACCATCTGCAGGTACCAAACACTTTACAGCACATCTGTCCATCATGTAGGAAACGCTTTCATGAGCCATGTTCTATATATAAACATATACATATATATCAGGCCCACAAGGAGTGTTGCAGCTAAAAATGCTGGAGTTTTCTTTTTTTTTCTTTTTGGTGAAAACGCAATCACACGATTCTTCTTTTAAACTCCTCCCTGTGAGACACGAATGTAATGATGTTCTATTAGAGCAGTAATCATGATCACACACATGAAAGGAAAAGGGCTGAATGTGTGTTTTTATGAGGTCACACAACACGTCTCGGTTGAATCTGCGGAAAATCTGTGTCCTTTTTTAACAGCTGCAAGCTCCTCCTCCATATATCACATGTTTTTGCTTAAATTTTGCTTTTATTTCTCAGCCATCGTGAAAGGGCCTGGACCTATACATACGTGTATAGAATGTAAATATTCAGGCAGGTGATAAGTGTGTTAGTGAAGCGTTCGGTCAGCAGAAGCTTCTAGAAAACCTCGATCAAGATCCTCTGGAAGTGTAATAGATGGATGAAGAGCATTCTTCTAAAGGATATTCCTTCAGTTGGTGGAGAATATGGTCCAAATTCTCCCAGAGATGTTCAGCTGGTTTGAGATAATGTGATCAGGTGATTATCTATAAACTGAATATCACTGAATATCTAGAGCATCTGAATATGGACCAAGAAGCAGGTCTGGTTCTGTACACATCCCGTTTTCCCCTCACTGTAATCCCCTTGCTGTGCTTTTTCACGTAACTAATCATAAAGTCCGTGTGGTCTGCTGACCATGGAATTGAGGTTGAGGGATGGGAATTTTTTTACAGCCAACGTGTAAAACGTCCCTGAGGCATGGCTTGTGTTTGCGTTCACCTTTAAACGGCTAACTGAAGAGTAAAACGGTGTCACATTTCATCACAACAGCTAAACAATCTAGGACAGTCCTCAGCTGCAGGGCTGAATCCCAGTGTCAGGAACCTGCACTGCAGCTTCACGCCGTTCTGAAGCTCGGCACGAGCGTTCAGATTATGTACGCACACACACACACACACACACACACACAAACACTGGTGACTAGTGTGCCGCAGTGGTGAGATTATTTAAAATGTCAGAGAGAGCTGAAAAGAATGTTTCATTTTGGATGAACAGAGTTTTTGACAGAGGCAGGAAAGTAAAATACTTAAAAAAAAAAAAAAAAACGTAAAAACACACTTCACTTTAATTGTCTTAGCTGTTGTGAAAACTTTTGCTTTGAAAGATGCATATGAAAAGTCAATAAGTAATTAATATAAGCTGATAGATTAGACGTCACGACCCGGACATGTTTTTCTAAAAATTAATTGTCTTGCAAAAGGTTTTTTTTTTTCTGATTTTTTATGTTGTGCTTATAAGCATACCTGAAGTTAATCATAAGGCACACGGACCATACAAAAGACAGACATTTTTATTGAACAAGCATTAAACTGAATTGTCTTTTAGACTTTAGTGAAAAAATTGAAAAAACAAACAAAACACGGCCTTAAAGGAGAAGATCGATTATTAAAAATCAAACATTTTTGTGCAGGTTTACTCATGAGAGAAAAAAAGGATAATAAAATAGAGATATTCTTAGAAAAAGTGTGGAAAATTTACTTGATACACACTTGCACACATAGAGTGTGCTTAAAATAATAATAGTAATGTAAAAATAGAAATGACTTCAAAATCTAAAAAAAATTAATGAATAAAAGTAAAAGCAAAAACTTTGTGAGTGAATAATAATAATAATAATAATAATAATAATATGTGCAGGTAATTATGACTGCTGTTCATCACTGTGTTATAATAAAAACTATTTTTACTTAAAAAAAAAAAAAGAAAATAATTATTTACTGTAGCTCAGGGACACTGTGGTTGTATTTGGAGTGGGCGTGGCCTAAACCGGAAAGATTTTAAGGGTTTCGAAGAATCGACTATATATTGATCACAGCGTCTTTATTTAATCCTAATCTTGTGTTTTTATGCCAAAATATGAACAAACTTGTAGCTGAGCTGTGGCCCTGACCAGGCAGGTCCTAATAATGAATGCTTGAGTACAGTAAGTCAGCGCAGTGACACAATGTTCACTTTAACAATCTGAATCTTTTTTTGTAGTACTAGCTTCGTGTCTGATATCTCACCCACAGGAAAGAAAAATTTCCCAAGATCTCTTGATCTGTCCGTCTCTAATCAGGTCATTAAAGGTTACGTAATCGGAATAAACTCAAACGATTAGATGAGATAAATGATCTCAGTGTCCTAACTTGTTCTGTATACTACATCATCCATGTGGCCAGTTTTACACTGTGCTTTTATTAAACTAGGAGCTGTGTGTGTGTGTGTGTGTGTGTCCTTCTTTATCCTTCTGGACCAGGACTGAGCTCTGCTGTCGTAGCCTGGAGCTCCCAGCAGGGAGAACGGCTTAGATCCTTAAAAAGGAGAGCCTGAAGGAGATCTTCACTGCTTTTGTCAGGAATCGTTTTATAAAAGCATGCTTGAGTGCTTACACAGTTTTGTAGCTCGTGTTTACATGAAAGAATCTTTTTGGTGTGAGGACTTTTACTGATCAATATTATACCGAAACGTAACAGATTATATCTGACCCATGAGACTGCGGTGGATGACTATAACGCTGTATGTTGCAGCGGTCAGCTTTGTGCTCGGGTCTTCATCAGTGAACATTTAAAGATTTCTACAGAAAGTCTACAATGAACTCAGAAACTACACTGACCTATTAGTTCCTCAGGAGCTCTTAGTTGCACAATTCCACATGAATATAAACTGTTGAAGAAATTACATTATTTACGTTTGCATTATTTACTGTCCAGTGTCACTCACATGAGGATGAGGTTCCTTTCTGAGCCTGGTTCCTATCAAGGTTGAGGGAGACCTCATGTCATCTCACGGAGTTTTTTTCTCGCCACAGTCACCTCAGGCTTGCTCATTAGGGATAAATGTTTGGGATAAATAATAACTTTAAACTTTATCATTTTTATTCTATGCTCCTATACTTCTGTAAAGCTGCTTTGAGACAATGTCCAATGTTAAAAGCACTATACAAATGAATTGAATTGAACATTAAAAGCAATGGTTTAAAAAGAAAAAAAAGGAGCATTTGTTTTCCATACAAGCTGATGTGAGGATTCCAGAAATCCCTCCAGGGATTTTTTAAATATTTTTTCACAGAGTTTATAGAGTATGGTGCGGAAAACAAAAAACATCTAGAAACACTTCTTTCTCTGAAGAACATCAGAGTCAACCAGACTGCATCGAACTGACAAGAAGGCAAAAAAAATGTAAATAAAAAACTGTGGTGAGCTGAAGAGTATCTCAGAGTGCACATCTTCACCAAAACTGGACAGTTAGAGACTGAAAATGTCACCTGGTTACTTCCAAGCTTCACCTGCTCAGTTAGGGGAATTAACAGCACTATTACCTGCACTGTAGCCACGTTACAATACGACAGATTTTTCATAAGAGTTCTTCACTCTTTTTGTCTAAATAAGTTCACAGATTTATGCAACATTGACGCTACTCATTACTGTCACAGGCTTTTAAACGTTTAATTACGTTTAATGATTAGGATCTCAATTACGCTCTCTGTCCAGCTGCAGCCTAAAGTCTTTAATGAAGCAAGACAATCCGACTTCAGCTAGAATTAATCTTCCCAACGTCAGTATAAAGTAATTAACCTCGGCCTAATTCGCTCTGTCTCTTTAGTTACACACGTGGCTCAGATGCTAGAAAAAGGTTATTCGGTCCTTTTTAATCTTTTAATCTCTATTTACCAAACCAAATGATGAGACAGTTATTAACTGGGAATATATGAGCCCTTAGAATTTGCAAACATCGGTGATGTTTAAACTTTGCTTCCCAAACACACGGGTAGGAATAATGTCCTTCTGTCGGGATATTTTGGATATATAAACCCAAAGATAAGACATAAAACACAGCTTATATTGATATGAGGATGAGGATGAGATACTCTTCATCTAGAACTTGATGAAGAGTTTTATTTCGTTCCTACCACAGCAGTTTGCTGACGATTCAAATTTGTCATATATAAAAGATTTATTTTAGTTAATTCATGAATATTTTGTCAGATATAGACTGTGCTTATAAATAAACAAAATTTAACAAGCAACATAAAAAAAGGAAAATAAGAAGAGGTAATAGAGTGAGATTTGTGACATGTTATCTGTAGTATACTGTAGTATGTAGTGATTTATTTAACAGTAAACTTCAGCGTGGCTTTGCTTTAGATCGACACGTCAGACTTTATAGTTAGCCGTTATGTTGTGGTGTGTTAGTATGTTATAGCAGCAATAAACAGTCCTGCCCTCACAACCCTCTTTTTATTTGCTCTTGAGATTAACGAGAAAAAAACTCAACTTCGCCTGTTTACCGTAAAACCAGAAAATATAAACTCTTCTCTCTCTTCTCTCCTGAAGACTTTTCTCATGATGGAAAAGTTAGTGACACTGCAGACCCCTTCCATCAATCTCCCTACAGAAAACCTGCCCACATCAACAAGTATCAATAAAGTCAATATCAATAAAACCGAAGCGACTGTCAGAGTGGAGCTGCTGCTGTTGCTGAAGAACCGACAGTTTCAAAAATTTTACGCTTTCCATGAGACGATGGAAATTAATCAACACCTTCTGACCAATCAGAATCACTCAGCGAGAAATGATATGAAGATATATGATGAGATATCACTCAGTGAAGTAGCTGACTGATGTCTTTGCCCTTGCTTTGCTCTGTCATGGTGTTGGATTAATCGGATTATGCCGCTCCAGCGTCACACTCACTGCACTGACCTTCCACCAGAAATAACACAGTGTTTGTCAGATTTTCAGATTTGTTCACGGTTCAAACCCTTTCTCTTCTGAATTTTCAGAATGTTTAAGATGTTCATTTTTTTAGCACCGAAGTATAACCTTGATGAAGCATCGGCTAACTCATGTCCCTGTGTGTGTGTGTGTGTGTGTGTGTGTGTGTGTGTGTGTGTGTGTGTGTGTGTGTGTGCGTGTGTGTGTACACAGCCCTAACGTTTTCCATCTCGCTGTGTCACAGGAAGCCGTTCCCCATCGGAGACAGGGTGACCTTCTGTGGGAAGAAGTGTGTGTGTCAGCAGTGCTCACACACACTCGTCAGCAGCAACGAGCCCGTCAAGATCCACGGGCCGAGTCGTAAGTCCCACTTCGACAACCGCTTTACTGATCCATTATGTGATCTGTTTATGATGTGGTGTACTTGGAGTACAATATTTTTGCCAATATTTTTGCTCACAACTAAGAATGCATGAAATGTTTGTTTTTTTGTTTTTGAAACTATTGACACTTGGGTGAACACACAGTTTAACACTTTATACCACACATACACACACACAAACACACACACACACACACACAGCATGTTGATTCTCCCTCGCTGGAAAGCAGATGCAGTCTTTCACATATCCTGAGGAGCCATAGTTTTAATGGACTGGAGTGTGTGTGTTTGTGTGTGTGTGTGTGTGTGTGTGATGGACGACGAATGCAGCATGTTTACCAAAACGCAGTGAGAGAGCAGAGATGCAGGGATGCAGGGATTGAGATTGAGTAAGAGAGAGTGTGTGTGCATTTGTGTGTGTGTACCTCTGAGCCAGAAAAGGACCAAAAGGACCAATTATCCAACTTTACTACAGCTATAGAACAACATCATTTGTTACACAAGTTGTTTCTTTAAAACTAACAAAGCAGAAACCTTTCATTCTCACCCAAGCTGTGTGTGTTTGTGTGTGTGTGGATTGCTTTACCTGTAAGATATAAATGATATCATCACCATTACAGTAGTGTTAGAGTAAGCGTTTTATCCAAATTACCATAAACTCACAATTTCATTTCAGTGGCACAAAAAAAAAACAATTCATTGTAAGAGTGTGTGTATTATACCGGATTTTTTAATTCTGAAAGCCATAAAGTTAAAGTCAATACCGAATCATTACTGCAGAGTGAACACTGTATGTGTTTATAGACAGCTGGAATAAAAAAATGAAACAAAATGTGTGTGTAGTTTCTCAGGTGGTTCAATCTCACGTCACTGTACTGTCTCAAACATATACTCAAACGTCCTTTTACGTCCACGTGAGTTTCCTCCTGGTTCTCTGGTTTCCTCCCGACTCCTAACTCTATGTCTGTGATGCTAAATTGTCCCTATGTGTGAGTGTTTCCAGAAAGCGAGCAACAGAATGAAGCATATCAAATAAAATACAATAAAGATCCTGTCTATTATTATGGATTTTCATGTGATGCTCAGTGATCCAGTAAAATGATGATGATGATGATGATGATGATGATGATGATGATGATGATGATGAAATAAATCCAGTACAATTTTTTGCATGAATTCTTCCTGGATGTTTCTGCTGTGTATCTGGAGAGAGATGTGGTGAGGGTGAGGATGAGGATGGGGGTGAGGCAGAGAGCTGATCACACTGCTGTATGAAAACAAATGACTGAGGGAACCTTTCAGAGGAGACTCCATGTATCATCCTTAGTACCTCCTTTAAACACACATATACACACACACACACACACTGGAAGCATTGCCGGTGGTCTCCACTCATCACTTTGTGGTCGGTGAACACAGTAAATACGTTTCCTGTGTTATTTATCACGCAGCCCACAGCAGCACAGTAGAGTACAGTGTGTGAATGTGATACGTGATGTAATTATGGTTAGCTAATAATAATTGGAGTTAATAATAATTAGCACTGAGTTTAAATAGATAGTGATATTACATGGAGATGAGACTTGTGTGTTTTATGTAAGGTGTAACATGCTTCAGGGTGATGTGATACGGCACTACGCTGAGTGGATAATTTTCATTATATCATTATTATTAGTAGTAGTAGTAGTATTAGTATTAAAGATGATTTTTATTATATGAAAACAGTCTGTGGATTTTTTACTGCACTTATACGACAGCGTTTAAATGACACGTGACATATTTGAACTTTTTATAGTTTACATTCGTTGCTGTGGAACGTACCGTGAGGATGAGTTACTTCCTGTTCTCACTTCTCCTTCATCAGCCCCTCCTTCTCTCTCCCTCTTTCTGATACACTCTCCCACACTCTCACTCTCTCAAACTCTCCCTCTGTCAAATTCTCTGTCTCTCTCATACTCTCACTCTCACTTTCTCACACTCTCCCACCCTTATCTCTCACTCTTTCACACTCTCTCTCTCACACTCTCTCTCTCACACTCTCACACTCTCTCACCCTTATCTCTCACTCTCATCTCTCATACTCTCACACTCTCTCTCTCACACTCTCTCACACTCTCTCTCTCACACTCTCACGCTCTCTCACCCTTATCTCAAACTCTCTCACTATCTCTCACACTCTCTTGCACTCTCTCACTCACACTCTCTCACTCTCATATCTCACTCTTTCAAACTCTCACATTCTCTCACCCTTATCTCACACACTCTCTCTCACTCTCTCACTCTCTCACACTCTCTCTCACACACTCTCACACTCTCTCACCCTTATCTCTCACTCTCTCACCCCTCCCCCTCTCTCCCCACACTCTCTCACCCTTTTTTAATCCCCAAAAACTCTCTCACTATCTCTCACACTCTCTTGAACTCTCTCACTCACACTCTCTCACTCTCATATCTCACTCGTTCAAACTCTCACATTCTCTCACCCTTATCACACACACTCTCTCTCTCACTCTCTCACACTCTCTCTCACACTCTCACACTCTCTCACCCTTATCTCTCACTCTCTCACACACTCTCACACTCTCTCCCACACACTCTCACACTCTCTCACCCTTATCTCTCACTCTCTCTCACACTCTCTTACCCTTATCTCACTCTTTCACACTCTCTCTCTCTCACACTCTCTCTCACACACTCTCACACTCTCTCACCCTTATCTCTCACTCTCTCACTCTCTCTCACACTCTCACACTCTCTTTCTCACACTCTCTCACACTCTTTCTCACACACTCTCACACTCTCTCACCCTTATCTCAAACTCTCACTCTCTCACTCTCTCACTCACACTCTCTCACTCTCATATCTCCCTCTTTCAAACTCTCACATTCTCTCACCCTTATCTCACACACTCTCTCTCACACTCTCTCACTCTCTCACACTCTCTCTCTCACACTCTCACACTCTCTCACCCTTACCTCTCACTCTCGCTCCTTCTCACACTCTCTTTCTCTCACTTTCTGACTGTTACAAAGCACTGACACTGGAGACTCCTTTCCGTAAATAAATAAATAAATAAATAAATAAATAAATGTCTCACACCAAAACACACCACCACATCAATGATGATGTATTTTTCATTGTTCAGCAACACCATGTTTTTTTTAAATGTTTATTTATCTCAGTTGATGTAGAGTTTCTTTTGTTCGAGTCCATGTGAATGAGCTGTTACTATAGAAACGATAACACTCTAAAATGTGCGTGTTAATATAAACCAGTCGTTCATGTCACTAACTCACTCTCTCTTCTCCATCTCTCTCTCTCTCCCTCTTTTTCTCTCCCTTGCTCCCTGTCTCTCTACAACACTCCGCCCCCTCTCTCTTTCCCTCGCTGTCTATCTATCTATCTCTCTATCTATATCTATCTATCTATCTGTTTATATTTCTCTATCTGCCTCTCTCTCTCCCTCACTCTCTCTCTCCCTCTCTCCATCTCTCTGTCCCTCTCTCTCCATCTGTCTTCCACCCTCTCTCTCAGACTGTGCGGGCTGTAAGGAGGAGATAACTCAGGGTCAGTCTCTCTTGGCTCTGGAGAAACAGTGGCATGTCAGCTGCTTTAAGTGTCATACCTGTGGCACAGTCCTGACAGGAGAGTACATCAGCAAGTATGCACTTCTCTCAAAACTTTACATTTATTGGTTTATTAAACTTGCTTAGATCTGGACAGAGAGATGCATCTCAAGCTTCATGCTGCCTTCATTTGTTACTCAAAAATACACAGAACAGGAAATGATTGAATCAAAATAAGAATCAGGAATGATATTTGCACAGGAGTTTTACTCTTTCTGATATTAACTGGCCCTGCCTGGAAGCCCCGCCCCCTTCTCCTCCACCTCACATGCTCTCGACTGGACTTTAGTTGGACTTAAAGTTAAATATATTTATTGCAAAATAATCTTAAATCCGAATCTTGTGCTGTATTAATAACATTAAGGGTGATGATGACTGTAAAGGGATTAAATTCGCTGGTTGAAACACACTGATCAGATCAGCAGGTAAAATGTTGGCCATGTGGACATCTCGGAAAGATTTATAAAAGAATTAAAATGAAGATGCACTGTTACAGG
Organism: Hemibagrus guttatus; assembly: GCA_033459395.1. Taxonomy (NCBI): domain Eukaryota; kingdom Metazoa; phylum Chordata; class Actinopteri; order Siluriformes; family Bagridae; genus Hemibagrus; species Hemibagrus guttatus. The sequence continues at coordinate 16,777,388 of JAUCMX010000014.1, read as the reverse complement.
AGTGTGCTTTTTTTGGGATTCCTTCAGAAATGCTTTAAAATCCAGCTGAGTTTTCATGATTGTCTCTGCCTGGGAAGCAGCTCCTGACAGCACGGCTCATAATATCATTAATCCTCCCCTGCTCTCATTAAACTGTGGTAAAGTGAGGGAAATGCTCACTAATTTAGCCTTTTTTAGGTTTCTGGATTAAAACAGTTGATTAAAATGGTAAATTATATGCAGGGAAGAATCAGCATCACAGAAGACTTGTATAGAGGACTGGAGATCATAACAGAGTTGTGGAATGTTGTTCTTTTTTGACCTACAGGGGGTGTGTGTGTGTGTGTGTGTGTGTGTGTGTGTGTGTGTGTGTGTGTGTGTGTGTGTGTGTGTGTGTGTTTCAGAAACGGGATCCCATACTGCGAGTCCGATTACCACCGTCAGTTCGGCATCAGATGCGAGACGTGCCACAGATATGTCAGTGGGAAAGTGCTGGAGGTGCAAACTTTACCGAATTCTTTTCATTACTTTCTGTGTGTGTGTGTGTGTCTGTGTGTGTGTGTGTGTGTGTGTGTGTGTTGAATTTCTGAGCACAGAAATAGACTTTATTTTCATAAACCTCTAAACATTTCGACTTAAAATCTGCCCTGTAGTGATCTAAATACTTTAGTAGGTATTAATAAAGCATCAGTTAACCCTCTGTACAGTATGTTGTTAATAAACTTACAGACTTTATTGCTGTTGGACAAGAGCTGATCCGGTGTGTGTGTGTGTGTGTGTGTGTGTGTGTGTGTGTGTGTGTGTGTGTGTGTGTGTGTGTGTGTGTGCGTGTGTGTGTGTGTGTGAACATGTAGGCTGCTTATGCAATTTTCTGTGTTGTGTATTTTTAGATATTTGGGGTGTCTCTGCACATTCTCTTACCACACACATCCCAAATCACTCCGTACCACCTCCTCGCACACACACACACACACACACACACACACATACACACACACACACACACACACACTCTTCTTTAGTCTTCCTGAGTGTTTTGATCTCTCAGTTCCCTTTCTTTATCTCTGTGTTATACACTTATGCGTTAGTTCTGTGTAGCAGCCTTTAAATTCATCACATTAATCAGAACAATTTTGATAAAATGGATTATTCCGTATAAATATTGTACTTCGCATGGTTCGCCTCATTGTAATCTGACCAGAGAGGAACAAATAGAGCTTTTTATCAACAAATATGGATAAGAGAATGAACCTGGAATCCAGAGCTTTCTACAGAAATACAAGTTTTGGATAATAAAATTAAACACAAGTTCGATTTGAACCGGAAAAAAAACCTGATTTGAATTCTCATGATTTGCTCCTATGTGTGAGCTTTTGCTAAATTTTCACACTTTGGCGTTTTTCCCCCGACATTATTAGCTGTGTTAATGTAGCATCGATCCGTCTCCACGTCTTGCTTCACGTCACACATCATCTGTCCAGCTGCTGTAGCATTTCAGGCCTTGCGTCAAATCGTCACATCAGTGGCCTGCGCTTACGTGAACGATCAGTACAGCATCAGAGGCGTTGTACATCACAATAACCGCAGATGCTCTCGAAAAAATCAATGAGCTCGAAAAAATCAATGAGCTGAAGGTGACCTGCATGGCAAATGTATTCATACAGACTACAGACAGGCGTCTATAAACAGAGCTCCGTCTTAATGATGCTGCCATTACTGTTTACCGTGAGGAGCTTTTGACACGTCTGTCATCAGTGTGTGTGTGTGTGTGTGTGTGTGTGTGTGTGTGTGTGTGTGTGTGTGTGTGTTTTGTGTGTGTGTGGGGGAGAGAGAGAGAGAGAGAGAGCATTGTGAAGTAGACAAAGTAACCTGTCTGAACACAGCACATCAGGAGAATAGGAATAGGAGAAAAGCTTATTCCTAAAATCCTCCTGAAAAGTGCACATTTTCAGAATTTTTCACCAGACGCCACCTGCCTCTCCCTCACCACGTCACCGCGTCTCTTCCTCCCCTTTTTGAAGCCGACTCAAGAAAGACTTGAGGATTTTTTCTTTTTTAACGATGCAGCTGCATCTCACCACAATGTTTCAGAAAAACTCATTTCTACAGTCGCCTCTGTAATTAGCCTCCAATTAGCGCTTTGCATTCAGGTCCTCTTCTCGTCTCCTGCTCTCGGCTCCTTCTTGTCTTTCTGGTCATCTGGTGTTTTGTGGTACTTCCTCTACAACTTCTTCACTGACAGTTTGCGGTTGATTTGTAGCTACGTAAACGCTTTGCACTAAAACGTCCGGATTCTGTTTTAACGACCGTTAAGTCAGTAAAATGTGCAAATTAAAACATTAGAAATAGTAAAGCTCATTTCCATCCACCGGCAGCATGGAGCGCCAGTGTATTGGGTAAAAAAAATAAAACATTTATTAATATATAAATATTTTAAGAAAAGAAAATGCAGAATAATAATAAAAGTGCATCTCTGTCCCTAAGAGCTGAAATCACAGCTTTAACTGTACGCTTGTTCACACAAAAAGTTTAAAAAGTGTAGCATCAGGATGTTTCTGAGGCTCTGTAACAGCTGGATCCTCTCTGTGTGTAATATTTACCCTCTGCACTTCACTAAGCAACTGCTGGATAATGACCTGAGAGTCAGACAGCCTTTACATATGCGAGTGTAATGTTGGTCATAAACCATCTCTCTCTCTCTCTCTCTCTCTCTCTCTCTCTCTCTCTCTCTCTGTCTCTCTCTCTCTCTCTGTCTCTCTCTCACACACACACATGCTCTCTCTGTGTTTTTCTCTCGCACACATGCTCTCTCTCTCTCTTTATCTACCTCCCTCTCTCTGTCTACCTGCTTTTCTGCCTGCCTCTCTTTCTGTGTCTGCGTCTCTCTCTGTCTCTACCTCTGTGTCTGTCTGTCTGCCTGTCTCTCTCTCTGTGTCTCTGTCTCTCTGTCTCCTCCTCTGTGTCTGACTGTCTGCCTGTCTCTCTCTCTGTGTCTGCCTTTCTCTCTCTCTCTCTGTGTCTGTCTGTCTCTCTGTTTCTGCCTATCTGTCTCTAACTGTCTGTCTCTCTCTCTGCCTATCTGTCTCTAACTGTCTGTCTCTCTCTCTGTGTCTGCCTTCTCTCTCTCTTTCTGTGTCTGTCTGTCTCTGCCTGTCTGTCTATATGTCTCTAACTGTCTGTCTCTCTCTCTGTGTCTGTCTGTGTTCCTGTCAACCTCTCTGTGACTGTCTGTCTCTCTGTCTCTGCCTGTCTGTCTCCCTTTATGTGTCTGTCTGTGTTCTCTTTCTCTCTCTCTCTCTCTCTCTCTCTCTCTCTCTCTCTCTCTCTCTCTCTCTCTTCTCTTTCTCTTTCTCTTTCTCTTTCTCTTTCTCTCTTCTCTTCTCTTTCTCTCTCTCTCTCTCTCTCTCTCTCTCTCTCTCTCTCTCTCTCTCTCTCTCTCTCTCTCTCTCTCTCTCTCTCTCTCTCTCTCTCTCTCTCTCTCTCTCTCTCTCTCTCTCTCTCTCTCTCTCTCTCAGGCCGGTGGAAAGCATTATCACCCGACATGTGCTCGCTGTGCACGCTGCCAGATGACGTTCACTGAAGGGGAGGAGATGTACCTGGCAGGTGTGTCATCTCTCTGTTCTTAAACCTCACTTTACTTTTGCACCAGAAAAAGATTTCAGCCTCCTGCTTTATCTGACATTAAGCAGGAAGTGCATTCATTTATTTCAGTTAATTCTGCTATAATTGATAAAGAACAGGAAAATACAGGAAGTGTACACCTGAAGAGGATTAACTCCTACAATCCTCCAAAAATCACAAAAACAGATATAAAGGCAAAGCAGTGTGTCATATGACCTCCACTCCAAACACTGACATAATCCTGGAAATAAGAAGAGAAGAAGCACAGTACACATGCCCATACTATTATGGTTTATATGGTGGATATGCACCAGGTGTGTAACTGAATGCTATTAACTCTATCTGAATCTGTATTTAAATTAAAACCAGATTTGAGTTTGGACTAAATAATGTTTTTCCTGTTTATTTTTTATTTATTTATTTATTTAAGAAAAGGGGGAACAATGCATATTAATGAACATTAAGACAATGTAAATATGCCAGATTATAGCCTTAGGCTAATTTCCATCTGCAGACCCCCTGGGTAGATGTTACACATGAAAAGAAAGAAAGGAAAAACTATACACAACACAATAAAACAGTTCTGTTGCCTTGCACAGAACTGCCTCAGAGCATAGATAGATAGATAGACAGACAGACAGACAGACAGACAGACAGACAGATAGATAGACAGACAGAAAGTCAACTATTTAGTCTTATTTAAGTACTTTTTCTTAACATTAGGACAGTGTTACTGGATTTGTCCACAGGGAAATTCGCTAGCAAGTTTTACGTTTTTACGTTTTAGCTTTCTGTTAATTAACGTCAGTTAGCTAGCCTTACTGCACAGTTCTGAGCCAGACTTTCATCAATGTACAATGCTTCATTATATATTGTACAACAGTTCGGCTTTTCTGCGGCATTCAGTTCTGTTTCTAATTAGATCTGTATCACGTGCTGTAGCAAGATTATTTAGGCCATAGCCTGTTTGTTGTACTAACTTAATATCATGCAGATAGCAAGCTGTTTCTCAAATGACAGATGGATTTGGAAGTTAAGTTATTGCCCATGTACATATGCTTAAGGCTGGAATACACTACATGATTTTTGCCCCCATTTTTTCCCTATTTACATTCTGGAGAAGTTGACAGATTTCATTAAAAAAATTTAGTGTATGATGGTAACAGACTATAGATTTCATCCAGTCAGAGGATAGGAAACAGGTTTTTTTCATATTTTGAGTCGAGTTTAGAACGCATATTTTCATTTGTTATGCGTGGGGCATTGGTGGCTCAGTGGTAGGTTTCTCGCCTATCATGCGGAAGGCCCGGGTTTGATTCCCAGCCAATGCCTCAACCCCAGCCACTGGATGCAGTGCCGGTCCCAAGCCTGGAAAAATGGGAGGGTTGAGTGAGGAAGGGCATCCGGCGTAAAACATCTGCCAAGTTGTTGTGCGGACCAGTTGGTCTGCTGTGGCGACCCCGAACAGGGAGCAGCCAAAAGCAACTTCTATTTTCATTTGTCATGCGTCTCCTAGCAACAAGGCACACGTTTATGCTCCAGTTTGTTGTAATCAGATCTGCTAGTGTGTGATCCTCAGTCGTTTAGTGTATGTCATCTGTGACTATTACAAAGTTGGTAAGTGTATGATCCTGGTTATTATACAGTAAATACTCTTGGCAGACAAAAGTATGTTAGTAATATATGTTCAGCTGCTTTTGAACATCTGCCTGTTTATTGCACATTTTATTTGAAGTTTCAGAAAATAAATGCTGTTTTTCTATATCAGCTAAAGAAAACATTTTTGGTGTTTACTTGATACTTGAACTATACACCACTTTTACCTATCCTTAATGTATGATCCTACCTTATAAATTAGCAAGGGCAGCACAGCAGGCTGATATCCAACTAAGAAAAAGGGATATGTAGAGCTGCACAAGAGTGCGCTGTCAATATAGCTTGTTACCTTGATTCAAATTTCAATTTCAATTTTGGTCTAAAGCTTAATTTTGTCTAAATATTACATAGAAAATTAACAAAATTAAAGCTGGTAACTGCAATTTGACTAAAACTAATGACTAAAACTAATAACTAAAACTGTGAAAGACTAAAATGACTAAAATGTGACTAAGACTAATAACCATTTTCGTCTGAAGATAAAGACCAAGACTAAATCAAAAATGGCTGTCAAAATTAACACTGTGACAGACAGATAAATAGATGAATAGATAGATAGACAGACAGACAGACAGGTAGGTAGGTAGACAGACAGACAGACAGACAGACAGATAGACAGACAGATAGACAGATAGATAGATAGATAGATAGACAGACAGACAGACAGACAGATAGATAGATAGATAGATAGATAGATAGATAGATAGATAGATAGATAGATAGATAGATAGATAGATATCATGTGTGTGCTGAAAATTCCATCACCTGGAAGACCATCACCTGTCTGTCAAAATCCCAAAAATGACCACAATAAACAGGACAAAGTAGAACCTGCATGGATTTTTTTTACCAAAAAAGAGAAAAAAGCCCCGTCCCTTTAATGCATGGTTATTTTTCAAAAGAACATTGATGAGACACTGACTGAGTGCCGGATATTTTGTCATTTGCTCCCGATTTCAGCCGTAAATGGATCACATTCTGCTCCAACAGCGTTAGTGTTGTGTATGAAACTGACGTACAAGCCTGAACACGCAACAGAAACACGACAACATGCAAATCTGCGTGTCTGTTTCTCATGCAGCTGAAAGAATCGAAAAACACAAAGTGAGGAGAAAAAAACAGACTGGAATTGTGAAGTGAAGGAACTACATCTTAAGTGATTAGCATTCTGTTTTACACACAACATCTCTCCCAAAAATAACTCCATATTTTCTGTATATCATATTTTGGACTGTGTGTGTAATATTTTAAAACAGCAATGTTTATCGACTGAGATGCTTTTGTCACCCAGATGTGGATATAATGCATTACACCAGAAACATTAACACGTACTTCAGTTCTCCTGACATTTACCAAGAACATCATCACATTAAACAGCACTTTTTTCAGATCTGCCAATTTACAAAATCCAAAATCAACCACATGCAGTTTAATTGTATCTCTTCATTAAAACTTTACAACTTTTTTTTATTAAACACATTCTCTTTGTTACTGAGCTTTTATTTCCTCTTTACAAGTCCCATACCACTTCAGAGCAGCCTTTAAAACACACACACACTGTGTGCTTAGTAGATGTTTCCATGTGCCTTGGATTTCTGTGAGGAAAATAAAATGTTCATTTCAGACACCGTAACCGCCTCGTGACGTACACACATCTGTCCCTGAGCTTCCTCTTATTTAGCTAAAACTTAAAAAATAAATAAAATAAAGAAATGGTTCTTACGGGTCATTTTGTGTTGCAGGTTCGGAGGTGTGGCATCCGATGTGTAAGCAGGCTGCGAGGATGGAGAGGAAACTCAGGGTGAGACACAGAACTCTGTTCACATCGAATAAATAAACAGAACTGAACATTCAGATTTAGGGCTGTAAAGAACGGTAACAGTAGAGACGGAGAACTTGTTCACAGGGACGACGGCGGTGTCGGATTAACGCTGGGACTCGTGACACAAAGAGCAGGAGGAAGGGAGTTTGTTCAGTTTATATAGTAAAACAGTGATGTGATTAACAATCTACTAACCACACCTTTGTCTTGTGTTTTTAATAACCTCATGGTAAGAGCAGGAGCATCTGCAGCTCATGAAGATAAGGATATTAGGCAATTACAGAATATTTTATTGATTGTATGACGTGTGTGTGTGTGTGTGTGTGTGTGTGTTTTCTAACAGCTAAGACGCACCTCAGAGGCCTCCATCTCTCCTCCCGGCTCCAGTATAGGATCTCCCAGCCGGGTCATTTGTGTGAGTTTCGCCACACACACACACACACACAAACAGAGTACGCAGACATGCAGTATATATATACACACACAGGACACACACAGTATACATAATATATATACAACCATCATGCACACACACACAGACACATAGTATAAATACATGTACATGCACAATACACAAATACAAACAGTATACACACAAACACACACATACACAGAGGTTTTATTAGCTTTTTGAGGGCCTTCCACTGCTGTAGCTAATTGCAACAAACACAGCACGCACACGCACACACACACACACACACAGTCAGTAAGCTGTACTAATGCATATATTGTGTATATCCGATGTCTATCCAATGTGTGTATATATTGTGTATATTGTGTGGGGGGTGTATGAGGGGTGTGTATATATTGTGTATATTGTGTGTGTGTGAGTGAGTGTGTGTGTATGTATGAGGGGTGTGTCTATATTGTGTGTCAGGAGGTATGTGTGTTGGAGTGGTATGTACATACTCTGTATATTGTGTGTGTGAGTGTGTGTGTGTGTGTGTGTATCGGGGGGGTATATATTGTGTAAATTGTGTGTGTAAGTGTGTGCATGTGTGTGGGTGCATGAGGGGTGTGTATATATTGTATATATTGTATACTGTGTGTGTGTGTGTGTGTGTGTGTGTGTGTGTGTGTGTGTGTGTGTGTGTGTGTGTGTGCTCTGCTGTCAGAAATGAGGTTAATGAAGACTGAAGTCATTTTCAGTAGTTTGTGTTTATGGTGTGATTGTGTGTTTTTGCAGATTTTTGCTTGTGAGGGATTTTTTAATTCAGTAACTGACATCAGCACACGATTCTAGCACACAGCAGACTCTTCTTCTCGCTCCTGTGATCATGTTAAAGGTGCATGAGGAGAGATTTGGTCAGATTAGCTCTCTATCCATTTAACTTTAATGAGATGAACGAGGGCGGCACCATGGCTTAGTGGTTAGCCTCACACCTCTAGCGTTCTGGGTTCGAGTCTCGCTCCCGCTGTGTGCGTGCGTGTGTGTGCGTGCGCTCCCCGTGCTTGGTGGGTTTCCTCCGGGTGCGCCGATTTCCTCCAACAGTCCAAAGACATGCTTCTAGGGTGATTGGAGTCTCTAAATTGTCTGTAGTGTGTGTGTGTTCCCTGTGATGGGTTGGCACTCCATCCAGGGTGTATCCTGCATCGATGCCCGATGATGCGTGAGGCACAGGCTCCCCATGATCTGAGAATAGATCGGATAAGCAGTACAGACAATGGAAAAAAAAACTGGAGTTGAAGGAGACATGAACCGTTCTCACCAGTGCACATGAGGCTCTGCCCCCCAGAACCTATGCTTGTTCAGATGCTAAGGCAAGAAGTGCCTTAGCATTACTTTCACACATGGCTAATAACATTGCTAGTTCATTATCAGCGTCCTCTCCTTCTGCAGTGATAAATGACTCCCTCATCATTACTCGATCATTCCTTTATTGCATTTTTAAAGGAATGTTTCATACGTCAAATCAGATTTACAGAATAAATCATTCACATAAAGAGTTATAGAGACTTAGACATCCTTCAGGGCACGGTGGCTTAGTGGTTAGCACGTTTGCCTCACACCTCCAGGGTTGGGGGTTCGATTCCCACCTCCGCCGTGTGTGTGGCGTTTGCATGTTCTCCCCGTGCCTTGGGGGTTTCCTCCCCCAATCCAAAGACATGCACTGTAGGTTAATTGGCATCTCTAAATTGTCTGTAGTGTGTGACTGTGTAAGTGAATGAGAGAGTGTGTGTACCCTGCGATGGGTTGGCACTCCGTCCAGGGTGTATCCTGCCTTGATGCCCAATGATGCCTGAGATAGGCACAGGCTCCCCGTGACCCGAGAGTAGATCGGATAAGTGGTAGACAATGAATGAATGTATCTAAACAAATTATTATTATTATTATTATTATTATTTCTCAGACCATATCACTATTTGTGTTATTGTCATGTTCATAAGTAAGCACATGATGCCATTTGACACAAAACCTATGTGTGTGTGTGTGTGTGTGTGTGTGTGTGTGTGTGTGTGTGTGTGTGTGTATTAGGCTTGGGTGACATGACTATATAATATTAACATTAATGCCATTATATAATATATCACAGGATGTTTTTCTGAGATATTATGTTTATTGCTATATTTTAAAATCATTATCAGCAATATTTTAATAATAGTAATCATATGAATCATTATTACATAATGAATAAATAAATAATAGAATAAATGAAAAAGATCAGAAAATATCTTATAACAGTGTGTTTTAAAATGTAAAAATGAAATGTATCAAATTTGATTATTAATTATATATTAAAAAATATAGAGAGTATTTTAATATAAAAATTAGTGTTTATTCTAAATAGTAATATTTCTTTATTATTAATAGTCTACTGTATTACTGAGAGTCTGATGATATTTTTGTCATATCGCCCACCCTGTGTGTGTGTGTGTGTGTGTGTGTGTGTGTGTGTGTGGACATCTGTGGTATGTGCCGTCAGAAGCCTGCTGTGATGCCAGTTCCAATCTCCATCTGGATCTTTGTGTGCGTGTGTGTGTGTGTGTGTGTGTGTCTCACATGTTCCTGTCTCCTCTGTTCTGTCCTCTGTGTGTTCTTTAGGCCAGAGTGGAGAACGAGCTCCTCAGTTACAGAGCTCTGTCCTCATTACCTAAACTTAGCACTGTTTATGGCGAGCCGCGAGCCGATCTCGTTCCTTACGAGGCTTATCACAGACACTTCTCTGATGACAGGCTAGAGCGTTACCGCTACGGGGAGGTACTGAGACGCTAGGCTTAGCACTAATGCTAGCAGTACCAGCGCCCTTCTGTTACTCCTGATTGCTTTCTCTAGTGCATCCTAATCAACTGATACTGGAATGATAAGAGAATTCTTTTTGCTTCCTGCTTTCGCTTATGCGAGTGGATGGACCATTTTCGCATGGGGTTTATATATCGTGATAACAGACAGCAGTGCATGGAGTGAGGGATTCGTGGTCCTTTAGCATGGTTGTTTTTTATTCCAAATAATAAAAGGCTAAAAAATCAGCCTACAGTCTGAGACCTAAAGGTACTGTACTTTTCCCTAGCGCTGGACTGCTACATCTCAAGGGTATTTTCTACATTTAAGGTCTGATTTTTCTACGACATTTTCACATTCAGCACCATGAGAACAGAGAGCTAAAAGTACAGTATGGTATCTTTATTTCTCAGTCTGTAAATCCTGAACATTTTCTGCTAAACATATACAAACTCCTACCACAGCATCCGTGCAAATGATCCCATTTCACACGGATCACGTTTTTCCACTTTTTCTATCAGTCCACTTCCCGTTTTCTGGCATGGACCTGGAAAGGGTTGAGTAATGGAGTGTGAAATGAATTTCTGCTTGCTTGACTTCTGTTCATTTTCTTCTTTTCTTTTCTCTCCTGCACTTGACGCAGTCTCTGGGAACTCTCTCTGTGTATTCTCAGGTACTAAAGCACTTTACACACAAACATCCGCAAGACACTGAATAAAATAATTTAAAAAAACTTACCTGGCATTTCATTGTTTGTTTGTTTTTTTAATCTTCATCTCAAGCTGCTGCATATAGAGTTTTATATCATCTGTGATGTCGCTTATGGTGTTAAATTTTATGCATGATGGATTTGCAAAAACATCAGGTGTCCTGAAGGTTAAAATGTGGTTTGGCGACCCTCATGCTGTTGGTACGAAGCCCCACTGATGACATCTTTACTTTTGTAAATAAATAAATAACAAGTGGAACATCACAGTGTCATTTCTCATGTTGTGTAATTATTCCTTAAGTACAGAAACTCTAATGGAAGTGATGCATGTAGTTCTAGTCATGAGAACTGGTCTGGATTTTTATCAAAGGATCCAGCTTGGGTTGAAATGATCCCCTGCTCTGTATGTGACAGGATATCTACGACACTTTGGACCTCAGGCATCGGCGTTCCTCCAGCCCTGGCTACATCGACTCACCCACGTACAGCCGTCAGGGAACGTCTCCTGCTGGGCCGCGCTCTCCTCAGCTCTACTACCGCTACGGTCAGTTCCTCATCCAGCGTCCTGTGTATAAAAAAAAATACTTTTTGCAAGCTAGCGAGTGTGTATTGACTTTGAAAGAATCATTCATGGGGAAAATCTTCCACACGGTCAAATTGGTGCCATTTATCACAAGTAAATCTCTAGCATTATTTAAAAATCTGATTGCATCCAAAAGTGAAAAAAGTGATTAAACTGTAATTAAATATATTCCAGTTTAACCAAAATTCTATTTATATCCCAGATTTCTGTGTTTACATATAATTATCAGCATCATCCATATCAGTGTTTCATCACCTGAGGTAAAAGTTGCTTATTAACGTCTTTTTATTGTCATTTAAACATTTTAAAATTTAGCGTCTGTACATAAGCGGATTTATTTCGGCATATGTTTCTGTAACTACGCAACAACTTGATCAAAGCGTGATATTCGTTGAGTGAGAATTTTGCTAGTGAGTTTTCAGCTTTAGCTCCACCCGTTTTCTCAGACTGCCACACCACCCTTTCTCCAAAAGCAGAGCAGTCTGTGCTTTATGTTTTATCCGTGATGTCATTCCTCCTCAGTGTGTTTTCACTCAGAAATCTTTCCATTATCATTTATTTAACTGTTATATTCACATAACAGTTGAAACATAAACATGATTAAAAACGTGAATGTGGATAAGATCACATTCATCGGATCGCTTTTTCTTTCTTGTCGTAAATATTTAACTTCAATGTCATTGAACTGCATTTGAGATTGTTACTAGATCCAAAACCTTAACTAATGATACTGAAATGTTTTATCAGTTGAATGTAAAAAGAAAACTGCTGAGATCAGACTGGATCGGATTTGTATTTTCGATCCCGTTCACACCTGGTCGCTTCATGTACCGAGTATCAGGGTGAAATCAACCAGCCAGGAACAAGGAGCAATACAGGAAGTTACAAATCCAGACACAAGACACATGAAATAACCAGAAATTACGTCTTTGATTTCTTTGTTCGTTTGTTTTTTAATATAATTGTTTGGTCAGAAAATGTTTTATTAAAGTCTTAGAGTGAGAGCAGGAGATCTGACAAATTCACAAAAAAAACAAAAACATAAATGAAATATTTTCAGGTCAGTTGGAGGAGTGTTTGCATTTGCGTCTGGAGGTCTGATGGTCAGTGGTTAGAGGATCTTTATCGTACAATCTGACATAGAGCGCTCACATGCCATCACACTGCTCCAGAATTCAGCCAAGATTTCAGAGATCTTGCACATGATGAGTGAGGAGTCTGGAATAATCTTTAAAACCCAGCTGAAATCACACAACGTTCAAAAATTAATTCATTTATTAAATTCAGGCTCAGTAGAGTCCATCACCGGAGAACATGTAGGCCATGTTTGGTATCATGGGAAATGGGCATGTCCTGAGTGCACTCATGCCGCATTCTTCTTTCCGATTGGTCCTGGGCTGACTGCAGGCCCCGACAGTGGCAGGAGTTCTCCATGTTACAGTCGGCTCGACGCCAGGTCCAGCATGTCCGCCATGTGCCAAGCGCCCAAGCATTTTCACCTCCCAGGTAGGCCGCTGCTTCATCTTCATCATCCAGCACTAGCAGCCTGAGAAAGGGAATGAGTTAAAACTCGTTCTGTTTCATTTGGTCTTTTTCATTCACCTCCCCACCTCATTAATTCACCCCATATGAAATACCCCCCACATTAATCAGTAAAAACAGCAGTGACTCCAAATAATGTGTGTTTCAAGAGAATTTAAGAGAAACCTAGAGAACTTTATTAAAACCAACAGATTAGGACTTAACCCAAGAGTAGCATAAGACTTCAAGTGTACAACAGACTCATAGAATACCACAAATATGAACACACAGGGGGGCACGGTGGCTCAGTGGCTCACACGTTTGCCTCACACCTCCAGGGTTGGGGGTTCGAGTTTGCATGTTCTCCCCGTGCCTCGGGGGTTTCCTCCCCTGGTCCAAAGACATGCATTGTAGGTTGATTGGCATCTCTAAATTGTCTGTAGTGTGTGATTGTGTGAGTGAATGAGAGTGTGTGTGTGCGCCCTGTGATGGGTTGGCACTCCGTGTATCCTGCCTTGATGCCCAATGACGCTTGATATAGGCACAGGCTCCCCGTGACCCGAGAATAGATCAGATAAGCAGCAGACAATGAATGAATGAAAATGTACACATCCATGATTCTCTGAGTCATTTGGAGAAACAGATTTCTGTACAGATTAACTGTATAAAAAATATTGCCAGTTTGAAACTTTAGACACATAAATTAGACATGCCTGATGAGCAGTTATGATAGTGGGTGTGTATTAAAAATGTAACGTAAAAAAAAAAGTCGTAGTGTGTCTGTGTGTGTAAGATTGTGTAGTAACGCTGCGTAAAAACCAAACACTACATTATTAAATCTTTAAAACCACAAATCCAAGATGACAATATATAATATTATGTATTAATTAACAATTATACAATATAATGTGTGTGTGTGTGTGTGTGTGTGTGTGTGTGTGTGTGTGTGTGTTTGTGCACATTTGAGCTAGCAAAGAATACACTGGAAAACATTTTGCTGCTTTTCAGCTTCATTCTCATGGTTTGATTTCATTCATTTAAATTCAATATTCAATTCCAACAAATAACCAACATTCACAATCTTTAATGAAGTGCCATTACTTTAAGTCAGTGCAGTTATTAATTGTCATTAGTGTCATAAGGACATTATACCGGTAACAGAAAAATAAGTGACAAAACTCTATTAAAGACAAATTTTCCAAAATGGCATCAACACCAGCATCACTAAACAATTCTGTTAAAATCCTTTTCCTGGGTTGTAAAAGTCTCAGGACATCCGAAAGGTGTAGCTCTATTTACTGCAAATTTTCTAGAAGAAAAAGAGAATTCAAAAGTAAATAATAAACTTACAGAAAGTGGAGAGACTCTCTGCTGGAGCTGGTTGATGGCAGCTCATTCCCCTGAACTTTGGCCCTGGAAGCACTTGTATGCCACTGTTTGTGTTTTCAGAATACAAGTTTTTAAAAAGGCTCAACACCAATGACATGAAACACAGGAGAAAAAAACACTGTGTTTAAAAAACATTAATATTAATCTGCTAATTTAAATATTTTACATATATTTGCATATGCATACATATTTATATATATCTTTAGAGTATATAGTGTGTGTAGATCAGTTTGCAGTAGAACTGAATTGTAGCCACGTAAATAGTTCAAGCCCTTTATTCAAAGATTTTAACTCAGATGATGGACAGGGTTATGACCCGGATGTTCCTTCCTTCGTGTCCATTTTACTGTCTTTTCTCCCACAGTGTCCTGCCACATCTCTCCCATCATGTCCTTTTCCTCCTCACTGTTTCTTCTTCCCTTTTTGTTTCTCTCTGTCTGTCTTCAGCCACCGGGGAGGCCAACATCTACAGGAAGCCACCCATCTATAAGAGACACGGTATTTGTGCAGACGCTTCTCTCTGGGCGAGACAGAGCTCACATTCTATAGGCCATGAGCCGGGACGGGATTAGATTAGATTTCAAACTCAGTTGCTTGTTAAAAAAAAAAAAAAAAAAAAAGTTCCTGCTTCATAGTTCATAGATTTCTGCTTATTTTCTGAAGACTGTGTGTATATAGAGTGTGTAGAGTGTATATACGTCTGCTGTTCATTACCCGCTTCCTTCCTCTGATCTTGTTTCTTTCCTTCACTTCCTCTTTCACTCTTGCTGTTCTTTCCCTCGGTGAAACATCTTTCCTGTAAGTACCCATCATTCCTCCTCCATCATTTCATTCGTTAACTGTTCCTGTCATCAGAGACGAATAAAACCTCTCAGGATTATGAAACACATGACATTATTGCAATTAAGACCAAAAAAAAGAGCGATGGCATAAAAATATGAACAAAATATAAAAGTCAGGATTTAACTGCATTCATTTAGGGATGTAATCATTTGAATCATTCATATTATACAATTAAATGAAAACTTTGCAACATGCAGTGAAATGTTTTTCACGACTGTCCAGTGACATACAAAATAATAACTGGAAATAAAATATAATAAAGGCAAAATATAAAAATCGAATATAAAAAGAAATAGTATGGAGTATATCAGAAGTAAAGTACAGATACATTGTGCAACGTCAAGCTGAGGCAGCTGACATATATAATAAATAATAATATATAAAAACAAATAGAATATATGAAATATATTCTATTTGTATATTTTTATATTTTTATAAAAATAAAATATATTTTTTTGTAAATTTGTAATAATCCAATTCAATTTATTTATGAGAATAAATAACTATATCATATTTATCTATTAATTATATTAATGATGCATGTAATGTTTATTCCATATAAACTGTGTAGCTGCTTCCTTTAGTGACCCATTCTGTAATATTTTTAATAATATATATTTCTGAATTATCACTACAAGCTGAATTGTGGTGAAATTTGAGATTTCATGATGCGATTATGAAATTATTATGTAATGATTCGTAATTAAATCAATTGAGTTCCACTTTTTGGACGATTTCATGCTCCACTTTTCTGTTCCTACATTCTGACACTTTGACCTCGTGTAATTACTGAGCGGAGCAGCAGTGAGAGAGATGATCAGATCTTACTGAAGCTTCAGTATTTAAGCTCAACTCAGATACTG
The DNA here is from genome assembly GCA_033459395.1 of Hemibagrus guttatus. Taxonomy (NCBI): domain Eukaryota; kingdom Metazoa; phylum Chordata; class Actinopteri; order Siluriformes; family Bagridae; genus Hemibagrus; species Hemibagrus guttatus. The sequence continues at coordinate 16,761,182 of JAUCMX010000014.1, read as the reverse complement.
AGAGAGCGCTCACACGTTCCTCCCACTCTCGAAATCTCTCGATCCTGAACCTCTCTTTCGATTTCCATAAAGGAACACCTCATGAGATTACCCATCAGCCTTTTCTCTCCCGACTCTCTAGATAACGATGACGAATACGAAGCTGTGAAGAATAAAACCAACGAAGAAATTCTGTCTTCCCCTTTTTCATCACCGGACCACTTACAGCACTACTACCACTACGCTGGCTCACCCAAAGGTGCTTTCATGCAGATCCTTGTGGACTTATTAGGGTTATTTTTTGTTTGTTTGTTGTGCACAGAGCTGGGAAGCTGACAGTGTCTTGAATGTGATTTTCATATATTTTGAATTATATACATATTTTTTCCTGGGTTGTAATTTAATATATTTATATTTTCACTGGTCTTTGTTTTGAATCAGCTGGGGTAAGATTGAAAAAAGAAAATTAAATCATTTAAAATTTTAGGCGAGGGGCACGGTGGCTTGGTGGTTAGCACGTTTGCCTCACACCTCCAGGGTTGGGTGTTTGATTCCCGCCTCCGCCATGTGTGTTTGGAGTTTGCATGTTCTCCCCGTGCCTCAGGGGTTTCCTCCGGTTACTGGACAATGCAGGTCCAAAGACATGCATTGTAGGTTGATTGGCATCTCTAAATTGTCTGTAGTCTGTGAGTGAATGAGAGTGTGTGCCCTGTGATAGGTTGGCACTCTGTCCAGGGTGTATCCTGCCTTAATGCCCAATGACCCCTGAGATAGGCACAGGCTCCCCCAGACCTGAGAATAGATCGGATAAGCGGTAGACAATGAATGAATGAAAATTTTAGGCTATTGACATTTTTAAAAGATCAGAAATACAATGCAAAGGGAAAACACGGCAGCCGTCGTCTCTTACATTAGTGTGTGAAATGGAGAGATGTTCAGGTGAAAGTTTAGGATGAAATGAAAAATCTGAAATGTAACATAAAAGCTTGTCAAGATTTAATGTTCTAATGAAATGTTCTAATGAAAGATTTTGTGTAGACATTTATACCTTTTACATTTTTCAAGACTGATTTGTTTATTAATTTATTTCTCTCTCTCTCTCTCTCTCTCTCTCTCGCTCTCTCTCTCTCTCTCTCTATCTATCTATCTATCTATCTATCTATCTATCTATCTATCTCTCTCCCAGTTCCTCGAGCTCGCCGGTTCTCCTCAGGCGGAGAGGAAGACGGCTGGACTCAGAGCATTAACAGAGTACATACCCTCACATTCATTTTCTCACTTCACTGCTCACTCACTTGTCCTGATGATGTAATCTTTCTCTACACGGATCATGGATTCCTTCTCAAATTGCTTTCCAGATCCAGGCTGGAATCGGGAGGATGATCCTGAAGGAAGAGATGAAGGCCAGGTCTGGTTCCTATAACAACGACCCTTGGGCCAGTGCACGTAACTCTCGCAGTGGCAGCAAAGAAACGCTGTCCGGTCTGGGCTACAGTAACATTGTTAACGGCTGTAAGAGCACACACACGCACATATGCACACACACATATGCACATATACATATACACACACACACACACACACACACACACACACACACACATATATATGCACATATACCAATACACATACATGCATAGATGCACATGCAGACAGACACACACATATAAGCACATACACACACACACGCTCATATGCACACACACATGTATTCACATATACCCGTACACATACATGCATAGATGCCCATGCACACACACATAAGCACATACACACACACACACATATGTACATACACACAGGCACACACATATTCACGCACACACACAGACACACACACACACATGCATGTGCACATACAAATACATGCATATGTGCAAACGCATGCATGCACACACACATGCAGGCTGACATATGCATATACACATTCACACACACAGGCACACATATATGCATGCATATATAAATGCAAATGCACACACACACACACACACAGGCACTTGCACACACACATACACACGCACACACACACAGACACTCACACATGCACATGCATGCAAGCATATACACAAACACATTCACACACACAGGCACACATACGCACATACACACACATGCATATTTGTGCACGCACACACACACCTACACACACATGCAGGTGCACATACACACACAGGCAAACACATACATGCATATGTGCACACGTGCGCACACACACACACACACACACACACACACACACACACACACACACACATAAGAGCCATCAACACAGATTATTAGACAGGAAGTGCTCCAGTTGTTCAACCAAAGAACAATTAAATAGAGTTTTGGGATCAAACTAATATAATGAAACAAATGTGGATTTTTTAGTTTTAGTTTTTTAGTTTTTATGGAAAACAACAACAATCAGTTATTATCCGCCTTAACGTATGTGTTTCTCTTCAGGATGTGACTGATTACAGAAGCATAGTGCAGAATAAGTGTATGAAATGAAACTTGAGCTGTGTGTGTGTGTGTGTGTGTGTGTGTATATGTTAAATAATGAGGATGTTTGGCAGCTTGACCAGATCCTACTGTGATTGGATTAGTCAGAGAGAGAGAAAGAGAGAGAAAGGGCAAAGGAAATCCCTGCTTTCATATCACAGTCTTATCTCCAGTGCACTTCTGCTCCCTGGACACCTGGACATGTGCCGATTATCAGACTTTCAACATGTCCGACATCGTTATTGTAGCTTTTTTGAAATCCGCTCTCTCCTTCTGCACCACCTTTCTACCAACGCACCATTTTTGTGTAGAATCTGGTCTGAAATGAGCTCCTAACTGTCCGATTGAGGAGAAACTAAAAGAGAGATGCGTTGTTTATTTAAAAAGTAATTTTCAGCATATTTTAGCATTAAAGCAGCTGTTAAACCTGCGAAAGCTTAAGAGGTTCCTAGAAGCTCCTGTTATAAGATTTTGAGTTAGATGAGAATGAATTCGGTGAGACTTTCTGTCACATCCAGGATGATGTTAAAAAGCTGAAATAAATGAACTTTTCCACGACATTCTAATTTATTGAGATGCTCCTGTATGTTACTACCACTAGGTGATGGAGACGTCTGTTTTCCATCATCATAACCAGCAGATGAACTGATTAATCCAAACAGGCTCAAAGTCACAGCAAGGTCAAACATCTGAACATTAGACATCTTTTCTGTTTTGTTTGTTACTTTCAGAGCAACTTACAGGTTACGTTTACATTTCTGTCATTTGGCAGACGCCCTTATCCAGCGCGACTTACATTTTATATCATTTTATACAACTGAGCAATTGAAGGTTAAGCTCACGGGCCCAGCAGTGGCAGCTTGGTGGACCTGGGATTTGAACTCACAACCTTCTGAGCAGTAGTCCAACACCTTAAGTCCGAGCTGAGATCACCAACCAGATCAGACCTCCGTTATAGTGTTGAATCAGTGGATTCGCTGTTTTTCGGGATCGTCGCTCGTGGTAATCGTACTGATTATGTTACAGATGCAGCAGAGTGGAGACAAGGTTATATTTTAATGCTTTACACCGAATGATATCGAACACTCTTCCTCGATTCTGAGGTATCATGATATCGTGAAATATAATATTGCCATATAACATGGTCTAGTCTGCAGTGTAGCAGAAACGGCACACAATCACAAGTCGCTCAGTAACAGTAACACCGTTCTAGTGAATGTTTGATGAGGAACGTTTACATGAACACCTCAAAGCAACTGAATGAACATATGAACAGACCATGATAGCGATAGTTGATAGTGTTGTGTCATTAAATCTAATCGTTTTGATTTTGTTTGGTTCAGAACCTAAATAAATCAGGATTTCGTACTGATTGAATTGATGTATATATCAGTGTAGCTCTTGACCCTTTATTTATGAACGCTTCACCCTTAATGTGATGGACAGCAGTGAAGAGTATAGAATATTCACACACACACACACACACGTTCAGCTGACCTTAGTGCTTTGCTGTGATTAAACTGCTCGATGCCTGAGTGGAGAAACGTAATCTCGAGCGCAGGCGATCATTTATCATCTGCCACGAGCTTTTTCCAGACGAATCTGTTACTCCATCGCCTTGCTGAAGCCAAGTAGAATATTTTACATTTAAAAAAAATTAATGACTGTGACCTAATTATGATGTTGTAACATACAGTTACACTGAGTTATGATCTCCAGGACAGTATTCTCTGCTCCTAATGGATTAGGTTGAAATTAAGACCAAAATGCCAGAGGATTTCTCTCCACAGAGGAAAAACCAGCATGGATTTCAACCTTCTGTGAGCAATTTACAATGTCACACAATGACAGCAGGCCCCGCCCCCATCAGTGTAGGGTCTTTCTTATTTCCCTGCTGATTTTGTCTATTATTCATGAGTAGCAGAATGAAAGCAGCCACATTAACAGCCATCACTCTATCTCTGAGAGAGAATTGAGAGCGATTGTAAACACACGGATGTAACCCTATATTTCAACTCACTCTCTCTCTCTGTCTCTCTCTCTCTCTCTCCCCTCTCTCTCTCTCTCCCCTCCCTCTCCTCTCTCTCTCTCCCCTCCCTCTCCTCTCTCTCTCTCCTCCCTCTCCTCTCCTCTCCCTCTCTCTCTCTCTCTCTCTCTCTCTCTCTCTCTCTCTCTCTCTCTCTCTCTCTCTCTCTCTCTCTCTCTCTCTCTCTCTCTCTCTCTCTCTCTCTCCAGCTCCCAGGTCGCAGTACAGCACAGAGAGCGGTGAGTGCTTTACAAAGTCTTCTCGTCTTCCTGTCATGGTGTTGTGAGAGCTGAGTGTCTCTGAGTGATCTCAGCTCATTCTTTATGTCTCTGCAGAGTAATTCGTGTCCTCAGTAAAGAATATCTCAGCTTCTAAAAGTGTTTCATAGAACCGGATTGTGGAGATATTACCTATTACAAATATATGCTTCAGAAACGCTTTTGTTGTAGTGCTTGCATTGTGTCATTATTCTTAATAATTCTTAATTCTTAATATAATTCTTAATATTATATATATATAACTACAGTGTGTTTTCGGCTGTATGCGATAAAAGCGCGCATAGTGCGCCCTCTAGTGTTCAACCAGCGTCATCACTTTTACTCTGTCGGTGACTGTGTATCTATAACATCACTTTATGATTAAATCAGCTGCTAAGCTGTGTGTGTGTGTGTGTGTGTGTGTGTGTGTGTGTGTGTGTGTGTGTGTGTGTGTGTGTGTGTGTTCTCACAGATCCATTTATCTCGAAATCTGCTTCATTGCCAGGTTATGGCAGGAACGGTCTAAACAGGGTAAGTGTTTGGCGGAGATCCTGTAACCGATTAGATGTCACTCAGAACCTTCATTCATTCATCTTCAGTAAGCACTTTATCCTGGTCGGAGTCATGGTGGATCCGGAGTCTATACCAGGAACACTGGGTGTGACGTGGAAATACAAATGGGATAAAACACACACACGAACACTCATTCACCTGTAGGGGCAATTCAGCAGAGGCAATCTAATAATCTTCCAGAGGAAGGAACCTGGAGTCCCTCATAATGGAACTCGCATCATTAATTGAAAACAACCTGGAAGAAGTTGCTTTCGGCTGCTCCCTGTTCAGGGTCGCCACAGCGGACCAACTGGTCCGCACAACAGCTTGGCACAGGTTTTACGCCGGATGCCCTTCCTGACACAACCCTCCCATTTTTCCGGGCTTGGGACCGGCACTGAAATCCAGTGGCTGGGGTTGAGGCATTGGCTGGGAATCGAACCCGGGCCTTCCGCATGATAGGCGAGAAACCTACCACTGAGCCACCAATGCCTCCTATATGTTATAATATAACATTATATATAATTGAAAACAACCTGGAAACACCCCCTTTATTTGCATACTGGAAGGTGATTGGCTCTTGTACTTTATGATGCAGTAACACTTCCCTATTCTCAGTCTCTTTAAAATCTAAAGTAGAGCACTTTCATTTTATTATTATTATTATTGTTGTTGTTGTTGCTGTTGTTATTATAACCACATGCAGTTATCAATAGGAGCACTAAAAGTAATTACCCCTAAATCAACCTGTATAAAATATATTAAAAAGTTGACATTTAATTTGACCTTAATGATGTATTCACGCTCTTTGCAGCCCCACAGTGCAGATTATTTCCACTATGACAGCACCAATGCAGTAAACTGGGGGTTTAGAGGTACGTGTCTTCTCTACATCTATAAACTATATGTCCTAAATAATGTGCCCCCCTGACCATCACACCCATATGTGGTTCTTCTCCAAAGTGTTACCACAAAGTCTGTAACGGGTGTATAGAATGTTTTCGTGTGTTGTAGCATCACAGCATGACAAAGTCCCTGTGCACAAAGCATGAATCCTTCCATGTAGACATGGAGGTGAAGGTTGGAGAAAGTGGAAGAACTGGAGTGTCCTGCACAGAGCCCTGACTCTGACTCAACCCCACTGAACACCTTTGGGATGAACTGGAACTGGAGTCTCCTCAATATCAGAGTCGGATCTCTCTGAACTGAGCTGAATGAACACACATCCGCACAGATACTGTACACTCCAGTATCTAGGGGGATGCCTTCACAGAAGGGAAGGGAAGAGCTCAATATAACAGACTGGGAATAAATCTGTAATAAGACGTTCATCAAGAACATATGGGTGTGATGGTCAGAGGTGCACAAACTTTTGTCAACTGATTTCCGCTTTTTCTCTTTTTTTCTGTTCCAGAATACAAGGTTAGCGACCACATGACCTGATACTGAAGAAACCAGGAAAAGAACAAGAACTGTTTATTTCCTGATTGAAACCTGTGACATTTTTAGCTGTTTGAGAAACATTAGCGTGCTTTGAACATTTTAACATCTTTAACATTAGAATGCTGGTTAAAACCAGTTCATGGTATTGGACTTAGAGGTATTGGGTTTAGAGGTGTCTAGACTACTGTATATACATGAGTTAAAGTACATAAAGTTCCTCGTGGAACACTTGGACATTTTTTCAGAATACACAATGTACACAAAATATTTAGCTCTGCTGAGGATTTGCTCTACCAGCAGTATGTACAACCGTATTGTGAAATTCTTTATAAAAGTAATTCAGTCACATTGTCCACATCTAGAGCCAGCCACATCTTCATTAACTGTTAACTGTCTATGTCAGTCATCTTTCTGACGTTTACAGATTTATCCGTATCAGGATCTCATCGTTACTGTCCGAGGTCGTAACATGCTGCCTGGTGACGTGGACAGGACGAGATTAGAGGTAAATCATTTTTATAGCGATGCAGTTGGAAAAGTGAGGAATTTTAACGTGAAATGGTGTGAAGTGGGCGTGGCATGGGCGTGAGGCGAAGCACCACCTTTGATGGCAGTTTGCCAATACAAGCAATTCACACAATCATTAAATAAAAAACACTAAAAAATCATTTTTACCCAGTTTGTGGAACATCTGCAAAATACTTCCTGTTCTCACTTATGCTATAGCAGCTGTAAACAGTTATTCCCTTATCAGCCCCCTCTCTCTTCTGAAGATAAGACTTTTACCATTAAACTGCAAAAATCATAAACTTCTGAAGTGTAAACTTACTGACTGACATTGGAGACTCCTTCCTTAAATTTTCAACATTAAACATCTCCTTACGGAAAACGTCACCAGATCAGAGATTCCACACATTTTTAATCTGTTGATGTGGAGCATCTGTCGTGCAGGTCCCTGTGAATGAGCTGTTACTATAGCAACGATAACTTCTTTTTAACACCTGATCAATCAGACTCAAGAATTCAACTGCATTGTGGTGTAATATATTTGAAAAAAACAAAAAGTACACTTACAAAGACCTTTATTTCTAAATAACCTATGTATTGGACATTATAATATTGTATTGGTTTTATAAATATTTTAACATACCCGTATCATGTTGACATATAATCTTTCTTTCACATGTCCTCCAAGAGACACCTGTCCCCTGAGGAGTTCTACCAGGTGTTTGGGATGACGATGGCCGATTTCGAGCGCTTGGCACTGTGGAAACAAAACGAGCTGAAGAAGCAGGCGAGGCTGTTCTAGAAAATATAACCGTGGACCTCACCTCAGCACCAACAAGTAGAGAAGGTCTGGAGGGTTAAAGATCTGGATCACAGACATGTTCCTTCAAACCGGACACGATGAAGTCTACTCCACCGTGGACTGACGGACACACGAACGAGACTCTGTCCAGGTCCATTGCCCTACAAACGGCTTAATGAATAAAGTGTGTGCGGCTCGTTTGATTTTATCTCCGACTCGAACCTACTGCAGAATCGTCTGAACTTCAGGTTGCACCATGTGGAAGAAGTATATGACAGAACGTTGCCTTACATGTGAGAAAGCCAGGTTAACACCAGCAAGTGTGTAGAGATGAAAAAGAATGTTGGATGTATGGAGATGTTTCATAGCCATCACCTGTGAGAGAGCGTACCGTGAATATTTTGCAAAACCAAAGTTTGGAAGCGCATATGGAACTGGGCCATACTTACAGAAATTCTTTCTTGTTATTCAGGTGGAGAACGAATAAGATTTATGAACGAGTAGAATGTACATTGAGGGGGGGGAGGGTTATCAGGACGAGATGCTACTTGAACAACTTGAAACGATGCAAAGTATGAAAAAGAAATTCCTGAGGTTTTAAAAATGTTTACTTAACACCTTTAGCCATCTTTGTTCATTCCTTTTTGCCTTAATTAACAAAAGGTTAAAATAGCAACCTCATTCGAAATCAGGAATATTTATTTACCACAAATCTGCCGTGTTCGGTTTTCGTTTGCTTTAGACTAGATCCCTAAATCTCTTCACGTCAATATATAAACATCTCAAACTGCTTAATAGTTCCCTCCATTTTAGATAAACGTTGTCTTTTCAGTCAAAATCCAAGCAAGCTTTAGAATGGAGACACATAACGATCAGAAGACAGTTGGGTAGCTGGATCCGGTTGTAAAATGCACGATACTTTTTACATCGCAAAACATTTTCGGTTGAATTCTGATCAGATTTCTGCACCTGCTGTGTAAAAGCCTTTATATAGCAGGATCAACATTGTGTAATTCCATATACTTTTGTTCTTTTTTAAATAATACTATGAATTACTTTAAAGCTCACGAGCGGATTTAAAACTGTGTGACATTTTCAGCTGATAGATATAATAGTGGAGAAAATCTTGACTTTTATAGACCAAGTATGATTAATGAATTTAAAGGATTAATTAAAAAAAACTAAAAGTAATAGTGTTAATATTCTTTAAGTAAAATGTTGGAAGTGTGGACGATTCTGTGTGGTTTATTCAGTTTTTTTATTGTTTGATTTTTCAAAACAACTCAAAGTATTTTCATGAACCAAAACATTTAATGGGTACAAATGAAAAAGTGAACATCTGCAGTTCAGTGCTTAACAAAAATCTCATAAATAACCCAATTGACTGGAGGAAGTGTGAGACGAACGCTACTAGACACAAAATGAGCTGACGTGACGATGGTGGGGTTCTGGTGCTGTTAGAATCCAGGAAGGAAGCAGTCCAGCGCAGAACTCCGGGGATCTCAGCGCCAAACTACAGGCCACCTACAGCCCTTCATGATCTCGCGGGCTTATCGTGTTTGATTAGTTTAGCCTTTGAGGGAAGACATTCCGGCTCTCATGATCTCATCTACCAGGAGGATGTTGCTAGCGATTACCGTGCTGAAGAAAAGAAAAGATGTCGTTAAAAAGATCCAGGGACCAAAAATACAAACAGGAGGCACTATTTTTGTTTGTTAGTCATAGCCAACTCCATGTGATGTGTGACCTAATGAAACACAGCTTAATGGAGACGATTGAGTATCTTAGCAGATTCCTAAAGAATATTCAGAAAAAATTCTCATATTTTCCATAATGGAAGAACATCTAATAAAATTAATACATGGCTACTGTTTTCTACTAAATTCAACAGTCCCTTGACTTCAACACAGCTGTTTCTACTAAATCCTTTTGATCCAAAATTTACCAGAAATATTAAGAAGTCTGTGGTTTACTCACCATGAGTGCAGCAGCTGTTTTTTAACGCTATAGTTATCCCAAATGCCGGCGTCTCCAGCTACCATGGGTTCACCTGAGAGAGAGGAAAAAAAAAACACAAATATTGCTCAAATTGTCATCAGTTTAATTTTGTGACGCATTGAGGCAAACACGTGTTTTCTTTCTAGACACACCTGTGCTCAGGTCCACGCCGACGAGCTGGCCAGACTCTTTAAATTCAGTCTGCAGCTTCACAAGAGTCTCCTGTGGATCATAGCCTGAATTCTGAGCCAGAACCTGCAACACACACAGCTTTTCTTTAACACATACACAGCTCTGATGCTTTGTGAGGGCAAAACATGTAGCAAATAAAACTGAAAAATCTTATCTAGAAAAATCAGTTCTCTCAGTTTTTTAGTATAAATGACATGAATCAAGAAGCCGTTTTAATAAAATAAAGTTGGGGGGCTGTTAATATGCCACATCCAGCTGCCTTCACTTCAGTTATAAAAGCAATATAGAAATCCACCATGAGGCACGATTCGTTCTGAATCATTCCAGTACCTTTGGGATGATGAGCAGAGCATCAGCAAACGCCTGCACGCCCAGCTGAGCTCGTCCCTTCACTTTAGCCTTGTGTTTCACCAAAGCATCAGCCACAGCCACTTCGAAAGCACCTGCTCCTGCTACAACACTGCCTGATCGGGTGACAAGTTTTTTTCAGTAAACAGCTTAGCTTTATACACTACACAAGACTGCTGTGTGAGGACACCTGTTTGTGGTTGAACTTGGTAGTGCTATTCTTACATACAAGTTATGTACAATACATTTCAGGCAAAATCCAAAGTCTTCTGGACAGAACAGGTGTTTTTTTTTTGTTTCTTTGCAGCACTGCAAAGAAAAGGGACTAACATGTTCTGTGGATGTTACACATCATTATATGTAAATAAAAGGACAAAAGTACACATTCTTTAATCCCTTCCTCCATCTATAGGATTGGGGAATATCTATTGACTTTCAGCTCTTTTTATATATCTTACACACGTGAATTGTTTGTTTTTTTACATTTACCTTTAGGGTTTGACCTTGGTTCATACAACAATCATAACTGGAGTGACCCCCTTCACATCTTTACACCCCTACAGTACAGTGTAAAGCTCCTGTTATACAAGTCTTAATAACAAACATTAATAGTTAGCAAGCCTCTAATCATACCATCCTCAATTGCGTTCTTGACGGCACGCAGTCCATCCCTCACGGCATCCTTGATCTGCATCAGTGTGTGTTTGTTTGGTCCTTTGACCAACAGTGTGACTGAGCGTGGGTTTCCACACTTCTCGATGAATGTGTACTTCTCCTCTCCCTGTTGTAAACACACGATCAGCATGAAACACAAAACATCATCCGTCTAAACTCTCACTTCTGTTCACCATCACTGACCTTATCTAACACAATCTAAATCCCAACAATAGACAGAGGAGGAACTGACCAGCGTGTGTTCATAGACGAGACCGGCATAGCCCAAAGACTCCGGAGTGAGATCATCTAAAGAGTTCACAGCAACACCACCACAGGCAAGAGTGAGTCTGAGAGAAAAGACAAAGATGATAAAGAGATGTATTAGAAAAATATTAGAACTGAACTGGTGTTTCTCTAGAGCTATCTGATCATTCTAAAAGACTCCAAGTCATTGAAGCTGAACTCTTTCAACTTATCCCTTTATTCATTATTAGTTCTTAGGTATTAAATAAGCTTAATCCTTACAGGAGTCAAGTTTAAATTTTCCACAGTATAATATCCTTATCTAACAATATTACACCATTGTGGAATTAAATCGGCCATTTAAACGTGAAATATTTCATTAATTCATTGTCTACCGCTTATCCGATCTATTCTCGGGTCACGGGGAGCCTGTGTCTATCTCAGGCGTCATTGGGCATCAAGGCAGGATACACCCTGGATGGAGTGCCAACCCATCGCAGGGCACACACACACACACACACACACACTCATTCACTCACGTAATCACACACTACAGACAATTTAGAGATGCCAATCAACCCATCACGCATGTTTTTGGACTGGGGAGGAAACCGGAGTACACCCCCGAGGCACGGGGAGAACATGCAAACTCCACACACATGGCGGAGGCAGGAATCGAACCCCCAATCCTGGAGGTGTGAGGCAAACGTGGTAACCACTAAGCCACCGTGCCCCCCAAAGTGGAATATGATATCGAAAAATAAATATTTAACACTGGAAAATTACGTATATTTTACAGCTTTTAAAGATTAAAAATGATTTTTTAACATCACATCCTTTGCTTCCGGATCAGTGACACTTAAAGTTCATAAATAAACAAATGTGTGTCTATGGGTGTATATAGACAGATATCAGAAAAGAACCCTGTGACATAACAGACAGATGCTAAAGCCGTTATACCGCACTATAAACAATTGTTTGCTTTCCCCCAAAATCAGTGATAACACAGTAATGTACCACTGAGACAACAGGAGAGAGAGCATAGTAATCTGGCATGGTGTCTGACTGTATTTACTACAGAAAGAGTAAAACAGAATTCGGCCATGCACAAGGCATTTCTTCATCTTTCGAGTCCTAAACAAAGGCTCAACAACGAACAAATCGCATCTGATTAATCTGTAATTACGATGTCTGGCAACTACACAAATCATCTGCGATGCATCTTTAACGTTATGTTTTTATTGATTCTGATGCACTTATGTGGTTTGACTGTATTTGGGTTCATAACCATTTTGTATTATTTTTAATATTCAGCAGCTAATTCAAAGATAAAGCCTTCTCAAGGATTAATACACTTGCAGCTCACATCAGCATTGTGGAATGTTAACGTAATCTTAAATCTAATGCTACCCGCATTTCATACCTCTCCATGTTCCTCCTCTTCGCTCGGCGCAGAGCCACGATGCCTTCTTTAGCCAGCGTGTCCAGAGAGAATGGATCAATCCCCTGTGCAAAAGGCAGAGTTCAGTCACTGCTGCTTAACATCACAGCAGACATTCTGAGAGAAATTACAGTGTGCTGGTCCCATGAATACAGGTAGGAAGAACAGAGCATCTTCTTCTGCAGAGGTGTAGACCACACTTTTCTGTAGCACAGTTCAAGTCCAAAAAGAGCTACATAAGCACCCATGGGTGTTCACTGTGCAACTTCAATCTGGTTGGATCATCGTTTAGCAAGTCGACACAAGAAATTAAACATAACTACAGAACCTGAACTCAACCTCTGACTATCTTGATCGACAAAAAACCGAACCTTCAACATACAGAAAGATCAGAATTACCTTCTGATTAATGACCACAAAGCCCTTGTTGTTGTCAGCACACACTTTGTTCTTTAGCGCGATGATCTTGCACACACGCTCTTCAATGAACTTCCTCTCAGCCTTCACCAGCTTCTCTCTCTCATCAGCACTCTTGTAGAAGAAGCCAGAGTTCACCTCGCTGTGGAAAACACAAGCTTTTAGCACAGATATTTATAACCAAGTTTGCATTTTAAACGTTCAAACATGGACTACAGGAGGCTTGTGTGATTATAATAACCACTTTACACATTTGGCTTTAGGATCAGCTCCACAATTAAATCAGTTTAACACCTATTAATACAATTAAGTGTCAGAGTATAATCAACAGGATGTCACATTGGAAGCCCCACCCCCTGCCACCATCATGTTGTCAGAATGGACTTGTGGGGTAAATTTAAAATGTTTTGAGTTTGCTGGAGTGAAATTATACCTATTAAATCACACAAGCCTTGTCTACAGTAAAGATAACTACTCAGATCTACGTTTTCTCGTATTCCAAAGAGACGTTGCAGGTCAGGATGTAAGCGTCCTCTACTCTCTTCTTCATGTCAGGATGTCGAGCTCCATGGTCCAGCACCAAACCTCTGATCAATCTGGGGGGAAAAAAACAGATCATTATTCATTTTGTTAAAAACCATTACATTTGTACATCATTTTAGATTTAATTTTATATTCAAGATCAATAACAGTAGTAAACCATTGGGAAGAGAGCTGAACAAAATATAGCTTATACAACTGAAGCTCTTACTGTGTATCGCTCTCAGTCTTGTGTTTCATCTCCATGATCTCTACCATAAAAAGGTCAATGGGTTCGTTAGGTTTCTTGATGGCCAACAAAGCATCCACCACAGCCTGATGAAACACACACACAGATATTGAGAATATAATCACAAGCTAATTAAGTATTATATAACACCTTGATACAATCATCATATTGCCCATCCCTTGACATCAGCCCATCAGACATTGCCCTTTATGATGCAAAATCAGTAATCATCTTTAATTTTGATTATTAGTTTCATTTCCTATTTGATTATTTTAAAAAGAAAAAGAAACCAGGTTATGACAAACTACAGGGACTACAATGATTTTGTCGAAACAAGAAATAAAAGGTTTTGTGCTGGTCCCATGAATACAGGAAGGAAGAACAGAGCATCTTCTACTGCAGAGGTTTAGACCACACTTCACTGTAGCACAGTTCAAGTCCAAGGAGAGCTACATAAGCACCCATGGGTGTTCACTGTGCGTTCATCTCACCACCAGCCTCAATCACTAGGAAGTCTAGCATTAATCAAAATTTAAAGAGCAGTGTATATATACGAAATGTTGAATTTCCAATTTCTTTAATAAATAAACCTAGGACCCAACAATCCAATTCAACTTCTATGCAATGTAATTATTATGAGTCTAACTATCCCTAACAAACCCAGAAATACCTCTCTGGGTATACAATCACCATAAACTTTACAGTACTTTTTTTAATAAAATCTGAGAGCCTCTATTGAGTGGGGCATTGGTGGCTCAGTGGTAGGTTTCTCGCCTATCATGCGGAAGGCCCGGATTCGATTCCCAGCCAATGCCTCAACCCCAGCCACTGGATGCAGTGCCAGTCCCAAGCCCGGAAAAATGGCAGGGTTGCGTCAGGAAGGGCATCCGGCGTAAAACATTTGCCAAGTTGTTGTGCGGACCAGTTGGTCCACTGTGGCGACCCCGAACAGGGAACAGCCGAAAGCAACTTTTTTTTGTGAGCCTCTATTGCAGCAATATAATTACAGTCCTGAATGGATTCACATTTATTGGTCAAATATTTTGTCCTAAATACAAAACTGTAATGTGTACTTCATAAAAACTTTAAAATATCTTATATTATAGTATTTTTCTGTAACTCACAACAGTTTTCAAAACCACACTTTCCAAAATTGCAGGATGTTGCAGAATTAAAGGATAATTTCAGTAATACATTTCAGTAGAGGTTTATTTTACTAAAATGCACATTATTTCTTCAGCTATTTTTTCCCTCTGAAACGTGATGCGTCTCTCTACATATACATATTTGTACCTATAAATAACTCCTTTATAGTGTCCTGTAAACTGTGCTGTACTCCTGAAGAAGAGCACGAATGGGACGTACCTCTGTGAGCAGGTCAGCCAGCTCCGTTTGCACTTTGGTCCTCAGTGAAGTCCTGGCCACGTTCACCAGAGTCTCACGGTCCATCTCCTTTTTGACCTTCACCTCCTCGAGCACAGCCAGCGCCTTTTCCTTTGCAGCTTCAAAGCCCTCAGCAATGATCCTGGGGTGGAGACCCTGAGCACATGAACACCATGAACCCATAGGCATTAGATTTAACAAAATATTATTCATATAACACATTTATACTACAAACTTCATAAAGTGCTTTTAAAAATTCCCACACAACCTGCATAAATGCCAATACTTCTGAGATGTTAATACTTCATGTATCATAAATGACATCTGTAAATAACACATATATATATATATATATATATATATATATATAAAAATATATGGATATATATAAAAATATATATATATATATATATATATATAAATAAATATATGGATATATATATATATATATATATATATATATAAAAAAAATATGGATATATATATATATATATATATATAAAAATATATGGATATATATATATATATATAAAAATATATGGATATATATATTATATAATAATTATATATAATAAAAATACTAATAAATATATATATATATATATATATATTTATTAGTATTTTTATTTTATATATATATATATATATATATATATAAGTAATACACATTATTTAGAGTCCCTTAGAAGTAGTAGATTTTCTTTTATGGAACTGGATTTTTTTTTTAATTTCTTTCTAAACTAATGTTCTTTCGGCTGCTCCCTGTTTGGGGTCACCACAGCGGATCATTTAGTCTGCATGTTTCAATTTGGCACAGGTTTTACGCCGGATTCCCTTCCTGATGCAACCCTCCCATTTAATCCAGGCTTGGGACCGACACTGAGAGTTAACTCTTCAGTGGCTGGGTTAGCTCCCTGCCCAGGAATCGAACCCAGGCCGTGGCAATGAGAGCATGGGGACCTACCGCTGGACCACCAGGAGGCATTTCTTTCTAAACTAATAAGCTTCAAAATACTTCTTAATGACAAAACACTTTAAAAATATCATTTTAAGAAAAAAAACAGGACTTTAAAAAAAATCCAGTTCCATAACAATAATTTTCATTCCTTTTTTTTTTTTTTTCTCTCGATATATCTGATCCAGAGTTTGCTCCTTGTATCAGGTCAGTGCAGAATTACAAATTTACAGAGTTGCAAGCGTCATAGTCAGGCAAACCTCAGAAATGTACATATCCGCCTGCTTCAGTAACTCTCCGATGATGAGGACGTTGGATGTGGTGCCATCTCCGGTGATGTCATCCTGGGCTGTAGCCACCTTAGCGATCAGAGAAGCTGTAGGATGCTGGATTTGCTACATGGACAATGACAAATGTAGAATTTACTCTTTTTTCCAGTGCTGAGGTGCATGTTCTTCATGCGAGTCACATTCTAACATGAAAATTAAAATGTTTATGCTCTTACCATCTCATGCAACAGAACATTGCCATCTTTAGTGAGCTTGATGTCTCCGGCACCGGACACAAGCCTGTAGAGACCAGAAGGAAAGCCTCCAGTTAAAACACAGCTGTTGTACTGTTGTACTGAGTCCTCACTGGGATCTCGCATTAAATTTACAAATGGTTGAAGCATAAAGATCTGGGAAATGTGTGTGATGCAGTGTGTAGCAAGACACCATTCTCAGGTGATATGACAACCTGATGTCAGTGATGCTAAGAATCAAAGCAGAAACTCATTATCCTGTTATAATTTGACAGAAATATTAAATGAGATTAGATTATAAACGTCCAAGTGGGCGGAGCATCAGATTTCCTGTCGACTCGGCAGAAAATCAAAGCAGATAATCATTCCAGCTGAGATGTTACAGTAAACAAAACAGTTATTAAGGACTTTATGGTGTAAGCAACATCTTTAATCTATAAATGTTATACAATGCATAGAAAAGAAATTAAAAGAAAGTGAAATTAGAATTAAACACCAGATTGTTCAATTGAATTATATACAAATTGAATTTTAAATGCAAATAAAATTTTCAAGAAAATCAGATTCTAGTTGATATTCATGCAAATTAGAAACATTTCAGCTCAGGAGTGGATTTGGCTTTCAGAAGCAGCTCTATATAGTACCAAATATAACCATTAATGACCACAGGAAGAGTTTTCACAGAAATACTTTCGAAAAAGGAAAAAAAACGAACAAAAAACGAACAAAAATCTAACCTATAGATGGAAAAAAAGATCCAAACCTATAGAATATGGGCGGAACAGACGGATCATAAATCATGCCGATCATGCGGGAAATACGAGATCATAACTTGTTACATCCACAATTTTATTAAAGAATCAAAGATTCTATAAAAGCAAAAACAACGTGTTTAAATCGTATGGCGTTTGTAATGTCTAACAATTAGCTGACTTTTGTCTAAGGAATGTCTGATGCCGACAACTAACTCAGAGGCTACACAAAAACCATGTGGATCAGAGATTCGCTGCGAACTAGCTATGCTAAGATAAGCTAAACTAAGATAAGCTAAACTAAGCCGAGCTAAGCTATAGTAAGCTTAGCTTGCTAACTGCCCACTTTTTAACCAACGAGTCAGCGGGGTATTAAAAACGACTAAAACGGCAATTAAGATGCAGTTAAAATTACAGAGAGAAATAATTCGCCATTACTTTGTATAATACTTTGCTAGCTAGCCAAAACCCAAATGGCGCTGTGTTCCATATAGAAGTGCACTACAAAGGGTGCACGAGTCATTCTACAACGCCATATATAGTGCACCTGTACATGGAGTGTGAGGCGGTTGGGGTGCGGCCGGAGCTAAAACGCGGGTGCGCTAACAGGCCTTGAATTCAGACTCACATTTTCATGGTTCCTTTCGGTCCGAGATTGCTTTTCAGGACATCCTGAAGTCCCCGAGCAGCGCTGATGTTCACGGCCAGCGCGGCTTGAGCTCTCGCCACCTCGGCTTTCGGATTAAGTGCCTTTACAGCAGACATTGTGTTGTGAAAAGACCTGATAGCGGATCCACAACGCAAGTCAGGCCGGTTCCCGAAGCTAACGGAAGAGACAGAGAGAGAGCTAAGAGCTAACCGGGTTTCCAGAAAGCTCTAAGCACACGCTCATTAGGCACGGCCTACAGCGTGTCGTGATTGGATGAAGTTCGCAGCACACAAATAAGCAGTGCTGATTGGCTGATAGACACGTCTGTCATTTTCACACGATAGCAAAGAAAAGATGTCTGAATGATTTGCGTTGTCTTCAAATTAATGAACCTTTTCATGAATTTTTTTTTAAATTATTTTTTTTTTTAAAAAGGCATCTGAAATACTGACAATATTAACTTGATCCCCTAACCTTCATTGAAGGCTTTCCACTAGATCCTGGAGCATACAGTATCTGTGGGGATGTGTGTTCATTCAGCTACAAGAGCATTAATGATATCAGACTCTGATGTTGGGATGTTGAGGAGACTCCAGTTCCAGTTCATCCCAAAGGTGTTCAGTGGGGTTGAGTCAGTCAGGGCTCTGTGCAGAATGCTCCAGTTCTTCCACTTTCTCCAACCTTCACCTCCACACCATGTCTTCATGGAGCTCAGGTGATTTGTGCACAGGGACTTTGTCATGCTGGAACAGGGTTTGGGAATCTTGGTTCCAGTGACGGGAAACTAATGGTACATCATATAAAGGCATTTTATACAACAACTTTTTAAAAAGAGAATTTCAGTTGTGCAGTAATGTTTCATTTTCACATCAGGATTAGAAATGACAGCAAGCCTCATCCTTTCAACGGCATGTGAGATTTTTTTTGAGCAGAACCATATGTCTGAATGTGACTCAAAGCAACAGAGACGATCATTTGTAGTTCAATCATAAATTTATTTCAGTATGTACATCTAATATCCTCAAAGTAGTGGATATTAAATAAAACCACATTAAATATAATGTAAGACTCCATCCTTAATCCACACAGAGCATCAGTTTGGCTGAATTGAACTACATCCTGCCAGTTTTCCCAAAAGTTTCCACCTTTTCTGATCATCGTTAC
This sequence comes from Hemibagrus guttatus, assembly GCA_033459395.1. Taxonomy (NCBI): domain Eukaryota; kingdom Metazoa; phylum Chordata; class Actinopteri; order Siluriformes; family Bagridae; genus Hemibagrus; species Hemibagrus guttatus. The sequence goes on along the minus strand of JAUCMX010000014.1, from coordinate 16,741,638 downwards.
TCCTTTATTTTTTTTACAAGATGACCTCTGGGTTAAAAAAACATGTACGACAGTTCATTACATGAGTCACAGCTGGAATTGAGTAACTGATTGGATAATAAACTAGACAAACGCCACAGCTGAAAACCAAGAAAATTCAGTGAAATTTATTGGACTGGGTTGTCGCATTTAAACTGTTTTCACACTTCTTATCAGTTCAAATATATATAAACTCATTGCATTTCTCCTATCCACAATCAGTACTGAGGAAACTATCAAGTCTTGGGTCTATTACAGAAAAATGAGTGTTGTGTATTATTCAATGTGTGTATTTGATTTAGACATTTATTTCTGCATACAAGATTCCTGCATTCATCACCACACAGGGTTCAGTTTCTATTACAGATCTATGATTACAATTATAAAACTGAACTACAGTAAATATGCAAAAGAAAAAAAAAGGTTATCGACCCCACATCAGGATGCTTTCATGCTTCAATGTCTCCTACTTAATATACACACGCGCACACAAAAAAAATAAGTGTAACAAAAAAAAAACAAGCATGTCAGAAATCAGGGGGGGAAAAGGCAACACCACACCAAAATGAAGAGACAGTCAAAAATAAAATCCCAACCGGATTTTAATGAAAACATCAGCAAGGTTTCATCACTTGAATCAGAGAAGTGCTTACGTAATTCATTTGTTTTGGTGAGAGATTCTGATCAAAATGGCAGCACAAATCCAATCAGTAAACATAAGGAAATTTAGGAGGAAAAAAAAAAAGAAGAAATGTTTGAATGCTACAAATCTTTCCAAAACTGAGCTGCGATCTACAGGAGTGCAAAATCTGACTGAAATCTGGTTGGAATCTTGTAATAGAAACAGATCTGATTTTCTGTCTGGGTCTTCGTGAGGAAGCTACATCAGAGGCGAAATCTTCAGTGGAATCATTATTCTCGATTCCATGTGCTGAATCAGAGGAACTAATGACAACAGGACAAATGAATAAATAAATAAAGTGTTAGAGGTTTGTAAGTCAACTTTGTCTTTCAGTTTTGTGTTCACAGACTCACCTGTGTAGTAGACAATTTCATCCCAGCCTTCATGCTGCCAAGCTGCGTTTCTAGTTTCCTCCCTTGACTGCAGGTCTTTGTACGCTGAAAGAGACAAACAGTTGAAAGGTTAAAGCTTTTTAATCGCACATGTAATAACTAGCTATAGACTGGAAGCAGGGATTCTCACAAGCTAACCTTAAGCAAAAGTTTTTTTACATAATGCTACATTCACATATACAGTGCCTCGCAGAGACAATGCGAAATGGAAATCATTTAGCGATATTAGCAACAGCGACTAGATGGGAGCATGTCCAGTGACTTATGCAAATATGGAGAGACTTGGTGAGCCAATGGGAGTGAAGACAGTAAGTCTTCATGTGATTCGTGGAAAGTGCACATGCTGCTTCTGCTTCATTTCGTATACGATATGGTACAGATACACAAGATAAATGTTATTACTATGGTAACTATGAGCGGGAACGTCGACTGGAGACTGTGTGGAGCTTAAATTGGCACATGTGAATCAGACTCACTCAGGTACACTCACCCCACAGGTGATGCACCATGTACAAATCTCCGATCTGAGAGAAGAAGCCTCCCACAGCCTCGTTGTTCTGCTGTCGGAGCTCAATAGCCCGAGCCCTGAAAACACATCACAGCCGCTTTATCAGACCTGCAGCGATGGACTACTGCCCTGTTCAGACATGATATTAAAAACCGTTTTAGATGATCGGATCACAAATGGATAACGCTTACCTTAAACCAGCTGTGCTAAAATGTCTGCCGTTGTCAAATCACCGGATTTATTTAAATTTATTTTATTTACGATATTAATTTCACTGTTTTTAATCAGTTGTGAATACAGACATGCAGAATTGAGTGATTCAAAGATGGCAGATTTTTTTCATTAAATTTAAGCAGGCAATAATTTACGCGTATTGAAAATTACGGCAAGCAAAAAAATGACCAAATTGGGATTAATTTAAAGATATATTCTATTTCACTGACTGGAGGCATGTTACACTGCGTTCTCAAATTTCAACAGCTGTAGAGACAATAAGAAAACCAATTACAGGTTAAATCTGCTTAACGTATATACAAATGAAACTGAAATCCTATATCCTATTACTGTTTAATTTTCTTACCAGTAATTTCCCCACTCGATCATCGTTCCAGGCTAGAAGAGAAAACATGCAATCATTTAATCAAACAGCACAGAGATTGTTTACATCACAGATAAAATAACTCAAGTATGTTGTAATGTAGAGCCTCTAGAATGTTTCGTACCCGGAGCTGGTAAGATCTGAGCTCGTATATGTTGGGCCCGGCTCTGGGCACAGGCTCGTTCCAGAAGCTGAACTCGAGTAGCAGTTGATTTCTGCGAGACAGCAGCATCTTCCCACGCTTTTCTCTGTACTCCATGAACCCCTGATGAGATACATGACATTAAAATTTCACATAAAGCTCAGTTCAAGTCAATGAAAGTGACATAATACTGTTAGTGACTTCCCTGAGAGCACGAAGACACAGACAGAAAAATACTTCAGTACAAGAACAAGAGTATAAAAACAACCCAAGTGCCAAGTACAACACAGACATTGGGCTCACAGAAGCCAGACTGTTTAGTGTATAGATTTAGAGTTTACTGTGTTGTGTTGGTTTCAAACGACTGATCAATCTAAAAAATACATTTATCAATGTTATTATAAACCTAGGATTATAAACCTAATTTGTAATTATGTGCATTATTAAGCTCTTATAGTCATTATTTGTTATGTACACACAAATTAAATAATTGAATTTAAACATGAACAACTCAATAATGAGGTTAAATTATTTCAACTTGGATCTATGGATAATTCAGGGATAAAAAGGTTTGCGGCTTTAATAAATATCCAGAAGATCACTTAGTGTCTTATTAGTATCTCACCAGGATTATATTCATTTTAGAATTTAAAAAGTCTCTGATTTAACTCCAAAATTCAGCAGCATGTGATCATCACAGAGACGCTTAAGAGTTTTTGTCAGGTTTTACGACACAGTAAAGTCAGTATAGTTGCTTGAAGACCACATACATACATACACACACACACACCTTATTTTTCCTGAGTTTGTTCATGACATCAGTCAGGGCAGGGTAGCCTCCTCTGTATCGCCACAGATGAACTGTGAGGAAAATGTGACATGTTGACAAGCAAGGCAAATCTAAATAAATATCCAATAAGCTGACTACTTTACTGTATTTGATTTCGGAAAGTAGAAAGACTTGAATTTGGATTGATGTCTCAAAATAGCTAAATATATCATTTTTGGAAGAGTCAGCGCTTCATAACAGTCAGAGGTAAAACTGTAAATCTGAGTTTTCTAAAACTGTAAATCTTCTTAATTTCTAAGCATCACCAAGAGAGGGGGAAAAAAGAGAAGATGGTGAGGGAGTGAGCATTTATAGCTGCTATAACGTAAGTGAGAACAGGAACTGTTTCATCATAACGATCTTTAATAAATAATAAAAATTCTTAGTGCTAAGGAATTGCTGTGGTGTACGAAGAATAAAACACTTCGTGAAGTGCTGTATATGGAAAACTGAACTCATATATACCTGCTTGATCCTGCTCTCCATACCACGTGTTCCAGGTTCCCACCAGCTCACAAGGATAATCAGGGTTGGTGTGGATAGAGGGTAAGACTTCTTCACTGTGTGTGCAGAAGCAGTTAATCCATATTAAATCTCAGCTGTAAGACAAAACTGCTCCATGATCACACCCATCTACAGAGACATTTTTTAAGAAATTTAAAGCTGTTTCACATTGGAATTCTGCTAGCATAAAAGTACAGAGTTGATTTGCATGTAGAACCAAAGCACAGCTTTCCGAACTATTATCCAATTGTTATTTTCCCTCAAGCACAAGTAAAAGCTGCAAATTATGCATTGAATCAAAGGCAATCACTGTCAATGTAAATAAAGGGGGGAAAAAAAACTACTAATGACTGAATAAAATAGAAAAAGAAATCAAATGTTGGACTTGTTAGGAGAGAATTCATGAAAAACACCAACTACTACACAGCACCATCTCAATATGGATGATCTTACCAAAGTTTGTTATAATCATCAAGGCACTCTGGCTTGACATTGTGAACTGTAAAAGAAAGGCATGTTATGCATTGCAATGAACTGTGCCTCGACTGACTACAGGAACAAATCTGCACGTTACTCCACTGTAATCTTGCCTAGCAAAACAATGCAACGTGTTGAACAGTAGGCTTGTGCGATATAATGATTTAATCGCTGCAATTACGCTGCTTTGTTATCCTCATACAATCTCACATGCTCTCAGCTAAACTCATGCTCTCACCAATGGTTTGAGTTCCTTAAATCTACCGATGTAGGTTAGATATACGGTTCACTAACATTACACAACTTTACAATCAACATCAATTGTAAATATATTTAGACTTTCACAGATGTCACAGGAACATTTTGGCTGAAAACAATCCAAAAGTCCTACAAGAGAACAGTGATGATAATTAGGAAGTGATTAGGTTGGGTTTTTTTGTGGCTCTCCTGTGCAAACACTTTGAACGGCACATTAACAGTGAAGATGTCAGCCTAATGAATGTTAGATTACAACATGTCAAAGAATTATATAAACAAATGCACTTCTGCAATGGTTTTGTGATTGTCTCTGCCTGGTAAGCAGCTCCTGACCTCACTACAGATATTATTATTATTCTCTCTCCTCCTGTACAATTAATAATCAACCAATTAAATCATAACAGTTATTAAAACAGCAAATCAAATAAATATCGCACAAGCCTATCACACAGTGATTGTGTAGTGTTTAATGGGAACTTACACTGAATTTTATACAGGTTAAGGTCTTCTTTCTTGGCCAGCAGGTGAGAATGTGCGTCCTTCCTGGGATCAACTTTTCGCACGAAGAGAGATTTGAACCAGCTGTCTTCACGGTTTCGGTTCGAGGACGCAGACAGGGTTCTGAAAAGACAGCGAAAGATTAATAAACTGTAAGAAACGGTTGAGTTTGTATATGAAGTGAGAAGTAATGATACACGGAGTGATATAATTCTGAAAGAGATAAAGCATGGAGACTAACGTGCATTAGAGTTTCCTATAATCTCTCTCTCTCACACACACACACACACACACCCCTCCATTCCTTTTTCCTTGACAGCAGCCAGCCATGACGCTGCTGAACTTCTCTCCTAAACTCCTTGTAGTGTGTCAGATCTACACATTCATACACCCCTCTATTTTATTACACACTATATAGACATTCAAATGAAATTTTAAAACTGTCCCTGGTCACAAAATCCAACTTTTTATCTCTTTAGACTATGCTTTGACTATGACCTTGAGCTCCAGCTCCACTGCTAGTGGCCAGTGCTGTGTGTTTTAATGCCCTAAAGACCTGCACTTTACTCAAACTTCTTACAAAAATAGCTCCCCTGGTTGAGTAAACTAAGCTAAAGTCTTCGTCCTTTAATAAGACGCACTGTGCCCGACATATGAGCTACTACACATTAATCTAAATCTCCTCAGGGAAGCTTATAACGCTTACACACACCATTCAAACGGCTGTTTAGTTAACTAGCGTAGCCTGCTAGCGAGTTGGCAGCTACTAGAGGTAAAGGATATAGACGGTTGAGGCGTAAACAGAGTAAAACGTGCTAAATAACATAGAGCAAGTCTTTAACGGCGACAAAGTGTGTTTAGGCATCTCATACGTCAAACATGAAGCTCACCTAATTGTTAATGCCGCCTGTTGTTTCGGTCGTAACCCGTTACTAGCCTGGTGCAGGCCCTTTCCCAGGCTCTGAAGGACTCTGGTCGCCATCTTTCCTCAATGTCGAGCAGACGCGGTTCCTGCTACATAACTGCAGCCTAGACTATGGCGCCATTCCACCTTCCACCGCAAGAGGGCAGCATAGTGTCGTGTTGCCGCTGTTTGTCATTTATACTATATTATGAGGAGAAAGTGTTCAGTACTATAGTTATACACCGATCAGGCATAACATTATGAGCAGTGACAGGTGAAGTGAATAACACTGATTATCTCCTCATCATGGCACCTGTTAGTGGGTGGGATATATTAGGCAGCAAGTGCACACTTTGTCCACAAAGTTGATGTGTTAGAAGCAGGAAAAATGGGTAAGCGTAAGGATTTGGAGTGTAAGGAGCGTAAGGTTTTGTAGTGTAAGGAGCATAAGGTTTGACAAGGGCCAAATTGTGATGGCTAGACGACTGGATCAGAACATCTCCAAAACTGCAGCTCTTGTGGGGTGTTCCCGGGCTGCAGTGGTCAGTATCTATCAAAAGTGGTTCAAGGAAGGAACAGTGGTGAACCAGCGACAGGGTCATGGGTGGCCAAGGCTCATTGATGCATGTGGGGAGCAAAGCCTGGCCCGTGTGATCCGATCCAACAGATGAGCTACTGTTGCTCAAATTGCTGAAGAAGTTAATGCTGGTTCTGATAGAAAGGTGTCAGAATACACAGTGCACCACAGTTTGCCGCAGACCAGTCAGGGTGCCCATGCTGACCTCTGTGCGCCATCGAAAGTGGCAACAATGGGTGCGTGAGCATCAGAACTGGACCATGGAGCAATGGAAGATGGTAGCCTGGTCTGACGAATCACATTTTCTTTTACATCACATGGATGGCCGGGTGTGTGTGCGTCACTTACCTGGGGAACACATGGCACCAGGATGCACTATGGGAAGAAGGAAAGCCGGCAGAGGCAGTGTCATGCTTTGGGCAATGTTCTGCTCGGAAACCTTGGGTTCTGCCATCCATGTGGATGTTACTTTGATACGTACCACCTGCCTAAGCATTATTGCAGAATATTCCCCCAGCAAAAAGGGGACCAACACAATATTAGGCAGGTGGTCATAATGTTATGAGTGATTGGTGTATGGTTAAGGTTCTCTTCATCGATAATCTCGATAATCTCTTCATCCCTTCACAAAACTTCGTCAGCTCTGTGGCTGCTATTTCACCAGAGACGAGGAGCTCAACACAGCTCACTTCCTGGACCTTCAGGATTGATCAGCTGACCAGCTCTAGAACACCAAACATAATATAATTTAATAATTTTGATCATCTTAGATAAGAGTAACCTGCAAATAAACAATGTGCTACAGTAAGATAGTGCTGAGACAAAATCTGTCTACAGGTTAAAGACTAAATCTAAAATTAGACAAGTATACAGTTAACACAAGCGACGATATTTTTTAGGGACATCACTGAGAAATTTCTTCTTTTCCTTTTCAGCTATGAGGGAAAAAAACAATGAAATCTTGAACCTAAAAAGTTTAAATATGCCTCCAGTGAAGTGTTACATCTAGCACGAATAATGTTAATCTGATTGATTGATCGATTGATCAAACACTGAGCACATCAACAGTGAATATATCAGCCATATGGATAACTGACAACTGACTTACTTAAATTTTTTTTTTTTTTTTTTTTAGTGTTTTTTTAATGTTTACTGTGCATGACTGCAGAATCACCCACTTGTCTCTACCTGGTAAGCGGTCCCCGACTGATCATATTAATACGCCACTCCTTCTCTCCTTAAATCTGAAACAGTGGAAATACTCACTTTCCTGGCTTTTTTTTTTTTACACTGTAGGCAATTATATTAGAATTTTTAAAATGATTATTATCACACAGGCCTAGATTTATTGGGGTAAAAGTGTTTCATGTGACTGTGAGAGCTAAAAGCTTTGAGATAATGGTTTCTTTCAGCTCTGATGATTGAGTCCTGTTATAATAAACATTTAATTCCTGATTCATCAGTTAAGTCAAATGTGGAGTATAACTGATCTGTGGAACGTGGTGGCACTGAGACAGCAAAGACGCAGACATTCATTTTGATATTTTCCAAATTAAAGTATCTCACACATACGCAGTGGAGGCATGAATGTCTAAAATATATTTTCATGATGTACATGGACATTTACTCTGTTGTATGTTGTATAGCCTTTTATTTTTGGTTTTAGTGAAAATGTAAAAGACTTTCTGATGATATGAGGAAATATACAAACCAAAACAGAAGTAAAAATGTTCATGATGTTATGTGGCAATTATGAAGTCTGCAATGTAAATCATAATTTTTATTAGTTTCACTAAATATGACAAAAGACTGAAAAAAAAAATAATAATAATAATAATAATAATAATAATAATAATAATAATAATAATAATAATAATAATAATAATAATAATAATAATAATAGGGGGGCATGGTGGCTTAGTGGTTAGCACGTTTGCCTCACACCTCCAGGGTTGGGGGTTCAATTCTCGCCACTGCCATATGTGTGTGGAGTCTGCATGTTCTCCTCCGGGTACTCCGGTTTCCTCCCCCGGTCCAAAGACATGCATTGTAGGTTGATTGGCATCTCTAAATTATCCGGAGTGAATGTGTGTGCGCCTTGTGATGGGTTGGCACTCCGTCCAGGGTGTATCCTGCCTTGATGCCTGAGATAGGCACAGGCTCCCCGTGACCTGAGTATAGATCGGATAAGCAGTAGACAATGAATTAATAATAATAAAATCTTTCAGAATATGATTTAATTAAAAAAGGTAAAGCACAGAATAAGGGTTTTCATAGTTATTTATTAATGTTTATATAAAACATTTCATACAGTAATCATGTAATAAATGAGATCTGTAATATTTGTAACTACATTACAGTATAATTAAAATTCATGCACATGTGTAAAATCTGAAATACATTTTTAAGATGAATTTAATTCTCAGGAAATAAACTACAAAAAACTAAATGGATTAAAGCAATACTCACTGATGAGTTTCAGAAAGACGTTTCACTGAGAGAGCTTCACTGTCTTCACAAGAACATCGGAGCTGTTGTCCTCCATGCTGGCACAAACGACACCAGGCTGAGGCATATGGAGATCCTAAAGAGGGACTTCAGGAGCCTGGTTGAGACGGTGCGCAGCACATCGCCATGATGAGGATCATCGTGTCTTGACCGCTTCCCACGTTCCAATGAGGAATTGAGAGGTTCAGTAGACTATTTGCTTTTAATAAATGGTTACAGTCATGGTGTCAAGATCAGAAAATACCCTTTGCTGATAACTGGAATGTTTTTTGGAGTGCCCTAGGCTCTTCCGTGCTGATGGCCTGCACCTCAGCAGAGTTGGAGCAGAAGTCCTCTTGGTCAACATCTCCAGGACGCTACGCACCATCTGACTGGTGAGTGTTACGGCCGGCGGTGTCCGGCTGGATATAACAGACCCAACACGAAGCTTCCGTGAACAAAAAGGGGTTTATTAACATGAACCACGAGACATGAACATAACAGAAAACCGCGACACCACACTGGCCTAAATACAAACGAGGACTAGCAACTAAAGCAGACAAAGACAGGACTATAAATAGGAAACATAATCAGGAAACATTAGGAACAGGTGAAACATCAATCAACACACAATAGGACAGGGCAGGGCTAAACTAACACACATGGCCAAAACATAAACATAAACAGACATGACATAACAACCCCTACTGAGGGCCCCCTAGTGGTTCACCCTCAGCCCTGCTACCCGTAACAGTGAGTCATAAATCAAATCACAGTTATGATAGATACTGATCAACTCACCCGATTTATACAAGTGCACACATAGCTCATCCTATAGAAACTGTGTCTGTTCCCTGAATAGTGAGATCAAAGAACAAATTAATTAAAAGTTCTCGAAATACTCTTATCACAATTAAACCAGAAAAATTTTCTAAAGTTTAGGCTTCTCAACATTAGATCCCTTGCACCCAAAGAACTTATTGTTAATGAAATTATCTCAGATAATAGTCTTGATGCATTCTGCCTTACCAAAGCCTGACTTAAACCAAATGACTACATTGGTCTGAATGAGTCTACTCCATCAGGATATACAGTGGGGCAAAAAAGTATTTAGTCAGCCACCAATTGTGCAAGTTCTCGCACTTAAAAAGATGAGAGAGGCCTGTAATTTTCATCATAGGCACACTTCAACTATGAGAGACAGAATGAGAAAAAAAAAATCCAGAAAATCACATTGTTTGATTTTTAAAGAATTTATTTGCAAATTATGGTGGAAAATAAGTATTTGGTCACCTACAAAAAAGCAAGATTTCTGGCTCTCACAGACCTGTAACTTCTTCTTTAAGAGGCTCCTCTGTCCTCTACTCATTACCTGTATTAATGGCACCTGTTTGAACTTGTTATCAGTATAAAAAACACCTGTCCACAACCTCAAACAGTCAGACTCTAAACTCCACTATGGCCAAGACCAAAGAGCTGTCAAAGGACACCAGAAACAAAATTGTAGACCTGCACCAGGCTGGGAAGACTGAATCTGCAATAGGTAAGCAGCTTGGTGTGAAGAAATCAACTGTGGGAGCAATTATTAGAAAATGGAAGACATACAAGACCACTGATAATCTCCCTCGATCTGGGGCTCCACGCAAGATCTCACCCTGTGGGGTCAAAATCATCACAAGAACGGTGAGCAAAAATCCCAGAACCACACGGGGGGACCTAGTGAATGACCTGCAGAGAGCTGGGACCAAAGTAACAAAGGCTACCATCAGTAACACACTACGCTGCCAGGGACTCAAATCCTGCAGTGCCAGACGTGTCCCCCTGCTTAAGCCAGTACATGTTCGGGCCTGTCTGAAGTTTGCTAGAGAGCATTTGGATGATCCAGAAGAGGATTGGGAGAATGTCATATGGTCAGATGAAACCAAAATAGAACATTTTGGTAAAAACTCAACTTGTCGTGTTTGGAGGAGAAAGAATGCTGAGTTGCATCCAAAGAACACCATACCTACTGTGAAGCATGGGGGTGGAAACATCATGCTTTGGGGCTGTTTTTCTGCAAAGGGACCAGGACGACTGATCCGTGTAAAGGAAAGAATGAATGGGGCCATGTATCGTGAGATTTTGAGTAAAAAACTCCTTCCATCAGCAAGGGCATTGAAGATGAAACGTGGCTGGGTCTTTCAGCATGACAATGATCCCAAACACACCGCCCGGGCAACGAAGGAGTGGCTTCGTAAGAAGCATTTCAAGGTCCTGGAGTGGCCTAGCCAGTCTCCAGATCTCAACCCCATAGAAAATCTTTGGAGGGAGTTGAAAATCGGTGTTGCCCAGCGACAGCCCCAAAACATCACTGCTCTAGAGGAGATCTGCATGGAGGAATGGGCCAAACTACCAGCAACAGTGTGTAAAAACCTTGTGGCGACTTACAGAAAACGTTTGACCTCTGTCATTGCCAACAAAGAGTATATAACAAAGTATTGAGATGAACTTTTGTTATTGACCAAATACTTATTTTCCACCATAACTTGCAATAAATTCTTTAAAAATCAGATGTGAAAGATCAAATGTGATTTTCTGGACTTTTTTTTTTTTCATTCTGTCTCTCATAGTTGAAGTGTACCTATGATGAAAACTACAGGCCTCTCTCATCTTTTTAAGTGGGAGAACTTGCACAATTGGTGGCTGACTAAATACTTTTTTGCCCCACTTTATCTATATGCATGAGCCCCATCAGGCTGGTCATGGAGGTGGTGTTGCAACTATCTATAGCAATTTTCTTACTGTTACTCAGAAAACAGGATCCAGGTTTAATTCATTCGAAGTGCTTGTTCTGTAATGTTAAGACAGGCTCAAAAAGCTGCTAGGGCCGAGCACCTGAGCAAACTGATAGAAAATAGCCAAAACAATCCCAGGTTTGTATTTAGTACACTGGCTAGACTAACAAAAAAAATCAGATATCTGAAAAAGAGTACTCCAGTACTTAGATCCAATTCCAACTAAATTACTGAAAGACGTGGTACATACAGTTGGACAGCCTCTTCTCAACATTTTTAATTCCTCGTTATATTTAGGTCACGTCCCTAAACCTCTCAAGTTGGCAGTTATTAAGCCTCTTATTAAGAAACCTAAACTAGATCCAAACGAATTATCAAATTACAGACCGATTTCAAACCTTCCGTTTATGTCTAAAATATTAGAAAAGCTTGTGTCTGCTCAATTATGCTCCTTTTTACAGGAAAACAATATCCTTGAAGAATTTCAGTCAGGTTTCAGGCCCCATCATAGTACAGAAACTGCACTAGTTAAAATCAAAAATGACTTGTTTTAGCTTCGGACCAAGTCTGCATCTCAATATTAGTTTTAATTGATCTTAGTGCTGCATTCGACACTATAGATCATAACATTCTCGTAGATCACTTACAAAATCACATAGGTATTCAGGGACAGGCATTGAAATGCTTTAGAGCCTACCTGCCTGATTGATACCAGTTTGTAGATTAAAGGGAGAAATGTCTAGTGTAATGCCAATGAAATACGGGGTCCCACATGGATCAGATACATGCTTTCCTTGAGTAACATCATTAGAAGGCATGGGATTTGTTTCCATTGTTATGCTGACGATACCCAGTTATATGTCTCATCAAAACCAGATGAAACATCTAAATTGTGTAGATTAACTGAGTGTGTAAAAGATATAAAAGATTGGATGACCGATAATTTTCTATTACTAAATCCCAATAAGACAGAGATATAACTGATTGGTCTAAAAACCAGTACACAGAAGCTCTCACAATTCAACTTGCATTTAGAAGGATGTTCTATTACTACTAGCTCGATAGTGAAAGACCTGGACAAAATATTAGACAACAACTTATTTCCAATATATGACCCGAGAATAGATTGGATAAGCGGTAGACAATGAATGAATGAAATAAATATAGTATAAAAAATATATCTTATAATATATTTATATATAAATATAGTCTTTTAAAATAACAAAATGATTGTCAGTCTACTTTAGCTAAAGACTCTTTTAAAGAATTCAGTTATCCATGCTTAGTGGTTTCCAGACCTTTTTTCCCCTTTAAATTACTCCTTCCCGCTGTTAATCCTGCACTTTTTGTCTGTAGCCATAACTAAATATCATTCTGTAAATTCATTTTGAGGTGAACTCAGAGAACACTTGCAGTTTAGGTATCTGCCTTCACACAGTCTGCTGTCAAGTGAAAGGAAAAATTGGAGCAAACATTTAAAAAAAAAATAAGAAGGCTCAGACCACTTGCCGTCTGTCTGGAACATCAGGGCCACTTTTGGCCCATAGGGGACCTTAGACATCACCTGCCCTATGATCTAATGGTCATTTGTCAGGTGATACAGTCAAGCCCGAAATTATTCATACCCCTTGCAAATTCTGACTTAAAGTTACTTTTATTCAACCAGCAAGTTTTTTTTTTTTGACTGGAAATTACACAGGCTTCTCCCAAAAGATAATAAGACGATGTACAAGAGGCATCATTGTGGAAAAAAATATTTCTCAGCTTTTATTTACATTTGAACAAAAAGTGGCATGTCCGAAATTATTCATACCCTTTGCAAACTGTCACAGTCTATGGGAAAATCCAAAGTTCTACACCATTCCAAATAGTCCAAGCTGTTCTAAAGCATCCTAATTACCCTGATTCATTGGGAACAGCTGTTTTAATCAACTCAACAGGTGAAAAACAGAAGCTCTCTGCTGTTGGTTTGTGGTCAGTCATCGCTAAGACAAAGGAGCTCACTGAGGACCTGCGGCTGCGCATTGTGGCTGCTCACAAGTCAGGAAAGGGCTATAAGACCATATCTAAATGTTTTGAAGTTCCAGTGGCTACAGTGCAAAGTATTTTTTAAAAATACAAGACGTGTGAAAAATCTCAGAGGACGTGGTTGGAAGCCAAAAGTGACACCTGTGCTGGCCAGGTGGATAGTGAGAGAGTTAAAAAAGAATCCAAGGATCACCACCAAGGCCATCCTGATGAATCTGGGCTCTGCTGGTGGCAACATCTCAAGGCAGACAGTCCAACGGACACTGCACACCGCTGGGTTCCACGGACGCAGACCAAGGAGGACACCACTTCTCCAGATAAGGCACACAAAAGCCCGCTTGGCCTTTGCAAATGCTCATCTGGACAAAGAAGAAAACTTCTGGTCTTCTGTTTTATGGTCAAATGAAACAAAAATTTAATTGTTTGGCCACAATGATGTAGCCTACATTTTGTGTAAAAAAGGAGAAGCCTTCAACCCTAAGAACACCATCCCCACTGTCAAACATGGTAGTGGGAACCTAATGGTTTGGGGGTGTTTTTCAGCCGGTGGACCAGGGAACCTAATCACAGTAAACGGCACCATGAAAAAGGAGCAATACATCAAAATTCTCAACAACAACATCAGGCAGTCTGCAGAGAAACTTGGCCTTGGGCACCAGTGGACATTTCAGCATGACAACGACCCAAAACACACAGCAAAAGTGGTGAAGAAATGGTTAGCAGACAAAAACATTAACGTTTTGCAGTGGCCCAGCCAGAGTCCTGACTTAAATCCAACTGAGAATCTGTGGAGGGAGCTAAAGATCAGGGTGATGGCAAAGTGACCCTCCAACCTGAAAGAGTTGGAGCTCATCGTTAAAGATGAATGGGCAAAAATAGCAGTGGAGACATGCAAAAAGCTGGTCAGCAATTATAGGAAGCATTTGATTGCTGTAATAGCCAATAAAGGCCTTTCTATTGATTATTGAGAAGGGTATGAATAATTTTGGACATGCCACTTTTTGTTCAAATGTAAATAAAAGATGAATAATCATTTTTTCCACAATGATGCTGTTACGGGGGGTAAGGTTTCCCGTAGGACCACTAGGGGGCCTTCAGCAGGGGTTGTGTTTTGTTGTGTTTGTTTACGCTATGTGTTTGTTTTAGCCCCGCCTAATCCCTAATGTGTTCCCGCCTTTGTTCACCTGTTCCTCATGTTTCTAGTAATTATGTCCCTTATTTATAGTGGCTCTCTGCTTGTGTTCAGTGCTAGTCCTTGTCTTTATGTAGCGTCTTTAATGTATGTTATTATTTCAATAAACCCCTGTCTGCTGTCTATCCCTGCGTTTGGGTCTACTCCATCTTGCTCCGTCTTCCGGCCTGTGACAGATGCCTCTTGTACATCGTCTTATTATCTTCTGGGAGACGCCTGTGTCATTTCTAATCAAGAAAAAACTTGCTGGTTGAATAAAAGTAACTTTAAGTCAGAATTTGCCAGGGGTATGAATAATTTCGGGCTTGACTGTATATGGAAATATTGTGAAGTGTCATCAGTGAAAATGAGTTTCTTTGTAACAGCTATCTTACTGTACTTTATCTCAGTCTTTATTAAGGTGCATATTTATTTGCATATTAAGCGGTACAGACAAGGGTAATGGAATTACTATCATTTTCTTCTTCGGGAATCTGTTTTTCCTCTCATCCACAGTAATGAAGTATTAATTAATATAAGATAGAACTTTATTAAGAATAATTCTGTTCTTTTTTGCATTTAAAATCTAATTGTTGTGAGTGGTGGGGGAAAGTTGAGTAAATTGTTGCTCTGGGCCCCTACATGTTCAGGTCCTGCTTTACACCACTGCATTCTTCAAAAACACTTTAAAGGCCCATTTTTTTCTAGAGTGCTTTTGCGCGTGCTGTTGATCCCGGCAGCCAATGGTGTCGTTTGTGGGCGGTGCTAGCGGCTGAATGATCCAATGAGAGTGATGATTTTCTCACCCAAACTGGCGCGCATGCGCGGTCCTGTTATCCGCGCTAAGAGTGAGAAATAGAGAGAGAGAGAGAGAGAGAGGAAGAGAGAGACTGTGCTGAAAGACAGTGCGATCGTACACTCTACAGTTTAATGATTAATTTTCGTAACTACAGCTTAATGTTTTTCATAATGGCTGTGAATTAAAGGTCATTTTGTAGAAAGAGTAGTGAGAGAGTGAAGTTCCTCAGTCCAGCCATCTTTCTAACGCTCATCTGTGAGTATGCTTTATGTCGTTTGTTTACTGATCTGTATTTGAGCATTCAATTAAATTTATGCTATACTATAATGCACACTGAAATAAACAAATAAATAAATACTGTATGCACTTGCGGCAGAGTAGAGTAAGTTTACAGTATTGGAAAAAAAACCCAGTATTGAATTGCAAGTGTGAATTATATTAAATAAAATATAACTCATTGTATTTAAAACGTAACCCATTAAAAAGCCTCTTACAGTTCAGGAAGGTTCTTCCTACAGTACAGAACCGAGTCCACTTGGTGATGTCTGGATTTGAACTTGAAAGAATTTGTCTAAAATGTCTAAAATGTTAGATATCTCACGACCTCTATGTGCACTGGATTTTAATTTTTTATTTTTTGCTGTTTTTACTATAAACCAACTCAACCAATATTCTAATTCCTCAGTCATCTACGCTAAATAAATTAACAATAAACTAACTAACACTCATGTGTGTACAGGTATTTTATTAAGATTGCACGGACTGTTTTGCAGATCATGGCTTTACTCCAGACGTTTCTGAAGCTGCAAGGGTCTGTTAGGTCTGCGTCTCAGGCCTGGGGTTGTGCCCCTGTGCTGGTTGGAAGGAAAAGATGCCAGCACACAGCATCTCAGGATACGTGTAACTGGCAGCTGTTAGACGACTGCTTCGGTACGTGTTTGTCACCTGCACGGATGCCTGTCAGACTTAAATGATGTTCAAGCAGTTAATGTTTGTTACGCAGCTCAACTGGGCTCTCACAGTGAAGCCATTGCTCACGTAGCTGCTGTCAAAACAAGTTCTCACTTTTAACAAAGGAATGATTGCAAAATAATCCACACTGCGGAGGTGTGATACTTTTTCCACCCTGTAGTGGATTGTTTTCACATAACAGCACAGTGTTAGAACATTTTAATTACATTTTTGACGTGTTAATACTTGAAATGTTTATAAATGCATTTAATGTTTTGGAAAGTCTGCCAGTTTCCTTCCTATTCTCAACTTACATTTTAATATAAACAGACATTCGCTTAACATCTCTTCTTTACTCTCTCTGGACCATAGAGGCTCCTTTCATTATGATACTCCAAATCACACATTTTAAAAATCTATTTATTATTAGTTTTTGTTTTTCTAATTTAGGTTTTTATCACAAAAGTAAATGATGGATAACATCTGTTTATGACTTTTGACACTTTTATAGCTATTCAGCTTATAGAAATATTCACTTTCCAGGAATAACATGTTTCTCAATTGGCAAGGTATTTCATAAAAAAAAAATACTATTAACAAAGAAGAGGTCGTTTGATGCAACAATAATAAAAGAACATACTGCATTCATTCTATAACAAAAATGTATTTGGTTCAATAAGGGTTATATATTCAATCTCATTGGATCAGTAAAGTATTTATCATTAGTTGTAAAGCATCTGCTTATATCTCCACATCCTTGTGAACGAGCTCTTAGTTCATAAACATGTTAAAATGAGAAAATTATTCATTTATTTATTAATCTTTTTGACATTTAAGTCAATAACTTTTGAAATATCTGTTGTTGTTTATTTAACATTATGAAATAACGTGGTGTTTCAATCTGCAGAGCTCCGTTACGGTGGTCATGTAATGCACTTCAACTATGTGTGGCTGAGGGATCACTGTCGCTCGGCCTCGTGCTACAACTCCAAAACCAACCAGCGCAACCTGGACACCGGCAGCATTGACCTCAGCATCCGACCCACAAAGACCCGAGTGGACCAGGAGAATCTCTTCCTTACATGTAAATACCAGTCTGACTACATACTGAGATCATTTATCTTTATCTTTATGTTTTTTTATTTGAATAAGACAGCCTGTTTTTCCTTAGCTATAACAATCTTTTTATCTTTTTATAATTATTATTATTATTTTAACAGACTTAAAAGTTTATTGTGTAAAACTCAACACTACTTCTTTGTTATCATAGTCTTTTTCTCCAGGAGATCTTTTCCATCTTTTCTATTTTTCCACCAAATGTTTGACTTTGTGCCAATGCAAAGCTGGGTAGATCTTCACCAAGCAAAGATAAGGCAATGTAGGAAAGATATGAACTTTGACTCTTATAACAGACCTCAGCAGATTGCTGACAAGGCAATCATTCTGTTCACCTTCAGATGTTAGTGTATATTTGAAATTAGACGGGTTATTTAGTAACCTGCAGCCTGAGGTGATCATCTCTATGCTACTTTGACCAAAAGAGAAGCGAGACTGATTTGTCTTGTCTGGGATGTGAGTAAGGAATAATATAGAACAGGTATATGGTATCTGCCGTAGAAGTCAACTCAGGAGCCGAAATGTAGGATACAAACTTTTTTCCCAAATTAACAGGATTTTCATGAATTTTAAATTAAATTCAGTTTTATTTATATAACATGTTTAACAGTGGATAACGTCACACAGCAGCTTTACAGGAATCCAGATATAAATTTATCAGTAAAGAGCATGGCAGTTACTGTGCCAGCGAGGAAAAAGTCCTTGAGATGAAACAGGAAGAAACCTTGAGAGGAACCAGATTCATCCTCATCTGGGTGATGAAAGCTATTAACAAAAGGCTTGACTGAACAAATAGGTTTTCAGCCAAAGTTTAGACTGTCTGAGTTTGGAACACTAATTGGAAGGCTGCTCCATAACTGTGGGGCTTTGTAAGAAAAGGCTCTGCCCCCTCATGTACGCGCCACTATTCACAGCCCCAACAAAAAGCCTGCACCTTTTCATCAAAGCAGGTGCGGCGTCTTATAAAAGCCCAAAGGTTGGCTCAGGTATTGCGGCACAAGATCATTCTGCGCTTTTTTTTTTGGTCATGAGTGGTGTTTTATAATTAATTTCTAATCTTTGTTTTTCTTTCCATAGGGCCCGACGGTCACATTACACGCTACAACCTAGAGTGGTTGGCAAAGAACAGCTACGAGGGCCAGAAATGGAGTGCTATGCAACCGCGCATCCTGTGGAACTCAGAGATTTATTCCAACGCCAAGGTGCCTTCAGCCAGCTGGGAAAAATTTATGAGCTGTGATGAAGAGCTGAAGACCTTTCTGAACAACTTCTTACTGTACGGTATTGCGTTTGTAGAGGACGTTCCAGCTACGATCGACGCGACTGAAACAGTGACCAAAAGAGTTAGCATTATCAGGTGAGATGTTTTTAATAATACTTTTGAAACTCAGATTGTCATTAGTATATTTTATTCTGTAGAAAAATGACCGTGATGACTATAACAAAACATCTGAGCATCTACATATACTGGTGCTTGAACACAATATGCGTCGCAGGAAGTATCTGTCATATCAGTAAGTGTAACAATGACAGAATAAAATAAAGTACATCAGCGAATCTGATCTAAAGTGATCCGATGGTCAAATCCGATACCGATGATGATGATCTTCTTTAGTTTACAGCCCCCATTAGGAGGATATTGTATCAATATCGCGATAAATATTGTCACAATACGCTTTTCAGAGATGTCACAGGTATAGAGATACTGGCTGATTGATATTCAAATTTTGTACAGGATAGCGATCAAATGTATTTCTATTTAATTATAAGAATTTCACAGAATATATTTTTGCAGATATTGAAGACAAATTGTTTTTTTAAAGCAATACTACAGCTACTTTGCTGGTATTTGGTTAACAAAAAATAAACAAAATATTACTGTGTATCATAGAAATGTCACTGCAGCCTCACACCTGTACTCACCTGTAGGGTACCAGTGCTTTCTTACATTTCATATCACACATTTTCTGCACCCATTTTACTTGTGCTGTTGTTTCCAGAGAGACGATGTACGGCCGAATGTGGAGTTTCACCTCAGATTTTTCCCGTGGTGACACAGCGTACACGAAGCTGGCCCTGGACCGCCACACAGACACATCTTACTTCCAAGAGCCTTGTGGGTGCGTATGCAAACTTTATTGATTTGACTCTTAATTGACACAGTTATAGCTGCTCACCTTGTAGGACCTTTCAGCGTGGCAAAAGATTCAGCGCCTTCTACTTCTGATTCTACTGAAACTGCTAAGGAAGTAAGAACATGATAGTAATGAAGTCATGGCTTTGTTTCAGTTCCCCTCTGCCACCTCCGGATTAGTTTAATCTTTCTGCTGTATGCTTTGCTTCCTCAATGCTACACGGGGGCAGTCACGTCTCTGTTGCATAACTGCGATCTGGGGGCTTAAAAAAATCCTCATTCAAGTGCATTAGACTGAATAAACTGATAATAAGCACATTGCTGTGTTATTCTGTATTTTGTGCGTTTGACTCGAACCCTGGTGCCTTTTGCTCTTCATGCAGGTGAGAACACAGGATCGAAAACAAGCGTCTGACAGAGCTGCTATCAGTCCGTTTTTTTTTCATCCCTACACATACCTCATCTGACATTTTGTTTTGTTTCATTACATACAGTGTGAAAACAAACAAACAAAAAATAAACTTGGCACCCGGACTAGAAGGTGAAAGCTTCAGTAGAGTACACAGTAGAGCCATGGGTAGGGCATGTGAGCTTTTTATTTAGGTTCATGCCCTTTGCACACTACTAAGTGTTTTATTCCAAAACAGATAACGCTGCAGATTCCCTGATTGCTTGTTGCTTTCTACTCAGGTTTGGCTTTGCTCTACTCACGGTCACATACACACTTGCTGAGCACACTGCTCAGGGAGAAAGAGAGAGAGAGAGAGCACCTCACTCCTAGTGCAATCCCACGCTAAACTACAACCTCTATGTTTCTATTAAGTTCTGCTCTTTTTGATAAGAGAGATAATAATCCACTTACAGTATTAAAATATATTATTCTTGTAAAATTGAAAGAATAGGTTTTTCAGATCATATTTAAATAAAATAAACATCCATACTCTATTTAAATATGCCTTAACATCATGAATAGATGGCTACAATACTGAAATATAGTTTTTCTGGCCTTATCATATAACACTGTAGCTTTCTCTCAATTTTGCTCCACCTCGCTGATCGGCAGGATTCAGGTGTTCCACTGTCTGAGGCACGAGGGAACCGGTGGCAGGACTCTGTTAGTGGATGGCTTCTACTCAGCCAAAAAAGTGCTCAAGCAATCTCCTGAAAACTTCGAGCTCCTCTCACGTGTCCCCATCAAACACGAGTTCATCGAGAACCTCGGCACCCATAGCAACCACATGATCGGCATCGGCCCCGTTCTCAGCGTCTACCCCTGGAACAACGAAGTCTGCATGATCAGGTACTTGCTTTCTAATACGAACATGAAATGATGTAACCAGCGGTGTAACATTACAGCATGTCATACACTATCCTTCAGTACCTCATACATCCTCAGACAAAGTCAAGCTTTTGTTTCTTTATGTTCTGCTAAGTGTCTGAATGGAGCACTGAAAACACAGTGTCTATCTTATGTGTTCAATACTTTTCTAAATGTTGGATGATTTAATGCAACCGTTGAATGTTGAAGTATTTTTGTTGGTATTACTTAGGTACAACAACTATGACCGTGCAGTGATAAACACAGTTCCTCACAACATGGTCCAGCGCTGGTATGTGGCACACAGACAGCTCACTGACGAACTCAGGAAACCCGAGAACGAGCTGTGGGTCAAACTCAAACCGGGCAAGGTAACAAAACCTGGTGAAAAAAATGGTCTATTATCTATTGTTCTATGAGGAGAGAGTGTTCAGTTCTTTTTTGATTGTTCTGTTCTGTGTTAAGGTTCTCTTTATCGATAACTGGCGCGTGCTGCACGGTCGAGAATCCTTCACAGGACTCCGTCAGCTCTGTGGCGGCTATTTGACCAGAGACGACGCGCTCAACACAGCTCGCTCGCTGGGCCTTCAGGCTTGATCATCAGCTGACCAGCTCTAGAACAACAAACACCAAAGAAGAAGCTTAATCCCAGTAGACTAGCAAAAAACAGAACTGCAGAATTAACGAAATCTGTGAATGTCAGAAGTTCACATCCACACCCTTTAAGGGTTTGGAGTTCCTTATCACCTCAATCAAGGGATCGTTCCTATGGTTCTGTCAGTTTAGTGAAAGGTACATTAGAAGATGACTCACAGGGAAATGAAGCTCGGTGGTATGAGGAACAAAAATTCTAGCACTTTGACAACAATGATATTTGGTGATCATGGTAATGCCTTTAAATGTAAATGTTAATGTTTTGATTTGGAAAGGGTTGAACCATTTACATTACTGGCATTTAGCAGACGCTCTTACCCAGAGCGACTTAAAATTTTATATAATTTTTTTTATTCAATTGAGCAATTGAGAGTTAAGGGCCTTGCTCAGGGGCCCAGCAGTGGCAGCATGCTGGACCTGGGATTTGAACTCACAACCTTCTGATCAGTAATCCAACACCTTCACCACTAAGCTACCAAATCCCACACACGTGAACCCACACAACATGGTTTATGTTTATGTATTGTAGTCTTTTATGAAGATTATGAAACCTGCAAATTCATGTAGTATGCTGTAATGTCAGCAAAATTGTGCAAAGAGAACATTTTAAAAATGCTGTCAAAAGAAAATACTGGAATTTACTGTGAGGAGAACAGACATACATTTACTGTATGATGTTACAGTTATCAGGCTTCCAGAAAAACAGACAGCTATTATTATTATTTTACGTACAACTGATATATACATAATTTAAAAAATCACAGTAATTAACCTTTCAGTAATAGATCATTGTTATTGTATCAGTTTCTATTGCAGTAAATTCTATATTCTATTGCATATACAAATTACAGTATTTAAGACATCATGAAGTAATACTGTTGTTTTGATTTTAGTAATTATTTTTTAATTATTATTATAATTATTGGCTGATGGTTTCAAATTTATATACATCTACAAAACATAAAAATAAAGTAAAGACAGCAAATTAAGATGCTTTTATTGTCATTTCAATCACATGCAGCTGGTAAAGTACACAGTAAAATGAAACGATATTCCTCCAGGACCGTCCAGGATACATGAAACACACAACTATAGGAAACAATACAGAACTAAGTACATTACATAGACATACAGAGTACTACATAATGTGCATGTGTACAGACAGTGCAATAACTGACAAGCAGACAATGCATTAACACTGCTTTCCAGAGTTAGTTTGAGATTTTATTTCAGGATCATGTTCCTGGAAAGGTCGTTAGGTTCTAACTAAAGCACAAAAAAAAAAACAAGCAAAATTGTAGGTGTTTCACCAGCATTTCCGCTTCCGGTTTCTTGTGCCGCTTGTGTGAGGATGTTGAGGTAATAAATGTAGTCATCTCCATTTTCAAAGGTAATCACTTGGCACTTAAGGAGTTACAAGGATTTTATCTCCTGTACACATTTAAGGGTGATTATAATAAAGCCTCTGGTGTCTTTCCTGTACCTGAAACAAATTCTGTCTGGTCCAGGATGTAATAAACTTCATTTTAGCTGGGTGTTGGACCATCCTCACAGCTTTCCATCCAAGACCCCCCTGGACCTCCACTCTGATCAATTTAATTCCTAGCGATTCAAGCACAAACCTCATAAAGCCTTACTACTCTATGGGTCACACCCTCTCCCAAACCTGCTAAGTGAGCAAACATTTGCCAATCATCTCTAAAATGCTGCCAAGTTGGAAGTTATCCACTACCTTAGTTTATTCTATTTTCTATTTAACACACAAATGGGTATATGTTATAATGCCCTGAAAATACACTTCACCTTTCCAATGCATCATTTCAGATCAGGTCTTGTGGCTCAGTGTCTGTGAATATGCCCTATGTGGGAACTTAGAGGCCTAGAGCACCTGGTCAACCTTCAATTTCAACCTCCAAATATCTGGGTTCTCTACAACACAAACAAACCAGCCTGATCCTGCCCTTGTGGGTTGCTATGAACCCGGTGATAATAAAGGGAGAATGAGAGATTAATTAGGTTGTTAGACCTATCCAAACATATCTGTACACCACTTGATCATTTTGTGGATGTTGTTCTGTTCAGTGAGAGGGAAACTATTCATGTGCTAGTGCAGATGAGGAATGGCCAAAGAAGCTTGATATCATGATAAATTTCCATTAAGTAGAAAGCTTTGTCTGTTAGCTAGTGTGGCCTTACTAGCTAGAATGTTAGCTAAATGCACATTGAGTGTTTACCACCATTGTAGAAAACTAGCTATTTAAGCAGAACATTCATTCATTGTCTACCGCTTATCCGATCTACTCTCGGGTCACGGGGAGCCTGTGCCTATCTCAGGCGTCATTGGGCATCAAGGCAGGATACACCCTGGACGGAGTGCCAATCCATCGCAGGGCACACACACACTCTCATTCACACACTACAGACAATTTAGAGATGCCAATCAACCTACAATGCATGTCTTTGGACCAGGGTAGGAAACCGGAGTACCCGGAGGAAGCCCCCGAGGCACGGGGAAAGCATGCAAACTCCACACACACATGGCGGAGGCGGGAATCACACCTGGAGGTGTGAGGCAAATATTTTTCAATAAAGTTGATTTAAAAAAGCAAACGTGCTAACCACCAAGCCACCATGCCCCCCCCCTTTAAGCAGAACATATTTTACTATTTATACATTTACTATTTACACATTTTTACTATTTTATTACTTTTATTATATACTTTTAGTATTTGTCTGTCCACTCTATAAAAGTGTCTCACTTTTATACCTAATTTAAATTTTAAAAATTTGTATTCATTAGATTTGTATTGGATTCTGACGTTTCTCATGACTGTAGCCAATAATCTTGAATCCTAAAGGGTATTTTAAGGGTATTTTTCCAAAATGAAAATATATTATTAAAATACACGACATTTACATGCAAACACTTTGGTCATCATCCAATTTAACAAACTTATGAAAACCATGGCGCCCAGTGTTGCCAGATTGGACCGAAGATTTCCAGCCCAACTGCAGCTTAAAACCCGCCCATTTAAAAAAAAAAAAAAAAAAAAAAATACCAGCCCAAAATGCATACTGTGATAACTAATACAATAACAAACAGAAAACCCAAAACAAATGGGTTACTGCAAAGAACACTATTTACACACACATACACACACACGAACACAAACTACCTTAGCTACTTGTATACGCTTTGTTTAATTATCAAACATTACATCAGAATTTTATAGCAGAATAATAGCGTATAAGCACTGTTTACCTTTTTATATGGACTTAATGCAGAGAATCCTCGCAGAACTCATGAGATCGTCTATTGAAATATTATAAAACGGGTCGCTCTCCCATTCTTTTCGGTAGGACTTTCTATATTTACCCCACTTTGGTACGATGATGATAAAAACACTTGGCTTAACGTGTAGAGCGATTACAACAACCCGCCAATCAAGGCTGAAGTCTGATTGGACAGGACTCTCCTGAACCTTATTGGCTAAACTGAACCATATAATTAAAACGTCCACATTACATATTATACTTTATTGTAAAGTTCGTTTGAATGGAAAATTAATAAAATATCATGTTTATAGTCACAAATAAAAACCCGCCAGTTGCACCAGAAACCAGCACAAATTTTATCAACCCGCCCAATGCATTTTTTTTCCGGTGAAACGTGACCAAAAGAAGCTCAACTGGGCGGGAACCCTCCCAAAATAAGCCCAATTCTGGCAACACTGATGGCGCCTCTGAAACGCTAACTGTTTCATCGCGAGACTACGAAACATCGCGAGAGTCATTTTAGACATGCGCAGAAAGGCACACGTGTTCTCTGCAGGCGTACAGACGGAAGATGGCGGACTGTGAGAGTACGTACTCTTAAACTCTTATTTTTACGGTGTTTTAAATATTATTTTGCATTTGAAAAGAAAAGCAAGATAGGATTTATGCTAGTCTAACATGCTGATAACGTTTTCTGTATTTTATAAATATTGACCAAAGCGTGATGTCTATAATATAAAGCAGGCAGCGGCATGGCGTGTGGAAAATCCATTTCTCTCAAAAATGATTTCATTTACGCTTATACGAGTTTCAGCACGATTTTATTTTTTTTTAACTTTTTGTTTTATTTTTAACAGGAAAATAACTTATGCAGATATGCTGGTCTTATACGTTTTTATAAGAAGTTAATTACTTATTCTATACATAGTCTTGTTTGCATTAGTAGGTTTGAGTTATTTTTTTTTCTTTGAAAAGCTGTTTATTTTTATTTTTTTTCATGAAGCTTACTTCAACATTTGGAAAGTATAATTTTTCATGACGTGCATTTGCTAAGATCTACCAAAAGCCTTTTGATTTCTTTAGATAGAAATCCTTCATTTATTTAATGTGCAACCTTGTACTCAGTGTGTCAGTTTAAAAAATAAAAACAAGAATAAAACTCCATTTGCAGATTAAGTGTTTGATAGATTAAGAGAGAGAAAAAAACGCTAATAACTCGCAAGTAAGTCATTTCTGTGCACCACGTGGTGCTTGTGGAGCACGTGCTTGCGCCCATTTTAGCCCTGATGCTTAAACCTCTAAAGTGTACTGAGTTTAAGTCCTAGATCATTTAACTTGAATTGATTCATTTTGGGAAAGCTTTTTAAACAGCTTGCATGATGGTAAAGTTGCTGTGGAGTTGTTGTTTAACATGCTTCAAGTTTAACATTACATCATACCTTTCTCCTCAGTTTCTTCTGCTAAGAAAGAGAAGAAGAAGAAGAAAAAGATTTCAGATGAAGAACTCGGGGTAATTTTCCTTTTTTGCAGTTTGATATGCGAGGTTGAATGTGGTTCTGGATCTGGTCCAATCTGAAGTGAAATATCCACTGTTTCCTACTCCCTTAATAGTGAGCACTCTGAGGAGTTTCCACTGTAGGGCTTGAAAAATAATTTCAGACATTTGAGCATTAATAAAAAGTCCCCATTTAACGCCACATTACAATGGATTTGTTTTGAAGGTTTGCATTAATAAGTGTCTGATTATTTTTCCTTGCAGGAAATCCAAGAAATGGGAGATTTCCTCATCAAACCAGAGTCCAAGGTCGCTCAACTCGACACGTCCCAGTGGCCTTTGCTGCTTAAGGTAAATGGCGCTTTGAACGGCTTCCTCTCAATGCAGGCTGACTCGGCATGTAAGATGATGAACGTGTTTATCCATTCTCTGAGCACGGCCGGTTCGGACCCTTTGCTGCCCCTTCGGGTCCGTTCTGGACTGTCGGGGTTCTGGTGACCTGTTCGTCCGGTTTCCTGGATGTTCAGGTCAGCAGGTGCAGAGGGATCAGAGTGGCCCTGATAAAGATGAACGGACACGTCTGATCACGTGCTTCTTAAAACCTCCCTTTATAATGCTGGTTAATTTAGTGGCTAGTTAACCTTGGGACTTGGTCAGAAATAATATAAAGGTTTATTTGGAACATTTAAAAAACAAATCCTGTCTGTTGTAGCACTTGTTTTGATGGTTGATGTATAGATAAATATTTAAAAACCTCAATAAATAACATGCTTTTATTTGGATCTGTCCTGCATTACATGAGCTTTGGTTCTTAAATGTGAGATGGTCATGGTTTTCTTTATTTTTTTTTAATGCCTGGTTGATCTAGAATTTTGATAAGCTGAACATCAGGACCACACACTACACACCTCTTCCTCATGGTGCCAATCCCCTGAAGAGAACCATTCAGGATTACGTCAGGTACCACTCCTTTATCTATAATGTTCCTTATGTTTTAGCAAAGCCACATGATGTGATTGAGATTGCATTAGCACTCTGTGCAAAGATGACCTCTTATCTATCACCCAAGACTGATGGCTGCTGATAGTGCCTTGTCGTGGATGAGGTTAGATGCTCTATCATTTTGGCTGCAACGTTTCTTTATTTTCTGTTCAGATCTGGTTTTATAAACTTGGACAAGCCGGCCAATCCGTCCTCTCATGAAGTGGTTGCGTGGATCAAACGGATCCTGCGTGTGGAGAAGACTGGACACAGCGGGACGCTGGACCCAAAGGTCACAGGCTGCCTGATAGTGTGCATAGAGAGAGCGACGCGGTTGGTCAAATCTCAGCAGAGTGCAGGTGAGGCGGAATTTCCGGAAAATGTGCTCACGTTCAGTTAGAGACCCTGCAGCAGCAAAGGAGGAAGTTGAATTCCTTTTTTTTTTTTTAGATCTCCAGAACATCAGACATGGTTTCAGCTTTGCAGCACTGTGTCTTTATCTCTGTTTAGCAGCCTGTATATGAAAAAACGCTTCAAGCATCGTGTTTGATTCACTTCCTGCAATTAGAGTTAAAAAAATCAGTGTTTTCTCACTGGGATCAAACTTTTCTAGGAAAACTCAGCAGAGTTCGATTTGCACTGCTAAATGCTTGTGTTTTGAGTCCTTCGTGCTCTCTATGCTCCCTAACCAGGCTATGGTTTCCCTATGTTCAGCACAAGTGTAAAAATTACCTTTTTAATATTCCCGTTTTATTCAGACTGAAGTGTGAATGTGCCCTTGCAGAATTCTGGGATTTTGACAGCATGCTTTATTCTGTGAGTGTGACCTCACCCAGTAAAACCAGTGGCCTTTCCTCACTACTCTTGTGCCGTGTGTTTCAGGCAAAGAGTACGTGGGCATAGTACGGCTGCACAATGCGATAGAGAGCGAACACCAGCTCGCGAGGGTAAGTGTTAGAGGACGTGATGTTGAGGGCGTTTTTTTTTTTTTTTTTTTTTTTTTGGCGATGATGTGACATGATGAACCCGTTTATCCATTCTCTGAGCGTCTCCAGGCGCTCCTCTCTCCTCTGGCCTTCTCACGGCTGCTTCAGCGTTCTGCTGTTGCGACTGATGCTGGAGGACGTGTGGGTTTGGAGAGCCAGGATTCACGAAGGAAGAATTGATGGGGCTGATCTCATATTCGCAAACGTTTTATAATTTTTTTGGTTAATTCTGTTGTCCTTCTGCTAATCCTATACTCTGTATCCTGTGCAGGCTCTGGAGTGTCTCACTGGAGCTCTGTTCCAGAGACCTCCTCTCATTGCTGCAGTCAAGCGACAGCTCAGAGTCCGGACCATCTATGAGAGCAAGCTCATCGAATACGACCCAGAGAAAAGACTCGGTAAGAGCTTTAGCAGTATTTTTAATTGTTTAAGCATCCAAGCAAAGCCACATGATGCTATATAGACTGCATTAGCATTTTTTATGCAAAGATGACCTTCTATCTATCACCCAAGGCTGATGGTGCTTTTTTTTTTTCTCCTGATGTAAGACTTTCCCCACGTTTTACCCAACTCTGCTTCTGAAACATGTTGTTTTTTTTAACGCTGCAGGGATTTTCTGGGTCAGCTGTGAGGCAGGAACGTACATCAGAACACTGTGTGTTCATCTGGGGCTGCTGCTGGGAGTCGGAGGGCAGATGCAGGAGCTCAGGAGGGTTCGTTCTGGAGTGTTGGGCGAGAAGGTACGTTCACATGCAAGCCTCAGTGAGCCGGATGACTGGTCAGTTGTCAGAAAGTTAACACCAAAGTGTTGAGTTCGGGTCTGGGTTGCTCCCCCAGTCCTGGTAATTAATCTTTGGTACATCATATAGCTGAAGATGAGAATTATAAGGTTGCACATGTGCTGCTGCTTTATCACATCTTCACCAACAGCCTCTACTCCAGCTGTAGGTTCTTATTCAGGTGTAAGATGTAATGTCATGTATGCCCTCATTAATTCATTTATTCATTTCTGTCAGGACTCTCTGGTCACCATGCATGACGTATTAGACGCGCAGTGGCAGTTTGACCACAACAAGGATGAGACGTACCTCAGAAGAGTCATCTTTCCTCTGGAGAAGCTGCTCGTCAGCCACAAGAGGATCGTCATGAAGGACAGCGCGGTGTGTGTTCATGCATTTCTGCTCTGTTTGGAGTACAAGCAGGCATGTCGTGGCTGATCTTTTTGGTACGCTCTGTTCTTCAACAGGTCAACGCTATTTGCTACGGTGCTAAAATCATGTTGCCGGGTGTGCTGAGGTACGAAGATGGCATCGAGGTGAACCAGGACATTGTGGTCATTACGACTAAAGGAGAAGCCATTTGTACAGGTGATGATTCAGTCCAGTTACTTCTAACATTAGGCCTCGTCCACATGGAAATTTTTTTTTTGTAAGTGTGTTTTTTGTTTTTGTTTTTTCCCCTCTGTATTTGGGAATCCTGTCCTGATTAAGGAAAATTGAGCACTTCTTAGAGTTGAAGAGTTTCTAAACTACTTTTTGCTTCTTTTTTTCCCCTCAAAATGCAGAGATTTGGTTCCAGTATTAAACAGTTCGATGTTTGAATAAATAGTCGATGAATGAATGTTGGTATTTTTCCATGATTATTCTTCTCTACTGCACCAAATACAACTCTTTAATGTAAATCCTTAAAAATTTCTCATCAGTTTATCCCATACTCCAGCCACCTGATTGTTTTTTTTTTCGGGTTAATTTAGCATTTTGAAACTTTTTACCCTCCTGTTTGCAATAATGTCCGTACTCCTGTGGACTTGGTCTTAAAGCCACATGATGCTACTCAGATGGCATTAGCACTTCGTGCGAGGATGACCTGGTATCTATCACCCTAGACTGATGGCTCCGATTTGATTTCTGATCCACTTTAAACGGAATGGAGTAGATTATAAAGACGAAGCGTTTGTTTTTGCAGCTGTTGCCCTGATGACCACGGCAGTCATTTCTACATGCGATCACGGTGTTGTGGCTAAGATCAAGAGGGTCATCATGGAAAGAGACACGTATCCACGCAAATGGGGCTTGGGGCCAAAGGTACGGTGTGAAAAATTGATGCGTGTGTTAAAATGGCTGTCTGTATGGGTTTTAAAGGATGCACTTTGATCTACAAATTCATAACCTGTGTCTCTTCAGGCAAGTCAGAAGAAAATGATGATCCAGAAAGGGCTTCTAGATAAACACGGCAAGCCGAACGGGAACACTCCAGCTAACTGGAAGGAGGGATACGTGGACTACAGGTACACTTCTTTCTCCTTGGCGTCTCCTTGTGTGGAACTTTAACTCATCTGATAACTGAATGCAGTGCTTATATCAGCTCCAGGAGTATTGGTACGCAGATCATTTCATGCAGACTGTTATCCCTTTTTAGCCTGCTGTGACTCTAGAGGGAGTCTGTCTGCTATAGAAAAACACATGACTCGCGTCAGCTCTGTCTGCAGCTTGTATGTCAGGCGCTGGGTTTTGTGGACACGGTCTTTCGTCTGATTGGCTGTACCATATCTGTCCATTTTGTACTATTCTGATCACGTATGCTTTTTCCTCTGCAGTAAACCCAAAGCCGTAGCTGCTGAAGACGGAGACGCTAATCAGGCGGGAGCAAAGGTACCGAACCATCTGCTTTCTTCTAGCTTGTAATTTCAGTCCCAGTATTTTGAGGTTATATTTGGATTTTAATTTTCTGCTATTTTTTTGTGCAGAGGAAACGCGACGAGAGTGGAAGCGAAGGCGAAGCCACGCCCTCGACCCCAAAGACTGATGAGGCGAAGAAAGAGAAAAAGAAAAAGAAGAGAGAAAAGAAAATGAAGCTGGCTGAGGAAGCAGCAGAAGCCACAGAGGAAGCAGCGGCAGAAGAAGCAGAGGTGAGCTACTGAATAAAATAAAACCCATCCCTTAGTGTTATGAACAATACAATTTAATTTTAATTCACATTTGTGTACATCATCGAATTGTCTTTATTCAGCTGTTTTGTTTGCTTGCTAAGGCCTGGGCAGGTTTGTTCAGATCGGCTAGTACTTGCTCTATTGGCTGTCATTTCCTTCCCAAACAGGAAGTCACAGCTCAGAAGCTGTTGCGCTACCCTGAGCACTTGCATGTTGTAATAAAACACATGTGGTGTGTAACACAATCTCAATTTATTCCACAGGTGACTGAAAGTGCCAAGAAGAAAAAGAAAAAAAAGAAGGCTAAAGAAGCTGAGGCCGGTTCTGACTGAAAATCTGATCCGATCTAACAGACTCTTAAAGCTCAGCGGATCAGAAGAACGCGACGTGATGTGAATGTCTGGGATCTTTCCTAAACTCTGCTCAGGTCCCTGCACCGTTTACCGTTTCTCACCGCCGTCGGCCAAGTGACTGATTATGATGTATCTAAAGTGGACTTCTGTAACCTCCAGTCAGTCTCTTTAGAAGCTGTTTGTGAGAGAGAGAGAGAGAGAGAGAGAGAGAGAGAGAAGGGGTGGAAATCTCTGCAGTTTTTTATTCTGAAAATGATTACACATCCCCTCGTCTACATGTTAATTGTATATTGACGCATGGCTTGCAACTTTCACATTTTTTTGGAAAGCTGTAGATGAACGAAATGGTTATTTTGTTTGTATTTTGCTTTTTATCCCCCCCCCCCACACACAGAGGCCAGATTATTTCCATTATGTGAAATCCTCCTCTTGTCTTCTGTGTTTATTTGTATGTTTAAAGAGTGTTCCTTTATGTTGTATTATGTATATAAAACAGGATCAACTTGTAATCCTAAAGCAGAAGAACTGCATCAACTAAGATTTTTTTTTTTCTACATGTGTGTTGTGTGTTTCTTTGGTTCACATTTGTCTCGAACACCAGAACGTTGCCAGAGTTGGATATTTTTATTCAGTTAATTTTAAAAGTGCAACACTTATTCATGAACTACATCCAGAACGACAGACACTGATATCACTTCCCTGTTTGGTTTTTTAGTACAGCAGATGTAAACTTGGGGTTCTGTGTTTATTACAGTAACACAACAGAACACTGAACCATGTTGACGCTCGAACAGAGGGGTGTTGATCACAGTAGTGGTCCTTTTTTTTTTTTTTTTTTTTTCTTTTTTTGCAGCTTTATCCTACACCACCGACCTGATGTTTAGCGTCACTATTTTTAGAACACTGATTCAAGGGAAAAGAAAAATCTAATAAAACTTATTGCTTTATAAAACAGATGTTTTAATCACGTTTTAACCAGCAGCTAGCACTTGATTGCGAGAACTTGAGCTTCATCTTGAGACTTGGTCTTGCACCTGATTTATAGTGAGGGATCTTTTTTTGACTGGACATGAAGGAGGATTTGGTGAAGGATCTGATCAGGATCAGTAGACCCAGGACACAGGAACCCACTGTGGGCTGGAGGAAGCTCTCTCCAAAGCTTCTTCCACACCTTTCACGCTCTCGTCCACGTCGTTGTTGACCAGGATGACGTCGAAGAAATGGCGGTAGACGCTGAAGATGGTGTCCGATTCCTTCTGGATGGCTTGCAATGTTTCTGACTGGTATGGAGAAAAGTGGGTAACTATATGACAGATTTACTCCAAGATCCTGTCGACGCTTTAGATCAGTGGGACGGGAAAGCATTCATCAGACTAAATGATGTGAATCAAGGTAAATTTTATGGAAGCTTAGATGTATAGAAAACCGACTGACCTGGTTGCCTGAGTTGGTTGGTGCGATGAACACGACAAGGGGAGCGAACTCAGCTGTTCTGAGGAGTTTCAGTGTCTGGAAAAAAAAAAAAACATTCGTGTGTGGAAACAGAACAGGTAAAATTTACCTGTGTGCAAGAATGAAAATAGCTGAAATCCAGAATCATTACATTTGTCTTCCTTTAAATAAAATACAATTTAAGGGTTATTTCTCATCCCAAAGAAAAACAAATGAGTCTAGAACACAGTATTCACAGTATAGGTTTGTTTTTCTTACTACTAAAATAATCTTTTGTTATGAAGAATGCTAAATAATATTCATCGGACAACCAAACTGCAAACCAAGCCCAGAACACTCATGCACAGGGAGTTTCTTGTGCTTAAAAATCATTACAACATGCTCAAGTGCTTGTCCTGATAGATTGATTGCTAATGTCTGAAAACAGCCAAGGAGAAAACCAGGTTCTAGCACCGTAACCATGGTTCTCCAGGTTCGCATCTCCTGAAGCAAACTGTTGAAGCCTACAAGACCGCTTTCTTTTAAATGAATAAAACCCTCAATCAGTCAAACAACCTTTTTTATAGTGTGTGTGTGTGTGTTTACCTGAGGCTCTACATCCAGCAGTGCGATCTTATCTTGCTCGTGAATCTTCTGGATGGTTTCGATCTTGGTGCCGAACATGCTACCCTGAAAGCTTCCGTACTCTAGGAACTCGTTCCCCACAATGCATTTGGTCATCTCGTCATTGGAGATGAAATAATATTCCTGTCCATTTTCTTCATCCCTCCTCGGAGGTCTGGTTGTGTCTGGGTGAATTGAGAGATGTTTTATGAAAACTTTATTACCTTATAAGATGGGAAGGGAAGGATGTACCACCAGGAAGTTTGTGATGTCATACACATGCATCAGCACAGCACAATGTAAATGTCTAATGAACGGAAACGTCTAATGAAACTGGTGTCGGAATTCTGGACTTTTATCCTCTCTAGCAGAATGTTCTACACCGCTGTTTCATCCATCCTTAAACCTTTAACATTCGGACAAAACTTCTTTTTTGGAGATGTGTTCCTGATGAAACTGCCAAAAAGAATTCCCATCTATGGTTACAGCTCATTAAAACGCTATACTTTACTTACAAGGTGCAGGGTAGGCAAACTTCTCTGGGTATTTGGTGAGCAGTGAACTTTTTATATGGCTCCTTCCCACACCAGGAGCACCTACATACAATAGAAAAAAAAATGCAACATGCGCAATTAAATTCACACTTGTTAACACAACATGTCTGTACGTGACGTTTCCATGTCCTTACCGATGAGTACTAGAGTTTTGCGGTTGAATGCAGGAAGCTGCACAACCTCTTCATAAGAAATGACATCAAGCTGATCAAAGACTGCGGAAAAAAAGGCGTTTTTTAATCGGTTTCAGAATTACAAATGCACCAGACATCCTTAAAAACAAGGACGTGTTACTTACTAGAACTGTGTTTTGCCAGGTACTTGTCTTTGCATTTCTTCTTTTTGCCAAAAGGACTACACGACTGACTAGCCTCAGCACTGCTCTTACTTTTGCTTGCGGCACGCCTGCGTGGGGGACGAGAAATTCATAAATTAAGCAAATTAGGAAGAATTATTACATCAGGAATCATGAATCATATCAATTTACATTCAAGTTTATTATTCTACCTTAAATTAAACTCGATAACAGGAGATCGGACTGTACCATTCCTGAAGTTCTGGGGACGGTATGAGTCCTGCAAAGTCTTTGCCTGAATTGTCCACTCTGCCCTGCCACCAGTTCGGATCCTTCTTGTTGATGATCTGGATAATATCACCGGTTTTAAATTTAAGGCCAGCCTCTTTGCACGGGATGAGCTCGTCCTTGATGGGATCGTAGTCGAACTGAGCTCTCATGTACATCTGCAGTAACAGACAGCAGAATATTAAACACGGTTGCCATGGGTATAAAATAATAATCTTGTTGTGGTCAGTGGTGAAATGTCTGAGCAACGTGAGGGGACGTTACAGAGGAAATGTTAGAACGCTCTTTGTAAGGATTGTTAAGTACTATACACTACACCCATACAACACTATATGACTAAAAATATGTGCACCCCCTGACCATAACACCCATAAACTGATGACGCAAAATGTCAGGAGCACACAATTGTATAGAATTGTATACAGTAGATCTGCCTTGTTCCCTGTTCCAGTGTGACAAAGCCCCTGTGCACAAAGCCAGCTCGAGTACACGAGCCATGTGGCAGAGGGCGCCAGTGTCCACTCTTCAAAACCAGCTGCTTACCTGTAATAAAAGCAGTCTTGTAGTTGCATCAGTTCTCTCTCGATAATCTGGTTTCTAATCACTTATTTTAAAGCAACATTTCAAGCAAATTAAGGTTGATGGAGTATAAATGAGGGTGGTTTATTTTACCAATCATATGGCAGCTGTGACGTTATTTGGGAAACACACTCCTGACGTGTCTAAGTGGATTATTTATTTCACCTTTTTTATTTATCTGTTTGTCAACTTTTTGAATTAGGACACTGTTGCACTTATGGCTTCGTGCTCTTTTTTGGTGTGTCCTATTTCTCATTCTTAGCCTCAAAACGGTGAAGATAAGTGAACAAATAAAAGTGAAGTTTAAAAACGATTCACTCTAATGTTCAACACTGGAAAAAATATATTTAAAAAAAATGATCCAGCTCTTTTTACCAGTTCCTTTACGTTCCAGTGTTTTCGAGTGAAGCGTAAACCTAATCATTTTCCTAATAAGCCTCACTTCCTGTGCAGAATGTGTCACTTCCTGCACACCTGGCTAAAGGAGGGGTATGAGGTTACACAGGTGCTATAGCTGCGTTTGCAGAGAAGGAGGATAATACTGTTAGATTTTTCCTCTCTCATAAAATTCTGTAAGAAAAATGTGAAACTTGTACAGAATGTCCTTGTGAGCGACTAGTTAGGAGAAGTGTTTAGGGAAAATAATGAAACCAGAACTGAAAGCTTTGTTAGCTGTTATGCGAAAAAAACAGTCTAGTGTTTAATGAGGAAGTGGGATTTTCTATGGTTATCCGCTATGGTGTCTAAATGACTAAATTCACCTGATTTAGAAGATTGCAGGATTCCCCTAATAAAGAACAAACTGCGGGTTTGAAATAATATTGAAAATAACAAATTTCTTAAATGTCATCAATCATCATCATCATCCACTGCAAAATATTTCTTATGACGAGATTTCAGTCTTTATGTTTTATTAATCTATTGGCAGATCATTCTGTTTCTTTCTAGAAATAAATGCCCAAGCACAAGACTATTTCAAGCTTGAAACAAGTAAAATATCTATAAACTATATTAATAATCTATATTATATTAGGAAGTGTTTTTTAACTAGAATCAATTTATTTTCACTTGCTATTTTCTGTAGTGTAATAAGAGCAAAAAATAATAATAATACAGATGATGAGCTTATTCCACACCCAAAAGAGTACATTTTTTAAATGATACCAAGATAAAGATAAAGAAATGACTGCAGCAGTACAGAGTTTTACTCACCTCACAGACCATGGAGCGACTCTGCTGATTGGGGATGATTTTTAAAGTGACGGTGCCGTCTGTATCTTTCTGTAGCGATAACAACCAGAATGAATTAAAATCTATTTAGAGCTGGTTCCTTGGAGGAGGTGCACACGAGGATCATCACTTTATTATTGGAAGCTTTAGGAGACGCACTAACCAGAATCTTCTGCAGTTGGTCCACACTCTGATTTGCAACACTTTTACCGTTAATCTCAGCGATTTCATCTCCTTCGTGTAAGGAACCTATCAGAACACACACACACACACACACACACACACACACACACACACACACACACACACACACACACACACACACACATCATGCCTATCCCTTTAGCACTCTAGATATTTTACTCTGCTTTATTTCCAAGGAGGTAAAAAAACACCCGGCATCACTCACCTTGCCTGTGGATCATCCCTCCGTGTAATATTCTCGCCACCATACACTTCTGTTTCTCGTTTAGTTTGAGGGTCACACCCTGAAGAGAAACCCAGAAAAGCAAGACCATAAGACAAAATAACGTGTACTCGATGACAAACTTTCAGAAATGTCTAGAATAACTGAAGACAGGACATACCAGCGGTTCTGATGGATGCTTCTTGAAGGCCACTTCACGCATCTTAGTCACTTCTTTGCCATTCATGTGTCCGGTGCTGCCGTTAGCGTATACCGTATCCTGCTCCTTTGCTTCAAATGTCTGCATGACTGCCTGAAGACACACACACACACACACACACACACACACACACACACACACACACACACACACACACACACACACACACATATCAGTGTTAACCTCATGACTTTCCTTTTTAGTGAGGTCTCTAGAGATCTAGTTAAAATAGTTTAGTTGAGCAGTTCTGTGGGTATAGAAAAGGCTACTAGGTCAAATAACCACTCTGTACGCTCGAGGTGAGCAGAAAAGCGTGTCATAATGCTCAGATCTCGAGATAGATGGACTACAGCAGCAGAGAGCCGCTCTGGTCAGCCTAGAAGAATGCTGCCTCATGTGATGAGTCTCAGTTTCTGATGTAGATATTCGGGCCAGAACCTGGTACCAGCAGCATGACTCCATGGACCCTGACCTGCCTGTTCAACACATATTGAGCACTTTAATACCAGAGGCCACAGACTGAGTGTCTGAGCATCGTAGCTGACCTTGTACATCTCTTTATAGCCACAGGTTACCATGTGATGTGATAACAATTTCCTCCTGCATGATGATGTCACAAAAATCTAGCAGGGTAAAGGGGTGATGATCAGGGTACTTCACTTCACCAAACCTAACAGATTTCAACAGGATGTGGTACGAGAGGAGATTCGCAGAAATAAGAGCGTATTTCTCCTCAACAAACCTGCCATAAGATTTTTTTTTAATGACGTCTTCACAAATACGAGGAATTCTGAAACTTTCTCTATTTAGCACATTATATCTAATTCTAATCCACACGGAGAAAATGAAAGACTTTTCAACTGGCTTTGATGTAAGAAGTAGAATAAAAAATGTAAATAATAGTAATAAAAATAAATAGATACAATAAAAATATGAAATGAATTTTCTATACAAGCAAAAGGAAAAAATATAAAGAAAATATAAAAAAATATATCAGCTAGAACTCATCATTTACAGCTTCCTACAACCGATTTGAAATCTCTGATTGTGTAGTGTGTGTGTGGATATGTCACATACACAATACTTCACACACAGTGTTTATCCGCTAGCACCACCACCGTGTAACGTCAGAATGTGATGGTAAAAGGGTTCAGCTGTGCTTTATAGCCATATCCACGTGTGCCATTTGCTCTAGGTTAAACATTAAACTTTCACATTTTTAACAACTCATTAGATCCCAAAAGACATGACGAGGTTGCCATGGTTCTGGATACGGCTTAGAGATCTACAGCGTAGCGTAAAGGGAAGGGAAGGCATCAGTAAGAAGAGCCACAGAGGACAAGTGGATCATTTTAGTCATCAAGTTCTACGTTTACATGTTTAATGAAAAGTAAATCTGTAGGATACAGTAGCTCACTTTTGACTAGTGATCCTGAAAAGGTCCAATTAATGATCGTTTTAACATAATCCAAGTGCTAGTTAGAATCCAAGTGCTAATCAAAAAGGCTGCTATTATGAAGATATGCAGTGCTTGTGTCAGTACAACACACTGCTTCCTGACTATTACTGCTGATTGGCTCTGGATAAAGGGAGAGCAGGGTAAGTTATCACGTGGCTAGAATTCTGACATCGGTGAGAACACCAGCTCATAAATTAAACAGCAGATTTGTATGATTTTGAATTCTGAGGTCAATTTTGTGTTCACATTCACATGGCATCAGATTAGTGTACATTGTTGTGAACAACTGACACGAAACATCATCATCATCATCAAATACTAAAAAACATGTTCTTGTTCCCATGCTGAAAAAAACCCCATATTATTGCTGCATCCCTAAATGAATAGAAAGGCTTTACGTGTCACATCTGAGAACTTTCCCCGGTATATAAGTGACGGTTTCTGATTAGAGGATCAAATGCCATTAGAATATACACCGATCAGGCATAGCATTCTGAGCACTGACAGGTGATGTGAATAACACTGATTATCTCCTCATCATGGCACCTGTTAGTGGGTGGGATATATTAGGCAGCAAGTGAACATTCTGTCCTCAAAGTTGATGTGTTAGAAGCAGGATGCTCAATTTGTGATGGCTAGACGACTGGATCAAAGCAAACTGCAGCTCTTGTGGGGTGTTCCCAGTCTCCAGTGGTCAATGTCTATCAAAAGTATCCTTTAAGTCCTGTAAGTATCCTTACAGGACTCAAAGGATCTGCTGCTAACATCTTGGTGCCAGATACCACAGCACACCTTCAGGGATCTAGTGGAGTCCATGCCTCAATGGGTCAGGGCTGTTTTGGCAGCAAAATAGGGACCAACACAATATTAGGCCTGATTGGTGTAATTATGTCATATTGTAAGGTGTCTAAAATTTACAACTTATATCTAATTTATGATTTATAAAATATAATTCACATCCATGTGCACTGGCCAAGTAGACGCCATTTTACTGACCGCATCAATCTGCCAATGTCACGTCCTAAACTTTCATTATATTTCATTTTTATGGAAAATCTCATGTAGGACACTCGGTGACTAACAATGATGATCTCAAGTCCACTATTCAGAGCAATGGTGTGGATCTGGATGTGTTTTGGGTCACTAATGGGTCTCATATTGAATATTAGTAACTGTTACTTTAAAAAAAAAAAAAAAACTAACTGGGGATTTCTGTGTCTAAACTTTCTTGACTGGTAATTCTGTGTGTATTAGTATTTTTTTTTTATTAAAGTTGTAAAGTTTATTTTCCAGACACACTAGTGTCCAGAATATTATTTATCTGACACCAGAGCTGCAGATCTGCGTCCCCCTGTTTCTCTGACGCTCTTTATTTAATTTTTCTGTTCTGACATGAGACATGAACTTGTAATGAATGCGTACGGTTACTTAATTCGAGTGGTTACACTGCTATAAAACCTGCTGATGAGATCTTCTGGACTCCTTCCTTTAGTCATGTAATAAGAAAAAGGATCAAGAATGTGACGGTCATTATATCAGCACAGTGAGATGACTGACTCGTTGCGTAATTCAGCTTTGCATGTGGAGCATTAATGCTAATCTGATCTGCACTATTGCACGTCTCAGCACAGGCTAAAGGTCACACACTGCTTATGACTCTTAATTGCAGGATCAGGACTTTGGTCCTGCACTGAGGCATTGAGAAAGAGTTCACTGAGGAAGAAGAACATGCAGTTCCTTCTCATGTTAATGAGAAAGAATCTCAAGGCTATTAAGACGAAGAGCTGATAATGTAACTGAAAGCTTATTGAGTTGAGCAAAAACCACAAGTGTCCTGGTGTTATCTTAAACGAGGAAAGATATATTTTTTTTATTGTTTTTTTTTTCCTTAAAAAAGTTTTTTTTAAATTCCCTTAGAGAGTTTCACTCATAAGAGCTGTCAGGTAACACATGCACATTTTAAATAGATTTACAAACATATCTGAATATGATATATATATATATATATATATATATATATATATATATATATATATATATATATATATATATTTTATGTGGTGTATTAAATCAATTTACATTTACAGTGTTTTATTCTAAACATTTTTAAAGTTGTTAAGGGGAAGAATTTATTTTTTAAAGACATCTGAATGTAATATTACTGGTTATGGTCTTAAAATAAATAAGTAAGTAAGTAAGTAAATAAATAAATAAAATTAAAATATTTGATAAAGACTTTACGTAAGTCCGGCCAAAGGTAAAAGATGTATGTGATTCTGGATATTCCGGATTTGTGTCACAATATATAACTTTTGTTTATCATAAATAAACACTTTTCTAATAATTGTTTCATATTTCTCATATTTAAAAATATATTTAACAGTGTAATTTTTATAATTGTAAAAGTGCCAAATTTTAACTGCTTCCAGTCAAAAAAAAAAAGAAAAAAAAAAGTAATACAAAGATATCTCAAAATCCATGTTCTCAATATAGTGTGTTGTGACATTATTAAAGAAGTGAGAGCAGACATATCCAGCTACACACACAAACACACACACAGGCAGGGCTGGATTGGATTTAAGGTTGGAACAAGCGATAGCACTCGAGAGAGCGACAAAGCAGTTAGTCTGCTGAAACAAAGAATTTTATGTGGGAAAAAAGCTGAAGTCAGCAAGAATACTGCTGACCATTCCTCTTTTCTTGACAACACACACACACAGGATATAAAAAGTGTCCTGACATGCCAGCAACAACTAAAACATCAAGGTTCCCTTTTCCCCACATTTTACTATCATTTCATTTATATTTTATATATATATATGTCAGGTGACTATGTCTCATAGTCTAAACATGTGCACAGTAAGTATTATTTTAAAAGGAAGTAACCAGATAACAAGGTCCTTATGTGACGCTGGTGTTGATTTATCTGGAGTACAGAATGTTCTGTAGAAAACTGACAGATCTGAAAGTGCTCTGGAGAGAAGACAGATATTTTAAAAAGGTTCCTCAGTGGTGATAAACACCGAGTTCAACATATTTCTCTGCCTAAGAACTCAGAAATCTCAGCTTAAACAATGTGGATCCTTTCAGATCTCATTCATTCGAGACACAAAGTGTCTATGATGTGATGGCTGAAGGTTAGAGGAAATACATTACAGCATTTTGATTATTACGAGTGGAAAAAAGAGGATCAGGATGTACACAAGGAGGAGTTACTACTGAGAAGCAGAGGTATATCTCGATCAGTTTTGAATGAGATGACCTTTAATTAAATTAAGAAATTAAGCCTAATAGTTAGAGTATACATGTGTTATTACCAGCTACATTTTCCCCCATGGCTGAACATTAAAAGTAGCTCAACACATGTAGAGCACAGATTACAAGATTTACACCAATTCAATTCACTATAGTCACACCATCATAATTAGATGACCGTGTATGATTTGATGGGAGCAGGAATGAAGGTGTGTGTATGTGTATAGTTTGTTGGGGTTTTGGATGGGGTGTAGGGTGACGTCTGGCCCAAACAGTATGACTTTGGCTCCAGGTCAAATCTAATTGGTGCAGTATGACTCATGCTGAAATACAGAGACATGCTAGAGGAGAGAGGTTCAGATTTCCTTATTCATATACACAGACACAAACAGGACAGGGTATTAAACAAGTAACCAGGATGACCATCTACTGGCCAGTACTAACTGTAAATAAAATATAAGATGGTGAGAAAGTATTATAAAAAACTAAACTATATACTAAACTATATATGTAAAATCAGCCCAACCTTTTGGCTGGTGGTGAGTAAAACATGACAAGCTATATAAAAACATATGTTTTCACATTACTACAAACTTTGTATAATTCAGAATAAAAGATTTCCAAGTGCTGCATATGTCTCAACTCAAAAGCAGGAAGTTTGAACTTTTCTGAAAATTGTCATTTTTAAGCTTGATACGTATAAAATGGGAGTAAAAACACGGACACCATAAAAGAGCTCATTTTGTTAGCAGCTACGTGAGTTTATAATACGACTATAAGCTTGTTTACAGTAATGAAGTGATAGTTTGTTTACTGTGAGTGCAGCCATGGTGACCTGATGTCCTTTACTAAACTCTGGGTCAAGGAGTTCATGCCTTCCTGAATAAATTCCGAGTTGAAGATTAGTTTTCCTCGTCAGTATTCGGAAATGGAGGTGAATCCAGTCCCTGGATGGACATGGACACTATCCCTCAGCAAGAAAAAATAAATAAATAAATAAATAAATAAAGCCACTTGTTTTAAAGAACAAACATGTCAGAATCATCAGGATCAATCCTGAAAGCCTTTCCACAGCATTGTACTCATATCATTCGGATATGGTTTAGACTTCAAACTCTAACCAGAAGAACCTGAAACTGCTTTGAGGCAGAAAAACCTGGCTCCGGTGTTGCACAACCTCCCAGCTGATACAGGCATGACAAAACCTTTCTGAAGAATCAGTCCAAAAATGCTGATGCACACGGTCTGCACTGCAGAACAGAGGAAGTCACATGTTCCTTAGCAAACTGTCAGAGCAGGCTGCTCTAGTTAACATGTACAGGGAGCCGAAAATAACCTCGCTCATCTGAAGGGGCAATTCCACCACCACCGACAGAGAAGAACAGAAAGCACGATGTAGACAGAGGAGCAGGCTATGTCTCACCAAGAAGAATCTTTAACTGCTTCTCTATTATCATTTACTAACATTTAGTCAGATTTAGAGTTGATCACCATCATGACATTTAGTAATGTCTAGAATTCATGCACAACGATGCAATTAAACTTTCCTTCAAAGGTTTAAAGAGAGACGTTTTTTCAGCAATCACCTTAAAAGGAAACACTTAAATAATGAGATAAACCAAAAACCCTTCTGAGGTTGGTGCAGGTTTTCAGATGGATCTCCATAATCTTAAGTAAAACTGACTGTGTTCTCTAGGTGGGATGGGCTTACTCCTTCTCTCCTGTCAATCAAACTGATACTTGCTAATCACAGGCATCAGTAAGCTCAGGTATGTGGAAGAGGGCAGAGAGCTCTTGCCTCCCAGTCTGATTCTCTACAAGCAACAGATTCTACACAAAAATGCAGTTTCACTGATTCACGTGTCTCGGAGGAAACACGTGTTAGCCTTCACACTACACACTGGATTGCTGGTGGAACAGAACTGGCTGGTGGATGAGAAATGACCACATTAAGGAGAAACACAATAAAAATGCACAAAAATGGCCTAGATGGTAAAAACCAGGCCAGAAGCCACTGAGCACTTGTGGACCTTTTTTTTTTTTCTTCATATATTTATGCTGTAAAGTGACATGTTGTGGTGAATATCACGTCCTAGAGCTCAGCATTCCAGTTACATTTATCCAGAAGCTTGATCTCTGACCACTTGATAGATGATCTGGACACTAGTGTAGCGCTATATATATATATATATATATATA
Source organism: Hemibagrus guttatus (assembly GCA_033459395.1). NCBI lineage: Eukaryota > Metazoa > Chordata > Actinopteri > Siluriformes > Bagridae > Hemibagrus > Hemibagrus guttatus. The sequence continues at coordinate 16,697,259 of JAUCMX010000014.1, read as the reverse complement.
TATATATATATATATATATATATATATACACACATATATACATATATATATATATTATATATATATATATATATATATATACACACACACACACACATATATATATATATATAGAGAGAGAGAGAGAGAAAGAGAGAGAATTATTTAATATTTATAATCTGTTTATCTGTTTAAGGTTTATGGGTTAAAAGATGATTCATGTTTGTTCTGCGCTGCTCCAGATCATCACACCAGGTAATAAACTGGTACATAGTACATAAAGTACGTAGAAATCCCTGACCAATTTCTGCTGATGTTATCAGCATAATCACCTTTATCTTATTAGATGGAAGTGTTGAGACATGGCTCCTCATGCAAGAATGTGTTTAAAGATCCAAAGGAACATTTCGCCACAAAAAAAGGCTTCTGGTGCAATAGTCATGGATTTCAGACATAAAATATATACATGGTCTTGGTTATAATCACCGTGAAGCTGTAGGTTCTCCTACACGACAGAGACCATGAAAAAAGTTGTGGTTGAAGAATGTGCTTCTCATGTGCACAGAGCGTTCTGTGAAGTCAAGTCACATGATGTACAACATTGAGAAAAACAACTCGCCCCACCGACCCTGGCTCGTCTCACCGATCGTGTGACAGTCTGAGCGCTTAGGACTGATTTCTGACCTACCAAAAAAATTGAGAATGAACAAAAAAAGCTTTTTGAGAGACGTGTGAAAAATGTGCAGCTTGTTGAAAACAAGCGAGAGGAGAACGATAATGAACAAGAAACATTTATATTCATTTATATTCATTTTATTATCGTATATAAACTGATTTGATTAGTTCCCAATAATGCACATTAATATAACACTTTTAAAACTGCACTCTACATGATTATAGAAAAATAAACCCTGTTTTCTAAATGTTCCACTTAGACTCCTGTATAAGAGTGGGATCTATAGATAAAGGACAAATTAAAGGAAAAAATAAATGCGGAAAATGTTGCCAGATATGTGACACACGTACTACATTACACATTTAAGCGATTAAAATCCTGCTCTGTTCTGCGACGCTTATAAAATGCTAAGCTTGGCCTTGTGACCTTTATTCGGATCAGTGAGACATTTCTGATTGCTTTGATTGAAGATTATTATTGAGTTTTGAATCCCAGGAAATTTAGTCACAGACACCCGGCACACCTGGATCAGTGTTTAAACTGACACCTGTGTTTAGATTTCAGAGAAAAGACATAAGCAGGGCTGGAAACTGACAAGTCAATATAGTTAGCAGTGAAGCTGAACATCTCAGAAGAAACGTCATTAAACATCAGCGAGGACTGACAAATGTAACGTCGTGTGAGGAGAAGCCAGTTTAGCAAAGAAGCTGAACTATTTCCTGGTGCCAATAAAACACCTTATTTGGAAGTTCTGGAGAATTCTTTGGTTCATTATTACTCACTGTTAACTAATGAACTTGCAGTGCTAACATGCTTCATACACTGTGAATTAACCTTTTATTAGCTACAACCTTTTTGGATCTCAGACACATCCAACAGAGGGATTGTGTGAATTTTCATTGCTCTAGTACAGTTCCAGAAACTTCTACTCTGGTGGCTCGCATTAACACCTTGCCGTTGGCTTTTCTTTTTACACTTCACCCATCTGGTCAAAGGGGAATTGGTGGTAGGTTTCTTGCCTATCATGTAGAAGGCCCGGGTTCGATTCCCAGCCAAGGCCTCAACGCCAGCCACTGGATGCAGTGCCGGTCCCAAGCACGGAAAAATGGGAGGGTTGCTTCAGGAAGGGCATCCGGCGTAAAACATTTGCCAAGTTGTTGTGCGGATCAGTTGGTCTGCTGTGGCGACCCCGAACAGGGAACAGCCGAAAGCAACTATACCCATCTGGTCAAAGTGAAACATGGGTTTCTTCAGAGGAACGAACCAGAGAGCTTTTAGGAAATCTACAGTTAAAATTTTTTTTTTTTTTTTTTTTTTTTTTTTAAATGTCTAGTTAAAGAGGTGGTAAATGATCATCTTGTATGTGAAATGTGCAAAAGTTTCTAACACCAAGCAAAAAAGGTACATATTCTGCAGGAGAGGGTGAGGGACACGGTCAGCATGTGTGCGAGTTTGAATTCCTCAAGTTTTGCACAGCATACTGTATGTATTGCACTAAAATCTGCATTTTATCCACAATTTTCTTCTACCACCAATTTGCTTTCTGTATATTTTTTATTTTCTATATATTTTTCCACTTTCTTACCTGTATAGTTAAATTATTTTTATTCTATTCATATTTTTATTCTAATTTGATTCTATTTTTTATGACTCAAACAGTCTTAAAAAACATACACCGACCAGGCATAACATTATAACCATCTGCCTAATATTGTGTTGGTCCCCCTTTTGCTGCCAAAACAGCCCTGACCCGTCATGCACTGTGTATTCTGACACCTTTCTATCAGAACCAGCATTAACTTCTTCAGCAATTTGAGTAACAGTAGCTCGTCTGTTGGATCGGATCACACGGGCCAGCCTTCACTCCCCATGTGCAACAATGAGCCTTGGCCGCCCATGACCCTGTCGCCGGTTCACCACTGTTCCTTCCTTGGACCACTTTTGATAGATACCATTGCAGACCAGGAACACCCCACAAGAGCTGCAGTTTTGGAGATGCTCCGATCCACTCGTCTAGCCATCACAATTTGGCCCTTCGTCAACTCACTCAAATCCTTACGCTTGCCCATTTTTCCTGCTTCTAACACATCAACTTTGAGGACAAAATGTTCACTTGCTGCCTAATATATCCCACCCACTAACAGGTGCCATGATCAGTGTTATTCACTTTATCTCTCAGTGCTCATAATGTTATGCCTGATCAATGTGTATACAGTTGTGTACATGACAAATAAAATTAGTATTTGAATCTGATTAGAATCTAGTGGATCGAATGTTTCAGAGCCGAAGTGAAGAAGTGAGACAGCGAGACAGCACTGAGTGTTGAATCTCCAGGATGAGCCTCAGGGTGTGAACAGTGCTTTAGGTTTACACTTCAGAGACTTGGTCAGAGTGACAGACGGACTGCACCGTGTAGGCTTCAGAGCCGATTAGGTGATGAGCTATGATGAGTTCAGCTCTGCTGCAGTGACAGTATTGCTCTCGCAAGCACTTCATTTTCATTAACATCTGCAGTGTAAAAAAACCCTTAAGTAATTACTCGTAATTCAGAGAAGCATCTTTTCATAATCGGGGGAAACACAGTGCGTGTTATGCAACCAGCTCCAAGCCGTTTCCCAGACTTCCCTGCATCGACTGCAGTGATGAGACTCAGCAAAACAGAGCGTCTATTTATAACATATTTAGACTCCTTAGCCCTGGATACATGAGCAAGAGTGGAGTAACACCAACACCTACAAGGATCCACTGGAGGAATCCTTCCTCAGCATTTTCACCTAACAAAGCGCTTTGTGTGTGAACTTATAGAGTTACGAATTGAGTCACAATAATCATTTCCATCTCAAATGAAGCTCTGTAACACCACCTCCATCTTTACATCTATCTCACCCAATGTCATTTTGGGCTATGTTTAACAAAACCTCATATAATCGTTAGTGTTTTACTCGTTTGTCGTGCCTCTTAATCTTTCCTCAGTTCATCAGGAGGCTTGATGAGTCACCAGAGGAGACAATAGAGCTTTGTTTCTTTAACCCACCCCCCAGTTCAAGCTTCACGCTCATAACAACAAAAATGACACAACTTAATTACACCATTTTTATCGGATTTAGCCAAAGCTATCCTGACGAATCAAACTGCATTACATTCGTCTAATGTGAAAACGCATTTAATACATGAGACAGAAGAAGACATATGGGGGAAAAATTAAGAAACTTAACACATAATATGATCACCGTCTCTTTAAGAACATCAACACATGACTCTGAGGATCTCTCTCCCTCTCTTTCTGCCTTCTGTTATAAACTGAGATTCCACTGATGGCAGGAGCTGATTCATGCCATATGCTGTGTGAGTAGTGTGGAAAAGAGAAATTAATCAACACTGACGCATTTATACCATTCACAAAATGACAGTTAATCTGATTAGAAGAAAGGATTAACTAGAGAAAAAAAAAGAATGACTAAAGAAATCAAAATTTGGACGAACTGAATATGAGTAAATTTAAGAGAGACATTGAGAGAGGCATTTATTAAAGATTAGATTAGATTAGATTAGATTAGGGGTGTGTGATGACTCAAATATATCATTTACAACACAACCCATTGTGTGCTTCAGCCAATTTGTATTTATTACATCATCATATCTATGATATTTCATTAGTGATCATTGACAATTTATCACAAAAATGTTATTCTATAACCCCATCACCAGCCTTTAGCTTTGATATGAATGAAATTGGAAGAAGAATGAGTGCTTAGTCCTAGCTTCACTGTAAACTTACTAATATTTTAAACACCCAATACAAGGACATCTGATACAACAAAAACATCATTAAGACATTTCTACGGTCTACTATGATACGAATCACAATATTTGCATTTGCTAACAGAGAGCAAAACAGTAGTGTTGCTTTAATAAGTTATCATTTTAATACAGAAGTATAATACGTTTTTGAATATATATTTGACCATTTTAACATCAAATCAGATGCCGTATATTGGTATTTGTAACTGATTTAAAAAAACAAACAAACAACTAGATCGATATCACGTTATCCCTGAAAAGTGTATTGTGACATAACTGATCACGGTACAGATGTTATGTCGTCATATCGCTCAGCCCCAGGTAAAAAAACAAACAAACTAAACAAAAAAACATGATTTTTGGAAACCTAGCGCAATCTAAACCCACCAACAACAAAAACACAATGTATGTGTTAACCATCTCTTAGTTTTTTGTCTTTCATCCTTGGGTAAAACCTGTGATCAAAATTTGAGTCGGTTGTTAAAAGTGTAACACAAATAAACGGGATATAAAGTTCCATTATATTGTAGACGCTGCAGTTTAACGCAACCTGGAAAACGCCGGTACACTCTAGCGCATCAAGCTTGCGCACGTTTTACGCAGTGATGCTGTTAATATAATGTAGCATGATTACCTCATTAATAACGTTCATAAATAAACGAAACAACATACTGTTGACGAAGCAGCTATTTGGATTTGTAGCTATACAACAATTAAATTTTGGTATGTAGATATAAGAATAGCTGGAGAGCATTTGTTGTTGCTGATTTTCCCTGAAGAATGATGTGAAAAAAGATAGTGACTCTATAGCTATAGAAAGCACAGTGAGTGAGTGGGGTTTCTCCTTCCTCTACCCGGAAGCCTTGTCTTACCTTGTCAGTCTTGGGTTTGTTTTGCAGCAGCTGCTCCAGGTACAGGTCTGACAGGGCCGTGCGTGCGCTGTTCACCCTCTCCAACACCGCTGCAGGCTCGTTTTTATTGGATTTTAATGTCATTGTGCTGCTCTTAGTCGATGGTGTTGACCGCACTGCAGGGAGACAGGAGCAAGAAGAAGGAGCTAGCCGGTCCTTCCTCAAACAGAGCCAAAGAAAAAAGAGGAGGCGATAAGGAATCCGCGAGTGTAAAATAAAGTTCAAGTGCCGGAACGAAGTCCGAAGTTCGGTGGAATCGGTAACAGATCTCTCTGTGGGCTCAACAAAGCAAAGCCAATACACATCTGTCTGTGTGTGTGTGTGTGTGTGTGTGTGTGTGTATCTGTGTGTGAGGAGGGGGTTTGGCTTCGGTTTCGTTCAGACATAAAGACAGCAGCTACGTTTTGATGACAAAATCAATGGGGGCGAAACCGGCACAGGATTATCTGCGTCATTGATGGACTCAGTTTTTCCCTTTCCTTCTTTCTCTTCCCCATAATACAGCTGATGAGGACAAAAACATTAATGCCAGTTTATTCTGCGCCTCCACTCTCTATAAGCTAAAGTGATGCGGTAGCCTACAGTCAGGGTTGCCAGGTCTGTGTAACCTTTACTACTTAAAGACCTGAAATAACTATAAAAAATTCAAAAGGAGTAAAAATCCAAGAAAGATTTAATTTCTTATTATTTGCATTAAAAACACAATATCTTGATGGATGCTGACTATTTGTAAAAATAGCAAGTGAATGAAAACCCCACACAGAACCACCCTTAGACTTCCCCTTTTCTCATATCCAACCTTGTTCTAAAACCCCTTCAATTTGATGCTTGAAAAATAGAACTCTGGCAACACTGCATAGAGGTTTCCACATTTATCTGTTTTATGAAAATGGAAACAAACCAGTTTGTTCAAAATACTTTCACATAAAGCCTGATGCCCACCTTAGGTCCAACACAAGCTATGAGCATTCACAAAGTGTGCCAAATAGTCACACAATAGACACAACATTACACAGAAGCTTGGTTACACCGTATTAAAGGGATACTTTGGACAAAAAAATATTCTTCAGTTCAACTCTTCATCCTGAATGTAGTCAACCAGTCAACATGTGTTTACTCTCAGAAGTTTTTATTAGGATATTTTTGCTCTGGCCTTCTCGTCCAATATCAGTACCTGACCTCACAAATGCGCTTCTAGAGGAATGGCCAAAAATTCCCATAAACACACTCCTAAACCTTGTGGAAAGCCTTCCCAGAAAAGTTGAAGCTGTTATAGCTGTAAAGGGTGGGACAACTCCATATTACATTCATGTGAAAGGCAGACTTCCCAGTTTGGCCTGGCTTTCCACTCTAATTCATCCCAAAGGTGTTCTATCGGGTTGAGGTCAGGGCTCTGTGCAGGCCAGTCAAGTTCCTTCACACCAAACTCGCTCATCCATGTCTTTATGGACCTTGCTTTGTGCACTGGTGTGCACTAATGTTGGAACAGGAAGGGGTCATCCCCAAACTGTTCCTACAAAGCATGAAATTGTCCAAAATGTCTTGGTATGCTGAAGCATTAAGAGTTCCTTTCACTGGAACTAAGGGGCCAAGCCCAACCCCTGAAAATCAACTACTGTTCTACAAGCTGATTTTAAAATCAGTAGCTACTTAAACTGGTGGACATCTTTGCTAACTGGTATTATTATTATCATTATTATTATTCCATTCCATTGTCTGTACCGCTTATCCGATCTATCATCGGGCCCCAAGGAGCCTGTGCCTATCTCAGGCGTCATCGGGCATCAAGGCAGGATACACCCTGAATGGAGTGCCAACCCATGGCAGGGCACACACACACTCATTTACTCACACAATCACACACTACAGGCAATTTTAGAGACTTCAATCAGCTTAGAAGCAAGTCTTTGGACTGTGGGAGGAAACCGGAGCACCCGGAGGAAACCCACCAAGCACAGGGAGAACATGCAAACTCCACACACTCAGTGATGATGATGATAATAATAATAATAATAATAATAATAATAATAATAATAATATATAATAATCATAATCTTCATTATTATTATTATTATTGAGATTTTCTTGCCTCACTGTTGTATTAAATTATTTAAAAATATAGGTTTATCATATAACAGTAATTACCAGTGGCTGCTAGCCTAGTGTGTCTATCAGTTTGACCAGCATGACCTGTGTTTTAGCAACTGGCAGCTGATTAAATACACAGGAATATTTCTAGTTTTATAAATTATTTAAATGTATAAATAGCATCACGTAGCAAAAGGAGATATTTCAATACAGCTTTTTGATGATTCGTACAAAACTGGTAGCTGAAATCTTTATTTTTAAATCTTAACTCTTTAACTAAAGAGCAAAATTCATCCTGAAATCATCCAGTTATCTGAAGAACGGAAAACTGGATAAAATAAAACAGATAAAATCATGGATTCTGAAAGCACGCAGATGATGACCCCTGATGACTGAATAAAAAGCAGAAACGAGTCTAACGCGATGACGTTCTATTGATTGGAGATATACCGCCATCTGCTGGCTGATAGCACCAAGTGCATTTAAATATTTTTACGTCTGATTGTGTTTTTGTTTGCACATGTTATTTTCTTCTTGTTCTGGTTCTTGCTCTTGTTCTTCTACTCTCTCAAGTCAAGTGAAGTCAAGAAGCTTTATTGTCATTTCACCCACATATAGCTGATGCAGTACATAGTGAACTGAAACAATGCTTCCCCAGGACCCTGTTGCTACATAGACAACATACAACATATAACTACAGAACTGAAACAACAACACATAGCTAGGGACAGAAAGTTTGTCCTAGCTACATGAAGTGCAACGTGTGCAAACAGTGCAAGACAGAAGACAGTACAGAAACATTCATTCATTGTCTACCGCTTATCCGATCTATACTTGGGTCACGGGGGGCCTGTGCCTATCTCAGGCATCATTGGGCATCAAGGCAGGATACACCCTGGACGGAGTGCCAACCCATCGCAGAGCACACACACACTCTCATTCACTCACGCAATCACACTCTACGGACAATTTAGAGATGCCAATCAACCTACAACGCATGTCTTTGGACCGGGGGAGGAAACCGGAGTACCTGGAGGAAACCCCTGAGGCACGGGGAGAACATGCAAACTCCACACACACATGGCGGAGGCGAGAATCGAACCCCGGTGTGAGGCAAACGTGCTAACCACTAAGCCACCGTGCCCCCCAGTACAGAAACAGAAAATACAAAAAACAACACAAGACAGTATATATATATATATAAAACCTTGAAAAAAATTCTATAAATGAAAATACGTTCAACCAAAACTAAACAAAATTTAACACAAAAAGAATATACACAAGTAAACTAAAAAGTTAGCTGCAGCCCCATATTGGAAACAGAACAGCACGACCGACCAAAGTGAACCTTCATAGTAAAACCATTCATTGTCTACCGCTTATCTGATCTATGCTCAGGTCACAGGGAGCCTGTGCCTATCTCAGGCGTCATTGGGCATCAAGGCAGGATACACCCTAGATGGAGGGCCAACCCATCGCAGGGCACACACACAACAGACAATTCAGAAACACCAATCAACTTAGAAGACATGTCTTTGGACCAGGGGAGGAAATCCCCAAGGCACGGGGAGAACAAGCAAACTCCACACACACGGTGGAGGCAGGAATCGAACCCCCAACCCTGGAGGTGTGAGGCAACCGTGCTAACCACCAAGCCACTGCATTCCATAGTGAATTAAAGCAGGAAAATATATCTATATATATGATATATATATCAGCATCATCACAAGATAATCATGTATGAAGTTACAGATATGAAGTAGAATTTAATGAATACAAATTTGCAGTATTATTTATATAGAAATGATTCAGTAACGAGAAACTTTACGTCATTAAAGCTGGTGGATTACTTAAAGTAGTGGCACTTAAGCAAGACTTGAGCAAACTTAAGGAAGAGAGGAGAACATCCTATAGCTAGAGGAATAAAAGAGAAACATGTGAGCTACCAAAACTGGAGAAGAGTAAATGGAAAATCAGAAGGGTGGAAAAGAAAGACTGACTTAAAAAGGAAGTAAGTAAACACATTTTGGAGATAAGCTCCAAGAGTTATTATCTGACATAGCAAGAGAAATGAAACCTGAGAGTCACTCAGGAGTGTTTTTTTTACTCAAATTACCAGCTTAGACTCAGTACAACCCTCATTAAGAAGAACCCAAGACTAATTGATGAGGAACCTGTAAGCACTCCTGAAAAAGGCCAAACACATATCGGTTCTCTGTCTCACCCTGGTGGTCAGCTGGGGATCTGCCCCTTACAGTATCCTTATTCTAAACAAATATAAAATAAAACAATAAAAACAATAATAAAAACGAATATTTTCTCGAAACATTCCTTACATAAAGTAATATGATAATCTGTTTGTAAATGAAAATTGACATTCATTTTACAAACAAATTAAATGCCAATTGATTGACTTTCAAATTTTGAAATTTGTTTGTAAGTCGGAATAAAAATGTAAGGAGTAAAAGGTCAGCAAAGTTCAGCAAACAGAAAAGTACAGTACATTAAAAGATTTAGGTATCTGATTTTAATCTGGAGACGTAAACCTAGGGTAGCTTTTTGTTCAACATTCCATTCTTATATTTGCATGCTGTTTGATCTGATTTACAATGTCTAGAAGCCTCTGAAAGCTAATATTCAGCAGTTTACATTCCTACCACTTACCACAGATCAAAAGTAGGTCATATTGTAGAATTAATGAAAAGCTGAAAAATAATCTGCTATTTCATCATCATGTGAACTCAAGTGTCAAGCGTCTCTTTCATGTCAAGAATTATTTGCAATAATATTCTTGCTCTGTGATGTTTTCAAAAATATTAAAGTGTTCACTTAGGCACCTGAGGTTGTCCCCATGGACATAATGCACTGTCCCACATATGCCATATGCATGAGGTCTGAAGGTGATTTCCTGTGTAGTTTGCAAGAAGCGTTCGATGATTTATCTGACATTTTCCCCCTCATACTGGTTGAGTGAGGTGAACCGCTGCAGGAGCCTTTTACAGCTCTGGACCGTGCTGCATGTTTTGCTGACTATGATGCTGCTGGTTCACGCTTTGACATTAGCTTTCCACTTCCTGAGACTGCAATGTTAGAGATGCAGACTGATGGAGGTGCCAGTGCTGCTGATTTGATGTCAGTCTCGATTTTATCAAACATATGGAACATAGTATGAGAGTGTAAATTCAGGTCAGCAGAATATCAAGGCCTGTGTTGCATGTATGCAAGCATTCGTGCCAAATGAATATCAAGGCCTGTGTTGCATGTATGCAAGCATTCGTGCCAAATGAATATCAAGGCCTTTGTTGCATGTATGCAAGCATTCGTGCCAAATGAATATCAAGGCCTGTGTTGCATGTATGCAAGCATTCGTGCCAAATGAATATCAAGGCCTGTGTTGCATGTATGCAAGCATTCATGCCAAATGTTTGATTTATGCAGCAAATTTCAATCTAACTGTAACTGAAAGTAAACATTGGACTGAAGTTGTGAATTCTAGGTAAAGAGATAAATACACACACACACACACACACACACACACACACACACATACACACATATATACATATATATATATATAATATAGTGGTGTGAAAAAGTGTTGGCCCCCTTCCTGATTTCTTATTTTTTTTGCATGTTTGTCACACTTTAATGTTTCAGATAATCAAACACATTTAAATATTAGTCAAAGATAACACAAGTAAACACATCATGCAGTTTTTAAATGAAGGTTTTTATTATTAAGGGAAAACAAAATCCAAAACTACATGGCCCTGTGTGAAAAAGTGTTTGCCCCCTAAGCCTAATAACTGGTTGGGCCACCCTTAGCAGCAATGTCTGCAATCAAGCGTTTTCCATAACTTGCAATGAGTCTGTTACAGCGCTGTGGAGGAATTTTGGCCCACTCATCTTTGCAGAATTGTTGTAATTCAGCCACATTGGAGGGTTTTCGAGCATGAACCACCTTTTTAAGGTCATGCCACAACATCTCAATGGGATTGAGGTCAGGACATTGACTAGGCCACTCCAAAGTCTTCATTTTGTTTTTCTTCAGCCATTCAGAGGTGGACTTGCTGGTGTGTTTTGGATCATTGTCCTGCTGCAGAACCCAAGTTCGTTTCAGCTTGAGGTCACAAACAGATGGCCGGACATTCTCCTTCAGGATTTTTTGGTAGACAGCAGAATTCATGGTTCCATTTATCACAGCAAGTCTTCCAGGTCCTGAAGCAGCAAAACAGCCCCAGACCATCACACTACCACCACCATATTTTACTGTTGGTGTGATGTTCTTTTTCTGAAATGCAGTGTTACTTTTACGCCAGACGTAATGGGACACAGACCTTCCAAAAAATTAAATTTTTGTCTTGTCAGTCCACAGAGTATTTTCCCAAAAGTCTTGGGGATCATCAAGATGTTTTCTGGCAAAACTGAGACGAGCCTTTATGTTCTTTTTGCTCAGCAGCGGTTTTCGTCTTGGAACTCTGCCATGCAAACCATTTTTGCCCAGTCTCTTTCTTATGGTGGAGTCATGAACACTCACCTTAACTGAGGCAAGTGAGGCCTGCAGTTGTTTGGATGTTGTTGTGGGGTCTTTTGTGACCTCCTGGATGAGTTGTCCCTGCGCTCTTGGGGTAATTTTGGTCGGCCGGCCGCTCCTGGGAAGGTTCTCCACTGTTCCATGTTTTCGACATTTATAGATAATGGCTCACACTGTGGTTCGTGGCAGCCCCAAAGCTTTAGAAATGGCTTTATAACCTTTTCCAGACTGATAGATCTCAATTACTTTCTTTCTCATTTGTTTTTGAATTTCTTTGGCTCTTGGCATGACGTTTAGCTTTTGAGGATCTTTTGGTCTACGTCACTTTGTCAGGCAGGTCCTATTTAAGTGAGTTCTTGATTGCAAACAGGTGTGGCAGTAATCAGGCCTGGGTGTGGCTAGAGAAATTGAACTCAGGTGTGATAAACCACAGTTAAGTTATGTTTTAACAAGGGGGCAAATACTTTCACACAGGGCCATGTAGTTTTGGATTTTGTTTTCCCTTAATAATAAAAACCTTCATTTAAAAACTGCATGATGTGTTTACTTGTGTTATCTTTGACTAATATTTAAATGTGTTTGATTATCTGAAACATTAAAGTGTGACAAACATGCAAAAAAATAAGAAATCAGGACACTTTTTCACACCACTGTGTATATATATATATCTTTACCTAGAAGTCACAACTTCAGTCCAATGTTTACTTTCAGTTACAGTTAGATTGAAATTTGCTGCGTAAATCAAACATTTGGCACGAATGCTTGCATGCAGATACACATACATGCAACACAGGCCTTGATATTCTGCTGACCTGAATTCACACTCTCATACTCACATATGTTTGATAAAATCGAGACTGACATCAAATCAGCAGCACTGGCACCTCCAGCAGTCTCTCTAACATTGCAGTCTCAGGAAGTGGAAAGCTAATGTCAAAGCATTATTTTTTCACACCACTGTATATATATATATATATATATATATATATATATACACACACACACACACACTTTGGGCTGTGCTTTTGTATACATTTTGTATATACATTAAAAGACCAAAAGTCTGTGACAACTTCCATACCTAAATGTGTTTTTTTACCCAAAGTGCTACACAAATCAGGAAGCACACAACTCTATAGAATATCTTTGTATGTGTAGATTTACAGTTTCCCATCACTGGCACTAAAATTCCCAAACCCTATTCCAGCATGACAATGTCCCTGTGCACAAAGCAGCTTCATGAAGATATGGTGAGGAGGTGAAGGTTGGAGAAAGTGGAAGAACTGGAGCGTCCTACACAGAGCCCTGACTCTGACTCAACCCCCTGAAAAGGTGTTCACTCAACTGAACACCTTTGAGATGAACTGGAACTGGAGTCTCCTCAACATCCCAATATCAGAGTCTGATCTCACTAATGCTCTTGTAGCTGAATGAACACACATCCCCACAGATACTATACACTCCAGGATCTAGTGGAAAGCCTTAAGATCAGAGAAGAGAAGAGAAGAGAAGAGAAGGGAAGGGAAGGGAAGTGAATAGAAGAGAAGAGAAGAGAAGAGAAGAGAAGAGAAGAGAAGAGAAGAGAAGAGAAGAGAAGAGAAGAGAGTGGAGCTCATTACAAACAACAAAGAAGAATAAATCTAGACTCAGATGTTTAACAAGAACATATGTCCATGATGGTCACTGGGTCATTAAATTATACTAGGTGGAAAATTTACTAGGAGCTGCCATATTCTGGACCCTTTAAACATTTTAGTTCATCATAATAAAAGAATGCAGCTGGTCTGTCTCAGAGAAAGCAGACTTTTAGGCAGGAGAAAAACATTAAGGATGAAAGTGGTGGCATTTCCAAGTGTGGACTTGAAAAGATTCTTGAAAAGATTGAGAAAAGATTCTCCGGTCTGAGAAGAGCAAAATTTATCTTCTTGACCCTGAATCATCCCCTTGACATTGCACATCGTCCCCACTGAAGCATGCTGGTTTTAGCATTGAGTTGTAGGGATGTTTATCATCTGCAGAGAAAACTGGTCAGAGTTGAAGATGAGATGGATGAAGCCAAATTGAGGTCAAACCTAGAAGAATCAGACAGGACAAATCCTCTAAGCTACACTGGAATTGTTCAAATCAAAATCCTTCAAGTTTGTGAACCTTTATATCACAATCTTTTTCACCTTTAAATATTAGATGTACTGTGTAGCTGATTTCAATTCCAGGTTGTAGCACTAAAACACGCCAAAATTCAGATTCAAGTTTAATTGGAACTCTACACATTTTTGTATTTAGGCTTAATTGGAAGTCATTTAATTAAAGAGTTCATTAAAGAATACATCTAAAGACTGTTGTGCAGTGTGCTAAGTGATATCAGGAAGAAAGAGGTGTTATATATCCCCAGAGTCATTTCCTCATCAGTGATGATTGTGGGTTGTATTTCTCTGAACCGTATGACCTGACACAGGTTTTTTTTTTTTCACCACAAATGAGCATAAAGCAAACGTACAATCAGCCAAGAAGGTTTCCTGCACAGAGATATACATTTGAACGACCTTTATTTCAGCTGTAGAGTAAAGGAAGACGGTCACAGAGGTAAGACTGCATTCTTACACTTTTCTGAATGTTTTATTACCTTTAACACTGATTTATTTTTTTATTTGTGTGTTTATTGTCACTGTATTTTTTTAAATATAGGCAAACAAATAAACAAATCTATGATGTTTTATGACTTTTAGATTTGCGGTATTCGTTTAAGAACTCTACATTTTAGATCACATTTTTTAAAATATTTTTTGGATCATTATCACATGATAATTATATTACTGCAGCTGGTACTGTCAGAAAACTATAAAGTTTAGGTATGATTTTGTTTCTATAAATCCATTGCTGGTCCTTAAATTACTGTCTTCTAACTTCAGGGGTTCTCTCTCTTTCTTTCATTCTTTTTTTTTTTCTTTCCACATTTTGGATTTTTTGCAAGCCTTGACCACATTATTCCAGATTTACATTTAGATTTCTGGCATTTGACAGACGCTCTTATCCAGAGCGACGTACAAGAGTGCTTTGAAGTCTCTATTAATGAATACATTGACACTGGTTCAACAGACATAGGATCAGCCTAAAAACTGAGTTTGTTTACAATACACAACATACAATATACAACAATACATATAACAAACAGGGAAAAATAAGAGCTAGTTTGAGTGTAGATGTATACCTAACTCTTACCCTGAGAGATGGTGGGTCCAGATATGGCATTGTTTCCTGAAAGAGAACTCCGAAACAGAATGGTTCTAAATAGAACCTAACATGGTTCTGTCACTTCATGTATTCATATATAGAACCCCAAGACGGTTCTTTATTTAAGGCACGTTTAAAAGGCTTATTGAAAAAAACACAAAATTTATTTTGACAAAAAACGAAAATATTTTGTTGTGAAAATTGAAGATTTCATATGGATAAAACTCCAAAAAGTAATGGCACTGATTTCACCTGACTTATAGAACCGTGTTAAAAGAAAAGCTTCATCGCTCTCCGAGGGGTCTACGTGGAACCATTTTTTTTTTTTTTATAGAAAAGGCTCTGTCGGCTTACAGAACCCCAGGGTTCTCTATAAATCCTTCATTTTTTTTTAACTTTTATTGTATCTGTGGGAAAAGTCAGTCCAATTCTTACATTATGATGTGTAACAGTTTTATGGAACTGTACATTAAATCCTGGTAAAAATGTGGAACTTCTTTGGTTCTGCTCCACAGGCACAATGTCTCTGGGACGAAACTCCAGCAATGATACCTGTGAGATTGAGGATCAAGTCCTACCACTCTTCTTGCCCATCAGCTACAGCATCATTTGCTGTTTCGGGCTCCTCAGCAACACCTTCAGCATCTTTGTTTTCTTCGTGCGCCGCCATGCCGATAGCTCCATGGCGGTGTATATGCGTCACCTGACACTGGCTGACTCACTCTTGGTCTTGTGTTTGCCCCTGAGGATCTACTACCATAACAAGCAGGGGCCTTTCTTCCTGTGCAAAGTGGTGGGTGTTTTCTTCTACATCAACATGTATGCCAGCATCTCCTTCCTGAGCCTGATCAGCCTGGACCGCTACCTGAAGATCGTCAAGCCTGTTTGGGTCTTCCGCATACAGAAGGTTCTGTGGAGTCGCATAGCCAGCTTCATCATCTGGACGCTTCTCTTCTTAGGAACCGGCATGTTTTTTGTTAGTAACAAGCAGAAACAGGCATGTGACAAGATCTGCTTCTTTTTCCACGATAAGGGGCTGCTAGCCGGTAGCGTCAACCTGGCTGTCGTGGTGCTTTTTGGAGGCTTGTTCCTGGTCTTCATCGTTTTCTACGTGAAGATTGCACTGAGGCTCAGGACTGTGGAAATGGGAAAAAGCGACCCGAATGCACAGAACCGCAAGAAGCGACTGGTGCTGAAAACGTTCCTGGTGCCCGTTATATTCACGCTGTGCTTCCTGCCATACCATTTGGTCAGAGCGCCATACGTTCTGGCTCAGATGGATGTCATCAAAGAAAAAGCGAGTAAGCAGCTGTTACACAACTGGAATGAAACCACCTTACTTCTGTCGGCACTAAACAGCTGCCTAGACCCTATCATTTACTACTTCCTGTCCAGCATATACAGGAAGACGATCCTATGTGCCATCCAGGGACAGTTTAAAACCATGTATGACCTGAACAGGAGACGGATTAGCATTAATCGATCCATTACGGAAATTTAGCTGAAAGGGCTTATATAAGTGAAATATTTGTGATATTTTTGCACAGCCTGCACAATATTTTATTTTAAATTCTGATATGTTTTTATATATATATATATATATATATATATATATATATATATATATATATATATTATATATATATATATATATATATATATGTTGACTCATGTAAACTTCCCTGTGATTCACACGTCTGACCTTTCATAGGTCAGAAATTTTCTGTTGACTTTCTGATGATGTTTAGATTTGACATTTAAAAAAAATGTTTTTGTGCTAAATTCTGTACGTTGTAGCCATTTTGTGGTTAGTAGATATGTATCGTGTGAAATTGTGAAAAATGGCCAGTATGTTGATAAAGTCTGCAGCATTCACATCAAGAAACTCTTCGAAACAACACGTCACTGGGAATTTCCCCCTGAATGACTCATGCTTCATCTTTCAGATCAGCTTTTGTTTTTTCTTGTGGAGGAACAAAAGACAAGGAGGTATACAGTCAACGGTCGTATTAGTGTACATTACTGTAGAAACATGTATATAAACATATTTATAGATTTTAGTAATATATGATGTTATCCCGTATTTTTGATATTCAGATTGTCCATTTTTTCATATGCTATGGTAGATAAAGTACTGAAAAAAAATCTGAATAAAAATCACAATCTTGTAATTATTCTGTGGTTATTTATTTTGCCTGAAGATGGATGATTTTAGATATTTTTAAACAGCTTTCTAATGGTCTGTAAGGAAAAGATTTCTGTAAGGAAACAAATGATTTAGTACTGACTTTGTTTAACATAAATAAACTATAAACTTTAGCATTAACACTTCATAAAATCATTAAAGGTGAACATATAACAAAGTTAGGTATTTAGTTTCTAGCATTAGATTTAGTAGATTAATCATCACTAACTGGGTATAAAGACTAAAAAAAGACTAAAAACCCAATTGTTTATGGTTTTGTTTTGCACATACAGGTCACCGTATAAAGTTCATATAAACTGTTAATGTAAAAACGTGACGCAATTTGTAATGAACTAATATCCATCTTGATCACCCAAAAAACAATTAAATGTGTGCAGCCTTTTTATTTATCATGTTACTTCCTGTGCATATGCAGTGTCAAGACAAGATATAAAAAAAAAAAAAGCAAAACAGAGAACTAGTGCTATGGAAATTTTGAGAAAATAGCACACTGGTAGACATAGGCAAGAGTTGAAGGGTACACAATTTATATGTGCTGTTGTGCAACAGGACCCAACACTCTCCATGCAACATGAAAGAGGATGGGTATTTATAATCATGATTAAAACACAAAACAACACAAAGGATTGGAAAATATTGTCATTTTTCCAATTGTCATTGTCTCATTGGCTACATTACAATGTCTGATCATTGCCTGATCCAGATCCAACAATTTCTCCTTGTAAAATTTTCCATTACAATTCCCTATTTTTGTCTTTGTCTCTTTTTTTTATTGATCATTAATCATTAATCATTACTGAAAATTTAAAAGATTGGAGATTTAAAAGCTTCATAGAAAACTTCATCTTATGAGGACAGTATGCTGTTTTTGTCGGGACAGGACAATAAAAAATGAAAAAGCAAAGTGCCGGTCTGGTTACGACCTATGTCAAGCCACATGTGGTGTAAGCAGGATTCTGTTAGACTCTACTGGCTAAATTTACTTTTCAGAGTATATGGTTCTAAGTCAGTCTGAATGGGGTCTGGTTGCCAATCAAGGAAAAAGTCATCTTCAAAAGGATGAGTCCAGTCACTGTCAATGTCATCTCATTTCAAGAGTTGGTATTTGTCTATGATGTCAGAGTGTCTGAGTTAGTGTAGTGTTATCACATTATTAGTCACACATTAGCGTTATTAGTCACTACTGTCTTGGATATGTTGATGTGTTGTCATATATGTTTGTCTTTACACACACACTTCAGTATACATTATTCTCTTTGACAGTAACAACTCGGAGGTACTAGATGAAGTGCTGCATCTTCTCCCAGCATCGGTAGATGCTCTCCAATAGGTATGTGTTATAGTGATGTTTTCTTCTGACTCGGACGCTTTACGTGTCATAGAGAGTCAGGTGGAGCTCACAGGAGAGGTTACTAGCACATCACCATGTGGCCTTGCCGTCCTTTTCTCGCTTTCACTATTGACTATTGTCTGCTGGTTTTCTCCAAGGCTCTGGGACTCGCTTACAGCGGCTAACGTGAATCCACATCGCTCTCTCTGCAACCTTCATCGCAGTCTGCGTGGACAAATGTACCTGGAACGGTTCCAGTCACTGCCTGGCTTTCAAGCATTTCCTCCTGAAATCCTTCACCACCCCCAACCACCTGGCTTCAGATCTGTTTGTGTTGCTTTGGGCAGTAATCCTACACCTGCTTATGAATTTGAGACAAAACAGAGGATAAGTTTGCACAGTAACGCAGCATTTCATCTTCACATTGGCTGGTGGTTATTCTGGGTGTGTGTCCAGGCCCAGTGCCTGTACTGGGGGTCTGCCAAACATTATATCAAACGGGCTTAGATTTGATCTTTCCTTTTTTCCAGTTCTGTTCCTCTAATATTTTGTGCAATCTGTGGTCACAACAATTTCTAGTCA
The DNA here is from genome assembly GCA_033459395.1 of Hemibagrus guttatus. Classification (NCBI taxonomy): domain Eukaryota; kingdom Metazoa; phylum Chordata; class Actinopteri; order Siluriformes; family Bagridae; genus Hemibagrus; species Hemibagrus guttatus. Next base: position 16,677,921 of record JAUCMX010000014.1, on the reverse strand, counting down.
CAAGCAACTTCTAGTTGCACATACAGAAGTTCAGAATGTCACCAACAATTTCTCCTTGTAAAATTTTCCATCACACTAGAGGTTAGAAATAGAGGACTTTAGCCCAACATCTGAAAAGCAACACAAAAGTTCTGAAACATTCAGAAAGCCCAAACAGTAAGAAGATTTTTCTCAGCCTTTCTCAGCTCTCTCAGTGTGTTAAAGAAACACACTATTTGCGATAAAACATACAGTTTAATTGTTGAAATGTTTTACATTTAGCAGCAGCGTGATTCCTGCCCCAAGCCCTCTATTTATTAGAGCTTGTTGCAGTTCCATTTGGCCACTTGGTGCAATAATAACTCTATGGAGCTAAATTCAACAGTGAGGACACTGCATTATCATCATGTAACATCTGGGTAGCTGAGCAAATCGATGGAATAGAGGCTTATATCTGTCAAATAACGACATTTAAAAAAAAAAACATGGTCACAAAGAAGATAATTAGTATTTTAACTGAATTTAAAATGTATGAAGATACAACTCCAGTTAACACTCGAGTTTCACGCTAACATTCAAAAGCAATAAATAAGAAGTAAGATAATTCTCACATTAAATATTAACTTTTTATATTTAATGCTTGTTTAAAATGTTTTTAAAAAAGTTTCTTGTGTTCCTTTAGTTTCATATATATGCCTCTTTCTATTTGTATTTACATCACAAGTTCAGGTAAGCTGCTAAACAGTCTAATGACAATAAAGATTTATTCTATTCTATTCTATTCTATTCTATTCTATTCTATTCTATTCTATTCTATTCTAAACGATTTTTGACTTTCACATTACTTTTTCAGCTGAATCCCTTCACTTTTAACTGACTATATTATCTACACTTTCACTCAAGTTTCATTTCTCCACACTGTCACCACACCTGACCTTCATCCTAACAGGTTGGGAAATGAATTTGGAGAAAACAAGCTGTGTTTCTATACACGGATAAATGAGTAACAGTTAATAATAATATGCCCTTTTTTCTGGTAGCAAATGATCTTATATTTACACATGCAGCTGCATTTAACATGTTTTTTTTCTTCAGAAAGATGCTTCTTAAGTACTCGGGTTTAAATAAGTCCACTTTCCCCTGATTTTCTGCACATATCGCGACCAAGATCATCCCTGCAGGTTTAGCTCCACATAATTTTTTGCAGTGATGCTGACAGGCTCTAAAAGTAAAGGGAAACTGTATACTGAGTTAGATTCTATCGTTTTCTTATCGCAGCATCACTAATGAATCACTAAGAAAATGCAAAGAGTGCAGCGTGTTGCGGTTGAAACTGAAAGTTGAAAGTCAGACACAGAAAAATTCCCGGTCTTTGTGTAATGCTTACTTAAGGAGCACTTTTGAAGTTTTGTTCAAAGGCCAACAGCAGCAGTCTAGACTGCTGACTGAAGTCGAAATAAAGGTAACGAAATAACGCTAAATAAACAAGACACCTGAGATCTCGGGTGTGAATTTTATTATTTTTTACTGGATCTCTAGCATTTCTGTTTCTTTAAATCCAAAATGACACTAAAATACACACAAGATCATGTTTTATAGCAAATAAATTCATATGGCTAAGCTTGATGACTTATAATCTCAGTGTATTATTTCTCTTTACAGGATTTTAATGAACGCTTCATAGAAAACTTCATCTTATGAGGACAGTATGCTGTTTTTGTCGGGACAGGACAAAAAAAAAGAAGCAAAGTGCCGGTCTGGTTACGACCTATTTCAAGCCACATGTGGTGTAAGCAGGATTCTGTTAGACTCTACTGGCTTAAATTTACTTTTCAGAGTATACGGTTCTAAGTCAGTCTGAATGGGGTCTGGTTGCCAATCAGGGAAAAAGTCATCTTCAAAAGGATGAGTCCAGTCACTGTTAATGTCATCTCATTTCAAGAGTTGGTATTTGTCACCACACCTGACCTTCATCCTCACAGGTTGGGAAATGAATTTGGAGAAAACAAGCTGTGTTTCTATACACGGATAAATCAGTAACAGTTAATAATAATATGCCCTTTTTTCTGGTAGCAAATGATCTTATATTTACACATGCAGCTGCATTTAACATGTTTTTTTTCTTCAGAAAGATGCTTCTTAAGTACTCGGGTTTAAATAAGTCCACTTTCCTCTGATTTTCTGCACATATCGCGACCAAGATCATCCCTGCAGGTTTAGGGAAACAAGACGCCTGAGATCTTGGGTGTGAATTTTATTATTTTTTTAATAGATTCCTAGCATTTTCTAGCTGTTTCTTTAAATCCAAAATGACACTAAAATACACACAAGATCATGTTTTATAGCAAACAATTGGAATTAAATCTAATAAACATTCACAACCAAATGCAAAGGGTGAGTGCAGACAGTGTGTGAGATGTATGTAAAATACTGTACACTTTACAGCCTGCGAGCGGGACGTGAAGAATATAAAGAAGATAATATCACTACATTCACTTTCTTTCTCACAAAAAGGCCGAGAAAAAAAGAGAAAAAAACAGAGAAAACTATTTTCCCTTTAATACTTTTTGTGCTAGTTTCAGGTCTTTTGTGTGGCTTCTGAGATATAGCTAGGACACCACAAACTTTTTCAGAGACACCTGCTATCAAAAGTACATCTGAAACCACTTCACCTGAGCAGCTGGACCGAGCTGGACCAAGCTGGCCCGAGCCTTCACGTGTTACATGCTCATGTTTAAAGATCAGATCTGACACACCCACTGAATATACTGACCTAATACCAATGTGGACTTTAATAACAGAGAATCCTACTATAATAAAAGAAGCAGAAGAAGAGAGAGCAGCCTGGTATGAGAGGAAGCCGAGTTGAACAGGAAGTGGGTGATGGTGTGTATGATGTGATTCTGCACATCTGCTTCCTGTTCCTATATACCATTTATGTATTTCCCCGTTTTCTAGCACAGTCAGGGTATTTTGCCACACGTCATGTGTCACGTGTCGTGTAATAAGTGATACGTTTTACTGTCATGTCTGACATTTTCAGGAATACCCCAGATGTTATTTGGTTGGAATTGTTATGACAGTAAATCTTAAAAATAAACGTAAAAATAAACAAAAAAATAAGCAAAAATAAAAAAATAAACATCTTGAAAAATAACTAAAGGATGTAAATGGTTATTAATGAAGGGATTAAGTGATGGACTTCTGAATTTCTCTTGAAGTTTGGAGACTAGCTTTATACATTACTGAGCTTTTTTTTTGATACTTACCAAACAAGCGAATGTTACATTTATTTTGTATCTTAAATCAACAGATTATTTATTGATTCCATAAACTGTGACTTTATGCAATCAGCCATAAGATTAAAACCACTGACAGGTAAGGTGAATAATGTTGATTATCACATTTCAGATCTCGTTCATCTTCTCTACAAGCAGTGGTGTCTTTCAGCAGGATGATGCATCCTGCTGCAGTGCCAACATGCTTCAGAAACGGCTTGAGGAACATGACAAAGAGTCTGAGGAGTTGACTCGGCCTCCAGATTCCCATCAAGACTCTTCTCTGTTCTGGCACCGAGGTGGTGGAATAAACGTCTCCAAGATGTTTGAACAGCTGGCTGTCTTAAAACCATGTCTAAACTAGCACTTGCTGTATTTCCTCCCAACAGAGTGATTGACTGATGGCATTATCAGTCTGTTAGTTAGTATACCAGCATCGAACGTTTCATTGATAGAATTTTCAAAACTCTTCTGTAAACCTGGAGAAGGACATCCACCAAATGACATAAACGTAATTCTGAAGTTTACAGAGGCCTCACAGCTTAGAGGATGTAAAGGAAACCACAGCACACCTTCAGAGATCTTGTGGAGTCCACGTTTCGATGGCACAAGTAGAACCTACATGATAGCAGACAGGTGGTTTTAATGTTATGGCTGATTGGTCAGCGTACGCTCCATACAGGTGCACTTTACAGGTCTAGATTTACTGACCCCTCATCAGGAATTTCCCACCTGGCATTAATTAGAAGTCTGATCTTGTCTAATGTTTTATCTGTTCAGTTAGTCAGAAAAAACTTCAAACCGAATCATTCTAAACAGGTAAAAAGTCCCACTTCTGTAATAGTAATAATAATAACTCAGGTATGAGTAAATCAGTCTTCTGATAAAAAAAAGCTTGAGTAATTACTTAATAAATGTTCTTAGGACTTGATAAAGATTCTCTTGAAGCTCAGCTCTTTTACTTTTACAACCTATAATATAAGCGCATATTTTGTAAATTACTATTTTTTGCACATTTCCAATGAAATATGATTTTAATGTTATTTAAATATACAGTTTAAGGAGGACAAGGCTGAGTTTTCATTTCACTGAAAGTTATACAGGGCACGGTGGTTTAGTGGTTAGCACGTTTGCCTCACACCGCCAGGGTTGGGGGTTCATTCCTGCCTCCGCCGTGTGTGTGGAGTTTGCATGTTCTCCCCGTGCCTCAGGGGTTTCCTCCGGGTACTCTGGTCCAAAGACATGCGTGGTAGGTTGATTGGCATCTCTAAATTGTCTGGAGTGTGTGTGTGCCCTGCGATGGGTTGGCACTCCGTCCAGGGTGTATCCTGCCTTGATGCCCAATGACGCCTGAGATAGGCACAGGCTCCCCGTGACCCGAGAATAGTTCGGATAAGTGATAGACAATGAATTAATGAATGAATGAAAGTTATACAGTGTATGTAACCGTGTATGTGACAAATAAAATATTAATTCTTGAAATCTGGAAACAAAGAAAACTCATTTTAGCTAATTTGAGATTGTTCTGTATGTGTGGAATTCATGCTTTTTGAACAGTTTAACACTGTTAACTAACCATGTGAACTAAGTAATGTCCAGAAATGAATATCAATAATAATTCAGTCAATTTCTATTTTTTTTTAATCGGCAAAAATCAGGCAATAAACAAGAGAAAAAAATCTTGTTGGTAGAAAAAAAGAAAAAGTCGTCGATTTTTACCGACATTACTGCATCGATGCCGAATCCCCACTGATGTAAAACCTTGGGCGATGTCAGTGCTTTCAAATCCAAAATTACAGAAACATCATTCAGGTTGTTTATCGATTGTTTAAAAAAAATGCACAAACAAAAATGCTATAAAAACTTTCTTTGTGTTTACATCTTGGACATGTTGGGACTCGGGGGTTATTCAGGCACAGTGTCTTGCGGAGGGACTGCTTTATAGTTCATCGCAGCTTGTGTCCTGGAAACAAAAACAAAACAAACAAAACTTAAAATCTTTTGCTTTTGTGAACTTTTCAGATTATTATTAATTTGTTAAAATGATAAAATGTGAAGCAATGAAGTTAAATTTGGCAAGAATAAAAGTCTGAGAGGACGCTGAAAAGCTAGAATTTCTTTTTCTTATTTAAAAGCAGAACATTTTTTGTTTTTTTGACACATGAAAAATGCACAGCAACAACAAAGCATCCAGTATTGTGATATTATTGTGTTACCATCTTTGTATAAATATCAGGTTTTTTTCTGGAGTCTATTAAATCTATTAAAGGATTCAATCTAAATATTTGTAACATGTATATATGCAGAAATGGACAACTTCTATATGCAGAAATGGACAACTTTAAAAATCTTCTTTTATTGCTGATCATGAGCCAATGAAAAACTGTGTATTAAAGCATTAAAAAGATTTCGGAAGCAAATTACCGACTGATCAGTTGTTGTTGTTTTTTTTTTTTTATCACAAAGATGTTTTTAGACCTGCACTTAAACAGATTTAACAGGAACCTGACATCATATTTAGGAAAATGTTTTTTTTTTTTTTTTATCTTGTCAGTAGGAGACTCACTCGCTAGCCTTGGCTGTATTATATTTCTTCTTCTTCAGATGATGAGCGATGAACCACACCAGCAGCACGATGAAGGCAACACACAGCAGGGCTCCAATCACCGCGCCTGCGATGGCTGCGTCGTTCATGTCTGGACAATCATATTTAACAAGCTCATTAACACTCACGTTAACGTCTGTCATTTGGATTAAGTGTGTGAAATATGCCGTGAATAAACAATAAAAATTCACTTCATGTAGGAGAAGCTGTATAGCAGTGTGTAAAAGTGCAAAAGTGCACAACTGTACACACACACACACACACACAGAAGCTACCTGAGTTCAAATCAATGGTACAGGTAGAGGAGCCCACGATGTTGGAGGCGTTGCACTGATACTTTCCAAACTCAAACTGAGAAATGTTTCTGATGTACAGGACCCCGGTATTCACGTCTACAGCAAAAAAAAAAGCAAAAGGTCAAAAAAATAAATGTCCACCTGCACATTCATGCAATTATTCAATCAGTTACAGTTCACTGTAACGTTCATGTCATCAGATGTCAGAATAGAGAAAAAAACATCCAGGTGAAGACATGAGAGATGAGAGAGGGTCAGAGCAGACCGGTGTGAGCTGACTGGAAGGAAACTCAAACAACCACTCTACAACCACGGTGAGCAGAAAACATCTCAGATCACAGACACAGAGCAGCGGCATGATCGGATGACTGGATAAGTGCAGGTGACTAGAGGAGGTTTTCCTAACAAACTGGACTCTGAGTGTATATTTGAATCAGTAATTAATAATAATAATTAATATAAAGCTCTGTGATCACACTCATTAGTGACAAAGCTACTGAACTGCAACATCAGTTGATAACACAGCAAAGGAGAAAAAATTGTAAATATGGAAAAGCCTCAATTCTGTGAAATTTTGTTTTAATTTACAAGAAATTGAAAAGATTATTCAAAGGCCATTGTTCCCAGAAACCTTTACATTTGCAAAATTAGCTTCTGGGTGTGTTTAGCACTCGGAAATCACCGACAGACCACGATCATGATTTCCCTAGGTTTAACTATAACTTAAAAAAATAAAATGCAGAACATTTGGAATGCTTCAAGCTCAGAACTTAAACAAAAGCTGGACAGGTCAGGCCCCAATCCACAACAGTAGCATTTTCACCAACGCGTATAAACAACACGTGTGTCGACTTGCTAATGTGAACGCAGGTTTGCCTTTTTGCTGTTTATATAGTAACCTCTGGATCTTGCCTTCAAAATTTGCCCTAAGTGGTGATTATCAGAATTCACAAGAAAGATACTGTCACATGATATGTTTTTAATAAATCTATTCATATCTGTAACTTGGATAAAACATTAACTTATATAGAATTATGACAGATATATATGATACGTTGTGGATAATTAGTTAGCCAGCTAGCTAGTTAGCAATAATGAATATGTACTGCTGTAATTCTAAGCAGCTAGCACGAGTTGTCTAGCATGTCAAAGCCAAATGCAGTGAAACAAAATGTTTGAAAGAACAGGCAGTGAAAAGGTTGCATAAAGATCTCTCTCTCTCTCTCTCTTTTTCTCTTTCTCTCTCTTTTCTCTCTCTCTCTCTCTCTCTCTCTCTCTCTCTCTCTCTCTCTCTCTCTCTCTCTCTCTCTCACACACACACACACACACGCACTTGTAATGCCCTTCACTTGTTTGCTGATCCCCTGATCAAGCATGGTCCAGGTGTAGTTGGGAGAGGGGCTGCCTTTCTCTGAGTGACAGGTGAGTGTGACCAGGTGACCCGTCGCCACGTCTCCATGCACAGCGCAGAACGGCTGTGATGGCATCTCTACGAGATGACAAAAAGAGACAGTCGTAAAAAACCAAAGAAAAAAAAAACAAAACAGAAATATATATATTTATACATTCAGTCATAAATAAATTGGACAGTGAAGAAAACAGTGAGAAACAATTGGAGTTGGAGGTCAGACACAGACACAATTTAAAGTCAGACACCAAATACTTCTGATATTATCAGAGAACATGTCGGATATTTCCTTTCGCGTGTAACTCCTGTAAGGTCAGCAGGAAGTCAGGAGAAATTCTGAAGAAATGTCTGAGAAATGTTTGAAGTTTGAATGAAAAAAAAAAAGACGTCTAATCTGATATACATTAGAATTATACGACTATCAGATCTCTCCAGGAGCCTCTTATTTACAGGCTGAAGTCATTAACTTTCACACAGTTCCTCTAAAAGCTGAAGAGATTTTAAACCCTAATCATATATTAATCATAGATCAAGTGTGTAAGTGTTTTGGAACATATAAACTCTATAAAGATATAAAATTTGAACTATATACATAAAGTTTTTGTACCAAACACATGAACTCTGGCGTTAGCCTCGGTGATGCCCTCGATGTCAGGGAGGTTGCGGACTTCACATGTGTAGGTTCCGGCGTCTGCGGTCTGCATGTTGCTGATGGAGATGGATGCGTTCATGTCGATTCCCATTTTAGAAAGGACTTTCAGCCTGTTCTGGAAATGTTGTCCGATCACGTAATTTCCTGACTGATAAAAGAACACCTGAAAGTAATAATAAAAATAATTTAATAAAAAAGGAACAAAGTCTGTGACTGATGGAGAAAATTTTAAAGTAGAATTATCTGTAATACCTCAGAATGGCTGAGATTTTTACCTTACAGTGTTAATTTTGACAGCCATTTTTGATTTAGTCTTGGTCTTTATCTTCAGACGAAAATGGTTATTAGTTTTAGTCACATTTTAGTCTTTCACAGTTTTAGTCTAGTTTTAGTCGACGAAAAGTCACTGCATTTTTGTCAAGTTTTAGTCAAATTGCAGTTACCAGCTTTAATTTTGTTAATTTTCTATGTAATATTTAGACAAAATTAAAATCTAGCCATGGGGGTCACAGTCCAGTGACTTCTGTGCCGGTCCCAAGCCCGGATAAATAGAGAGGGTTGCGTCAGGAAGGGCATCCGGCGTAAAACATTGCCAAATTTAACCATGCGAATAAGATGTTGAGGTTCTCTTTGGGAGTGACAAGGTTGGACAGGATTAGGAACGAGTACATCAGAGGGACAGCTCATGTTGGACGTTTGGGGGACAAAGTTAGGGAGGCCAGATTAAGATGGTTTGGACATGTTCAGAGGAGGGAGAGTGAGTATATTGGTAGGAGAATGTTGGACATGAAGCTGCCAGGCAGGAGGCAAAGGGGAAGGCCAAAGAGGAGGTATATGGATGGAATTAATGAGGATATGAAGCAAGTGGGTGCAAGGGTTGAGGATGCAGAAGATAGGGATAGGTGGAGAGAGATGATTCGCTGTGGCGACCCCTGAAGGGAAAAGCCGAAAGAAGAAGAAGATTTAGACAAAATTAAGCTTTAGGCCAAAATTGAAATTGAAATTTGAATCAAGGTAACAAGCTATATTGACAGCGCACTCTTGTGCAGCTCTACATATCCCTTTTTCTTAGTTGGATATCAGCCTGCTGTGCTGCCCTTGCTAATTTATAAGGTAGGATCATACATTAAGGATAGGTAAAAGTGGTGTATAGTTCAAGTATCAAGTAAACACCAAAAATGTTTTCTTTGGCTGTTATGGATAAACAGCATTTATTTTTTGAAACTTCAAATAAAATGTGCAATAAACAGACAGATGTTCAAAAGCAGCTGAACATATATTACTAACATATCTTTGTCTGCCAACAGTATTTACTATTGTCACGTTTCCAATATCCAAAACATGAGGGAAAACAGACCCAGCGCAAAGATAGACGAAAGACAGGGATTTATTGAACTCAAAACAAACAAACATGAACTCAAAACAAACAAACATGAACACAGGCCCGACACCACATGTAGACGCTACATAAAGACGAGGACTAGCCCCGAACCCTGGCAAAAGGCCACTATATATATCAAACATAATTAAGGGACACATTGGGAACAGGTGAATATCAATAAAGACACATTAGGAACAAGGCGGGGCTAACACAGGCACATGACATATAAAAACCTAAACAAAACCAATCCCTGTTAGCAACCCCCCCTAGTGGTCCAACCTGGGACCTGCCACCCGTAACAACTATATAATAAATTTGGAAGCAAAATAACATTTTTATGAAATCTGTCAACTCAGATATGGGAGCGTCAACTTCTCCAGAATGTAAATAGGGGAAAAATGGGGGCAAAAATCATGAAGTGTATTCCAGCCTTAAACATATGTACATGGGCAATAACTTAACTTCCAAATCCATCTGTCATTTGAGAAACAGCTTGCTATCTGCATGATATTAAGTTAGTACAACAAATAAGCTATGGACTAAATAATCTTGCTACAGCACATGATACAGATTTCATTAGAAACAGAACTGAATGCCGCAGAAAAGCTGAACTGTTGTACAATATATAATGAAGCATTGTACATTTAAAGTCTGGCTCAGAACTGTGCAGTAAGGCTAGCTAACTGACGTTATTTAACAGAAAGCTAAAACTGTAAAAATTTAAAACTTGCTAGCGAATTTCCCTGTGGACACATCCAGTAACACTGACCTAACGTTAAGAAAAAGTATTTAAATTAGACTAAATAGTTGACTTTCCGTGACAGAGGCTGCATGAATAGCAGGGTGACGCTCCTTCAGATGCCTCTTAAGATTCGTGGTACTCTTTCCATCTATTTTATAGCCACAGGGCTTCTCTCCGTTTTCTGTGACTGTGCACAATGTTTTTTTTCCAGAGGAATTATAACAGAAATGCTTCCATATATCAGTTCTTCGTTTTCTTCCTAAAGCTTCAGGTGCTGAAGCCACTGCAGCTCGCCAGGCCAGTTGGAGTTTATTTAGCCTACCTGTCTGAGATGGAAACGCCCCTTATCCAGTCCAGTGACAGGGACGCACATTTTTAAAGACGTTAGCCGATACAAAGAGATCATTTATCATGAATGTCCAATACTCCTAAAAAAGCATTTTAGTCTAGTCTCGTCTCGTTAACAAAGAAATGTCTCAAATTTCGTCATAGTTTTTATCATCAGATATTAGTTTTGTCTTAGTCTAGTCTCGTCTTAGTCACAGAAAAAATGGTCGTTAACGAATATTTTTCATCATCGTCTTCATTAACGAAATTAACAGTGTTACCTTACATGTGTTATTAATGTTTAATAACACAATATAATACAAACCACAGTGTATAAAGGTATAAAGCATTCTAAAGTTGTCAGAGTCACTCTGTCTGTTCTGTTGTGTCTTATACTTTACTTGGTTCATGTTTCAGTGTTTGTACTTAAGATTTTTTTCACACATCAAAAAATAATTATCATTGCATCTGGTTTATTAATTAACCTTTACATTTCTTAAGTGACTTTAAAATGAAATCATAGGACATAAGATTTAATGTTTATTCAGGTGCAAAACATTACTGAAATCTATTCTAGATTTTTTTTTACTTGACTTTTGTTAATCCTGTTTACCAGCACACTGCTGAAATAGAAATGTGACTTTTATTTTAAATGGGATATATTTTATCAGTATAAACAAAGGAATGATGTTCAGGCCGTGAGTCTGATATAAAATGAGTCAGGACTCTGTTGGCTTCCAGTGTGTTTTAGACGTGTGTTTTTCCTCTGTTGGATAACCTTACACAGAATTTTAGTAGTTGAAGATAAAATTTGAGCTGCTTTTTAGATGAACAAGCACTTGGAGCATTTCAGAGAGCAGAAATGGGTTTGATATCATCATTTACTTTGACGATACAAACATTTGTGTGGAAAAAAATAACAGTTTTTGTTTTTTGGAACTTTTCTATGAATATAATGCTCCTAGAAAAACAGAAATACTTATGAAACACTACAAATTCTTAAAGTCCTGAGTGTCTACTTTCATATGAGCTTCATATTAATCACCACTGTGGAGTGAGACATGACAAAGACATGCTGTTAGAACAGCAATGTAGCTGACAGTGAAACTCACCGGTACTGGAGTCTCAGAGCGCCACGGGTAGAGGGACCACTGGACCATGAGGTTGTTTAAGGGCTGATTGGTCATAAAATTGCAACCAAGGTTTGCAGTCTGACCAATGGTCACGTTGAGAACCTTTGGAGAAACCTGCACCGTGATGGACACAGTGCCACCTACAGGGTACAGAGTGAACATGTGTAAATTTGGTCAAATGTGTTTAAATGGCAATTCATTACAAAAAGGAGAGTTTAAAGGTGATTTTTCTGCACTGTGAGACATAAAAGATTATATTTTATAATAATATTTTAGGGTACGACTGATGAGGGGTTTTGAAGGAATCTGCTGTTGAGTTGAATGAAATGAATAAAGTCAGTTTTTTTTTCTTACCGCCAAAACTACAAGCACCTGATTTGTCTTGAAATTTGACATTGCATTATCCAAACCCTCCTGTTTATATTCAAACATTAAAAAGCCCTCCTCCTGGGACCTGCTTCAGGAAGCGGGATAGAAAAAAAAATATCCTCAAATCCCAAGTTCCACCAGGAAAAAAACCCCCCACAGGTTACACTTGTTTATCTCAGGTGACCTTCACACTGAAATCCACTGATGATTAATTATGATCAGTTTTAGCTTCCAGTGAAGAATAATTGTGTAAGGTTTTTTTTGAGCAGTACAGCAGCAGGATGTGTGATTTCCTGTGAAGATTACTGACGCGTCGTCTTTCTCGTAATCAGAAAAAAGAATCAAAAAAAGAAAGCGAAGTGTGCTGTGTTAACGCTTAAGATTAAAATGCTCTGTAGATTATTTATCAATATTCGGATTAAAGAAATTGGCTAAAAATATTTAGCCACAACAGAGATGTTGTGTAGTAATGCTAGGAGCAGGGCTCATTTTTGTTTTTTGCTTTTATTTTTTGTTTTCTGACTGTGATTCACCACAATTATGACTAAACCTAAACTAAAACTAAAAACTAAAACTTTATGCATCACAGCTTATCTAATACATAGTATCTAATATATAGTTCCAAGAGAAGCTAAAAAATTAACACCAAATCTGCCAAAAGAATTTTTTTTCTTCTATAAATGCAAATATGTTTTAATTTAATGCTTCTAAAGTGAGCAGTTTTCCAAATGTATTATATATAAAATATATAAGATTTGTTCAATTTCACCTTTAGTGCATTCAAAAGTAAAAATAAAACCAGAAAACTAAAGTTAACATTTACACCACTGTGATTTCTTCAAGATTTTATTATTTTAATGTAATTATTTTCATCATCGATCTTTTCTTTACATTCTTTTGTTGGTGTAAATCACTACAATTGATTATGTGGGAAAAATATTCAATAAAAGGACACGACTAGTCTTTCTGTCCAGGAGTAACACTTATCCTAAACCTTTAACTCCACAGGTTAGTTTCAGAGCAAAGATAATCAACTGAAACTGGGTTTTGTTATTAGGATAACTCAGAAATGTTGACTTGTTGAACTGCTTCCATTAACATACGATGGTAGAACGTTACGAAAAACCAGACACAATAATGAAAAACAAAAAATTACATCAGAAACAGCTTACATTTAATTAGTTCATTTTCCTACACTGTCCAGTTCACGGTGATAAAATTACAATCATCATCATCATCATCATCATCATCATCAGCAGCAACAACAACAAAAGCTATAATTCTGATGACTCACCTACAATACTTAACAACATGACAATAGTCCTGAGTGGTGACATGTTTAGATGTTTTGAAGATGTTAAAAGCAGAAAACTCTAACGAACTCACGGATTCCTGACTCTGGAACAATGATTTTCTTTTTTTGAACCAAACTTATCTTTCCCTGAAAGCCAACACCCTGACCAACACCAACCAACAAATCAACGGTCGCTCTTTGTTTGAGTTTGCTTTTGCGTTGCCCGTGCACGCCTGCTGACGTTTGCCCCACATTCTTCTTTCTTTCTGACCACAAAAGATTTAAAATTTTGGATTTTTATATATTACAATTTACTGTATTATTATTCATCCATGCAGCTGACATGATTGGGATGCTATATATTCGGGTTAGAAGTGAAAGAATTGCTAAATTCATGCAAGTTGTTTTTTAAATTGTCAATATATCGCTTAGTTTCTTCCACATCACTGTAATCATCATCTGCACGATGCTTCACTCTCGAATTCAGAAAACATCTCGCATTTAGATTTCTCAAAAAACATCACACACATATACAATTTCACTTCAGCGTGCTGAAAGACGGAGGGATTCAAACCCATCGCTTTTATTTTACATTACGACAAAAAAAAAAAGAAATGCTTATCTAACAGTTTGAGTAATGACGCACGCCCAAATCCACTCATTCTAATGTGGCGAGAACTGATTAAACACACACACCAGCGGTTAATGGTTAACTCAGATCACTGGAGCAAATCTGAATCCTTTCACTAAAGACTGACATGTAAAATGGAGGAAACGTCTTTACAAAAATGTGAACTGAAGAGAGCAGTTCTCTGGTTTGGCTTCAGAGACAGGACAAAAAAAAGATTTTTAGTTAGGAATGTGTGATCTGTTTCTGGAGATCAGTATAGGTATATTTTGGGGTCTACTACACACACTGTGTGCTTATCTCACTTTTCCAGTTTTGGTGAAAATTAATCGTAGGACTTCAAGGACATTCACGTTTATTACGCTATATAAAGATTGAATTAAACGGTGATTAGTGCTAAAAACAGAAGTTGCTTTCGACTGGTCCGCACAACAACTTGGCACAGGTTTTACGCCGGATGCCCTTCCTGCCACAACCCTCCCATTTTTCCAGGCTTGGGCCCGGCACTGCATCCAATGGCTGGGGTTGAGGCATTGGCTGGGAACCGAACCCGGGCCTTCCGCATGATAGGCGAGAACTCTACCACTGAGCCACCAATGCCTCTATTAGTGCTAAAAATACACGTGGAAAATATTTTGTAGTGGGATATTACTGTAGAAGAGTGTATAAGGCATTTGGACGTATAGGGTCAGATTCATCATCCGTTCATCTTTTATCCCGATTAGTGGTTTCTGAGACAAACTTCACTGATAAAAAAACTGGACGTTTGGGAAAATCCTTTCAGTGCTGACTGTAAGAGTGTTTAAATAAATAAACACTCTTACAGTTTTTGCAGTTTATACAATTTCTGTTTAAACACCAGTATGTCTCCATGTGCATTTATACCAAATTTATTAGTTGTTTTTTTTCCAATGTTTTTTTATATTGTCTTGATCAACTGGCACAAGAAGTTCCTTATCTTATATAAAAACAAGCTGCCACTGCTGGGCCCCTGAGCAAGGCCCTTAAACCTCAATTGCTCAGTTATAGAAAATGATCTAAAACTGTAAGTTGCTCTGGATAAGGGTGTCTGCCAAATGCCAGAAAAGTAAATGTAAAACAAAGACAAACAAAAATATTGGGGTATTAAAGAGGGGTAACACAGAACAGGTGTGAGTGATTAGGACATGTGACATGGACATGTGACTTGCTGGGGCTGATGGGTAATGTGGTACATCGTTTATTCTGGCATAATCATGACAATCTTTTCTTATATGTACACCCTAAAAACCCAGTCTGAGTTATTTCTCATTCTATAATATATCTCTTATTTATATGTCAGTAAATGCACACACACACACACACACACACACGCACGCACACACACACACACGCACGCACACACACACACACACACACACACACACACACACACAATTAATTTGTGTAAGAACTGGCCTATTTGTGTGTTTTCAATATTTTTTTCCCCTTCACCCATGGTGGATCTTAGACTTAAAAAATTTAAAGAAAAAAAAAACATATAATGTTTTAATAAACCTCAACAATGTTTTAACTTATGATATTTTACACTTACTCTCTGATCATGGCTTGTGTCTCTACTGTCTCAGGTTCTGTAGTTATACTTTGGTTTAATTATGTCCATGGACCATTATGTTATGGACCATGTGAATGTACAGAGAGAATAATACAGATTTTAGACTCTCCAGCCTATGTGAACCTGGCAGCGCTGATCTTTTGTTTTGCTACCAGGGTGTGTCCAGTTCTCCCATGAGTAAATAAAGCCCTGTGTTTTAGCGAGGTCTGAGCTTGGCCAGACAGTGGGGAACACTAGAGAACATTTCTGTCTGAATTTGTGCGTGTGATAATATGTACACGGAACTGACTGACATTATTATTTTAAAGAAGAATCTGAAACGAGTTTTCAGTCCTATGTGTCGACTAATAAAAACTCACTGGAACCAATGATTATAGAAAAGATTTAATGAGGACAGGACGAGATGTTGGGCAGATTTGTAAAAGGATAAACATAGACAGCTGTGCTCTCAAAATAACAGTACTCTCTCTGACCAAAATATTAGGAACACATATGCACGTGCTCAACAGCCAATTACGTGGCAGCAGTGCAATACATAAAAACAGAGCGAGAACTTCACATTGAATTCAATGTCTCAAAGCAGATTTATAGAAGTATAACACAGAATAAAAGTTATAAAGTTTAAAGCTAAGTTACTATTTAGCCCTAATGAGTAAGCCTGAGGCAACGGTGATGAAGAAAAACTCCCTGAGATGATATGAGGAAGAAACTTTGAGAAGAACCAGGCTCAGAAGGGAAACACATCCTCATTTGGGTGACACTGGACAGTAAATTATGTAAATGTAAATAATGTCCTTTCTATAGCAGTTTATAGTCATGTGGAATTGTGCAACCAAGAGCTCCTGAGGAACTCCTGGTGAACTAGTTCCTGAGTTCATTATTGACTTAGCACTAATTCCTTCCTGCTAAAAGCTGACTGAGGCAACAGCAGTTCAGAGACTGCGAGATAGTCTCCAAGTGCTTCTATCCACAGCAGTCCCCTGGGTCACAGGCTGTCCACACAGCTCTATCCCCAGCAGCAGTGACCACCACCACCAAGCAACCAGGGGTAGAGCACCTGGATGGATCAGGCAGGTCCGGAAAGAAGAAGTGGTCATACTGGAAACTCAGAACACTGGGAGCTCGGAAGTGAGATGTATTACATAGACAGAGAGAGGCAGAGAGAATAAGTAAAAAAAAAATAAAATCCTGATTTCTGTGACTCTGACGCTTGTTCACGTGGTTTAATGATATAAAGAGAGCAAAAAAGCATCTCACAACATGCAACCATAACGCCAAACCTTGACAAAAGAAGACAATATCAGCAATCTGAGCATAGGTGAAGATTGAAAAATAGGTCATCAGGTGACAATTCAGGATAAGATTCGGGAAGTTCTGAGCAACATGATGTTGAGTCACCATTAGAAACCCTTGTGCAATGTGGGTTAATGTAACTTAAAAGAAAGGAGGTTTAGATTAATAGTATAATATAAAAATGAAAAGAAAGCAAATAATAGAATAAAGACTTTAGCTTAATGTTAGCAAATCATGCAAACACAATCAAAAGTCAATCTCTCTGGTAACCCCGTCTCTAACTTCTGTACCTCCTACAGCATGTAAGCTCATGATCCAACAATAGGATCATACACACTACTGAGTAAATATTGGCCAGAACACATGCTGGGTTCGTTTAACCTGACTGGTGAGGTTACACAATGAAACCATTTTACTGAGTTACAACACTTATACAAATACAACAGAATAAATAAACACAGTGGTCAGGTTGCAGGAATGCGATGGACAGCATTAGACCTTTGAGATGGAAATTGGCGTTGGGTTTGTGAATGTGGAGCGGAGAGAAGAGAGAGCATTAGAGTATGAGATGGAAATTTATGGATGGTGTATCATCAGCACACAGAGATCAGATCAGTGCTGGCCTCCTTCCTACTCTAGAGTTCCCAACGGAGACAGATCTGAGGCAGGTGTGAGAAAACTCACCAGAGCTTTTCCCAGTGGATGAGATGGTGACTGCTGAGAGAGTTTAAACCTCAGGATGGAAAACGTGGATTGTTTTGCATATGAACCAAATACAGTAGCAGTCAGTGTTCTCCATCCTGGAGAAGATGGAGCAGGTTTCTGAAATGGTTCCTGCTACTGAGTTCAACAAAAGCTTCTCAACCTTCAATCATATGCATTATGCAGAATGGGAAGAGATTAATGACACCAAGAGATAACAGCCCAAATATTTATGATATTTAGTACCCAATGTAGGTTATTGATGTATTTTATGATCTAATCTCATCCAGAATGAACAAGAGAAAAAGCATGACATGTCTCACCTGATATATAACCTGATCTAATCCAATGTTAACCACTATTAACTGTTAGCTGTTAGTTCTGTAGCTAAACAGCTTCACTACTGAGTAGCAGTACAAATTCTACAGCGATGACTAGCGTTCACCAGCTTTCCAACAAATCAGAGTACAAATAAATGTCTTACCTGTTTGGTCAATTAAACAACCAAACAAACAAATCCATCACTCCATGACTCCTGGATCACTTTTACCTCTTATACTATGATATTAGACTCTCTCGGCATCCTGCTCCACGTGTTATTGTTTACTAAGACTGTTCTGTATTTTATTCCCATTTCCCTGAGATCATTATTGTGCACTAGAATTTTACATCTAGCCTAAAAAGCTTTAGATAAGTTAGATGTGTTTTTGGGGCTGTACACCAAAGAAGGAAGCAGAATGTATATATATATATTCAATTCAATTGAATTCAATTTTATTTGTATAGCACTTTTAACAGTGGAAATTGTCTCGAAGCATTCATTCATTCATTCATTGTCTACCGCTTATCTGATCTATTCTCGGGTCACGGGGAGCCTGTACCTCTCTCAGGCGTCATTGGGCATCAAGGCAGGATACACCCTGGACGGAGTGCCAACCCATCGTAGGGCACACACACACTCTCATTCACTCACGCAATCACACACTATGAACAATTTAGAGATGCCAATCAACCTACAATGCATGTCTTTGGACCAGGGGAGGAAACCGGAGTACCCGGAGGAAACCCCTGAGGCACGGGGAAAACATGCAAACTCCACACACACACGGCGGAGACAGGAATTGAACCCCCAACCCTGGAGGTGCGAGGCAAACATGCTAACCACTAAGCCACCGTGCCAAAAAAAAAAAACAGTGCAAAAAGTCCTAAATGTTAGATATTCAATTTCAAAACAGTCCGATTGAACCAGCTTCTAAAAATGACTATGGCTTCACAGTGAAAAGCACAACAGAAAGCTATGGCTCTGTCACTGGTAGATCACAAGCTTGAATCCAAAAGGAGCTAATGGAGATTGTTTGTGAGTCTACGCTTTCCTCAGAGTATGTTACTCTGCCCTGTGACGGAGGATGAATTGGCTATCTTCAGGTGTCTCAGAGAAACCATGTGTTCGCCTTCATCCTCCTCACTTTCTAGCTGTTGTGTCATGCTTGTGGATGGGAACTGGGAACTGGTACACTGATCAGGCATAACATTATGAGCACTGACAGGTGAAGTGAGCAACATTGATTATCTCCTCATCATGGCACCTGTTAGTGGGTGGGATATATTAGGCAGCATATTTGTCTTCAAAGTTGATGTGTTAGAAGCAGGAAAAATGGGCAAGCGTAAGGATTTGCACGAGTTTGACAAGGGCCAAATTATGATGGCTAGATGACCTGATCAGAGCATCTCCAAAACTACAGCTCTTGTGGGGTGTTCCCGGTCTGGAAGGAAGGAACAGTGGTGAAGGAAGGAACAGGGTCATGAGCGGCCAAGGCTCATTGATGCACATGGGGAGCGAAGGCTGGCCCATGTGGTCCGATCCAACAGACGAGCTACTGATGCTCAAATTGCTGAAAAAGTTAATGCTGGTTCTGATAGAAAAGTTTCATTATACACAGTGCATGATGGGTCAGGGCTGTTTTGACAGCAAAAGGGGGAGCAACACAATATTAGGCGTGTGGTCATAATGTTATGCCTGATTGGTGTATGTGACCAATTTGCCACCGAGTCTATAGTGTGCAGTTACCACTGCTCAGTCAATATGCTCTCTGATCATTCCGAAGCTCTTCAAAAAAGGTTCCACGGTAGACATCTCATTCCTTCTTCTACACATTTCACAAGCCCTTCAATTTCAAATACTGTCTTTAATCTCAGGTACTGAAATTATACAGCTAACCAGTAATAAACGCCCACAGCTCCCAGACTAGTGCCGTGCAAATCATCACGCGCTCATGTCAAAACAAATATTTTGTTACAGCTTTAACCGTTTTAGTGGTGTTGTGCAGATAACAATGTGTCATACAGTGTGAGGAACCACATAAACAAGATTTTTAGATAACTGAACAGCTTGCACATGCAGAGTGCCAAACCGGTAGCTCTAAGTGTTAGCCACATTATCCTTGAAGTACAGTGCAAAACTAAAAAAATGGCAAAATTATTTCTAGGTTTTTATTCCTTGTTAGCAACAACAAACCTGTTGTTTTGGTACATTCTTGGAAAGGGGAAGATTCTATTAACTTCTATTAACTTAAACTGCCTTATTATCTTTACAATATCTAAGCTGTACATGTCATAAGGTGCACAAGTACATGAGATTCATATTGTGTTATTTCTGAACTGTATCTTTCACCTGTTTAACGTAGACACCAGTCCACTCTCAAGATGTTTTCTCCATCGATTTCTTACTTTTCTCACAACCCTTGGTATTTGTACTTGGTTCTTTTAACCTTAGAAAACATTCACACAATAAACAATGAAGCCATCTTCAGTCTCCATCTCAATTTCATTTGGAATCTTGACTTCAACCTCCTTAAGACTCAATCTCAGCTAGTATTGTATCCCGGTATTGGATTTGTCGTGTGCTTGACAGTTGGCCGTCTTGACTATAGCCCCAGTGTGTTGTGTTACATGAATGTCATGCTTATACAGCATTTGAACTGTGACACTTTTGTCTTTAAAAAAATGAAACCATGTTTCCATGTTTCCATATTTTCATTGTGAAGGGTGTAGAGCAAGAGAGAACAGAAATGTTGGACGATTTGTAGGGGAATCACCAGCACCCTCAGAGCAGACCTTTACCCTCTTTGGAGGAATCTAACAAAAAAGTGACACCTGCTGGCAAAGGAGAAAAATCTGATTTCTTTAAGCTCCATGCTGCTGAGTTGATCAAGATAAACGTACATACAGATTTGTCTGAGTGAGATTAGAACTAATTAATTATAATGAAGTCAAACACTTTAACTGAAAAGAGCCTCAGAATATATTGCACAAAAAAAAAAAAAAAAAGGTTTATGTTGAACTCTGTAAAAGCTAATAAGGTTATGGAGTTTGGAATCTGTCAAAAGTATTTCAGATTTTTTCATATATGTGAAATACATAGGCCACATTAAATCTATGGTGTAATCAATCTACACTGTATGTGATGATTTTCATTATTCCCAACTAGCAAGGAATAAGACTTACCTTAACCAATAGATCGTCTTTAGACTTTTTGTTTGTTTGCTTTTTTAAGCCAAGATTTAAAGAAAAACATGCAAAATAAAAAAAATCTTTTTGTGTTCGAGCCAAATATCTAGGTTTAAACAGTGATGCTAAACACTCAATGCTAATGTTCTAGCTATGGATTTAGGCTATGCTAACACATTAGCCACTAACAGACATATTACAATTGATATCTTCAGTTTTTAGTCCAGTTCATTCATACTGAAAGCATGTACTGTTCAAATGTTATTTTTAATGATATTTTAAAATCATCACGAGGCCCTAATAATTGATCAGAAATCTATCCATCACTCTCTTAACTAATGACAACGGCAGAAAATGTGCTGTGACCAAATCGAGCGTGAATTTCTTCCTTTAAATGATTTTACTCTTTCTTTAAATGATCATGTTCACACTATCAATAATATATAAATGCCTTAAGAAAAATGCAAATTTCACCCCTTCCATATAGTCCATTAAATAATAAGGACAGTAAATTGCCTAATGAGATGAGAACACATCTTCTCATCTCGGTTTAAAACAACAATAACAACAACAGCATGCTAATAGATTCCAGTGGATATTATTGCTGATTTTAGCCATGGTGCTAACCCATGCGCCAGCAGAGGACAGTGTTGTTTAAAGAAAATCATCCGCCCTTCTTTTCTGAAACTGCAGGAAGCTTGAGGCAAAAACTGACAACAAAGATGAGCATGTCTTGGTAAAGAACATGGCTCAGATCTCTCAGCCTCCTGAGGAAATAGGCCAGTTTTCTTCCATCTCCTCCCTCCAAAAACAAAACAAAATTAAATAAATAAACAGGCCGAAAAGTGTTTTGCCTTTTCTAAATCGCCTAATAGTTGAATCAGATTGAATAAATGTGAGATTTATCATGATAATATTCTCAGCTTTTCTTTTTATGTCCTCTGCAGGATGCAGCAAAGGCAGAACCCATATCCTGTCTGCTGGACATTGCTTAGAACCAAGGATCTTCTACAGATACAGACATCAAGCTTAGAAGCCTCAACAGATTGTTCATGCATCGTGATATTTCAGCCTTGTATAATAAATGTAAAGAAATATGATGTTCCTGTTCCTGTGGTCATGTGGTATAAGGAAACACAATATGATTATCATTGCTGATCTATTCAGAGTTAAAATAAAGGCTTGTCATGTCTCTGCAATATTTACATTAGTTAAACTCAATGTTATAAATATTCTATACATTTTCACTCATCATTCAGTTTTGTCTCTGAAGTCACCCGAGGTTTCAGAGATATTTGGAGCTATTCTCACTCGCAATTTTATAGCTCTGCACCTCTGGGAAAATAATAAAAAAACACCATGATTCATTTTAGGCAAAACTGTGATCGTCCAATTAAATGTTCTCTAGGACCGAATAATCCCCGCCCCCCTTGGAGATGGGCTTGCTCTACAGTTTCAGCTCATTAGCAGTAAACGCTTAGTTTGAGGAAAAAGTGGTTACAATTTATTTCATTTTGAAGAGGAAGGAGGTGGTGGTTTTCTGAGATGTTTTACCTCCTCAGAATGAGCAACACCGTCATATACAGTCTTTAATTTAATATTTAGATATCTCCCTTAGCTTACTTCAGGTTTGTTTAGATTGGACGCAGATGTGCCGTATCTTGAATGCTATCCGCCGTTGTGACGTCATTTAAAGCACTCAAACACAATGTCACTCTGAATTCCTGTTTAGGAAAGAAATACACCACCATGTGGAATAAAATCACAGCAATGACGACATTTCACAGGGTCTTGGAAGCGATTTAATCTCCAGTCTTGTGTAGGAATTCATTTAATGAATTTATATGCTATCATCATCAATTGATAGTCATCACTAATGTTCTTGCTGACTGCAAGCAACACCCCGGGTCTTGTGAGTGTTACGGCTACGTTTGATCAAAACCTCTCATAAAATAAATATTACATGGACGTAATAAAAACCTGCAGAGAAATGCTTCATGTTCTCTCTGACCACAAGATGACACATTTCAGATCAAACATCTCGATTGGGGATCAGTAAAGGACCAACACGTTATATTTAATTTATTACTAAACGATATGTCATGAGTTTTAACAACGTACCACGATATAGCAGCTACAAACACTGCTTTCTGGAAAATGATAACATATTAGAATACAAGCGTGTTGGGTTCAACGTATCATTTATGCTTCAGCTTCGCTAAATTAAAAAAAAAACCTAACTGTCGACATGTAAAGCGTGTTGTTGTGGAGATCTTACAGAACACATTGTGAGTTAAAACCGACTGAAATAGACCAGAAACCTTTTAAGGTACATGCAATGCAATGAAATATTAATGCTGGACTTTTCAGCTTACTCTTCAGATCAGAATTTTCTCAAAAGGATGAGTTTTATTTAGCAATTTGGAAAATTCCTAAATTGTTGGACAGGGTACAATCTGTATTTAAAAAATAAGGTATTTCTTGAAGAAGCCATGTCTATCTGCTTTCATTACTGCCCACCCTACACACACACACACACACACACACACACACACACACACACACACACACAGACACACAGTAGAAAAGCCATCAATTTCTGGCCCATGTTAATGCACCCTTTCAATATTTGATGTTTCTTTATGGAGTGCTGACAATAGAACAAGAAAATGGCAGGCACATTTTGCTGATCCAGTTCAATGGCTTCTGCATCCATCTTCCTAACAGAGCTCTAAGTATGCATCTCCTCTACTGGGAGCTTTTTCAAAGTTCACCAAGGCAAGACAGCGAAAAATCAAGAACGCTTTTCTAGTTTGTTGTCACCGTTTTATACTTTTCCAGTGCCGCAGCGTTCTAGCGTTTAACACGTTTCTATAAGAATTCGATTCTCCTCTCGTTATGTCAGGTACGTGTGTGAACCTGACTTCTTTTATGGGTTTGTCTGAACAAATAATGAAAACATCACACTGACAATACATGTGAATAATATTTACAAATTATACAGATGGCATTCCAAATAGAAAAAGTGAAAGTGTATCTACATAAATGCATCACATTTTTTCTTAATTAAACAAAGTGTCCAGAAAAATGTCTTTGAATGTATTCAAGCATTAAAACAAAGCTCCACTGAAATGTGCTGAAGTAAAACGTCAATATTTTTCACTGATGAAATGAAGCTAATTGAAAGTTTGAAGATTTTCATTCATTCTCGCTCATATACATGACTATGAAATCTGCAAACAAATTAATCAGAAGAAAAGATATCCTAATTAGCTAGAATCTATTTATGTTAGAAGCTGATGCTAATCTATGCTAGCTTTAGCAAAGAAAACATGGTAATTTTAGTTCAATATAGCTAGTTATTATTAGCAAATTAGCAAAACATACCTCAACATGTTTTTAGGGAACAGAGTTCATGCTATTAGGAAGGCAAATGTGACAGATTTTAGATTTCTTTGTTTACTAGAACATTTTACTGAGGTAGGTCTACGACACTCTTCCTCAACTGCAGTTAAGTTGATTATCCATCGTCTTCAGACTCAGATGATTAGCAACGGTGCTAACTACACCATGTATTATTAATATCAATATTTAGCCAAAATAACACTAGCACAGCAGCGAAGTAAAATTCCTCTAGCATTTTCCGCTCATTTCAATTTTTTTATTAAACACACTGTGTGATGTCATGAGGAAAATGGCCAGGATTCAGTCCAGGGTAAAGATAACACTCTTCCAGCAGGGATTCTGTTGGTTCTTTATTCAGGACCAAGGGTTGGGAGGGAGGTATATCCTTATTAACGTATCATGACTCTAATCAAATTCAGATTAATTATACAAGACAATGCTATGGCCGTTTCTTGCTTCTGCTCCTTTTCTTAGTTTTTAACATATTAAATTATTTTTCCTTGCTTCCCAGCAGCCATTACAAAAAAAAACAAGAAAAAAAAACCCAAAAGAAAAAAGAAAAAAAAAAACAAAACGAAAATGAAAGAGATGCATCAGTGTTTCACAGTCCATGTCAAAAAGTGTCGCTCCTCATAACGGCTTCTAATAAAGTTCACGATTTACCATTTGAGGACTAATCAGTTGAAAAGGAGTTAAAGAAATCAAACAGAACCATTAGTCCACAAATGGCAAATGAAAAGACGTCTGCGTTATGCTTCTTTACTGTATAAGCCTTTATTGTAAAAAGTCAGTCGGTTAAGTATAACCCTTTTTTTTGTACCACATACTGTTACAGTTTGTATTAGTAAAAAACACATTTTGCTCAAACACCTAGAAAAGCTGACGGACACCATTACATTAAATCGGCACTGACAAAAGAAATGAAATACAACTTTATATTGTACAAATGTTGAGTTCATGAAGACAAATCATACCCCAAAAATGAATCAGAACATCTATATATTAACAGAATAAATAATAAGAATTATAATTTTAAAAAAAAAGTGAACTGAACCAGTACAACACAAATCGCTTTTTTTTTTTTTACTCTCAGGGCATAATGTAGAGTAGAAATATATTTCCTTTTCTATGAGAAAAACAACAGCAACAATAAGAAATAACGACTTGTTTAAAATACAACAAATACAAGCAATTAGAAAGGAAACCATACTGAAGAAGGATTGAACTGTAGATCAGTGAAGGAATGATTTCTTTAAAATAAAATTAAAATTAATTAATTAATAATAATAATAATAATAATAATAATAATAATAATAATACATTTGGAAACAAAATTTTTTGTGTGGTTGTAATTTTTGGAGAGCGAGATCATTTAAATATTCTTCTGAGCCAGACATTTTTTTTTTTTTTTTTTTTTTTTTTTTTTACAAACTCATCCAGCAAAGGCAAAAAATGTGTTCTCTGGTTTCCAGTTTGCATTTATTTATCTGTCTATTTGTCTCTCTATCCATCTAATTAAATGTGATCTATAAAAATCAAGAAAGGATGACGATGTGCATATTCCTTCATTTAGTTTATCATTTGAATATTTTAGCAATTCGTATTCTTTCGATCTAAAATCAGCTCTTTTCTTAGAACCGCAGAGAGTTCAGTCCGATCTGTTTCCATATCCAGTGCAAGAAGTAAAAGCACCTCGAAAGCGAGTTAATTCTGTCATTGTGTGTGTAACGGTGATTTTATGAACAGGTTAAAATACAAAAAAACCCAAAAAAACCCAAAAAACAAAAAATAAAATAAATATAAAAAAAGATTAAATAAATAAATAACCCTTTTAGAAAAAAAAAACGTAAGTCATGCAAAACAAAACCGTATTTATTTTTTCCTGTAATTTTTTTTTCCTTTGTCGTTTTTTTTCAGAGGTTTCGTTTGCAGAAGTTATGCAGGTGCTGCAAAAGCTGTCCATGCCAGTCGCAGTGAGGCTAGCTGTTACTACCAACTGCCCTGTTTTAGTTCATGCATTAAGAAATATAGATGAAAGATATCATATTTACAATACAATTCACATGTAATTACACATATACACAAGAGGCAAGAAAAATTCACATTGAAATCAGTTCAACAGTTTTTTGTACTTCCTTTTCTGATGTTTTGTGGCAGAAAAACACAAAAAAGCAGCAGTTTGCTAAATAAAAACCACGTGTGCTGATGATTTATCGAGATGTTCATGGATATATTGAGATGATTCATGATTCATGACGGAATGAAGTGCATGATAAGATGTCATCCATTGTCTTTTATCGGCCCCGCCCTCTTCCCGTCCCTTCCCGTCCCTGATATTATATAAAGCTCTCCCTCTTAAACATATACAATATTTATGATATAATATCGACAAAGAAATCGAACAAATTTCACTCTGAAACCATTAAGACACAGAACGATTCAGTGAGTCATACGCTGTGACACATTCTCCAACGAAGGCCGGCTCGGCGTGGTCATCGTTGCGGATGGATGGTGTATGTGTGTGTGTTTGTATGTGTGTGTGTGTGTGTGTGTGTGTGTGTGTGTGTGTGTGTGTGTGTGAGTGAGCGAGTGCGACGCTATCTACTGCTAAATGCTGCACACGATTACAATTATTCCAAAAAAGACCACTGCCATCGTAAAGATTCGTTAGTCGTAGTACAAAAATCGACTCGATCGAGCAGATGGGTCTGAATTTAGAAGTAAACCATGTTTTCCTCTTTAACTCACAGTTTTTAAGGTACAGAACATGACCGAACTCCCAGATGCTAGGAGCCCTGTCCGGTGGGAGATGCTAACAGGGGTGATATCTCCCTGCCCAACCTGATCTCATGCAAAAAAAAAAGTCTACAGAAGTTTAATAAGCAAGAATGAGAATACGTTCATATCAACAAATCAAACTCGGTCAGTTTTTTCCTCACGAGTCAGCTAAGGTCAAATTGAACACCACACAGAGAACTGCAGTGTTTTCTCAGTTATCTTTGTTCTCTTCGTTCCAGACGTTTAAGACGAGCATACACGTGACGAAGATGCTATGAGAGTGGATATTTAAAAAAATATATAAAAAAAAAAATCATGACGGTTTTTGTTTAAAGTAAAGCTGAAGCTTTATCACGTGATCACAGGATGGAAATGTTTTTTTTTTTTTTTTTCGGTTTTGAATATACTACATTTATTGTTTAAAGCAGAACCAAAATAAACATGACTGCAGTTTTAGCAAGAGCTGACACAAGACCACCAAAAACAGCACTTCCCCACCCTCCCCGTGTTGCTACATATGTTTAAGTGTTTCAGTATTTTGGCCAGTTAACCAGTGTAAACTAGCATCTCTGTCCATTTAACACGTTATGCTAATAAAGACGAAATAAAAACTTAGCAATGATGAATACTCCTGTTTTTTGGAAAGATTTTGATGACCCTACCGCTGACTAACGCCTTTAAAAAAGAAAAAAAAAAACTGTCTGCAAATCTGTTTATTTCACGTGGCTCATTTTGGTGGCGTTAGCAACAGTGCTGTGCGAGGTCTCTAACAGGAAACTGGATCATACTCGTTATTATGATGTCCTACATGCGCCGCTTATATTAGATACATGATAGGTACATGACAGGATTAAAGCAGATTATTATAATCCAATCTAAGCGGAGATTTTTTTTAACTAAGCGTGATTATAATGAGGTTTTATGACCGTTAAGGCTTGAAATCGACTCGCTGTGTGGCGTTTGCATTCTATTGCTGCGATTTAGTCCGTGTGAACAAATGCTTTCTGATTAAGGCAAATCTCTCAGGGAGCCGACGGCAACAACACATCCCACAACAAATCACCGCTCCACCAAAAACTTCTGATGAATTAGCCGAGTGCTGCTGGTGCTACAAGTGCGCGCTGATCGTCAGAATAATAACGTGGAGGTGACGTGATGACGGACTAGGCTGGGCCAAAATTTATTTTCAGTGTAAGAAGAGCCCGAGCGTCCAGACTAATAATATTTCCGATTGTTTAACAGAGTTTAGCAGCGTGCACAGAAACAGGAATAAAAGAAATAATAGTTAGTAATATTAATCAATCAGATTATTAATTATTGATCTAATATATAAACCACAGACTGAGTGCCTTTATTCTGACAAATGAAATTGTAACTTTTCTAAAATAAGATCTTCTTGACTAATGAATTTCAGTCTTTTTTAGTCTTTGTTTAAGTTTAGACTTATTTACAAACAAATTATTACATCTAGAAAAATGTGTTTGTTCTGTGTCAATTAAAAGATCAATAATTTAAATCTGTAGTGTTGAAATACTCCATGGATTTGTCAGGAAATGCATGAAGGGGCAATAAAATGGGCAATAAAATAAATAATGATTCAGCGTTCAAGCCATATTTCAAATATCATGTCATTACATGAGCAAAAAAACTTATCTAAAAGGATTTCGCTTCCAAAAACACGTCAAGTTGCTTTTTTGTTCTTTTCTTTTCTTGGTCCGTTGACCAAGGTTGCGCTAGACTAACCTCCACTGAGTGGTTTATCCTTCTACATATAGATGATGATACAATATGAACAAAACCATAAATGATTCCGTTGTCCTTCACTCTGGTGCCATCGTTTTCACATCTAAACCTCATCTGATTTTATTCACGCATCTGGTGCTGGTTCATGGAATATATACGACACACGCAACATTGCTACACTTGATATAAAGGTATTTTGCAACCTGCTCGTTAGTCAGCAGCCTAGAGTCAGTGATGAACATCTTCTACATCTTTTTTCCACGTTTCTCTCAGGTACACAGCGCTAACAGTGTAACGATAGCGTAGCTTTTCTCTCTCTCTCTCTCTGTTAGTTGTGGTCGTATGAGATGGCGGTGGATGGAGTGTGATGAGAGCGAGCCGAGAGCCGGAGGAATCTACTCGGCTCTGAGAACTGAGACCTGCTCAGAACCTCCTCCACCTCCAGACCGCAGAAGATTTCAAGGCTCTCGAGCTCCACTGGCCCTGATGTCTGGTCAAAGACAAACCCCTATGCATCCACCTTATACCTCCTGAAGGACCGACCCAACCCCGCTGACCGTCTGGAACATATCTGGAGAGAGGAGCTGGATGGATCTAAGTAAGAACTGGTGTATGTGGTTATGGTTACGTTCATGAGGTTGGTTGCGTGATGTGATGATGTGGACTTTACACTGAGAATCATAAGAATGACATAAGAATGGGTTTATAGGCCTTTTTGGTTGTCACGTCAGTTCATGGCTTTTATCATACATCTTATTTTGCCCCATTAAGACTCAGAAGCTCTTTTTGTTCCTGATCATGCTGATGTCATCAGTCTTTGGGATTGAATCCTAAGATGTGTAACATCAGGGCTGTGGGTGGGTCTGCAGGTCAAAGACTGAGCGCCGTTTAGCCCTCTTTTACTTCAGTGATCGATTGAGGACACCTACTTCAGGTTGCAGACAGGCACATTTTAGAGGAACCAAGAAAAAAACAAAAACAAAGAAAGGAAAAAAACAAACCCAGAAGATAATGAACTGTTCTCAGAGCATGGGCCATTAAAGATGAGCGAGTTATCACATACAATATCAGGTCACACGATGGGCTGATCACTGAAATATTTAGCAGTAAAACAATGACCATCTCTTCTGTTTTAATACACATTTTTCTTTTTTTCTTTTTTTAAATACAACTTCATATAGTTGATGGAATAACTTCAAAACCAAGCTCGGACAAACAGCTCACCACGGTCCCTTTTTTTTTTACGTCCTCACACAACACAAAGTGGATAATGATAATAATGAGTACTTTATCTACAAAACAGATGAATATCACTAGGAACAAGAAGAAAGTAAGAGTACAGTTCTACTACCTAACCATATCAGATGGAGGATATTGAGTAAATGTACACTTGATGCTGTTTATCCTTTTTCTCCAAACAAAACAAAACAAATAAACAAAAACGAACAATGCATATAGGTGGCTCGTTATCTAGTGATGCGCTAACTCTAGAACTTTATGCTTAATTAACTGCTCTCCCCAGAACTGATTTATTTTTCCAAAAGACAAAATAATAGCAACCAGAGTAGTCAGAATCCTTACAACCAAAAACGCAAGAAATTCCTAAGGCTCACGGAAATGGAATTAAGAGGAAAACAACAACAACAAAAAATAAAACTCTGGGTGGGGATTGTGTGTTTGTTTTTAAAACGCGGGATGGCTGTCCAGTGTAAACCAATGACCAGAGCTTTATATCTAGGAAAGAGAAAGGTCTCTCATGAAAAAGAAAAAAAAAAAAATAAAGGAAACATCACAAAATCCAAGGGAGGAGGAGGAGGAGGGGGGAAGGGGGATTTGCTGTACAGCATTGAATCATGGGGACAAAATCGTGAGTCCCTTCCATGAGGGACAGGAGGAAAGGACAGGAGGCTCAGTGAGGATTGAGGACGGAGGGATGGGTTCTGCCTGGTATGTGCCCAAAAGCATACGAGCCATGACTGATTTCATGAGCTGCAGTCGGGAAAAGGTTGATTGCAGTATGTATCGATAAAAAGCCGAATGAGGATGCTCTGGCGTATCCTTTCTGTATATCTTGCAATCTTTCTTTTAGCAAAAATATCATGCAGTCCTTAGTTCCAAACCCTCGGGAGGATTTTTCTTTCTTGTTCATATGTTTGTTAGTTTCAGAAGTAAAAGAAATGTTTGTCTCACATGATTCTTAAACATTCAAGTCAATCTATATAATACTTTTTTTTTTTTTTTTACATCAGAAAAGTCCTTTCCGTATTGTGTGTATAGAAATATAAGATATAGAAATATGCATATACATATGTATGAACTTTTCCTATATGTGTATACATATTTTCCAATTGTATCAAAGCCAATTCAGTGTGTGCTCTCAAAATATGGCCCATGTTTCCTGGGAGGACATGTGTCAATTCACGTAGTACAACCAGTAGATGAGGTTGAAGAATCCGAACGTGATGGGGAAAATCACGCGCGACCACTTGTCAATGGTGCTTACATCCGTCAGGTTGGGGATTTTGAGCTTGAGCTTGGACGAGCGCCTCCGCAGGCGGCAGTTGGCACGGCTGCGCATGGCGCCGCGCTCCAGCGAGTGATGGCCGAAGCCATCGCGCGAGGAACCGACAGGTTTACGGAACTGAACGCCCGAGCTGTCAAATGACATGACAGAGTTGCGTGAGTCACTTACGCTGCTGCCCACATCTGACGGCATCACCTCGTTGTTCATCTCCAGGGTGGTGAGCAGGATGTTGCCGTAAGCGTCCACCTTGATCAGAGATAAACGAAAACCAGAGACACAGTCAAAAGGACAAGCCAGAAATCTTCAGCGCTAAAATCACAGAGACAGAAAGTGATAAATACTCTACTGTACTTCTCATGCAAATGCAATGATAATGTAATGACACATTTACAACAAACACTAATTAGAAGAATTAGAGAACTTTACAGAGCTTTGTCTCATGGCAGACACATGGCATTATTTCTTAAAGGCATTAGCATAATCTAATGTAAGTCTGCAGTCTTGTGGCTAGGATGAGGTCTAAGTTTATGTACCCCAACTTTTCTTTGTTCTTCGAGATACAGATTTCTTCGCTGTGTGTATGACCTGAGGGTGTTGCTTTGAAACGGCGCTGAAATGGAGTCCTTGCCACGTGAAAAAAGAGATGAAGAGAACGTTAAAATGTCCGGAACAAACTTCGACAATTTTATGAACATTTTTTTCTCTAAAAAAACCACAACAAACGCTTAAGAAACACGTTGATCAACAAAGAAACTGTGCATGAAGCATGGTACATTGACTTTCATACAGCAGGAGCTGGCGTTATTACTGTATTGTGTCTTGTTATTGTTGTGCTTGTTTAAAATCAGAAAAATTGTATGTTTTATTTCTTTTCTGAAAAGATACCACACTTCATGCATGATACATTTCCAGGCTATTCCTAAGATATAAATATAAACTGAGCTTTCTAAGCTTTCATGGATTAATAGAATGACATCATGGTGTAATTATTGTACGCTCCATCATCATCATCATCATCATTGTTCTATTATTTTATATTATAGATAAATGAACAGAGTGTAATTTTGTCTATGCTCAAGATGAGCCTCTAATGTAGCTTTGATCAAATAAAAGGAAGCCACTGGTTAAGTAAAAGCAATGGAGAATTTTCAAGCGAAAACATCCTAAAAACAATCTAAGCTGAATGTGAAGGAGATTTGTTTTAATCTGTTTGCATTAGAACGTTAGAACTCGGTGGATATGAAGATGGACACATTGACGGACGGTGGAGTCAACCTGTTCTCGCAGGCGTTTGTCCTCGTAGCGTGGGCGTTCGTTGTTAGCTTTGTTGAGGCGCTCGTTGATTTTCTTCTGCTGCTGGGGTCCTCGTCCGAAAAACACGTAGTTGACGAAGGCATATTCGAGAAGGGCCAGGAACACGAAAACGAAGCAGCCCATGAGGTAGACATCGATGGCTTTCACGTAGGGGATCTTTGGGAGGGTCTCCCGCAGGTGGGTGTTAATGGTTGTCATAGTGAGTACCGTGGTGACTCCTGCAAAGAAAGCGAGAATACACACAATTTAAGTGAATTCAAAAGAACCTTCTGGAGAACATGAAGGAGAACGTGACTTGAGCTCAGGATCGAACCTGGAGGGTGGGGCAGCAACACTCTCGGAAAAAAACGCTATCTGCCCTCTTCTGCATACGTGCGCTAAGAATCAGCAGCTATTGGTTTGAAACCCAGGTCCACCAAGCTGCCACTGCTGGGCCCTTGAGCAAGGCCCTTAACCCTCAATTGCTCAGTTGTAAGTTCAGTTTAAGTTGCTCTGGATAAAAACGTCTGCCAAATGCCATAAAATGTAAATGCTCGTATGTGAGTAAATGTAAATGTTTTACTGTGATTGACAAGAGAGAGAGAGTATGCTCCTCCCACTGCCGATTGTCTGTCTTGAACTTTCAGTTGCATCATCAGTCTCTGACTCACAACCTCTGAACGTTTTTATAAAATATTTTACACAATATTTCTTGCTTTAAAAGAAATGGTCATGTTTCTTGCTTACATTAACGTTAAGCGCGTGCTTACCGAGTGCCACCCGAGCAGCAGAGGCATCATAGTTGATCCAAAAGGACACCCAGGAAAGGATGGTGATCAGGATCGAGGGCATGTACGTCTGCAGGATGAAGTAGCCTATATTCCTCTTGATGCGAAAACTCAGTGACAGCCTGGGATACGAGCCTGGATGAAGACATTAACGAAGAAGCAGGGTGTTTAAAAAAAAAGCATACTTTCATGACACACGGGATTGCTATTTCTCCATTTCTCCTGCTCGTACGGGTCGTTTCATTTTTCATACACAATGTACTCCTTTCTGGGGACAGATTTTATTCCAGTTAAACATGGCTGGAAGTTGCCAGCACGGCAGATTTTTCTCTAAGCCTCCTCTCCTCTCAGCAGGCAGCTCCTGTGTCCCTCGGAGAATTGTCAGATAAAACCGCAGTGGCTTTTTTTCTCTCACTTTTAGAGGAATCTGAGCAAAAGGAAAGTATCTATTGAATTGTCCAGCGTGCCGCAGAAAACAAGACGGTCCTGATCTACCGGAAACGTGTCGCATATACACTTCTTTAAATAGAGTGTTTACTATTCTATTTATTTACCATGAATCCCAAACAATAATATTCGTAAACCTTTCTTAGAACGAAAAAAAAATATTGAGAGGTGGCAAATTAAAGGAAAATATGTTCTTCTGTTAATATTTTTAACATGATTTGTATTTAGAGTCACTTTAAACCAATACAGTTATTATTAAGACTAACTCCCTTTATCTTATGAGGACACATATCAATCCTGATGGGTGTGGTCTCTTCCAGGATGACCCCGCCCCCATTCACACACATCAATGAATGGCTTAATGATGCTAAAAAATCATATCCTACACAATGTAGATTATTTTACTTTACTTTAGATTTTGATTATTTTACTAGACCCCAGAAAAATGTGTGCACACCACTGTGAAAAGTAAGAAAATTGGTAAATCTTGTAAATCTGGTAACCCTGTCTACACCCATGTCCTATTTGGTGTCATGGAACCTGGAGTATAGCCCCAATGAACAAACTCAGGTTTCTAGCAAAAAAAAAAAAAGAAAACGCAAAAAACAAATAGTTCTTAGATGATTATGCTTAGATTAGATTTGTGCAGCTGCTTTTATGGGTCTAGGAATCAAAAACTAAAAGGTTGCCATTTCAGAAAGGTTCAACTTGTACTGATTGACTGAAGTGTCCTCATACAGACAAACAGAATGTTCCTGCTGTATTGTATAGTCAGATTATTTTTGTATATTACGCATTCATCTGTTTTTAATAGAATACAGCGAACAAAACTGCAACTGACACAGACATCAATAAGCTCTAACCAAAATCTTCTAAACTTCTGCTTTATTAAGGCTTTCTCGGCGATGTAGCATCTCCGGTGAGCATAAATAAACAAGAGCACACAAGGGCAAGAACATTTAAAAATAGCTGCATTTCCTAAATTAATTTAAGGTGATAACTTTAAATCTTTGTCACTGTCACAGTGGCTTCAAGGACAAATGTAGTGAAAATGTTTTCACTTCAGAAGTCACCTTTAAACACTAATACTGCAATAGATAGACTATATCTGCTGGATGGGCGGGGCATGGGGTGGCCAGGGGTTCACCTCTTTCACCCCTCATTGTTGTCATATCATCAAATGAACCTTAATGTAATAAGCCACTTGTAATAATACAGCATGCTAGCTAACACATTTTGCTGGCTAACACAAAAGCAAACTATTCACTATTTTTTCATTCATTTTTATGATTATTCATTATTTATCATTTGAGGTATAATCATTGGATTTCTTGTTATCTTTAGCCAATAATATTGATTTTGTAACGCTAACATGCTTTAAATACGATGTAGTGTAATGTTATGTTAGCTAGGAGTTTTTTTTATATAGTATCGTATTAGATGAGGAGCAAAAGTTGTTTAGTTGTGTGCCTTTCATGCCCCATGGGGATGCTGTGATACACAGATGCGTGGAGCCACATTATGGATGTGTTTGGCTTGTATTTCGCAGCACATAAGATTAACAACCCAGTAATCGGGTCATCGGGTCTAACCTGGACGCCTCCCCGAAAATGTTCTAGCTTGTTCAGGAGTATGCTTCCCTCAAAAGCTCCGAGATATTAGTATTGTGTAGTATTGAATTGCGTACCTGTTGTGAACCTCACTTCTCTGGACACAAGACGCAGCTCCACAATGGAGAATTGAGGCAGCTCCAGTTTGTCCACTCCGGTCACAGCGTTGTCGCCTCCTTGCCAGAAGAACACGATGTCATCTGTGGTGTATCCATCTGCAGGGATTACAAGGAAGGAGACGTTATAACCAGGTGTTGTGGTCTCTAGCAATATTAAAGACTTTATCTTATGAATTGGAGGTAAACATTGAAGTGATATTAGTGAGCAATTGTGATAATCCTAATGAGGTGAAGAACAAACGGCTTGGATGTGTTATAGTTATTGGCAAATATGGAATATAAGGATGGTCTCTCCGGAATACTGTTAGGTGATTCCTGATCTTACCTGGTTACCTGATTGATTTTATGTCCAACTGAGAAGTTGCACAATTTCGTTACTCACCAATGCGGTGGATAATAATGCTGATGTTTTATCAACATGGTATTTTAACAGAACCGATTCTAAACAGCGCTACTGCAGTTTGTACAGAATGTTAAACCTTACAAAACTCCCTCAAACCGTGCAAAAGACCCACAGGCCCCCTGCTACTTCACTGAAGCATTTATGATGTGCTCTTGGAGTTCCCAGAAACCATATATGTCTTGGCGCCGGGTTGGTAAGGCTGTATTTCATATTTTAATTATACCTCGCACCCTCGGAGTATTCCAGCGCTCTGTCAAGGGTCATATCATTTCCCAGCCTGGATTAGAATTCATCCCTTTTTAATCATTTTGCCTTAATGCCAGAGGTTGAGTGTCTATAGGCCAACTCGTTTCCCTGACCTGAGATCCTTCTTGAGCATCTTAGCAGCAAATGAATTTCTTTTTGGGAATTACCATATATGGGCATCTAAAAAAAATGTAATGCTTTAATATTGTAATTGCCTTTACACTAAAATTGATGTAGTTATGGATTGAGTTCCATTATTTGTTCGCTAGTTTTATTTTCAGCATTTAATTGGATAAGCGGTACAGACAATGGAATGGAATAAGTTAATTCATTCACTTTATCCTGGTGGATCCAGAACTTATCCCGGTAATGCAAATTCCCAGGAAGCATGCACCCGTTCACACATCATCAACACCTAGAGGCAGTCGATTGTAGCCAGTCCAATAACATTCCAGTGGAATATATGTAAAATAGGATACCAAAACTGAACCTTTACAAATGTCCAGTTTATTATGTTTATGTGTTTTTGGACAGTGGGAAGAAACTGGAAGACCCTGGAGAAACCAAAACATATGGAGAGAGAGAGAGAACCAGAGGCTCCTGGGCCATCTGGAGACCCCAAACTATAATCTGTGTTGTAAAAAGCCAGCAATCACATTACGCATCATTGCTGCCCTGGTGCTGGAAATGACCCCATCTCCAGGCCTGCTGGTCAACAGTGTAGCGTCCCTCATTGATACTCAGAGAAAAGCACATTCAATATTACTTCAGTATACAGCACTGTCACTTTACCCCTGAGTGAAAAGCCTTTCCAAGCATTTATCACCACTGGCTATGTAGGCAACACTGCACTTATGTTGTGACTAGTGTAAATGAACATAATGATCATACTTGCTGACACCGAGTCTCTCTGGACCGCAGTGTGCCATCAAAGAGACGAGGCGGACAAGGAGCAACTTGCCATCTGCCGTCCTTTTTTTTAGGAAGGAAACTCAGAAAGGCGACTCAAAGCCCTCATTCTGGGATTTGGGAAATTCTTCCCAATTACTGATGTTAATTTGAAGTCCACTGAAACTGGCAAATGAGGCAGTTTCAATTCCATCGTGAATCAAAATCTCTCTTTAGTCCTAACTCTAGGCAAAAATGTTTTTAAAATGTCTTACTATTACAAAATAACCTGAAATATATTTGGAATATCACGTATTAATAATAATTATTTAAGCCATGGCATCAGAAAATCCCAGGCCTGGCTGCTCACCTGTGTTTACATGTCAGTCTTCTTCTAGACCCACCTCCAATTCCCCTTTACACTGCCCCTTTTTACCAAATAAATGTCTTCCTTCCAAAAAATGTATTTTATTACAGAAACGATAAAACAATAATAAATATTGGTAGCCCTTTTCAAACATGGAAACCTGATGATGAAAGGGATGAAATTGGATGCAGATATTAGAGGCGTTCCTTCTGGACATGGATGTAATCACAATGGTTATAAATTGTTCACTTGTCAGAATTGTGGCTTCTCATAAATGTTGATTTTTGTGCTTTTTGTTTGTTTGAGTAAAACTAATTGAATTGGTGATTTGAACAGGATTCTTCTTTTAAACTCCTTCCAGTGAAGATACATGTGTAATGATTTTCTGTGAGAGCCGTACTCATGTTCACACGTGAATGGAAGAGGGAGTTCGCTCGATTTTGTGTTCATTTCTGCCTTTGTGAAATCATGAAATCCTTCAGGGACTGATTAATGCTTCGGAAGACACGCCTTCACAGAAATGTATGTAATGCTAGCAAACTCCTGTGAGGTTAATGATGCTATCTAGATAACACCGTATGTGACGATCATCTGAAAAACCAATGAGAGCTCATTAGAGGATGGTGTTATCGAATTATAATGCAGTTGTAACAGGTGAGGGGGGAAAATTTTATGTTATGACATATCTGCTAGCTAGAGTAGGTATGGGCAAGAAAATGGAGGAGGATTAAACAATTTAAAAACAAAACAAACAAAGCAAATGTCCAGTGTTGTTGTACTATACCTACTCAACCACTAGAGCTCCGATCTTGTCTAATGCACCTTTAATTACCTCTGTAAAATATTAGTTAGTTACCTTTAATTACCTCTGTAACATAATAGTTTAAGGAGCAAAAAAAAGAAAAATCTCTCCTACACCACTGTCTGCATTTTTACTCTGCTGGTGTTTTTTTTAATGACTGATCATTGTTTTCAGACTGTTGTACACGCTGTACTACTGCTGAGCCTAAATGCTGTCACAGCTATTTCTTTTAGTTTCACACAGAAATCCATTTTTACAAGATCACTCATCACAGTACTCCATAGCTGTAGCAAGCATGCAGCAACGGAAGCAGATTAAAGGGATCTGCTGTCGAACATATGGCTGCGTACGGAGTGAATCCGTGATGTCGTAGCAGGATGTGCTGAAGATATATGACGTAGGGGGTAACAGCATGTATCTGTGTGTGTGTGTGTGTGTGTGTGTGTGTGTCCACTTACAGCTCTCAATCTCCAGGGTACAGTTCTGTTCATCCAGAGGGTATCTTCTCAGATCCATCATGCATGCAGCCGTTGTGGTTATTCTGGGTGAAAAAAAAGCAGGAGCACAAGTAGGAGTGGGAGTGAGGAAGGGAGGGGCAGGAAGAGAGAGAGAGAGAGAGAGGGAGAGAGAGAGAGAGAGAGAGAGAGAGATAAACCGTTACCTTGGTAACCTTTAGGAAATCATAGCTTAGCCTTGACTGTGCCATTTGAATCTCTGAGTGATGTTTGGCAGCCAAGAGAAAGAATAAGGGAGGAGGGAAAGGAGGGGGATGCAGTCTTTGGTTGACGAGTGGTGTATGGAGTCTGATGGGAAAGCGAGAGAAAAAGATCGAGAGAACGACAGAAGGAGAGTGACACACACACACACACAGGGAGAGAGAGAGAGAGAGAGAGAGAGAGAGAGAGAGAGAGAGAGAGAGAGTGGAAGATGTTCACTGCAAACCTGGCTTGTTTAGCAGCATGTTGTCTCTGCAGTAACATCTTGTGTTGTTTAGTGCTTTCCTTTAAGGACATTCTGTAACCATCACTTCTTCTATCGCTCATACGTTCTCTGTCACATAGACATTGCTTCATAACTACGCAGTATCATTAATATAGGTTAGAGATACAACATGGAAATATAAAATTATGCGCAATAAACCTATCTTAAAAATAAAGCTTTTTTTTTTAATGCATGCGCTTTCTTGCAAGCCTTTATTACAGGAGAACACATCCACACTTTCCACACTCTACTGTAAAGACAGTAAAATCATATTTTGTTTAAGATTTTGTCACAAAGGACACACTCCCGCCGTGTTTTTACGTCACACATGCACACAAGAGAGCAGCTGGAGGAAGTGCAGCGGCCCGGGCGGAGCAGCGGCGTCACGCTTTGCTAATGAGCTGCGTGGGAGTCGATGGCGCTTCACAGAGATATTTACTGCCGCGGCGCATTTTCCTAATTACATTAGCGATGTTAAATCATGGCAGCTCCTGCTGTTTTCGAGGGGAGGAAAAAAGTAATTCAGTTTCAACTCATCGCTTTTTTGTGTCGCACACGTCAATGTGGTCAATGTGTTCTCAGGGAACTTTCTAGATAGGTACAATGTGTGTGTTTGTGTGTGTGTGTGTGTGTGTGTGTGAGAGAGAGAGAGAGAGAGGAGGCACTTATATCTGTGGATAATCACACATAGCTTTCTCTTGCAAACATAATCCCAAAGTCTCTGCTATAAAAACAGATGAACAGACAAACGGAGAGTCAGCATTATCTTTAGCTTCACAGCAGAAATGCAGAAACACATTAGTCTGGGAATCTGGATATAAATGAACCTTAGTCCCGGCCTAAAAGGTTCCCATTGATTGTAATTTAGTTGAGCACTGGCTTAATCTGTGTCTGGATGGGCTGCAATGTCCTAGCGCTAATCTAATAAGTGGCTAAACAAATAAGTGTCCTAGGAGTCTTGTTAATCAGAGATAATCAAGGCAGCATAATCTATGAAAAAAAAAACCCAACAACTGGATTTTGGTTCCTTTCTGTTCTAAACGTTCTAATATGTGAATCTGAAAACCTATTGAATTAAAACAACGATGCTGAGTGATCTAATCATAATGTTTTTTTCTCTAGGTTTGACGTTAAGTAAGATCTAGAGAGAAAGATGCAGCTCCTTGGAGGAGAATCTGAAAGACATGGAAAGCCGGTGGCTCCGGGGCTCGTGTTCGTCTTGCATTGTCTGAGACGGCTGAACGGCCCTCCAGCCATTTTGGGTCAGTTCCTGAGTGGTGCTCCAGTAAAGAGCTGGTGTAATATGAGCGATGAGAAAATCTGGGACGTTCCGGAGACGCAAGAGCTTGCAAGTCAATTTTCAGGTTGATATGGAAATATGCTTCACTATGCAGGTTTTGCTTATAAAAAACCTCTTAAGCTTTTTACCTTGAACTATCTCAGGAGTTATTTCCTCACCCGACCTTTAGCAGTTCTCTAATTAACTCTACGCTGGAAGTCTTCCTCACATCCATGTTCAGCTTGCTTCTCGACTGCTCTCAGACACCTTGAGATTAATCTGGAAGCTTGGCAGCAGCTGATCGGTAAACCCGTCCTCGGCCTGCTCCGTCAGGAGACATATTAAGTCAGCGTTTAACACTCCATTAATTCCTCCCCTTGCTCCAAGATATCATCATGTTTGTCCATTAATATTGCAGCTGGAAACCCGGGTCTCATCAGCCACTCCATTGCCGTCTCCATCTCAGTCTGGACGTTCGGTGTCTGGTGTCATCTCAACTCTCGATGCTGAATTGACGGGAGCCGTGATGTTCCTTCAAAATCCTCTTTCACCTTCTCAAGGGAGTCTGCAGAGTTCCAGACGAGGGATGAAGCTTCAGACGAGGGATGAAGCTTTTTTTCACATCAAATATGTTTTTGGTTCTTGTTATAACACTGCAATGTGAAGGACATAAAGGGACATTTCACCTAGCTATGGTTATGTTTCTGTTATACTGCTGCTGTGTTCACATTCTTCTGAGTTTTATATTTAAGATATTATGATGTTTAATAAAGAGCGTACGGGGCAAGAACGTGCCTCATGAAAAAAGTAGAGATGCTGATGTAAGGACCCTCAGCATGCTATATCACGTTTTATCAGCTGTTCCTCCTGTTTCTTTTCCCGCTGCTCATGAATCTTGACTAACACTTCATCTGGTTATTTATATTTCCATTATTCAGAATGAGAACTTTCGTGTGCTCTGTGAGATTTCAGGAAAACATATTTAAGTAGGTGTAGCTATGTTTAGTTCTTACAGACCACCACGACGTGACATGCACAAACCATGACATGCACAAACACCGCACTCGCCGACTGTGGATTTGAATGAGGTAATGAAGCAGAGGAGTAACGTAGTAACGTAGCCATTACTGTAGCTTCTGTGCATTTATCTGTGAGTGTACTATAATTAAAATTTCCAGTTGTGCTTGTTTTTAGCTCTGAAACATTTCTAAATGTGACTGCTCCGTGTAACCAAGGAACAAGCAACAAAAAAAAATATCTAACCATAGCATGAGAAGCCTGTTTTTCTCTTCTAGCTTTTACATATTCCATTTTCCTCCTATGAATTCTTGTAAATACAAACAAAGACGCAACATTAAAGTCGTACGGTCTATAAATATTCAGCATCCGATAAAGCGATCGG
Organism: Hemibagrus guttatus; assembly: GCA_033459395.1. Lineage (NCBI taxonomy): Eukaryota > Metazoa > Chordata > Actinopteri > Siluriformes > Bagridae > Hemibagrus > Hemibagrus guttatus. The sequence goes on along the minus strand of JAUCMX010000014.1, from coordinate 16,635,658 downwards.
TGTTCTCGGAATCGGTTGTGCGTTTGGAAATTCCATGGACGGAAAGCTAATTGAAGATGTACATTTATAAATAGCTTCCAGAATATCTCACAAAGATCTCTGTACAAATTCCAGCATTCCATTAATGTATTAATAGATACTTCTATTTGCATTTAATAAATAATATACCATCTCCATAATGCATCTGCGATGCTGGCCCTGTCGCTAGGGCACTGTTTTCACTTCCATCCATCCCATAATGCATGCTTGTATTTTCATCCATTTACTGAGACCTTGCTGGGAAAGAGAGAGAGAGAGAGAGAGAGAGAGAGAGAGAGAGAGAGAGAGAGAGAAGCCATAGCCTCATTCTTCCTCTTTCATGAAATCACCTGTGCCAGGGTCTCACAGAGAGAGGAAATAGTTTGTCATCTTTCATTATTGATAGATGGATTGAGTGTGATGCTTGCAGTGTCCTAGCCTGGCTGAGATCGAGGCAGCTCTGGGTTAACGCACGGCCCGATCCACTCCAAACATCCTGTTCTGGGTGATTTTTTCACCTTTAAATCTTTTTTGATGTTGTCTGTAGAGAAGCGACCCTGTATCCAGCTAATGTTTGGGTTTGAATAGTGGTGGTGGTGTGAGGGAGGTTTTCATCCAAACGTTTCTGGTTAAAATAAAAAAAACTAAAAAAAAAAACTACAGTCATGTCTAAATATTCTGTAGAGAGTGAGATCACATAATCAAGGTTATGTCTATCTAATGGTGATATCCAGAGGCAGAAGGTAACAAACTACTTCTACTGCCTCCTCTCATTACAGTACAGCATATGTACATATTTCACAGAAAAATCTGTTTAAAAATAACTTCATCTTCATATGAAGATCATAATAACCAATTAATAGACAGATTTTTATGAATTTTAAATCAAAATAAAGCCTACAATTTACACTTTGCAGCAGTGTCTGAGACAGTGGAGATCTTTGCTAGATAGCTGGAAACATTTATGAATAAACATTAAGCAAGCAAACCTAGCAAGCGACACTTTAGCATAGATCAGTCATTTAGCTGTCCAAAAATGTGCTCTTGTTGATGTAGAACATTTTCTACATTTTGTAAAGTTATTATTATTGTTTCATCAGATGACTTTTACATTTTTCTTAGTGTTGATTTTTTTTTTCTGGTTTACGGCATCAAAACCCAAAAGGACAATCTAAGCATCCTGTATGATATCTCTCTCTCTCTCTCTCTCTCTCTCTCTCTCTCTCTCTCTCTCTCTCTCCTCCACCTAATGCCATTATCACCTTCTTTCCGATGAGGCCTTGCTGTGCTATGAACTGCTAACAGATCCCAAATAACACGGCCCAAAATGGAAAGCTTTCCACAGACATGGCAACCTGTCACTCGTAACTGTGAACTGTGAAATGTACCGCCGTGCCAAAAAGGAGCCTTCAGCTTCAGCTTGTGACGGAAAGTTTCATAAAGACTATAAAAAGGATCTGAAGCCATAAAAAGTTCTACAAGCTGTCTGTAAAAACACACACACACACACACACACACACACACACACACACACACACACACACTCTCTGTACATTTCCATAATTCATTTTACAGCAGTGTTTTTATATTTTATTATTTCACAGGATTATACTGCATCGAAATACGAGAAAAAAAGCATTCTGGGATATCTAACATTTTAGTCTGTAAATATTCTCCAAAATAAAATCTCCAGTTATTACAGAAGCACCGCACTTCCTGTTTTAGTGAGAGGTCATTTAGCTGGTTAGAGACAGTAAACTATGGTTTAGGCTTTTAATCAGAAGGTCATGAGTTCAAATCCCAGCACCTCCAAGCACTACCAGGGTGGATCCTTGATCAACTTGATCCTTAACCTGTAACTGCTTTTTAAGTTTCAGTTAAAAGATTTTAATGTTCAGTAAATGACCTACAGTGTTAAATCTATGCTGAATTCACTGTATAGATGAAATTACTTTATTTTACTGCTGATTAAATCTCAAATTTGTGACAGACTTATGAAACAGTTTAGTTTAGTTATCTCACTACTTTTACTAAATACTAAATACTATTCAAGTATTTAAGTGTGTAGTTTTTTATAATTAACGAAAAAGAAAGAAAGAAAGAATGAAAGAAAGAAAGAAAGAAAGGAAAAAAGAATGAAGAACAGAAGGATCCCTTGGTATAAATGATATGATGTGCAGTGAAAAGCTCAGGAACCGGGAAGTTGGCGTGATTTACCTCAGTCCGTACAGCACCGTGCCATCAGGGTGGAGCCGGATCATGCGGTTCTTCACCGTCACCCCATGCAGGAAGGACTTCTTGTCGTTCAGGAAATAGGTGTCAGGTAGCCAGAGCTGATCAGCCACACGGTTGTCGAGGGTCAGATTGAGTGCCATCTCTGCGTACGCCAGCCGCTTGTCCCTCCAGCTCTGCTGGAAATACATAGTGATGGTGTAGTCCTTTGAAGAGAGAGAGAGAGAGAGAGAGAGAGAGAGAAGGAAGATGTTCTGGTTTAAAGTATCATGGATCCAGGATACAGTAGAGTACAGCAGAGTTTAGATAAATTTTCTATAGTTTTTCACACTGAGCTGATCCGCGGGTTCTCGTGGTTCTAAACCCTGCTGTTACCCCTGGGTAGAAGAAAGTTTCACATGTGTAATTTAGAAGCATGTCTTTTCCCTCGGGGTTATGAAACTCTGCTCTGAAACTGCACATCACGGTGACGAACCTGTACAGTGTGAAACCATGCGCTGTTACAATGTTACGGCTTGTTGCTTAGCAACAGACACCCAATCAGACAGCTAACAGTACTTCAGCCGCGTATCAGGTGAAAACCAGGACGTAGCTGAACAACACTGAACAAAAATGGCTCGGTAGATAGAGTCAGGCGGCAAAACACCCAACATCACGGAAATCCGTGCCGTAGGGAGGAGGAAATACTTTATGCTGAAAAAATAGCCTAGACAACAAACTTAAAAAGAGCAAAAAAGAGGATAAAGCTGTGAAAGATAACAGAACCTACTCTGGTGCAGAATCACAGACCTGAACTTTTTTCCTCACTGATGTGAATGCGTGAGGCGAGCCGTTATTTAACAAGATTTATCCAATCAGGACTGTTGAGATGCAAATATGCAAATAAGAAGAAGGTTAATCCAGGGTTTAGGAATGTAGAGTGTGAAACGTCAGATTATGAAGAGCCAGGATTAACCCCGAAGAAAGTAGGAGCAGTGTGTAACATCCAACTACACAACCCCAGGATTCTGTTTAGCTGAGTTTACACTCACACAGGGAAATATTTCAAATGAGTAAAGCTCTAATCAGAGGCATATAAGCCAACATTTCATTTCATTTCATTTCATTTCATTTCATTTCATTTCAATTCATTTCATTTCATTTCATTTCATTTCATTTCAATTCATTTCATTTCATTTCAATTCATTTCAATTTATTTCATTTCATTTCATTTCATTTCATTTCATTTCATATCAATCAAAACAAGCTCCTGAAATGTTTCTCTTGACACGGACTACTTAGGATGCAATAGGTTATAATCACAAATGTGCTTCTAATACTCCTTTAATGAAAACAGTCATGATTTCATTTTCACTCCTGTATAACTCTGGATCACGTGTTCGCTCCAGTAAGTGTGTATGTTTCTGAATCCATACTTAATATCAGCAAAACAGAAATGTGTAATGACTTTTAATTTATCCGCTTCCAGATTGGCTCGTGTATCTGTTCCATTTGAATGCAAATGTAATTTTAATCCGTTTAATAAAGTTTACAAGACTCCACTTGGGAGTGTGGCGATGTCCCACTGAGACTTCGGTTAATAAGTTAAATGATCAATTGAACAAGAACTTGAGGATCTCATTATTCCACATCAACACTAATTAAGACAATACTTTGAATGAATTAGAGGAAAATGAGGAAGAGAAGGGAATCTGTCAGGAACACTGGAGCCTGGAAGGCATTCAGAAAGTGCTGCTGCATCGTATTACTTCTTTTTTCTTCTACAGGATTTGGATCCATGTCCCTCCTCTGAAGGGATGTTTGGATGTAGAGACATAATTAAAAAAAAACAGATTTACTTTTCATTTTTAATAGAATCGAACCCACTGTAACTCAATTGCGTCCAAAATTTACTTGTGTGGGATGTATGGTGGAACAGCAGGAAGTTTCTCAGAGCTCCACAGCCCAGGATTCAGCCTGGTGATCATGTTACCGTCTGTGTAGAGCTTTACAGGTTCTCCACGTGTCTGGGTGGGATTCTTTCAGCTTCTCTTAATTGCCTCCAAGTGTGTGTGTGTGTGTGTGTGTGTGTTCACACAGTGTTCCACTGTGACCCTGACCAGAATAAAGAAGATGAATAAATGAATCTACTCATGCACTAATTATCTGTGTTTTATCTAAGAGTTAAAGGACACCATCCATGCAGATGTACTAATCACATAACACGTGGCTAAATAGAACTGAACTAATATATAAATATTTTATAAAACAACATGAGCAAAATGGCTAATGAAACAAGTCGAGACTTAGTCATGTAGTACGCCATGCTTCAGTGTATAAGAAGTAAGTGTGAAGGGACGTGTGTGTATTAATCACACTGAACAAAATCATAAATGACTCCATTTTATCTTGCAACATTAAAGTACTTTGTGTTCCGATAGAATGATTTACTGAATTCTTAGTTGGTTATTTTTGTCAATTATAGTGATTAGTTTACTGATTCTGAGTTGCAGAAAATGTAATTTCTCTTGTTTTGTTGTGTCCGTGTTGATGATTGAATGTCTTTGTCATGTCTCACTCCACGGTGGCGGTTAATATGAAGCTCATGTGAAAGTAAACACTCAGGACTTTAAGAATTTGTAGTTTCATAAATATTTCTGTTTTTCCCTAGGGGCAATATATTCACAGAAATAATCCAAAAAGCAAAAACAGTTAATTTTTCTCCACACAAATGTTTCTATTTGGTGATATCAAACCCATTTCTGCTCTCTGAGATGCTCCAAATGCTTGTTCATCTAAAATGCTCAGCTCAAATTTGATCTTCAGCCACTAGAATTCTGTGTAAGGTTATCCAACAGAGGGAAAACACACGTCTAAAACACACTGAAAGCCAACAGAGTCCTGACTCATTTTATATCAGACTCACTGTCTGAACATCATTCGGTTCTTTATAAAATGTCTGATAATCCATTTCTATTCCGTCGGAATAACGGAGCACCAGTGAACTGATAAAAATATTGTTGTTTTCTCGAAGATAGCTCTCTAGCTAACATTAGATTGAAAGCTTTCAGGAAAGTTGCACAAGGCGTCTGCTTGAGAGTGGTGATGGACTCCTGTGAGTGATGTAGCTGAGGTCAAGGAACAGTAGAAGTAAATAATCTGCAAACTGCTCTTTGTTGTTCTTTAAATTGCATTAACTATGAAGGGTTTTAGCCAGTGGCATAGTGGTGGGTTCAGATATTTTTTGAAAATTATAGCGAAATAAAGATTTGCTAAACAGATATACAAAATGGCACCGTGTTACACCTCTAATAATAACACACTGGGAACTGTACAAGGAGAATAAGCAGAAATGCAGCTCACTTCTCAGAGAGAGAGAGAGAGAGAGAGAGAGAGAGAGAGAGAGAGAGAGAGAGAGAGAGAGAGAGAGAGAGAGTCTTTTAGCATTCAGTCCAGGTATCACAGCAATGGATTGGTGTGATATGATCCAGTCTGAACATCCTGCACATGGCCACAGCAGCAGCACTAAGCTGATAAAAGCCCCACAATGACAAGATGCCTATTTATTTATACACAACAGCTGATGGGAACCGAATGTGCTTTTTGTGTAACGTTAACAAACCACGAGCCGGAAAAAGTGACTTATTTAAACAAAGTGTTTGTTTAAGTCTCACTGATAGTAATAGGTTTATGCTTGTTGAATAAACACAGTCAGTTCAGACTTTTTTTTTCAATTTCGTAAAAAATATTTCTAACATATTTTTGTTTTGGTTGATTTTTGATCAATCATCTTCAGGTTTCTAAAATGGTTCAGAATTATTATCCTGCTACTTCTTTTCCAGGCAAATCAAGCACCTTAATGTATTGGTGCATTATGCAAAAAAATGTATGTATGCAATAATGTGCAATAAATCTACTCTGAACAGGAGCCAGTTGCTTGCCAGGTTAACAGTTAAAAAAGGAGAAATCAGTTGAAACTGAAGCAGAGGACATGATTGGCTTACATGTCCTCCATTAACTGTTTTTATTTATTTATTTATTTATTTATTTATTTATTTATTTATTTATTTATTTATTTTCTAGCTACGTTATGATTGTGACCCATTAGCTAGACTCCTAAGAATGCAAATAAATAAATAAATAAATAAATAAATAAATAAATCTGTGTTTTAAAACACAAAATGAAGCAAAATGTGTCATAGTTCATAAGTGGACAGAAATTTAAGAGGTCAGTCAGCTGGATCTTAAATGACCTACATTCCTGAAAAGGAGGGGATTCCACTTTTCTATAAAATAAATAAATAAATTCTATTTGTGGCATGGAATAAGAGATTAAATATTAACTATTAGCACACAAGTAGCTTTATTCTGCTGCTACTGAAAACCTGAATGTCTGGGAAGATGGTTCAATTTTGAGCTAAATCCAAAATCATCGTCATTAATACTTTGGAGTTTGGACCGAAGAGAAACAAGAGAGCGAGTAAGCGTGTCGCAGAGAGACACAGAGTCTGCTGTACTTTATGAAAAAATAGATGAAACTTGTAAAATCCTGGAGTAATAAATACCTTCACCTTGTAGACGGGTAATACATCAAACCCAATAAAATGTTTGATTAATTACAGGATTAATCTCTGTCAAGACAACTGCAGGGATTTTGACTGTACGAAGAGCGGCAGAGATTCGACAAATTAGAAGTGTAACAGAGGAAAAAAATCCAGGTTAAGAAGATGAAAAAAAAAATTAAATAAATATTTTTATACATGGAACACAGCTTTCACGAAATTCAGGACGTCAGCTGAGAGAACAGAAGAACATCATTGATCTGTAGAGTTTAAGATTACAGACATCTTTAATTGCTGACACACACCTTAATCACATGACTAGTTAGAGTCATATGATCGTCAGGAGTTATTATATCCTGAACTATCACGCTAACATGTTCACGCAACACAACACAACATGAAATACAGAATAATTCTGTTTATAACAGGAAAGAAAAAATATGTGTGTAAAGAGCTAATAATCTGTTTCTCTCTCTTTCTGTCTCTCTGCTACTCCTGAGCTCCCACTGTTCCTGACCGCTTCTGCTCTCCAGACCAAGTTTTCATCAATCTTAGTCTCTCACTGCTGCTGCTGCTAATGTTCCTCATGGATCCTGGAGATGCATGGGATTGTTGTGGATAGAACCACTTAGAGAACGTGGAGATGACTCTGGACTGCAGTTGATATGATCAGTTTCTTTCTCAAGTCTCCATCAGTGATCAGTTCAGAACTTGAATGGAAAATTGAATTGAAAATAATTTCTCCCTCTCTCTCTCTCTCTCTCTCTCTCTCTCTCTCTCTCTCTCTCTTTCTCTCTCTCGCACCCTTATGTTGGTGTTGTCTCTCTCTCTCTCTCTCTCTCTCTCTCTCTCTCTCTCTCTCTCTCTCTCTCTCTCTCTATCTTGCACCCTTATGTTGGTGTTGTCTCTCTCTCTCTCTCTCTCTCTCTCTCTCTCTCTCTCTCTCTCTCTCTCTCTCTCTCTATCTTACACCCTTATGTTGGTGTTGCTCTGATTTACTACGGTCTTTTTTCCACCCCAACACTTCACAAACATACAAGGAAGCAAAAAATCCCAGCTGGAACTTCATCAAAACATCCGAGTATGAAAAAAATTATACAGCAGTAACGCCATTATAAATAAATTAAAAGGCACACTCACTCTTGTAAAAAGAGAAGGAATAGTAGGAAGAAAACAAGTTTTATACTTGAGTGACTGCTTCCAACAAATTAAAATAAAATCTGCTGCCAGAGACCGAGTGAAAAAGCCCCTAGTGGCCCTGAATGGAAAGGCTGCGGGGAAAAACAAAGCAGGATCTCATGGATTCTCTTTCATTCTGAATTTTTTTTCTTTTTTCTTTCTTGTCTTATCTGCTCTTTCATTCTGCTCCTCTCTCATCAACTCATTCTTTTATTTCCCAAATGTCGTGGTCATTCTCTTGGCCAAATCTCTCTGCTCATCATGAATAAGGCAATAGTGGTGGTATAATATTGATGGTTATATCATCGGTCAGATATTCAGACATGTTCATTGTCCTGTTTCTCGCGATTGTAACGTAAGGCAACACAACACTGATCCATGTATCAATTTTGTGCTACAGCATTGCAGTATTGATGATCTGATTGTGTTATTTAATTTATTTTCCTGTTGTAACAACAATCCAGAGGTGAAGAAAAATGCTTTCTGGATGAGGGACTGCACATACTGTGCTTTTTTTTTCCAAACCATTTTTCCCAGTACATTGGTGCTTCATGCTACCTTCAGAATGGAAATGGACTTTTGGGGGAAAATGGAACATTTTTTATCAGTATACAGAATCAGATGATGTTCCGGCTGTAAGTCTGATATAAAATGAATCAGGAGTCAGAATTTGAGCTGCTTTTTAGATGAACAAAGATTTTTACTTTGAAGATACAAACATTTGTGTGGGACATGACAAAGACAATCAGTCATCATCATGGACACAACAAATCAGGAGCAAAGAGTTAAGATGATGTCGGTGCTGAATTCTGTGATTTTACATGTCGATAAATTAAATTATTCATATTTATGTCTCTACTATGCAGAATCTGCCTCCAATTTTCCCAAGATGGTGGATCTCAATTCCATTTTAATAAAAAAAAACATTTTGTGAGAAAATAGCAACCTTTTCATTCGTTTGGGTTCATCCATAGAAAGCCCAGAGTGGATCCTGGTCAGGGAACATCATGGTTTTTTAAAGAGCTGAAAGGTTGGTGGTGATGACGTTGAAGCCATGTAACTGTGCTGTAATTCCTTTATAGTCTAACGTATAGTGTTTTACTTCTGATGATTGTATTTAGGCTTCAAAATTCATAAAAAAGTTGCATTTATGTGTGAATATGAACAAGAATCATGAACTTGTGAAACACCTCGTTCCTGCAGCACTCTACTGTTCCACACACAATGATAAAGATGAAGATGATGATGATGATGATGATGATGATGATAAAGACCATACCACAGTGTCCATGGGGAGTAGGGATTAGTTCTCTGGATCGCTTCCAATTTCAAAAACAGCGATTAGATTCACCAAACGTACCAAATTCAGAGCTCAAACAGGAAAAAACCTTGATGTTACAGGTGTAAGTTAACTTTAGTGTGGGTTTTTTTTTATGTTTGAGGTGACCATGTCGACATCGAGGTACAGTTTGTTTTGTCAAACTGAACACAGGACAGTCATTACACTAATTAAAAAATCTCACAATTAACAGAAAAAAAATCTGATAAAAAAAATTGTTGATCTGATTGTTTCAGTAAGTTCAGTCTGTTTTATTAATATTGTGTGTTTAAATAAAATACTACTACCACTACTACTACTACTACTACTAATAATAATAAAATCAGGTCAAGCTGATACCAAACTCTTACATGGTAAAGATTTTAAATTTTATATAAAAGCAGGTATTATGTAGGTTTGGATATTTAACCCATGATTAATAAATCCTGCTTTTTCCAGTTGATTTGTTCGAGCAGTAAAGCACAATTTCGTCCTAATTTTTGACTCTCCTGTCTCTTTAGATATACTGCATTAAGAATGCCGGTGAGTTTCAGTGGGATATATGCGAATATTTTATTTCATCAGCAACTCTACGATGTTGCAATGGAGGCGAATTCATCCACCTGCAGTACAATTCAGCAGTTTTCTATGTCCTCCATATACGACAACATGCTCACATTTACTTTTGTGATTCAATAATGACAATGGATTATTAAACGTCATTCAAGACATATTACAGAACACGCTCAGTGTTTTTTACATAACGCGATGAGAATGGTCGATACGATACTCCGCTGTGGTGCATACGGGTCGGTTGATTTCATCCATTGGATCCTATTCTAATGATGCTAATTCATCATCTTTCCTCAGGAGAAACCAGACAGTCATCCTCACAACTCATCTTCCTGTGAATTAAAAACAGACTCGTCAGGATTTACTGCGAGTTTAGAAAAGAAGTGTAAGGAAGTGCTTAAGCTGAGGCGAGCTTTTTTGTATTCCGAGCTCAGCCACATCCTCGTCCTCACGCATCTGTTAGACAGGGAGTTTATTTTAGTCGTGTGAAGACTGCTGTCTCAAAGAGTCTCGACTGCAATCTGATGACTGGGACAGGAGGCATGCCAGAACTTTCTCTGATGATGAGGCCACGGCTTGCCTCAGGGGCTTGTGGGGAACTGAAGGTCCCCAGTGGGATAGTATCTCCAACTATTTGCCTGATGACAGGCCACGTAAAGTGCTCCTAGCCGAAAAAGGCTGAGTACGCATTTAGAAACGATCACAGCAAAGCGCTGACCTGAAAGCAATTCCCTGTTGAACAGGCTGGTCTTAGTTTCAACAGATTCAGAAGAAAAGCTGATCCAGAGACTGTGGTCCTCCTCAGAGCTCAGCGTTTTATGATGAACGAAGGCACTGGTCCCTCAGACTGACTTTCTCATAAAATCTCAAAGATCCCTGACTTGGCATAGGGGAAATGATGAATGCAATAACTCAGCATGGGGTCTACATGGTAGAAGTCTAGGGAGTGTAGTCAGCATAAATGGAGAGTGCTGCTCTTAAAATCCTCTTTTAAAGGCTCCTGGGTGATGCTTAACATAAGGTCTATGAGCCCTACATAACTGGTCATGACCTCCGTTCTGCATAATTACGAATGCACATTATGGGTACATAAAAAGCACAGGAAAGAGAAATGTACTTTTTTTTTTTTTTAAATAATCCTTGGTGGCTAATAGGGAAAGGTGAATCATAGTATTTGAAGGAGTTGATCATTTTCTTTGTGAGAAAAATACATTTTATTCTGCTTAATCCTAGAACATTTTTTCTTGGTGTGTTTTGTGCTACTTTTGTATGAATACTTAGAAAAGTTCCATCTAGCAACCAAGAGAAAGGCTGTACTTTAAGCTACACACACACACACACACACACACACACACATACAAAGAAAACCCCTAATTGATATATAACTTCTAGAAATATGGAAAATTGCTTTCTCACTGTGCTCATTATTAGCTGCACATTTCAAAACTGGATGTGCGTCATAATACTGAATGCATAAAAAACTTACCATGTTGACTTCTGAGATGGAGTCAATGCTGGCGATATTTATGCTCATTCCCACAATGACTGGTGGACCTGGAAGAAAAGAGAAAGAGAGAAAAAAAGAGTCAGGTTGAGCTGCGAGTAAACCAAGTAATGCAGTTTTCCTTCTATGTACAGGGTGCTTTCTGTGCCAGCGGTCAGTTATAATGACACTGACACGAGGTCAGGAAGCATTTACAGTAAACCTGCTCGCACCGAATGATGCCAGTTCTTTCAGGTGCACATTACTTTCCCACAGAGAGCAGAAGGATTCCAGAAATCTATTCTGAGAACCGAGTTCTCTCTGATCGATAATGCTTTTTTCCGTACTGATCAGTGCCACTGCAGAGAAACGTCTGCTGTTACCTATCCTCAACTATTATTCGTTAAAGGTTTAGATTTAAATTACAAGAATAATTCTACTTTTACTCGTAAGTTTGCTGATCGGGCGATTCTTAGTGTCATAACTCCACCCTAAAGCAATCACAGCATCGGTATGTAAATTAGGTTTGTGAGATATTCATTTGTTCCTGCTTTACTTTGATTTATCACTTTAAAAAATCATGATTAATGATTAAATCATGTAGAACCAATAATTAAAAAAAATACAAGAAAAGGAGCGTTTCCACCATTAAAGTAAGAGAAACATAACAATATTATCAGCCGTGGAGTCGGGAACTGCTGAGCAGGCAGAGACAAGCACAAAAAATCAGGATTCTTATTGTTGCACAAAACCAATAATAGTACAATATAAATCATATTTTGTAAATCAGTTCAGTAATGTTTACATAGCTGATCAGATTTTTTTCACTCTCAGCCGTTTTTGGGCCAATATTTTTCAGGTGTTATCAATAATTAATATAGTAACTGATGCTATCTAAGTGGAACATTGAGTAATGGATTTTATTCATTAACAGACATTCATTGCTTACTGTGACAGAACATGAGAGAGGGAAAGGGGCGGAGCTTCCAGGTGGCATCAGTAGATATCAGAGTGATCTGTGCAAATCATTTAAAATTTGTATGTTGATTGGATTATTTCTTGTTTAATTGGGAGACTGATCTGTTGGTGTTTTTTTGGCATACTCTGCACAACATCACTGGACATCACGATCGTGGCAGCGTAATATCACGTTAAGACAGTTAAATCGCTGTATCGCACAAGCCTAATATAAATGCAGATTATATTTGGGGTTGTCTCTGTGTGAACCTTGAGAATGAAGTGGAAACTAAGTGTTAAATGATCTTGGAAGCGCTAGCTCTCGTCTGCTGTGTTCTCGCTCCATATGGTTTTCAGAGCTGTGCTTCATTACAAGTCACTTTGTTTTCCGATAGCGATCGGCCTTGTCCCTGGCGGCCTCCTGAGTGAAACAGCTTTTCATATGGGGAGAGGAGAAGCAGAGCTCCCGATTGTCCCGAAGATAACGAAGTATTGAAGAAAAAAAATGAAACGTAGATCTTCAACCGCATTGATTTAGAAGAATACAAACTTCATCAGACACACAGATTCTGGAAGAGGATCTGGATGAGGTAGGATATAGTAATCCACACATTCAGACAGACATCAGAGTAAACCTACAGAAATGCGTCACTGAAATGGTATCCTGATGAGCAGATATCACACACCAGTCATACTAATAGCCAGTAAAATCAAGCTTAAAATATATTTAAAAATACATCTCCTTTAAGTAATCGATATGACTAATTTACTAAATTTGCCAGGCTGGTGAGGATACAGACTGCTTTATGTCACTGAAGAACATTAACACACATTAAAATCAGTAGATTTAACCACTTTTGTTCTCATAAAAAGCTTCGGTTCCTGGGACTGGTGGACTGGGAAAAATGCCAGCTATAAACAATTCAGCTCAATAAAAGCACAGTATTCCACTGAAATGCATGGGATACACACACACACACACACACACACACACACACACACACACACACACACACACACATATACACACATATACACATATACATAGATATATACATATCTACAGGGTATGATGAGTGTACACGACACCTGAGTGACAGGTATGTTAGCTTTTGTGCAGAAATCTGAAACAAACACATGAAACACACACTTTCACGTATTGTCGCACACTTGCTCTGTAAAAATGTTTGAGGTGTTTCGTCTCCACTTTGTGCCATCATCTGTGCTGCCTTTATGATCCAGTGGAGTGAATTCGTCTGTTTATATTCTAGAAGTAGATTACTAACCTGTAATCGAATAAAGAATAATAAACCCTCATTTGAAAATATTTGAAATAATGTCCAAAAACACGCTCAATAAATAAATAAATACATTTGTGTTCATGCTTTGAATAATATTTCTTAAAGTACTGAAGCATTAAAGTGAGTGTGAGAAAGGAAATCACTCTAATGTGCATGTGTTGTACAGTTCGGGCCATGCGCCTTGTTCTATTGCTCAACGAGGACAAAGAAAGACTTAACAGAAATTGATCAAATTCTGTCAAAAAAAAAAAAAACGGTTGCAGGAGTCTGTGTATTTAGTGTTAAAAGAGCAGCCGGTGCATTTAAATGATTAATTACATAATTAGAATCTGTATTGTAATTATAACTGTACATCTTTAATGGAAGCTTTAAGAAAATAATGGAGGTAATAAGAAAATCAGTTCATGGTAGAAGACTATGCCATATCCCACAATGTGCATGATGCATTTTATTGTATTAATATCACACACTATAATAACATTAAAGTCTCATTATAATAATGCTGGTCATACAGATTGGTCACCAGTGAAACACACACACACACACACACACATACACACACACACACACACACACACACACACACACACACACACACACACCAACACATAGGGACATTTTAGAGAAATCATATAGAACATAGAGGAAAACTGCACAGATGTGGGGGGACACCATGCACATTACCGCAAGATTCCTCTTCTTCTTTAGGTAGCACTCCACCATGAAGTACATAGCAACAGTTCAGCAAATGTGAACCTTCATAAAGTGAACCTCCTCATCCTCAACCTCTTTTGAGTGACCAGAAATTTTCAAAAATGCTGCTTGTTGTGATAGATATAACCCTGTGGATTCGCTCACATTTCTAAATCAATAGAGTTATTAATGCATCTAGTGGTCAAACACTGGAACTGTAAGTGGGAAGTGCTAATGAACAGAAGCCCATTGGGGATGGAATCACACTGCTCCATTCTCTGTGTTGGAGCTGGATGCAGAGCAGCAGACATAACTTTAACGACAGGGTTGCCATGTTTGTGTTTTTTACTCCATAAAATCTCAGCACACAGAAGATCTTTAAATCTTTAGCTATTTAGATGCCTATAGCAAATAATTGGAATTAAACCTAATGCATTTTCAAAACAAAGGCAAAGTGTAATTGCAGATAGCATGTATATGACATATAGAAGTATTTCTATTGTATGATATACCTCAAAACAATGGGAGAAAGGGGAATTATTATAGAGAGAGTAATATACACATGGATATTACTCTCTCCATACATCTCTCCATTACTCTGTCCCGGAAATGTGTGCGCACTACAGTGACAAATTATTATTTTTTTTTCATTGTCTGTACCACTTATCCGATCTATTCTCGGGTCACGGGGAGCATGTGGCATGTGCCATCTCAGGCGTCACCTACAGTGCATGTCTGTGGACTGGGGGAGGAAACCGGAGTACCCGGAGGAAACCCCAGAGGCACGGGGAGAACATGCAAACCCTACGCACACATGGCGGAGGCGGGAATCAAAAACATGCAAACCACAAAGCCACCAAACCTCCCCAACTCCCACCCCACCCCCGTGACAAATATATAGCATTAAATTACAATAAAAAAAAAATCTAGAAATAAAACCTCTGAAAACGAATCAGAATCTCAACCTCTGTAGGTTATATAGTTACTGTAGTTTAGGCTATAGCTTAAGTCGAAGATCCAAACCAGACTCGATGAATTCTGAAATATTACCCTGACTGAAAGTGCTGCTGTTTAATTACGCCACTGCATTTTCTTCAGCATCTCCTCTCAGAACCTGTGCTGACTCGTTGACACGGCAGCCCACCTCCATCCTAAACACCCTGCTGTTCAGTCATTCCCAAAACCATCTCTGCCTCATAAAAGAGAGAAAATGAAGGCAATGCAAAAAATAAATAAATAAATAAACAAAAATAAAATAAAAAGTGGGGGTATTTTCATGACGCTGTATAGGCAACCAGCAACAATTTTCCCAGGAGAATGTCAAAGTACATTCATCAGCTATTTACAAACTCGAAGATCTCTCGCCCTGCTTTTCTTCCCTCAGCTGAACTGCTATGGAAGAGAGTGAGAGAGAGAGTGAGTGTGAGAGACAAGAGAGAGAGAGCAAGATGGATAAATGCTTTTCCATGAGTGTTGATGATTTTAGCTCAAAATGAGTTCACTTACCTGCATCTGAGTCTTTTCTATCCTACTAAAAGCTTGTTTGGGGTCTTGCTCTATAAATTCCTTCCTCTCTGAAACACTCGGACGCTGAGTTTGCTGAGTGTGTTGCCCATATTCTTTCCTGATTATCGTAATAAGTATTATGATTGGCATCATATTCTATGAGGATGAGAAATTGATCCGGTTCGAAGTGGCAAGTCTCCGGCGTTACAGCAATGATCCCTAGTTGCTGACGTTTAAAACTCTTCCCAAATAGGAAGAGGAAACACTTGGCTTCATCTAAAGCTGAAATGTCTCCTAATGGATTTATTAGTTGCCAAACAATCACACACACACTAAAAAACCTTTCAGTTTGCCTATTTTTATTGTTGGAACATCTGAAAATACAAGCTTATCAATTCTTTGAATTCATTTTCTATAACAGATGGTTTAATGATTTACTTCCTGGTCCCTGCTTTTTTGTTTCTACTTCCTGGTTCTCCACTTCCAATTTCCTGTCATCTTACCCATTCACCTCCTCATACCGTACCTGCCACTTTGTGAACTTTTGTACTCATCTACCTTACTTATTGTTTTAATGTTTTAACCCTTTGATTGAACTGTAAGTACTGATTCGCTTCTAATAAACATGCCTAAGAGCTCAGGTATAAATGAGGGTTAAGGTCAGTTTAATAAAAACAAAAAAACAAAACAAAAAAACAATGAAATCCAAATTCATGAAGATTTTTTATTTTTAAATTCTGTCTAAAAAAAATTCTGTTTCTATAAATAGAATGTGTTTACTAGAACTAACAAAGAGAAAAATGCAGAGAGACCAGGATACAAAACAGAAAATCAGAAAAGTGCAACCAAAAATGGGTCCAGAGACTCAGGAGAAGACTGAACGCATCGTTTATGTATGTGGAGTAATTAGCATTAAAAGTGACAGAGGTGGAAATAAGGGTCAAATGTAAAAGTCGTAGGAAAATACATTCTGCTAACAATATCAACAACTATAATAACTACCCCAATCACAAGACAAAGACACTGGTCACTAGAAGTAACAAACAGCTGTTGCTATAGGATATTAGGTAAGGTAAGGCTATTAGTACGAGCGCATTCTTATAATCCTGTGATTTATGCCGCAGCCGGAGCTTCTGCCAGAGCTGCTGTTCTAGAAGATTTCAAAGAAATGATATCTTTGTACTTTCGGATATTCTAACAATAAAAATAGACGAACAGCACGAGCTCAGCTCAGCTCAGCACAGCCCTGCCCTAACTTCCAGCATTCCTCAGATAGCTGACTAAGACAAATGATAATGCACCAAGCACCAAATGTGAGATTATTTCTTTTACCTTTTCTCCTTTTGCATACATCTTCTCACTTGTGTGCTTTGGGACACCTGAAGTCTTCTGATCTACAACCCTGTGTCTTCTGTTCACGCTCATTTCTTCTTCCCTTCGCTGCCTCTGTGCAGACAGATGGCACTATAATCTATGTACATATTGAAATGACAAATGTATGGCAGGTGGCATCTCTGGAGGTGCTGACTATGTTCAGACTACCGGCTTGTTTCCCCCCGATGCCATTGTTTTCCTAAACAGTGGGTGAATCACCAGGAGCTTGGCTTGACTGAGAAACCCGACACAACACGGTGAGGGAAAGAGAAAATGGTAAGAAAGAGAAAAACGTTGAAAATGGATGATCAACGCCGATTGGTCAGTGGCTCCTCTCTGACACGTCAGGTGTCTTTGAAACAGGTCATGATGATGATAATGCTCCTGTGTTGAACCTCTCAGCTTTTAGGTGGAGCTCCACATTCTTTATTAATACAGGACAAGCTGAACTTATAGCAGCCTTCTGTATGATGTATAGCCGTAGACCCTCGGGCTTAACAGAGTATTGCCAGAGATTTATTACCTCAATTAGTTGAGGGGGTTGATGATGTCGGGAAGTATAACATGAGTATGTCTAAGTCTACATTAAGCTAAACCAGAATCATGCTTTACTGCCCACGTATGCTACAGTACACAAGGAGTTTTATATGAGCCTTACGTTGATAAACCTGCTGAAGCTGATGTAACACACGCTTGCTATGAAATGGTTGCTATATATCATGTATATATAGACACACTCCCCTCCTTGAACTGCCACCTTATTGTGGTGTAGGGGTTTGAGTACCCGAATGAACCTAGGAGCCATGTTGTCAGGGGCCTAGTGCTCCTGGTAGGGTCTCCCAAGGCAAACGGGTTCTAGGTGACGGGTCAGACTAAGAGCGGTTCAAGACCTTTATGGAAATAAAATCAAGGACCGTTACGTCGCCCGGACTGGCGTCACCGGGGCCCCACCCTGGAGCCAGGCCTGGGGTTGGGGCACGCAGGCAAGCGCCTGGTGGCCGAGTCTTTGCCTGCGGGACTCGGCCAGGCACAGCCCGAAGAAAAGACGTAGGCCCACCTTCCCGTAGGCCCACCACCCGCAGGAAGGAACATAAGGGTCCGGTACAATGTGTTTTGGGTAGCAGTCATGGGCGGGGGCCCCGACGACCCAAACCATGGACAAAGAATCTTAGAATCTTAAAAAAAAACTTGTCTCTCGGCTGGCCTGGGAACGCCTTGGGGTCTCTCCGGAAGAGCTGGAGGAAGTGTCTGGGGAGAGGGAGGGCTGGGCATCCCTGCTTAGACTGCTGCCCCCGCGACCCGGCTCCGGATAAGCGGAAGACAATGAATGAATGAATGAATGAATAGACGCACTCATATATAGCTATAGCACGAGAATACAGTATTTATACAGAAATAACACTTGAAAGTGTGACAGTGGATTATTTTGTACAGTATTCTGTGTTAATATATTTATACATCAGCCAACAACTGCAGTGTTTAATTCCTTAATGAATGAATGAATGACTCATCACTCCTTATAACTGTTGATATATTTAACGTTGTTGATCATCCATGAGACATGTAAGTTCCTGTGACAAAAAAAAAAAAAAAAAGCTTGTCACGTTACTGAGCAACCAAACAACTGTAAACTCTGTGCTGACACTGGAGACTCCTTCCATAAATGTTACACAATTTTTTTCCAATCTGTTTATGGTATAAAAAAAAGCAATAAACATGTTCCCTCTCCAGCATTTCTTTTTTCTTTCTCAACAGTAGTGAAAAAATGTCATGTAAACTCCTAAACATCCTAAAGGTTTTGTTTCTGACACTGGAGACTCCTTCCATAAACAATCCTGTTATCATTAACCTTCGATTATGCAGTGCATCCGCTCTACACAAGTCCCTGTGAACCAGCTGTTACCATAGCAACGAGAATGCGTTAACCCATGCGTCTGTCATTCAGCCTCTGATCTGAAACTATCGCCATGTTTGCGATGCAGATACGTCTAAGCAATAGTAAACGCACCCTGAGTGCAGTAGGCCCTGTCTCCAGTCATCTCCAGTGATGATGTAAGCAGTGACACACACTGCCCTCTTCTGAAACTCCAGCATCATTACTATAGTGACACTTCATATGGATTAAAAAAAAAAAAATCCTTAAACCTCAATAAACCCGTTCTAAACATTCGGGACATATTCATATATCCAGAGCCACATTAAAAATAAAGATTTTCTTCTTGATGAAAATAAATATCTGGTGAAATCCATTAGTGCATCCCGCTGTACCGCTGTATATTACTGACATTAGGGATGTATATGATCATTCAGAGCTTCGACAGCGTAATTGCGTCGAACGGTTCGGGATTAGACGAGAGTAAGACGCATTCCGCTGAAGCAGCCATGCACAGCGAGAGCAGCAAAAGCAACTCCTGGCAGAACGACGGAAAGAAAATACCACTCTTCCTCTGGATTCGGAATTCTAATCATCAACTCATTGCTTAGCAACAGAGGGGTTACATAGCAACAGGGCAGCATTGTCATTTTAGCATTGCGAAGGGAGACACAGTGCTTTTCGTATGTTGTGTTCAATCTGCCTCTCATTTTATCTGCCTTTTTTCCCCCAATGGACACGTTTACACCATTTTTTTGTTTGTTTGTTTGTTTGTTTAAGCAAAGGAGCGTCAATGTACACGTATGAAGATACTCGATGAGCACCAGTGGTGGATGGAAGGATGGAGGAAGGGAGAGAGAGGGAGAGAGAGGGATATCTCCACATAATATTAGAAACTTATGAAATTATGATATGAATGATATGACAGAAAAATCAGTACATTTGTCGGTTCCTTTACCTGACGTTTACATGTTATTAACACGGTGTTGACATTTATAAACGCGCTGCTGGAAGGAGGTGAGTCAGAACGAACAGCCTTTTTATTACGCTTTAATGGTCAATGGGAACACCTACACTAACCACAGCCTTCTAATGAAGCAGACAAACAATCGGCTTCAGCCACGTCATCATCCGAATACCCAAAAAAATAAATAAAATCTGCATTATTATATAATTATAAAGGTCACATGTGGCAACAGTTCGTTGAATCTTTTTACAGCGATAAATGCAGGTTACTTTTAAAAGATTTGCAGCTTGTGTTAATTTTGAGATTTGAAACAGAAATTCTAGTGGGGAATAAAATCCGTGAGCAGAAGAATGCTACTTAAGGAATCTGATGTCTTTACTGAATGAGATACTGATTCTGAACTGACTGGATCTGCAGTCATTGCTGCTCAAGAGAAAGCTGATTTGCTTTGAAGCACCAAATCAGGAGAAACTGACAGTTTGCATAAATGCAGCAAACAATGACGATTAAATCTGTGTTATGAGTCAAAGGACACAGCAGAAAGCCTGCATCCAATTTTCATTTTCCATATGGTCCAGATCCTAAATCCAGTCCTCCAGAAAATTTCTAACAAACACCACCGAATCCACCAAAATGTCCTCCTGAGCTGCGATACAAAATTGATACGCTTTTAATCCCGTATTCTGGCAGAGCCAACGTTCTCCAATCCATCTCACACCATGCAGTAACTGACCCTGTAATCATCTAAACCTGTCTGAACATCTGCACAGCAACATCACACCTCATGGTTTCCAAGGATACGTTGATGCATTGATCTCTCACCTTCCACTTTATTAGGAACAACTGCACATTCAGCCTGTTCACATTAGTAGTCTTAAATTCCTGGATGTGGTCTTTTGCTCTTGCTGTATCCCAAACGTTGAGATGCTTTTCTGCTCAGCACAGATGTGCAGTGTGATTATTTGAGTTACTGCAGCCATCCTGTCAGCTCGATGTTGTTTTTTCGCATCATTCTAAAGACATAGAAATGACAATCCCAGAAGATCAGCACTTTCTGTAAAACTCATACCACCATCTCCATTCTGCTGACTGATTTGACCATAAACTGAAATTCTTCACCTGTATCACATGCACGATTGGCCATTTTTGGAGTAATATAAGTAAATTAAGTAATAAATAAAGTAATAGAAGGTGAGTGTATTGCTTATATCACCGTTTTTTTTTTTTTTTAACTTTCAAGCCACATTTGTTTCTCATTTCCGATTCTGCTGATACCTACAGTGCTCACAGTGCGAATGATGTAGGCCGTGTTCCCCGCTTCTGTGCACGCTAAATACAGCAGGCCTCCTTATTTTGCCTTTCTATGCATGTCTCTCTCTCTCTCTCTCTCTCTCTCTCTCATACACACACACACACACACACACACACACACACACACACACACACACACGCCTACACATGAGTACACCTCCTGGAAAAGAAAGTGCAAGAGAATTCTTAAGTATGTGAGACGACCTCCTGAAACATTTGCAGCCATAAATCAGTGGGATTTCTCTCCTTGTTAGGATACAGATCATTCCCATGCCACTCGCTACCCATCCTGTATGATGACGTACCTCAGCTTTTGTGCTGAAGATTTATGGCTTGTGCATACACACACACACACACACACACACACACACACACACACACACACACACACACAAACAACCATGGAGAGATTTTTCATGGAGAGCCCTGACTAACAAGCCTGCTGGTTGACTGTGTTCATTTATTATTAACAAAGACACTCTACATGGACTCTACAGGAGAACTGGTGTGGAAAGATGATGCATCGCATCCTTATTTCATGGAACGTATACCATAGGACTTGCTGTGTATTCTGGGAAACACACAGGCTCTGAGATTACGTTTTTAATAATGCACACAGGGATGTTACAGACTGCAAAACAGGCTAGATTAGTAAGTGCTCTTTAATATAAATACAAAATCTTGTATTTTTCACCAAATAACTGTTTTTGCAAAGCATGATTTATTTCTCCTCTCTACCTCTCTACCAAGTCCTTCTGGTATTTTCCAGCTGCCTCTGGTCTGATCTGATCATCTTACATATCTTTTAGAAGGTGCGTGTTAGCTGCTAGCGCCTGTGCCAAAGGTATTTGGAGAAAGCGCTGGTGTCCATGACAACCTAAAGCTCAGGTGGGAGGTGACTGCAGCAACATGATGTAATCTGGTACACATCAAAGCGCTTGATTCTGTCTCTCATTTTCTTTCTCTCCATTCTTGCTTTTTGTGATTTTCTCCCTAACACATTTTTTTTTTTGATAATCCAATGCAGACTCTCTACATCTCCACATCTCCACTACGGCTATAGATGACCGACCCCCCCAGTCAGGTGACTGTCAATCATCATATTGACTAATTTTAAACAAAATGGATGCATTGTATAAATGTTATTGTTTATTACACAAAATCTATAGACTCTCAATTTGCTATTAATATCATTATTTAATAAAGAAAAATCCTTGATGTGATGAAACTTTTAGGTCTTGTAAGCTTCAAAAGCTTACAAGAAGGAACTGAAAAAAAAAAGCTGAAGTAACGGATGTTTATAGCTGCTATAACATGGTAACATGTTAGCATGGTACAGGAAGTACTGTTAACATTAAATGTAACAATAAACAGTTAAAAAGTGCAACGTGTTAATTATTAATAAATCACAAATACACATTTTGAAGGGTTGTGCTGTTATACGAGAAAAATAATCCATAGTATTTTTATATAACAGCACTGTCTGAAGTGTTTCACTTAAAAACAGTGAACAGGTCACTTCAAATGTTATCCCATTCTCTTCTTGCAGACTACAGAACCTTAAAGATGCTTAACACACACACACACACACACACACACACACACACACGCACATACAATATAAATAGATGCTGTAACATAGCGGTTAGTCCACATAGAAGCATTAAATATTAAATATAAATCACGGATGTTAGTCTATGAAATACTCCAGAATATTCTATAGATAGTCTGTAATTCTCAGTCTGTAGGTAAACGTTGTAGTTTTACAGTACCATCCTCGTCTACCGCAGCCAGCAGGTCTCTACGGTGAGATGTGAGGTGAGAGTAGAAGCCTTCAGAACACAAAAGAGGCCAGTGTTCACAGTCCGTCAGACATAACAGCCAAGAGCTGAGGCAATAAAACCCTCAGCAGTGTTGATGACAGCTACATTTAAAATGTGGCCTCTAGGGTGTGGTGTGAAACAATGAAGGGTTTGGGTTCTCTCTCTCTCTCTCTCTCTCTCTCTCTCTCTCTCTCTCTCTCTCTCTTTCTCTCTCTCTGCCATGTTCTTTCAGCTTCATTATACAGTGATCGCCCCACTCACAAGGGTTTGGGAGCTCCATGAGTCACTCAGCGCTCCCACTTGCCTTCCCAAACTGATGACAGGGTACATACTCTCACCTCTTGTCTCTCGCTTACTGCATCCCTCTGCATATCCCACAGGAGCCCGAGGAAAACACCACGACACACGCCCACTCAAAACCGACCGACTTCTTTCTGTTTATTAGTGACTGTTTTGGTCATACTGTATACTGTACAAGCCTTCTATGCTTCTCTCTTTTTGTATAAAAGATGTATAGAAAGATGTACAGAAATGTAATTGAATGAAAACGGCGAGCAACTTTTAAAGGATATACACGTCTCACGGAGTTGTAGTAATTGGTCCATTCTGGGTCTAAATGCTTGAGTTTGCACTCAGAACCGATTCTGGTTTGGCGACGGGGCTTAGAATTGCATCTGAACTCGGCACTGGGTTCATCTGGGTTTTTTTGTCCCAACACTCAAACTGTGATGTGACACAAACACATGCACGTATATTCAGATGTACATGTATATTCAGCATGTCACTTTGCAGGAATCCCTGCAATCAAAGAGCCGTTCTCGTATATGGAAATTTTTATCCTGTGTCTAGCAAGCACTTGTATCACATAGATGAACTTATTACAGTGCTCCAGTCCTGAGAACATCTGCTTTTATATATCAGTCATACCATAAGCATAGGAAACCTTTCCCTGGAATTGCTAAGCGCTGAAACAGGAAGTGACATTTGAACCAATCATGTTATTGGCATGCAGTGAAGAAGCACTGTGCAACTGTTTGGTAGAAGTGAACCGCAGACCAACTTTTTTAAACAGATCAGAGATCGGATCTCTCTGGGGTGCTCCCAGGCTCTAAACCGTTCATACTGAATTTTGGAGTAAACTGCAAACCTTCCACCGAGGAAGTTGTAAAAATTACTTTCCGTTTTTTCCTTTAATATTTTTCATTTCTCTAAAAGAAATCTGCCCCAAATCAGTGTATAAGTAGCATATATGAAGAAAAGAAAGCCTTCCAAATCTAGATGTATAAGCGTCTGAGATCTGACCTCGATCGTAATCCGTTCACGTTTCCTTTAACAAAGCTTTTAAAAGTACTGACATTGTAAGAGAAGGGTGGAGAGCGTGAACACTTTACTGATACGATTTACCAGCCACTGGAGTTTTTATTAGATTTTCCTGAAGTCCACAGGGGCCACTTACAACGTGAATAGAATGGTGGGCTCCTCAAAGATAATGCAATTTGTGGCTTTTGGTTCATGGTTTTAATTCAGCTGGGATTTCTGATGTGTCTCTTTTCAGACTAAAGAAATCAGTAGTGGAGGTTATGATACTTCATGGCTATGCACCCTGAGCGTACACAATCTGACCTGAGCAGCAATTCAGATGGAAAACAAAATGAAAGCAATATTCAGATTGAACGGATACAAATACACAGACGACTTGTTGTTTTTGTTATTATAATTGCTGTTTTAAAGTAGTAATAGTAGTAAGTTGTAAAAAGGTTCACAGAGAATCTAGATGTCTAGGACCTGAGCTGTGCATCGAGCCTGGGATCCTGAAGGACGTGACAGAAAACTGAGGAGGTTTTTAATTTCATGTTGTTAGATATAAAGTTTGTGGAACAGTGAAAGACAATTTACATGAATCTGCAGGTTAAATTCGGCTGCTATTTATAATTTATTTATATTTATGATCAATAATATCAATTAAATCTGATAGAAAATATCACAGACATTAAAACAGTCCTGCATGAGAGTATGAAATCGTGTCTTTCAGAATTTTCCTGTATTTCCATGCAGGGTTTATATTAAGTAAAAAAAATAATCTTTATAATTTAGGCCACACCCACTTCCAATTTCAATACAAATACAGTTATTTGTTTATAAACGGTTACAGATAATGACATCTCCGTTCAATCAGCACTCATTAAGACAAGAGTCACTGTACTGATCAGTGATTATGTGGTGTTTTGTATGACATCCTGCTGAGTAGATTCCTCTAATTCGAATAACTCGTCCTGGGTGATGGACATCTCACGTGATGCTGAGCATTCATGCGGTTTCAGGAGAGGAACAGCTTTATGCTGAAATAAAATTTAAAACAAACTGCAGTGTTTCCACTAAAAAACAATACTCTGCATATTTCTCATTATTGTACATACAGCATACATCAACATCAAAAAAGCAATACGGTAAATACATTGAAAAACGTGTCGCGTAACACGGAGTCCTGGTGATTCATTGCCTCGGGTGTGACAGTCTCAGATCTCGTTCCATTCTGTTAATTAAAATTGCGGCATATTTTTTTATGTGCAGAATGAAAGGCGTCTCAGGGACTCGAGCTACAGACGACGTTTCGGGACACGGAGACACGTCTCTCACCAGGAAGGATGACTTTAAATGAAAAACCTCAATCTCGTAAAAATCATGGTCCTTGGAGGCTGACCTGATTATTGAGGTCATAAATAAGATCCTCGTGGGTGTAATTAGTCCAGTGTCTTCCTCACACACACACACACACACACACACACACACACACACACACACACACACACACACACACATAGGCTCCTGTTTCATTTACATCAACTTAATAGCAGAGATCTTTCTCACAGTTTGGGGAGAAAAGAAAAAAACAAGTGAAATGCTAGACTGCTAGATGCTGGATGACTGGATGATGTCGACTCTCAAGTCTAAAAATTCACTACCTAGTAGCCTGTAGCGCTACAGGTCTGATCATCATTATTGGTGTCATACAGTAACGCCAAGATCTATGAGCTCGAGCATCTCCTCAGTCAAACCATTCAATTACAACATGAAGAAGAACAGGAAGAACCGAGATGAGCGCTAAAGAGCTGAACATCGGCTGCTTAAAAAATAACGAGCCGAGGCTAACGCAACAAGATCGCAACGCTGCTGTGTGAAATGTTTGCCAGATTAGAATTTTAGCTACATGAACAAAAGGTTTCTTACAAATAAAAAATAAAATACAGAAGAAAAAAACAACAACCCTGAACTACTTTCACTGTTTCATAAAGAAATGGTTTTAAGCCTGGAAAATGGACTGCAAAACTAACAATTAGCATTTAAATAAATTATAATAGTCGAAACTGCTGAAAATCCTGATCTGTAATTTTCAGCATTTTGAATGTTGATCATTTTAAAATGCATAACTGTCAAAAACAGACCCGTATGTGTAACTCATTGTAAAAAAAAACAACTTTTTTTAATTAAGCTGATTGATCAGAAAGGTGATAAAAGCTCGAGCACCTAAACGTTTTAGGCTCCTTGAAGATTTCTGTCTTAAACTAAAGATGAACATCAAATATGAGTCTGAATCTGATTAAATAGATTCAATTAAAAATCTATAAATAATAAATCATCGTGCAAGGTAAATTTTAGTTTATTTAATTGCTCATTTATTTATGTTACCTGGGAAACGATTGTGACATCACAGCAAGCCTCCATTTTGGCTGCGCATGATTTATTTATTTGCTGTAACGTTTCGACTTTAACATTTTCACTGCCGCATCTTACAGGTCGTACACTTTCTTTTTTTTATAAAACCTGAAGGAAAATGCTTGTTTAGAAGCTTAAATGTCAGCCGCTGACTTCAGTATATTAATTACAGTATATAAAAAATATAATAAAGAGTTTCTTCATCTCAGATATTAATTTCTGTAAAAAAACAGCCATTTGCTCCTCACATTTCACCGTATGGATGGAGTAGGAAATGTTGAGTGTTCTCCGGCACTCCAATTGCAATAATTTACGAAAAAGAATCCAGTGTAAGAAAGAGATTTGCTAACAGAGCTACAGGCTAAGACCACGCCCGAGCCGGATAAGCGAAGCCGCAGGGATAACATGCACGTTATTACCCTACCTGAGGGCAGCAAATGCTGCATGCTTTCTCTTTATATTTCACGCTGAATGGCTTCCTCAGCTAGCAGACAAACAAACTGTAATAATAAGAGTGCACAGAATTGGGTCTGGATACAATATGGAAAGATTTAGAACATGGATTAAGATCATGTCCTGAAATCCCACTGAAGCTGGACCTTAGGCTTTACTTTACTCGGTTACACTGCCTTCACACAGATAATAAACACTTTTCTGGAAAAAGAATTTGATTTGTTGTTCTGCCAAATTTGACTTTTATTAAAGACTCGATTCTTTGGCGCCTTCAATGTCGCTGAGGTTACAGGAAGTGAGAGTCGTGAGCGGAAGATGACACGTCCTGCAAGATTCTGCCGTAAATCTCCAGGATTATATTTAGTTTACATTAACTCATATTCGAGCATAATAAATGACCTGATATGTGCTCAGTCTTTACTGAATTATCCTTCATAAGGTATTTAAAATATGAAATATTCAAAAACGTGCACGAAGACATCACCTGACATTATTCTATGACACACAAAATGATATTTGAAGATTTGTTTTTTCTTTTCTTGCCAGATAACTTTGTAAAATCTTTTTTCATGCTTTGAGACAGGAAACACTGCCTCTTGCCAGCCTGCTGTGATGAAACGCTAGTGCTGCTGCCGGGTTCGCCTCAGTCTTTCTGCCCTCTCCACTCGTCCCCTGAATATTTATTGCAATGCTTATGATTTGTTTCATAATTAAGCAATATCACACAAACGAGAGTGCTGGCGCGCTAAATATGTGCAGAGCTGTGATTTGGCCCCAGGTGCTGATATTCAGTACGGCAACATGATTGTGTTGTGTTGTTGTGGGTGAGTGTGATATTGCTTTTTTTTTTTTTACACTTCAATATGCAAGAAATTAATGCAGACTAACTCACATTTCCAACAAAAATACAAGCAAATATATACAGATTTTTTTTTAAACAATTATAATAATTCCCAATAAGGCACAGAACAGTAGATGGTGTGTTGCTGGTTGCCATGGCAACTGACAGACTGATTGACAGATATTACACCGTAATATGTATTTCAGGAAACCGATCACGCTCTTGGAATGTCGATCATCCAATCAAATCAGTGAACCGAAACTAATAGTTCTACTGTATAACATCTCTTTATATTGTTAGTTATTGCTTTCGGCTGCTCCCTGTTCGGGGTCGCCACAGCGGACCAACTGGTCCGCACAACAACTTGGCAAATGTTTTACACCGGATGCCTTTCCTGACACAACCCTCCCACTTTTCCAGGCTTGGGAACGGCACTGCATCCAGTGGCTGGGAATCGAACCCAGGCTTTCCGCATGATAGGCGAGAAACCTACCACTGAGCCACCATAACATCTCTTGGTATTAAATTATTTAATTATCGTAACACTTTTTTTGACGTACGAGGTGACTCTCGACAAAAAAGAAATGTAAAGGTTCGGCTGTTTATCTGTAGAAGTGATGGAATGTCATGTAGTAAATACATTTTCAGGGTGAATCAGAGAATGCGAAGTATGCGAGCTTGCTTCTGAAAAAATTATGCGCATTTTTCAAAATACACCGTAAAAAGGTCATAATTTCGAGATATATTCCACAACTGCTATTTTTTTACCTTGCATTTACAAGATTTCGCACCTGAAAATTTGTTGTCGCATGAAAATGACTTCAATTACAAAATAAAAACTGCAAAATAAAGCTGTCATTTTAAGTAAGTTTTCTGACATGTGGAGAAAACCAGGCTCATCATCGACTCTTGTTATTTAGCTTACTGTAGCTAACACCAAGTTTATAGTACTACTGCCACCATCAGGTTAAGGCAAAAACTGCAGTGTAAAATCACTTCAAATCTCTTGGTGAGCCTCATTTTATCCTGGACTTTGGATAATTCTTGTTTTAAGCCAATAGAGAACTTATTCAGTGTTTTATTTTTATACTCTTAACTCCTTTATTTTTATCCTTCATTCCAGTGTATGGTTTTATTTCATCTCTGGCCAAGTCTCTAAAGATATTAGCGAGGTCTCAGGTCTTGCTTTTAGTTCAGCTCTGCAGCACTGAGGCAGTTTTCCTGATGGAGTCAAAAACTATTTAGTGGAGTTACATATCGTCTATAATTTTAAAGTACTATTACCAGACGTTGTATTAGAAGATAATAGAATGGTTTGTGTTTGCTGGGTGTGTTTGTAATAATTGATTGTGCATTAGATCACGTAACACAACAGACACGGCTGATGCACTTAACAATGTGATAAAGATGTTTTTCAATTGATTAATGCAACATATATATACATATATATATATATATATATATATATATATATATATATATATATATATATATATATATATATATATATATATATATATATATAAATACCCCTTAGATCCAGTGAAATCCAGTGAACTCTTAATGCTTCAGCATACCATGACATTTTGGAAAATTTCATGCTCCCGACTTTGTGGGAACAGTTAAGTTAAGTTGCCTTTATTTGTCACATATACATTACTGCACAGTGAAATTCTTTTCTTCGCAAATCCCATCCTTGGCGGTTGGGGTCAGAGCAGGGCCCAACATTGGCAGCTTGGCGGTGCTGGGGCTTGAACCCCTGATCTCCCTTCCTATTCCAAAATGACTACGCACCAGTGCACAAATCAAGGTCCATAAAGACATGGATGAGCGAGTTTGGTGTGGAGGAACTTGACTGGCCTGCACAGAGTCCTGACCTCAACCCGATAGAACAGCTTTGGGATGAATTAGAGCAGAGACTGCAAACCAGGCCTTCTCGTCCAACCTGACCTCACAAATGCGCTTCTAAAGGAATGGTCACAAATTCCCATAAACACACTCCTAAACCTTGTGGAGTTGAATTTGTTATAGCTGCAAAGGACGGGCCAACTTCGTGTGTGTGTGTGTGTATTCCTGTAGATTTCTGTGTGCATTCAGATGTATTCCTGTAGTCTCTAGCGTCTCTATTCTCTAGCTTTATGATGCTGCTTCTACACAACATTCACTGGACGGCTTCCTTGATTATAAACACAGAAACATCCAGTATTCTCTCTTTTTCCTCTCGTCTTGAATCACTGGGCAAAATATGCTAATCAGAATCCATGCTAACTCGATTAAACCTGAATCAAAAAGTCACCTGAGTAACACTGTCACAAGAAGAGCGAGATTAACAGCTGACTGTAACAGAACAGCATCCAGATCAAGACTTACTGAAATCTAACTATAATACTCTTTCTCTCTCATACACACACACTGTCTCTCTGTCTCTCTCTCTCTCTCTCTCTCTCTCTCTCTCTCTCTTTCTCTCTCTCTCACACACACACACACTCCCTCTCTCTCATTCACTCACTCACACACACACACACACACACACACACACACACACACACACACACACACACACACACACACACTGCCTGTTTCTCTCTTCTCTCTCCCTCTCTCTCTCTCTCTCTCTCTCTCTCTCTCTCTCTCTCTCTCTCTCTCTCTCACACACACACACACACACACACACTCTCTCTCTCTCTCTCTCTCACACACACACACACACACACACACACACACACACACACACACACACACACACACACACACACACACATTCCGTTATCTATCAGACGGTGAGTTTTGTAAAGTAAGAGCTAGAGCATGAGTGAGAGATTATTGGTAGTGAAAAGCGAAAGCTCTCTCTATTGTCACTTTATTTTTAAAGATGACCAGTTCACTCTCGAGTTTTGTGTAACAGCAAGCAGCAATGGCTTTTTACTTACACTGCATGTGAACGGTTTAATGGGCTGTATGGATTTTATTCCAGTAAATATGTAAAGACAGAAATGTGCTTTTAACGTGTTAAATTGTTTTTTGTTGCTGAAAGGGATGTGTACATGTAATAGGAAGTACAAAGAGATTATTTTCCTCTAGCATGAAAAAGTAAAAAAAAAACCCAGATCAAATTTTTTTTTCATTGTCTGTACCGCTTATCCAATCTATTCTCGGGTCACGGGGAGCCTGTGCCTACCCCAGATGTCTCATCGGGCATCAAGACAGGATACACCCTGGATGGAGTGCCAACCCATTGCAGGGCACACACACACACTATGGGCAATTTAGAGACTCCAATCAGCCTAGAAGCATGAACTGTGGGAGGAAACCCACCAAGCATGGGGAGAACATGCAAACTCCCCACACAAAGTGAGCGGGAGCAAGACTCCAGCCCAGGAGGCTGGAGGCGAACATGCTAACCATTAAGCCACCTAATTTTTATTAAAATGAGGAATTTCAGAATCTTATATGTTTTATATACATTATTAATTTATATAAAGTGTTTTGAGTTCTGACACAATTGTATTCTATAATAAACTAATAATATTATTAATAATTTTCCGGGGGGGGCACGGCATCTCTAAATTGTCTGTAGTGAGTGAATGAGAGTGTGTGTGTGTGCGTGCCCTGCGATGGGTTGGCACTCCGTCCAGGGTGTATCCTGCCTTGATGCCCAATGATGCCTGAGATAGGCACAGGCTCCCCGTGCCCCGAGAATAGTTCGGATAAGCGGTAGACAATGAAATGAAATAATTTTCTGCAGGATTGATCTGTCCTAACGCTCTACACAAACCCCACAGACACTCAGGGCATCTTTATACAAACATTGCTGAATATGATAAAGTTGCTTTCTTCTAACTGAATCCCTCCAGAGTTTCATTTCCAGTCAATTTATAGGCAAACTCAGGGTGCGTCTCAATCTGCTCGCTAGTTCACTATTCTATATGGCTCTTTCTATATGTCAGTGGCAGATAAAAAAAAAAACAACCCGAAATCTGAGCCAAATGTGTCTGAAAATGTAAATAGCGTGTTATTGTTGTAGTAGCTCTCAAATAACTTTATTTGATGTTCTATATGTGGTTCGTTTGAGTCTTTTGAAGCATTTAACTAATTTAAATAAAAAATCCACTAGCTAGTCCACAATCCTGTTTGAAGTATCATGATAAAAAATTTTGTGTATGATTATTCATTCATTGTCTACCGCTTATCCAATCTGTTCTCGGGTCACCTGTGCCCATCACAGGCATCATTCACCCTGGACAGAGTGCCAACCCATTGCAGGGCACACACACACACACAACGGACAATTTAGAGACGCCAATCAACCTACAATGCATGTCTTTGGACCGGGGGAGGAAACCCCCGATGCACGGGGAGAACATGCAAACTCTACACACACACATGGTGGAGGCAGGAATCAAACCCCCAACCCTCGAGGTGTGAGGCAAGCGTGCTAACCACCAAGCCACTGTGCCCCCGCATTGTATGATCAATCGAACACAATTAGATAACATATAAATAAAGAGATATTTGTGTGTGTGTGTGTGTGTGTGTGTGTGTGTGTGTGTGTGTGTGTGTGTGTGTGTGTGTGTGTGTGTGTGTTCTCGCTGTAGGGATCAGCAGATCAGTTAGGACATCATCATTTCAGGAAGGTTTAGGCTC
Organism: Hemibagrus guttatus; assembly: GCA_033459395.1. Lineage (NCBI taxonomy): Eukaryota > Metazoa > Chordata > Actinopteri > Siluriformes > Bagridae > Hemibagrus > Hemibagrus guttatus. The sequence continues at coordinate 16,602,857 of JAUCMX010000014.1, read as the reverse complement.
AGCGACATCATAACTGTATCTCTCTTGTTATAGCTGATGCCCACTTTTGCATTTCCCAGCTTTATGCTAGCTGTATTGATTTTCAGCTTTTATGTGCCAGCATTTAAACTACAGCGTGATGCTAGGTTTAATGCTTCAGTTTAAGCTACAGTAACTTTATGCTAGCTTCCTGAATCATGCTGAATAAAGGAAGTGCTGTGATCGCATCCTGTTCATACAGTCAGCCTTTGTAAATACTGTATCACTTCCTGGAAACTGTCTGAGTCTATCTGAGTGTTTTTTAGAGATAGAGCACAGAATCCGATACTTTGATTTGGGGTCATGTAACAAATAGCAATGATCTGCACTGGATTTGGAAGTTACTTATTTTGAACTGGAAATGTTTACATATTAAAGAGACTTGATTGTTTTTTTCTTTTTGTTTGTACCGCTTATCTATTCTTGGGTCATGGGGAGCCGTCAGGCGTCATCTGGGCATCAAGGCAGGATACACCAACCCATCGCAAGGCACACACACGCACTATGGGCAATTTAGAGACTCTTTAGACTAGAAGACTAGACTCTTTGGATTGTGGGGGGAAACCCACCAAGTGCAGGGAGAACATGCAAACTCCGCACACACACAGTGAGCGGGACTCGAACCCAGGAGGTGTGAGGCAAACGTGCTAACCATTAAACCACTGGCTTCAACTGTGAGCTGCTTCAGTTAATTCTTTAACATTTCAGAATCTTATCAGTGAAGAAAAAGTGTTTTATTTATAATTAATTTATTTTTTACTAAAATTTATTACTAAAAAAAAAATTATTACTCTAAATCACAGTGCAGAGTGATATCTTAGAAAGAGAAAACAAGTTAAATATAATCAGATTTCTGAATTATTCCCTAAAATAAGATTACAACAAACCAAATATGAGATTATTAAACATATATCTAGTCATTTATACAAATATCAAACTTTAAATAAAATGATTCTGGCAGATAAATGAACATGAGCAGAATTATCTCCTAATAAAAACAGTACAACTGTTTCAGGTCTGAAATTAGAAATTTGTCTGGAAATGTAATATTTGGTTTATTGTAATTAAAGTTTAACACTTTAAAGCAAGAAAAGATGTTCTAACTCACTTAGATGACCTTTTTTTGCATCTCAGCAAGATTAATTTCTAGAAATCTGTATACGTTTGCATCAATTTATCTTTGATTTTTGATTTCTGTTTGATTGTTTTATTTTTCCTTCATAAAGGTCACACGGCTCACACGGCCCACGGGTCACACGGCCCTTTGCGAACAGAGAGGTTAAAGTTCTCTTCACTAATCTCTATAATGAAGCTAATTCAGAATGACCAAACTGGCTAATTAAACCCTGATTATCTGCTGATAACATCCTCCACCATGTGCGTGTTATGTATTCACGGCTCCTGCACTCGGCTCAGGCTCTGCATTAATGCTGTTAGATCCTCGATCACTAAGATTTCCAGATCTCTGGACAGTGCTGTATGATCTGAAGACCGTCCGAATTTTTCATGCAGATGATATCCACATTTATGTAAACAAATCTGGACCTAATCTATACATCATCAGCACTAGAGCTGGTATAAATCTGTGCTTTCGGGGGGATGCTAATTGCTAGGTATAGGAGTATGATCATGAGCTAGATCTTGAGTTTTTCATCCAGAGGTTTGTGAAATAAATTAATAAAAGTTCTGCATTCTAACATTTTATTATTACCTCAGAAATGAATATGAGCTCTAATCACAGCTCGTAGTGCATGAGAGTTAGAGTTAGCTCGCTAATTCATTCTTCATGGACATAGACGTCATTAAAAAAAAACTACAGTCAGAAGAGGATACAGATCAGAGCACACAACAAATCACACAAGAGATCCAAAGCGTTCTGTAAGTACAACAAGAAGCATTTCACGTATGTTTATCAATGAGACCAAAACTGCATCCGTGCGTGTGATATGTTTGTTTCAGATTTCTTAAAAATTCATTAGAACACAACAAATCATTAAAAAAAACAATGCAATATATCAAGGTAAAGGTGCAGAGCTAAAAAAAAAAAACCCAGAAAGACAAGACAAGACAAGAAACAAGCAAATGTTTCGCTTGAAAATGTAGCAGGAACCGAAGATGTACAAATGACACAAAAGCTTAAGCACTCACTGATCTAGGTCTAGTTAACGTTCTACACTATGTAAAATGAACTTAAAGCTTCCTCTGATTAACACGAGTGCATGGTAAAGCTAAAATCCTTCACCTCTTATAAAGAGAGATGAGCTCTAGACCATGAAGAATGTGACTCAGGTCTTTGGTCCACACCAAGCAGAAGGTTCTTCCCATAAACTTTTTTGTTCACATTGAGAAACGAGGAGGAGGAGTGTGCGTCAGCCCACGTACGACTACGACATAAAAATATTTAATAAAATACTCGTTCTGTTCACATAAACAGGTATAATACTGTAGTTATACCTGATGTTTCTGTTTCTGTATTTCCCCTTTAATTTTGTGCCGGTTCGCTTCCTGTATGCATTTTTCTTTTAATTCATCATATTAACATTGTTATTATTCCCATTTACAGTCATGTCCTGAAAAAGCCTCAAAGCTCTAGACACTCTGTTACTGTTGTGCACTTTGCAATTCATGGTAAAGATTCGCTCCTTTGGTGAAATACAAGCTAATTTGCTGAGGGTGAGTTGAACAGTGGGAAGAAAAAGCACCTCCAGTAGCAAATTTACAGCCTCTTTGCAATGTCAGGGGACAAAACCAAGACCTGTGATGAATGGTTGGACACGTCGTCCTTCAAACAAAGCATTTTTGTGGGTGAAGCAAAGTTATTTTGTGTTTTGTGGATGAAGAAGCATCCCTGGGGTTCTTTAAAATTGTGAACGTGTGCATAACTATGAATCATGGGCAGCTGAAACAGTCTGCTCAGCCTTTGGAAGTCCTGCTGCTGTTTTCGTCTTTTCTTTCTTTCTTTCTTTCTTTCTTTCTTTCTTTCTTTCTTTCTTTCTTTCTTTCTTTCTTTCTTTATCTTTCTTTCTTTCTTTCCACTTTTTTGCTAAAGACACAATACGTAGGTGACGGGTAAATGGAATCAGAAATGAAAATTAGTGAATAGAAAACAAGCAAATGTTCTACTGGCTTTCCTTCTAGACTGAAAATATTCCCAGTGTTCCTCTCTGTCAGGGTTGTCTTCATCCTCACCCTGACATTGGTTCTGCAGCTGAATGAATCCAGTGAAACCTTCCACAACGGTAATAACTTGCAAATATTACTGCGTTCTGGTACTTTTAATATTTTTAGCACTTCACTATGATCTGTGAGCGAGCTTCAGGATGGCAGGAGCTATTCATTCATTTGGCTGAATTGTTTAGCAATAGAATTTTTCGAGAGGAATAGAGGAACTCTTTCATTTTACTTCAGCAGTCACACGTGAAAGGAATGGAAAGGGTTCGAGGACGGACGTACCTCCAAAATCCGGCCGGAGACGGATGTCATACCCCCTCAACAGTTTGTCCACTGTCGATTTGGCCACAGATATTCCAGATCCAGCAGAATTGCTGTGGACAGACCGTGACAGTTATTAAAAACCTGCACAACAATGAAGAATAATAATCATCAGAACTGCTTCATTATTATTACATATCTGTGGACATATATTCACAAACCCTCAACCTGTGAGCAGAGGTGGAAAATACTTGTACTTCAATTCTGTACTTAAGAGCTGTAATACTTAAGTATTATTAAAATTCTATACTATATATACTTTTATTATTCTATTCTATAATAAAAGAGAGTCAGAGAGAAAAAGAAATCACATCTTGTGTTCATTTTATTCTTCAAGAACAAAGAAACACAATAAGTTGTTTAGATATTTTTTCTATATTTTTATTGTATTATCGAAAGAAATTGTCTTTCATTATTATGAAATGAAAACCTTATATAGAAAATTCACCATCAAAACTAAAGACGTATGTTGTGTTCATTTTAGCTAACTTTAATTTTCTGAAACTAGCTAGTTGTGTTTTGTAATTCTGCTCAGTAAATCAGCTAGCTAGTTATTTTTTAAGTAAAATTAACTTGTTGAATTAGCTAGCTTGTTACTTTTTTTTAATTAGCTGGTTAAATTAGCTGTTCCAGGAAGATTTTTAAACATTAGCTAACTAGCAAGCTAAAATCGATTTGAGTTAGCAGGATGTTTTCCTTGTGACTGAGTGCTTAGCGAACACGCAGCTAGTTGTGCAGTCGTCTATGACGCACACGAGATCATTGTTTTAATCATATTTACTTTATATTCTTGAATACTTGAGTGTGTTAAAGGTACAGTACATAGTGTCTGATTTTCATGTTTAGGTTTAATTATAATAGAGTAAGAATTTGACACTTTTACAATTTACAAGTACAGTTTCTTGGTACTTTGTCCACCGCTGCCTGTGAGGAGAACATTTCATAATAAGCATGCAGTAATATTTATCAGATTCATGCAATGATGTTTAATCAGTAACATGAGTGACAATCTGAGACATAAATAATATAAAAGTATAAAGACTGACAGTAGAATATTGTAGCCTATGTTTCATTAAAACTGTATTCAAAACCATGCCCTGCTCGATGATGTGATGTGTGATAATGTCCATATCATCTTACGCAATCTAATCCTGTGTGAATACATCCTTCATTTGCTCATGACTGTGTACGTGTTCCTCTGTAAGGAGCTAAACCAACACTGCAACATGGCCTCGTATGTAGTGCGGGTTTACAGGATAAAAAACATGGGGTTTTAAACCATAATCGTCTTTAAATCATTGAGAGCACTGATTCTGGTAAATGATGAAAGTCCAAGCAGCAACAACATTACACCTGAGAACATGCAAATATATTTTACTGATATGTCTCAAGATATTCCATGTCTACTTAGATGAAAGGAAATGCAGCATCACTTGATTCGGTCGATTCATTCTGGAAATCTGTTGCATGTAGAGCTTTGAATCCAAACGTCAACAGTAGAAGATGCTCAGTTTGGGGCCTGTGCTGTCTAAACAATGGAGATGTTCTGGCTTTGAATAATCATACAGTGTTCTGGAGTCCACTTGTTAACATCCTTTCTGCTATATCATGAGTACCTAATGATTAATGTCTATCTGCTTATCATGTACGCTTAGAGGCGGCACAGAAATTACAGACCACTAACAAACCACCAGCAAGACAGAAGATCTGGTCTGATCAACTGATAGTGTTCCCCCCCCCCCCCCCCCCTCACCCCGCTTTCATTAGCCAGGATGAATCCTACATGTAATAATGGAATAATCAGAAGGCATGATGGGAGCTAGTAGTCTAGGGGTGGGGGTGGACTGAAATATAAACGCATTGATCAGATACGTCTGCGGCAAAATGATAGATTTGGCTCTTTTGATTTAAGAGAAAGGGGGAAAATACGTCTTGTGCATTTAGACGCACGTTCACGTCAAAGGCTGGAGACTGCGCTAGTCTCAGTGTCACGTCGCTCGAGGCCGAGCAGTCGTGTATGTATACAGAGAAAACGTGTAGACATAGGCATAAAACATTTATACGCATACAATGTTTTAAAATAATAATATTACTTGATATGGTGCTACTCTTCTCGATCATTTTTGCGTCTGGAGACGGATACGCGCATGTTGCCCGCGCACTCAGTCACTGACACACACACACACACACACACACACACACACACACACACACACACACACACACCTCAAGTATTTATGCCATTGGATGGACAAGTATTCACTACACAGTGGCCCCTATCAGTGAATAATCAGCGATGGCCAATAGCAATAAGCAGCCTGGCGCGATTCAAACAACCCAAACCCTGCGCTTTGGGAAAAAAAACCCTCACATCACCCATCTTTTTTTCTTACCATTGTACAAAGCAGACAGACGACAACACTGTCAGAGCAGAGACAATTCCACATATTTTGTCTTGGTGAGGACCCAACATTTCCACAAATCCGTTTATATATATGTACACCTTCAGTAATCCAACCTCCTGTGGTCCAAAACGATAATAGATAAGAAAAAAAAATCCAACACAAGGAACGGGATCAAACGGGCCAAATCGATCGCTCAAATCAGACCCACTGGATCACATGTATGTGATTGCTCTGCAACAAAAAAAAAAGAGCAGAGAAGTGGGGTATTTAAAAAGCTCGTAATTGGTCCCAAGGTGTTTTCCCCGGTTATGGAAATCCGTACAGGTCACAGAGCCGCTCGACCAAAAGCACATCACACATCATGATTACATTTCACTTGAATTCAGAAGTAATGAAAAAAAAGTCTTCCTACGCCAATTAAAAGCGAAAAAAAGAAAGAAAAAGAAAGAAAGAAAGAAAATAAAGAAAGAGAGAAAGAAAAGAAAAGTGGCGTCTTCTTTTCACTCAGATGATTTAAATCCCGGTCCGAATCTGCGGATGAGCCATGGTTCCGGTGATTTGCTCCACTCTGTGATGTGTGTTAAGGATGTTGTCTTGTCCTCCTTCAGCTCTAAAAGATGTTGGAGATTTTAGGGGGTGCGGTGGATTAAAAAGAAACAAACAAATAAACAAAAAAAAAAAAACCACACACACAAAAATCTAAACCAGCATCCCCGTCTAATGGCTGTTGGACGGACGAGGTTCGTTTCTCCGAGGGCGAAAGCGACTGCTGGAGAAAAGAAAAACAATATGCACATAAAAAATCTGTGATGCGGACGTCAGAGCGTGTAGTAGTCTATGGTTTCCCCCTTTTATGAAGTTGAAGAAAGCAATCCCTTGCACAGGGGGGGAAGCGTCTTGTATGCTCGATCAGAATAAAAAAAGAGTCAAATAGTCCAGGTTTGCGTCCTGCTGGAAACGCGGAGCCACGCCGATCCTCCTCGGTGCGTTATGTGTGTGTTGAGGAGCCCAGCATGTTCGGCGAGAAACGGCGGCCGACACACGATGACACACTTCAGCTTGAAGAACGCCTCCACGAGCCGACATGGAGAGAGAAAGAAAAAAAAAGAAAAAGAAAGGAAATCAAGACCGGAAAATAGTACCCAGGCTTACGCTTAAATTGCTGGGTTGAGGAAAAATCGACATTGTGGTTTGCTTTGTTTTTGCTTTGCCCTTTTTTCTCGGTGTGATCAGTAAGTGGGATTTGTAAGGTTTGTCAAGACAAGAAATAAATAAAACGCGAAAGATGGAAAGCAGTGTTTGCGCGCGCTGTATCGCTGGGGAATGATGCTGCGCGCGCTGCTCGAGTCACCCTGCAACCCATTAAAATGCGCCGGGTGTAATCCTGGAGAGCGTTTACACCGGCCACATATTTCAACACAAGGACACACCATGCACACATAAGAAGGAGGAGGTGGATGTGTTTCCAGCATGAATGCATTCCTGCGTTTTATGTTTACACAGTCAGACTTTAAAAACAGCACATCATATGTCACAATAATGTTCAGGTCGATTTGGTCAATTAAACAAAAAACAAACAAACAAAAAAAAGCACACGACAAAACATCCAATGCAAACGCAAAAGATAAAAAGTGAGTGTTTGTTTTTTGTTTTTTTCTCAGCACAAGATGAGGGTTTCTGCAGAGATCTCTGTGCCGTCCAGTTGCTAGGCAACGCTGCGACCGCTGATGCAGAAGGCCTCGGCACATTTTACAGCAGCTAAAGCAGGACAGCGGGGCCAAATGGCGAATGTATGTTTGCAACATTTTCTCTATTCTCAATGCTTCTTCTGTGTTCTGTTCCATCTTGTGTCACTCTGCCAGTCCCGGAACTTTTCCTCTATCCCAGACGGGTATCAGTGTTTCAGCTGAGCTTTATGAGATTATTTGCTTATATATGCTTGTTCATATCCAGTGACCATACAGGATATGTTTACTGTCTTGTAAAGCACTAGTGAGCCTCACTGTAGGATGGAGTCACTTTGAGTGTCATGTATAAAAACCCAGGTGATTTCATTTGTTCACCTCCAGGAAAGGCTTTATTCCTGGTGGATATTGAAGGAGAGTGATGTAGGAATACAGCCTGGATGTGGCAGCAGTCCATTATGGCACAAATACATTCACACCTAGGGGCAATTCAGCACAGCCAATCCACCCACCTCCTGGCATGTTTTTCCCTCATGGACAATGCGAGAACATGTGAAACTCCAGACAGACAACTCTTAAGTGACCACACTACCCACTGGCCTTAAATTATTAACATAAAATCTATTTCTAAGTGCATGAAAGATGAATGCATTTGACTGAACAGTCATTCTTATTATTAGTGACTCAAAAAGCTGAGAGGAGTTTAGTGGAATAAGCTAAAAGCGCTATGCTATTGATTAGAGATAAAGACACAGCTCCTTGTTCAGTAGCAGGGAAAGCTCGGTGCAGTCAGGACTGCGGAGAGCAATTATTCTAAAATGTCTGTTCAGCACACAGGACAGCAGTAACTCAAAGTTTGTGCATGAATTCCCATGCAGCGATGTCATCAGTCAGTTGCTGACATTCCTACAGATCTGAGATTCACAATCATCCGTAAATATTCCGATCCTCATGTTACAGTATATCAGCAAGCGCACGATCAGCTCGGAATAACACGAGATGCTCGTCTCCGAGTTTACATAAGGTACTGTTCAGGTGTTATTGAGCAGCTGCCACACTTCATTAAACTCTCTCCTTCCCCTTTAACACATGCTCGGGCTGTGATAATGTGAGGCTGATAAATGTTTTGGGAATTCTGTGCATCACTGAGTCAAGTGGACATGATAGATTGCAGCACATATAGGAAAAAGTATTAAAGCAACCGATCCATAGCGAATGTCAGTGTGCTGTCAGTTGTGTCGATAGCTTGCTAAGGTCTTAATCAGTCGGACGTCCTGTTTTCAGTACATTAGATTCTGCTCAGGTCACAAAAGCACCATTCTGCTTGTGCTTAAACACACTTTATACCAGAGCAGTGTCGATTTCTCAAATCTGATTGGTCAGAGTCATTGCAGACATTCTGTAAGGTTTGTGTTACAAATGCTTTTATATTATCATTTCAATAGCAACAGATCAATCACAAGGATATGTATGGTGGACACACCATTTAATCTTTCATCTTTAAACCATGTTGTTACTTGTAACATAATAACTAATGTAACATATACGGAAGGAGTCTCCAGTTTCAGCACTTTCTAACAGTCATAAGCTGCTATTCTTTTTGCTTTAATAATGTCAATAGAGAAAAACAGAGGCTGGTTTGTAGCTGCTGTAACATAAGTGAGAACAGAACAAAAAAGCTTGATCAATTATGATACTTATGATATTTAATTCAGATGTGGACATCGGATCGACGGGCTTGAATTGAGCAACATTAACACGATTAGGTTTGTACATCGAGTGTGTATTTTCATATCCTTGAATAAAATCGAACACTGAGTGCAAACTCGAGCTGAGAATCAAACAGACACATTACCTGCACGCTATCCTACCGTGTGTTTTAATCACCTAAATTAAATTCTATAGTTACAATCCCATCCTCAGCACCAACATCCTCAGGAGATTTCACACTGTAACTGGTTTTTACACTGTGAATTGATCACACTCTCTCTACATCTAGTAATTAGAAACTTGTTCATTAAGTTAAGATTAGTATAAGCAATGAAATCAAGATTTGTTGAGAAACATAATATTTTTATGTAAACTATATGTCATGTTTTTTCCTTAAATCTGACTATTTCTTTTTTTTGGTGTTTTTTCCTGTGTCTGGCAGTCATTAGGAAGTGTGACATGTCAATCATTAATAAACTAAATGGCCTAAGAAGGATAACAGACTTCGAGATGTGTCGTTGTTGTAAAATCATCCACCCGGTTATGGTAATGATCCTCGGCTTCATGTCAGGCCTCATCACTGCACCCTGCTGTGGATTAATCCCCTCTATCAGCAAACACGCCATTGTGTTTTATTCCTTACACATACCTACATATCCAGTGTTTCTACAGATGAAAATCTCTCAGCCGCTGTGACTTCACTCTCTAGAGTATTAACACAGTGACTAATAGACAGGAGGTAAGTACAATATGTAGAGCTAATTCCACGAGAATCATATAAAACCATGCAGCCTAAGGAAATGACTTCTTTTTACATGATCGCTGTCTAGTTGATTAGTTGCATCCATATGGTAGGCTTAAACAGTTGAGGACTCTATTCAAGAAAAGGGAAATGATGCTTCAAGTGGATCAGAGGAAAAACACCTACCATAGCAAGATTATTTGGGGTGAAGCATGAGATTCTTTTAGGGAAGACGCTGAAAATGTGCTGAAATTAGTAATTAAATGAGTATTAAAACTGCTTCACTCTTTTGATGTCTCCGAGATTCCCTACTGGATAACACTACTTACAATACTCCTAATGGATCCTGGTCCCACCATTTACTACCTGATAATTACACAGTATATATCTATCTGCATACACCATACAGACAAAAGTTTGTGCACCCTTTAACCATTACACCCATAAGTTCTTGAATATCTCATTCTTTTCTGTTATAAGGAGCTCCATTCTTCTCTTCTCTTCTCTTCTCTTTTCTTCTTTTCTCTTCTCTTCTCTTCTCTTCTCTTCTCTTCGCTTCTCTTCTCTTTTCTTTTCTTTTCTTCTCTTCTCTTCTCTTCTCTTCTCTTCTCTTCTCTTCTCTTCTCTTCTCTTATCTTCTCTTCTCTTTGCTGAAGGCTTTTCACTAGATTCTGGAGTGTACAGTATCTGTGGGGATGTGTGTTCATTCAGCTACAAGAGCATTAGTGAGATCAGACTCTGATATTGGGATGTTGAGGAGACTCCAGTTCCAGTTCATCCCAAAGGTGTTCAGTGGGGTTGAGTCAGTCAGGGCTCTGTGCAGGACACTCCAGTTCTTCCACTTTCTCCAACCTTAACCTTAAAAGAAAAGCATTGTTTACTACTCCACATTCAGAAATACCATTTATGCAGTAAATTTGTAAATGTTTCTTCACCTTCACCTTCGGCACACCAGAGATGGTGTGGATGAACTTCTTCGTCTTTCAAAAGAACGGTTTGAAGAAAGAAGGTGTTTGAATTACGGCTCGGTGCCCGACCTCTTCCTCACGCACCGTACGACCTCATACTGTTCGTGAGAGGCATCTTTATGGTCATCTCATTACATTAACGTGCTTTACTGTGAGCGCTCGGCTGTCCGGTTACAATTAGCCACCTTAATGAATTAGAATGGCAGTTATGATAGTGATGAATACTGCATGAAATAAAGATTGTACCGTTCATTTGGCTGCACCATTTTTTGGAAGGTTAAAAGCAGAAAAACAGAAAAAGGTGCCAATTTTTTTTTTTTTTATCATGATACTGTCTCCAAAAATGTATTAAACTCCAAACTGTATTAGCAGATACTTTTAGCTGGAGTATATAAATAAAAAAATAAAACAGGACATTACAAATTTTAAACTGGGAGACTTTCATTTTTACATTTCTGGTGCAATATTATCCACATAGCTCAGCAAAAAGAGCCATTTAAATCTTCTGAAACCTTAAGGCCATCAAGAGGTTAAAATTTTCCTATGCTGACTTGTAGAAAAACACCAAGCGTATGCTTTTAGAAGTGCCACGCTATGTTTTCTCGTTCATTGCCAACAAATTCTCTTATTGGAAACGCCACTCATTCCTGTTAGAAAAGGCTAATTAAGTTTTTTTTTCTTTTTCACCTTCCCTTTGGGCTTTCCTGCTTGATATATTGCTTTATGTGGAGGAACGTAGACCTGAAATTGCTGATTTCTTGCTGTGGAGATGTGGAACAATCCTCCGTGGATTGCGATAATGCTTTCACGTCTCACACGATGTACAGCTCAGCGTGGTGGTTTCTCTGGGTACATTACAAATTTCACATTCAGCCTTGTCTTTGGTTGAAAAAATATGCTGAGCCTTTAGAACCGCGGTTCTCCGTGAAGCTGAGCCCGTGAAGCTGAGTCGAGGGTTTATTATACCTATAAATAATGGAATATAGATAATACAGTGATTCAAAATAGGATAAAGGGTCAATAAGGTTTTGTCAGCATAGTAATTTAAGATGATTTACTAAATCATTACACTTCAATCAATACAGTAGTTTATTACAGTGATTAGTAATTATTGAAGAACTTCTATGGTAAGACTTGATTACTTACTGCTTAGTTAGTCTGCATTTAAACGTTAATTAAGCTTTCCATATCTGCAGCTCTTTGAAGGTGAGTGTTTGGTGAGGATGAAATGGATTTTATGAGGGTTGAACGATTCGTGGACGAAATGAAACATTCCCAGATACGTCCCACGAGTCCAGTCTTATCACTGTTCTCCCAGTGAAGCTCTATGTTTCTTCCTGATGTCCAGTCAGACACACTATGACTCACACCTCATGGTCACATGACCAGGGCCTTGTGTGATAATTGGCTGCTATGCTGAGGACACGAGAAGGCATTCTTTACACAGAATAGATGTAAACAATCACATCCAGCCCTCCAACCACAAATACCTCATAAAACACAAGCATTACTAGGTCACTTTGACTTATTTATATTTGGTATAAATAGTATAACATTTGATGCCTAGATGGATCTGAGAGCTTTTTTACTCATCACAAAGAAAATATTACCACTCAGAGATCAGAGCTTTTAAAACATATCTTTAATGGATGTATCAGTGTGTGTGTGTGTGTGTGTGTGTGTGTGTGTGTGTGTGTGAGTGTGTGCGTGGCATATTTCCAACATATTTTCATCCAACAGCTCCCTGGTTGTGTTACAGGAAGTTTATTTGATTAAAAAGAAAATGAAAGATTTTGCACTGAGGAAAAGCCACAAGCTCACTGCAAATCTACAACAAGGTCTTTCCACATTATGACGTGTATAACTGATTTTTGCTTCCAATATAATTTACCCTACTTGCTTGTCCCAAAACCAGACCAGTACAAGCCTTGTAAATGATCCAGAAGGCCAAATCTTGCATTGTAGACATCGTCTTGATGGTATTTTTATATTTAAGCCAGCTTATTTGAGGAGGCATTAAAAATAATATTGACTTCAAACTCCCAGGAGTTACAGATGCCAGGAGAGCTGATGTCTTACTCCAGTTTTTTTGACACACCAATCACACTTTCAGTTTGTAGCCTGGTTTCTTTCTTTCTAATGAAGAGATTATAACACAATAAAGAAAGACAAAAAAAGAGACCCAGAGACGAACAATGTGTGTGTGTGTGTGTGTGTGTGTGTGTGTGTGTGTGTGTGTGTAGAGAGAGAGAGAGAGAGAGAGAGAGAGAGAGAGAGAGAGAGAGAGAGAGAGAGAGAGAGAGAGAGAGAGAGAACAGCAGGATGTGGAGATCAATGGTTGTATAGCTGATGAATCTCAGTACCTTTGCGGCCAATGATACGCAATCACACGGTGTGGTGATGGTACGGTAAACAGATTCTGTTGCATGTTATAAAAAAATTTTTTTGTATTGTCTCAACTTCAAACCCGAGGCCTTGTGACTACATGGCTTTCCGATTAATTGAATGAAAAAAAGATTTTACACTGAAAAAAAGGAATATTCTGCCAATCAGAGACCAATTGGTGGAGTGTGAAGGCTAACACATGCTTCCTTCCAGACACGTGAAGCCGGCCAACTGCATCTTTATAAATCACGGCGTAACACAATCGGAGGAAAGCGTTATCCGCCCCCTCTTCCCCAAATATGAGCTCATGGATGTTCAGGATTGGCTAGCGTCACTGTGATTGACAGCAGGGACAGAGTAAGCCCCTCCACCCAGAAAGCACGGCCAATTTCACTGTCCAGTCTCCTGGACACGGATCTTGATTTCATGACAATATTTTAAAGAAAATACAAAGGATTAGCTCTTTATCCCAATCACTTGCTTGTCTTCTTCTTATCATACCACTTTCTTGTAGTATCTCCTTCTGTCTCTCTTACTCATGTCACATGTTGTAGCAGTGCTAATCAATAGCTCACATGTCCACAGTAGTACACGTTTCAGGCAGTGCATCCTGATGACACAGAGACAGCTCACGGGGATTCAGCCAACAGCAAGCATGTATTCTTTAACTTTGAAGAAGAGAGGTCAGTGGAATGGGGAGGTCTAGAGCTGAAGTTTCCTCTGAAAAGGAAAGTCTACAAAATGCAAAATCTTCTCACCTCGGAGAAGACGGATCACTCCGACATCACAAGCCGTAAGGGTTAATAGCTCTTTACGACATTTAAGAGCAAACCCGGGATTTACGGGTATGAGGTACAGTCATCCGTCTCAGAGCCTGAATTTTTCTGAGAGGTGGATTTCTCCTGCTTGTATTAATACGACAATGTTCCTATACTACAGCTCATTCAGAGGTTTCCGTTATAATAAAAGGATTTTTAATTTTAAAAAACAATGTGTTGCTGTCTGCTAAAGCAAATGTGTTCTTACTGTTAGATGGTTAGCTCTGGTTATTTTTGGAAGGAGTCTCCAGTGTCAGTACTTTTGTAACCCTGTTTTCAGGACTGGAGAGGTTACATTCCTTTGTGGTTTATTAGTAACATAATAAGCTACTTTTTTGTCTTATTAACATGAAGAGAGGGAATAAATTGAGCCTGGTAAAGGGATGAGTGTTTATCGCTGCTATTATGTGACAGAAAGTGACAACAATAACTTTATAGTATTCACATGCTACACTATATTGCCAAATGTTTTGGGACATCTGCCTTTACAAGCACATGAATTTAATATAGAGTTGACCTGCCCTTTGCAACTATAACAGCTTCAACTCTTCTGGGAAGGCTTTCCACAAGGTTTAGGAGTGTGTTTATGGGAATTTGTGACCATTCCACTAGAAGCACATTTATGATGTCAGGCACTGATGTTGGACGAGAAGGGCTGGCTTGCAGTCTCTGCTCTAATTCATCCCAAAGATGTTGTTGAGGTCAAGACTCTGTGTAGGCTAGTCAAGTTCCTCCACACCAAACTGGCTCATCCATGTCTTTATGGACCTTGCTTTGTGCACTAGTGTGCTGGAACAGGAAGGGGTCATCCCCAAACTGTTCCCACGAAGACGGGGGCATGAAATTGTCCACGTCTTGGTATGCTGAAGCATTAAGAGTTCCTTTCACTGGAACTATGGGGCCAAGCCCAACTCCTGAAAAACAACACCTGAATTCAATGATTTGGATGAGTGTCCCAAATTTTGATATTTCTTTGTATTTTTTCCATTTCCTCTTTGCGCATTTAAAGTCTATTTTTATTTGTAATTCGATTCTTAATCTATTTTTATTCTGTTTTTATGACATAGACAGTCGAGAAAAGCATTTCACGGCACAAACATCCTACTGTATGACTGTGTATCTGACCAATACAATAAAAATAAATAACACAATGCTATATGTAACAATAAATATTTAAAGAGCACTTCTTGTCGTTATAATCATCAGTGTTTTAAGGGGAGACTCTGGGTGGAGCTGTTATAAAAATGACTCTTTGTGCGTTGTTCTATACTTAATATATAATATAACATAAAATAACTCTAATATTCCAGTTTAAAGGATACTGATGTTTAGGTGTACCGATACCGATTTCTTGGTGTCCAATCTGCAGAAATATTTGATCTTTCTATCTTTTCTGATTTGTACTTCATCTTTACAGCGCAGAGACTATATTTTAAGAGAAAGGCGCAGAACATAGTTTGATCTGTCACCTGCAACTGTGATTTCATCAGTTCATCAGTCTCAAATCTCTCCTTCATTTCAGATGTACTGAGGCTGAAAAAATCTACCATTCCAGATGAGATTTTCTTATAAATGTGTTGGTTGAACGAATTAAAGAAGTTACTAATTGACCTCCCTCTTCTTCTACACACACACACACACACAC
Source organism: Hemibagrus guttatus (assembly GCA_033459395.1). NCBI lineage: Eukaryota > Metazoa > Chordata > Actinopteri > Siluriformes > Bagridae > Hemibagrus > Hemibagrus guttatus. The sequence goes on along the minus strand of JAUCMX010000014.1, from coordinate 16,586,989 downwards.
ATTTGAACTTTGGGCTACGACTCCATCTCTCCATCTCTCTCTTTCTCTCTCTCTCTCTCTCTCTCTCTCTCTCTCTCTCTCTCTCTCTCTCTCTCTCTCTCTCTCTCTCAGAACACCAGTAACATGGTTGACCTAAGCTGTCTGATATTAACACACTGACAACAAAACACCTTCTGTCATGCACACAGGAGGTTAATTCACATCATAGCTTTATCAAACCCTCTCTCAGCAAGCTGTCGCTTTATGTGGTTTAATTTCTTTTGTATCAGTGTGCATTAGAAGCTACTGGAATGTGTGAATGTGTGTTTGAAGAAGGAACAGCTGGCTGTAAATAGCAGGAGAGCTGTTTTGCTTTGTCTGTATGCAAAGACTATGTGGGCAAAAGGAAAGCATCACTGAAAGGGTTAACGAATCCTTCTCAGAGATAGATATTGCCATGGAAACAGCTGCGTGACTGCTTGCAGCTTGTATTTGGTACTCCCGAGGAAGAGGGGGGAGAGAGAGAGAGAGAGAGAGAGAGAGAGAGAGAGAGAGAGAGAGAGAGAGAGAGAGAGAGAGAGAACAATAGAGTGAGAGCTATTTTAAAATTCTAAGAGCACTAACTGAAGTGTTTAAGAATTAGGATAATGAAAAAAACACACCAAATATCGTGAAAGACACTTCAGTCAGCTAGCCAGATGTATATAATCTGTACACCATCTCTCTCTCTCTTGCTCTCTCTCTGCAAAATAAACCAGAGATGCCCATCACATCTTAACAAAAAGAGGTCTAGATTCTAGGCATGAAGAACAAACTCTGATCTGATCTGATGCTGCTATATGGAACAGTAAATAAAGAAATAAATAATTAAATAAATACAAATAAACACATACATAAATTAAAGCATGAGAGAAAATATGAATATGAATCTGTAAATAAATGAAATAGTGGGTGGTGAAGCAGATGTGAAGGATGGTGTCTGTGAGCTAGAGAGAGAGAGCGAGAGTGAGAGAGAGAGAGAGAGAGAGAGAGAGAGAGAGAGAGAGAGAGAGAGAGAGAGAGAGAGAGAGAGAGAGAGAGAGAAAACAAGACAGAAAGAAGAGGGAGGGTGAGGTTGGGAAGCAGATACACTCTGAACAGGAAAGATCCTGAGAGAGAGAGAGAGAGAGAGAGAGAGAGAGAGAGAGAGGGAATAACCATCACTGAGCGCTGTAATGACGTGGAAAAGGAGCACAAAGAGAATCCCGCCTCTCTCCTGCTCTCCTTTTCTTCTTTCTTCCTCCTCCTTATCTTCATCCACATCATTTCTGAAATATTTTCTCTATATTTATATCATCCTTTATTTCAGATGAAAGCTAAATGTTTATTCAGGCATATCTGTAAGATGTCAGCTCCACCATTATCACCTGCTCTTTTTCTGGTCTTTTCTCTGTTCTCGGCTGATAGCTGTCAGGAACCAGGAAGCTGTTGTGTTTTTTCAGCTGAGTAGTTTGACGTTTTGTGAGATACTTTTCTGTTCATCATGGATGTAAAGAGTGGTTACATGCGTTAACATAGCCTTTGTCAGCTCATACTGTCCATGTCAGCTCTGACCTCTCTCATCCACAGTGCGCTTTCATGTTTCTGAGGGTTTTTCACACCAAACTGTGGAAACGCTAGAGACTTTTCTAGAGTTTTGTGAATTAAACTACCCTGATAATCATTGCCACTATTCCACCACTGAGATTTCTTCCTCATTCTGATGCTTGATGTGAACATGAACTGAAACCTGCATGATTTTACACTTTGTAAATGTATCTTTAGAGCTTTTCAGATCTAAATGTGATTCAGGTTATTAAATGTATGTACATAGGCATATATTTTAGATAGCAACATTCTGTTGACGTGCATCAGGAATCTTACAGGCTAAGCCATGTGTCTTGTTATCCGTCGTACATCACTGCCTGACATATGCGCTCTCCTCTCTGGATCGGCTCCAGCGGGACACGTCTCATTCAGAATCAATTAAAGGGCCAACGTGATATTCACTCACAACTTCATTTTCACCCATTGGCACACACTGTTAAGAGAGTCAATGGAGGCGTGTTTTGAGAGAGCGCCCACATCGATTGCAATCATCCAAGAAATGTCACCGCTTTACCCACGATGAGTCCACTAGTGACTGCGGAGATCAGGAGTCAGCCGGCTGTGAAATGCCCCTCCGTCTCTATTTCCAGGTCTATCAGATGACGCTAATGGGAAAGTCTACACTGCAAAAAAAAAAAAAAAAAAAGGTAAATTATTGTTAAAAAAAATTCCGCTAATTCTAAAGGATGAATTCAGATTGAAATCGTGTATATAATCGGACAGGTTTTGACACACGGAGTAACATTAGTTAGGCAGATAATTGTTTTAGCAATGCATAAAGGGGTCAAGACAAATTCTGTGCACAGGAGGCGATGCTGAAGAGTCAGAGAGTCAGAGAGACAAATTATGCAGTCTAAATGATAAAAAAGGGCTTCTTAGTCTGATTTTTACACAGCAGTATCTGCATTTTTCATTTGACGTTTTATGCGCACAGAATATGAGCAGGAAATTGGAACATTTACTACACTCCTGTTTACAGGGATGCTGACGTTGCAAAATGGAAATGCGTGGCCATGTTTGTCCCATTTCTCACACACACACACACACACACACTACACAAAACGACACACACACACATCACGCTGCCGCACAGCTATTGAAACTTTGATTAAGTTTCGTAACTTTCCGATTAGACCGGTATAATGCAGGAGCACTTCTACAGATGAAACACAACACACACACACACACACACGCACACACACACACACACACACACTGTGTTGCAGATGCAATGAAATGTAAAAAATAATATCCTGGCAATATGTGCGGCTCGGGTCAGAGGTGGACTCTACCGCTCCAAACTGCTGTTTACTCCACTAGTGTGGCGTTTCAAGTCAAAAGCGAAGGAAGTGTTAATGAGGCAGAAGAAGAGGAAGTGCTTGGAACTGACACAGCCACTGACTGAAAATGATTTCTGTCCATCTGTCCACCCTGTGATTTTTCTTCTTCTTCTTCCGGAAGATCTATTTTAAACAATAATCGTCAAACTAAAGCAGGATATTAAAATAATCAGACCGTAGCTGGCAAATCTAGCGGAATGATTGGATTATTTCATTAGTTTGATCATCACCTGTTTTTTGTTGTAAAGTTGAAAGTTTTGGAAATTTTGTACTGTGACTCAAAGAAGATTTTAAATGGAGTCAGTTCTGTGTTCAAGCCACGTTAGTTGGATATAACTAAATCTTTAAATGGTCAGAAATGAATGTAATTATCAATCCTTAGTGCAGGTGAAGAAATACATGAAAGACCTGGGCAAAGATGTCAAAATGATGAAGTAAGCAAAAAACGGAAGTCTCCATTAGTGATCAGTTCAGAACCTCAACAACTAGAATTAATCTCCTGCTTATACAGTCACACTTACTGTCCATATAGTCCACAGATCTGGAAGAGTAATGATTTATAATCCCAGTCTCTGATATTTATAATGATTTATAATCCAACTCTCTGGTGTTTATAATGATTTATAATCCCACTCTGGGGTATTTATAATAATTTATAATCCCACTCTGGGTATTTATAATAATTTATAATGCCACTCAATGGTGTTTATAATGATTTATAATCCCAGTCTCTGGTGTTTATAATAATTTATAATCCCACTCTGGGGTATTTATAATAATTTATAATCCCACTTTCGGGTGTTTATAATGATTTATAATCCCACTCTGGGGTATTTATAATAATTTATAATCCCACTCTGGGGTAATTATAATAATTTATAATCCCACTCTGGGGTATTTATAATAATTTATAATCCCACTCTCTGGTGTTTATAATGATTTATAATCCCGCTCTCTGGTGTTTATAATGATTTATAATCCCACTCTCTGTATTTATAATGATTTATAATCCCACTCTCTGGTGTTTATAATGATTTATAATCCCCCTCTCTCAGTTTATAATGATTTATATTCCCACTGTCTGTGTTTATAATTATTTATAATCCCACTCTCTGGTGTTTATAATGATTTATAATCCCACTCTCTGTGCTTCTAATGATTTATAATCCCACTCTCTGGAGTTTATAATGGTTTATAATCCTACTCTCTGTGCTTATAATGTTTTATAATCCCACTCTCTGTGTTTCTAATGATTTATAATCCCACTCTCTGTGTTTCTAATGATTTATAATCCCACTCTCTGGTATTTGTAATGATTCATAATCCCACTCTCTGGTGTTTGTAATGATTTATAATACCACTCTCTGGTGTTTGTAATGATTTATAATCCTTCTCTCTGTATTTATAATGATTTATAATCCCACTCTCTGGTGTTTATAATGATTTACAATTCCACTCTCTGGTGTTTATAATGATTTATAATCCCACTCTCTGGTATTTGTAATGATTCATAATCCCACTCTCTGGTGTTTGTAATGATTTATAATCCCACAGGCTTCCCTTTTGATTTCCTCATATCATCTCAGGGAGTTTCCTCTCACCTCTGACTCGCTCATTAGCGATCAATTTACATCTAAATCTTAAAAAGTCTCTAAAATTGAATTGAAAGTAAGCAGCTGCTTCATATAAAAGGTCATAAACATCTTCTGCATAGTGGCTGCCTCAGCAGAGATCTTCATGTGAAGATGTAAATGCTTTTGGTTCATTCAGTGAGCAATTATGTAATTGTATGTAACTGTATTACAGATATGTGTGTGTTCATCCCCTCCTTGAACCGCCACCTTATTGTGGTGGAGGGGTTTGAGTACCCGAATGAACCTAGGAGCCATGTTGTCAGGAGCCTAGTGCTCCTGGTAGGGTCTCCCAAGGCAAACGGGTTCTAGGTGACGGGTCAGACTAAGAGCGGTTCAAGACTCTTATGGTAATAAAAACAAGGACCGTTACGTCGCCCGGACTGGCGTCACCGGGGCCCCACCCTGGAGTCAGGCCTGGGGTTGGGGCACGCAGGCGAGCGCCTGGTGGCCGAGTCTTTGCCTGCGGGAATCGGCCGGGCACAGCCCGAAGAAAAGATGTAGGCCCACCTTCCCGTAGGCCCACCACCCGCAGGAAGGAGCATAAGGGTCCGGTGCCATGTGTTTTGGGTAGCGGTCATGGGTGGGGGCCCCGGCGACCCAAACCCTGGACAAAGAATCTGGCTTTTGGGACATGGAATGTCACCTCACTGGGGGGGAAGGAGCCCGAGCTGGTGACGGAGGTTGAGCGGTACCGGCTAGAGATAGTCGGGCTTGCCTCCACGCACAGCCTGGGCTCTGGAACCCAACTCCTTGAGAGAGGTTGGACTCTCTTCTTCTCTGGAGTACCCCATGGTGAGAGGCGTCGGGCTGGGGTGGGCTTGCTTATAGCCCCCCAGCTCAGCTGCCATGTGCTGGAGTTTTCCCCGGTAAACGAGAGGGTTGTTTCCCTGCACCTTCGGGCCGGGGATAGGTGTCTCACTGTTGTTTCGGCTTATGGGCCGAACGGCAGTGTGGAGTACCCAACCTTCTTGGAGACCCTGAGAGGGGTGCTGGAAGGTGCTCCGACTGGGGACTCCATAGTTTTGCTGGGGGACTTCAACGCCCATGTGGGCAACGACAGTGATACCTGGAGGGGCATGATTGGGAGGAACGGCCCCCCTGATCTGAACTCGAGTGGTGTCTTGTTGCTGGACTTCTGTGCTAGTCACAGCTTGTCCATAACGAACACCATGTTCAGACATAAGGGTGCCCATAAGTACACATGGTACCAGGACACCTAGGCCGGAGATCAATGATCGACCTTGTGGTTGTGTCATCTGACCTTCGGCCGCATGTCTTGGACACTCGGGTGAAGAGAGGGGCGGAGCTGTTAACCGATCACCACTTGGTGGTGAGTTGGATCCGCTTGCAGAGGAGGATGCCGGACAGACTTGGCAGGCCCAAACATATCATGAGGGTCTGTTGGGAACGTCTTGCTGATCCCTCTGTTAGGGGGGTGTTCAACTCCCACCTCCGGGAGAGTTTCAACCAGATCCCGAGGGAGGTTGGGGACATTGAGTCTGAGTGGCCCATGTTCTCCTCCTCCATTGTTGACGCAGCCATCCGGAGCTGTGGCCGTAAGGTCTCGGGTGCCGGTCGCGGCGGCAATCCCCAAAAACAGTGGTGGACACTGGAAGTAAGGGATGCCGTCAAGCTGAAGAAGGAGTCCTATCGAGCCTGGTTGGCTCGGGGGACTCCGGAGGCAGCTGAGGCATACCGGCAGGCCAAGCGAACTACAGCCGTGGTGGTCTCGGAAGCAAAAACTCGGGTCTGGGAGGAGTTCGGTGAGGCCATGGAGAAGGACTATCGGACGGCCTCGGGGAAATTCTGGCAGACCGTTCGGCGCCTCAGAATGGGTAAGCAGCTCTCTGCCAACACTGTTTATGGTGGAGGTGGAGAGTTGCTGGTCTCGACTGGGGATATTGTCGGACGGTGGGAGGAATACTTCGAGGATCTCCTCAACCCCACTGACACGCCGTGTTCCTCACTCCGTAGAGGAACCAGAGGCCGAGGACTCAGAGGTAGATTCATTCATCACCCAAGCTGAGGTCACTGAGGTAGTTCAGCAGCTCCTTGGTGACAAGGCACTGGGGGTGGATGAGATTCGCCCTGAGTACCTTAAGTCTCTGGATGTTGTGGGGCTGTCTTGGCTGACACGTCTCTGCAACATAGCGTGGCGGTCAGGGACAGTGCCTCTGGACTGGGCAACCGGGGTGGTGGTCCCTCTTTTTAAGAAGGGGGACCGGAGGGTGTGTTCCAACTATAGGGGGATCACACTCCTTAGCCTCCCAGGGAAAGTCTATTCCAGAATACTGGAGAGGAGAGTCCGACCGTTAGTCGAACCTCGGATACAGGAGGAGCAATGTGGTTTTCGACCTAGTCGTGGAACACTGAACCAGCTCTATACCCTCCACAGGGTGCTCGAGGGTTCGTGGGAGTTTGCCCAACCAGTCCACATGTGTTTTGTGAACTTGGAGAAGGCTTTCGACCGTGTCCCTCGTGGCATTCTGTGGGAGGTGCTCTGGGAGTACGGGGTCCGTGGCCCTCTGTTAAGGGCTGTTTGGTCTCTGTATAACCGGAGCAGGAGCTTGGTTCGCATTGCCAGCTGTAAGTCAGATCTGTTCCTGGTGTATGTTGGGCTCCGACAGGGCTGTCCTTTGTCACCGGTTCTGTTCATTGTTTTTATGGACAGAATTTCTAGGCGCAGCCAGGGGCTGGAGGGAGTCCGGTTTGGGGACCACAGGATTTCATCGCTGATTTTTGCAGATGATGTTGTCCTGTTGGCTCCTTCAAGCCTGGACTTACAGCATGCACTGGGGCGTTTTGCAGCTGAGTGTGAAGCGGCTGGGATGAGGGTCAGCACCTCCAAATCGGAGGCCATGGTTCTCAACTGGAAAAAGGTGGCTTGCACCCTTCAGGTTGGAGTGGAGGTCCTTCCTCAAGTGGAGGAGTTTAAGTATCTCGGGGTCTTGTTCACGCGTGAGGGAAGGATGGATCGTGAGATTGACACACGGATTGGTGCAGCGGCAGCAGTAATGCGGTCTATGTACCAGTCTGTTGTGGTAAAGAAGGAGCTGAGCCGGAAGGCGAAGCTCTCGATTTACCAGTCAATCTACGTTCCTACTCTAACCTATGGTCATGAGCTCTGGGTCATGACCGAAAGGGTAAGATCCCGGACACAAGCGGCCGAAATGAGCTTCCTCCGTAGGGTGGCGGGGCGCTCCCTTAGAGATAGGGTAAGGAGCTCTGTCACCCGGGAGGAGCTCGAAGTAGAGCCGCTGCTCCTCCACATCGAAAGGGGGCAGTTGAGGTGGCTCGGGCATCTGTTTCGGATGCCTCCGGGACGTCTCCCTGGAGAGGTGTTCTGGGCATGCCCCACCGGGAAGAGGCCCCGGGGAAGACCCAGGACACGCTGGAGAGACTATGTCTTTCGGCTGGCCTGGGAACGCCTCGGGGTCCCTCCAGAAGAGCTGGAGGAAGTGTCTGGGGACAGGGAGGTCTGGGCATCCCTACTTAGACTGCTGCCCCCGCGACCCGGCTCCGGTTAAGCGGAAGACAATGAATGAATGAATGAATGAATGTGTGTTCATTATATGGTCATTGTGTTCATTGCGACTATTAGAATGGATGTGTATGGATCTTAAGCAGACGCTGTCCTGCATTCACTACTAGGTCACAAGACGACATAGAATCCCAGTCTTTCTCTCTCTCTCTCTCTCTCTCTCTCTCTCTCTCTAATAGCATCTGCATCTAGTGTGAGCGTGGCTATATTTAGAGAGGTTAGTCAGTGATGACATGCTTTCCACATTTCTCCACAGGCGTTATGGAGGGCGGGAGGGATGAAAGTACAATCAGGAGAAAGCGAGGGAGGAGGGGAAAAGAGTGGAAAGCGGTGAGACAAACCGGCATTGGAATAATCTTAGTGTTTTCCACACGATCTACTTCTTTCTCTGGATCTGTTAGGAAAAATGTATCCCACAATTTAACAATGTAACCCAAACTGAAACACTGTACATCATTTGATGTACTATATACAGAACACCACTTTATTAGGAAAACCTAAGTCAATTATTCAATCAGCCAATCATGTAAGAGCGGTCAAAGGAGAATGGGCAGAGCTAGGTTAGAGTAACTCAAATAACCACTCTTTACAACCATGCCAAGCTGAAAAACATCTCAACACGTCAAACCTCGAGGAGGATGAGCTACAAAAGAAGTGGACCATAACCGGTTCCTCTTGTGTCAGCCAAGAACAGGAAACTGAGCCACAGAGTCAACCAAACCTCACAAATGAACAAAGGGTTGGAAGAAGACCAGACAACAACAACTACAATCATTAGAGCTACTTTCATTTAAATATTTTAATCTTAAGATGTTCTTGAAGGTCAGAAAACGTCACCTGACCAACGTCTTGAACTGGTCGTGCTTGGTGATCCTGGGCCTACTGCATGCTCATCACTTTCATTACACTTCAGCTTCAGTGTGTTGGTTATTGTGAAATTTATGAAAAATAAAGTTGCCCCGGAAACAGATGCAGACTTGTTGCGTGTGGTTTTACTGACATGCTTTCAAACAGTTTCAACCTGCTCATGAATTTCAGAAAAAATTATAAATGTGTATGTGTGATATGGCTTCATGCAATTGTTCCCTGTTTATAATATTTATACATAATTGCAGAATTCTCTGAAATTTTACAATAAATTTTTTACAAGTCTCCATGCCCTTACTCATTTTATATAGCTGTCCTCTTTACAGTATTAAAAAAGAAGGAGGAATGTTATTAAATATGTTCTTGGAAGTCTAAAGTTGAAGCTCTGCAGCGTTGTTGCTGTTACTGCTGGGCAGCTCAGAGATGTTAAAGAATTCTGCTGCCTAAAGAATTGGATATGAGTGAGGAGCTAATCTGAGAAGAGCTTCATGACCACAATGTGCTTTCTAAACAAGAGCATGCAGGCAGAACAAAAACCATAAAGATGATGAGCTTCTCTTCTCTTGACATGTAATTAAACTAGAAACAAAAGAGAGAGGAAGTTGGTAATGTCAGTGAGTACGAAGACCGAAACTCTGTTTTACTGCATTCATGTCATATCAGATGTACGACAACTACGACTCTGTGGAAAACTGTGAGTTTACACTGAGTCCTGAGTTCTTCACTGATGTTCTCGACTCAAGTGAAGACCTCGTGGATGAAGGTGATAGCACTCCAATTTCTTCTTTCTCGTACATTTTTTACGTCTGTTAAATTGTCAGATTCCTGAACCTCATGAAAATAAAGAGAGAGAACTGGAGAATAGAGTGGATTTAGGAATCTGTTGCACATGACAGAAGACATGTTTGATGTCTTCTCATTGGATGATTTTCAGTGCTGTTCTTGCTACTTATCTATGTTGCTTAGCAACCAATCCTTAGTGCTAACAGACTATATAGCAAATAATGGCTTGTTGCTTATATTAAACGAATACAAATAAATGAACACATCATCTTTGTTGTTGTTTTATAAAAGCAATAAGCCACACAAGGCCAGGGTTTTATCGCAGGTGATAAAAGCGGGCTTATCTCTGCTTCACGTCGTACCTCACAACACCGATACCCATTTAAATCATTGCTAGAATTTGTGTCTTTTTTTTTCTCATCCCTTCCTGTCAGAGTGGATCAGAATCTTCTCAATCCGCCCCAGTTCTACTACTTTATCAATAATAAGTGGGTTGTGAGGTTGTTGAAAGGGTAGAGATTCAGCATCTAGAGTCCTCTGGTGGTCCTTCATCACCAGGATATTGAACATCCTGCCACATTAATCTTACTGTTTTTGTGACCTGAGACACATGCCCCCTCCTCACTTAGATCAAATAAAAGCCAGATGATAAATTACTCGTCATATCGTTAGAATAAAAATAGCATGCAGAGAGGAGGAGGGGCAAAGGGGTGGGGACAGTTGTTTGGAGGTGCGCCAGTGTTTCGCTGGTGTGGGATGATGGGAAGTTTGGGCTGGGGTTGAGTCCATGGGGAACGCTGTAGGGGCAAACTGTTTGAATTTGACATTGAGCTCGGTCGAAGGAAGAGTGGATTTTAGATTACATACCCACAGAATCATCATACAGACGTTTATCTCTTTTGTCTTTTAGGTGCTGGTTCACCTGCACTGTACATTTTCACTGCAGAAAAAACGTCTAGATAAAAATCATCACCCATTCAGTGTTGGGAAAATATGTACAGTATATAGTCATAAAAAAGAGCATTGGATGTCCAGCTGCAGATGGAGAGATCATACACACATTATCCTATATACAGTATTCGTGTTGCAATTTTGTTATGATGTAATCTCCATTGCTTTGCTAAACAGTTTTTAATGATTTAACCAGAACTCTATGTTTGTTTTTTTAAAGAAAAAGTACATCTTTCCATGTTTATTTATTGATAGCAATTCCTTTTTATACCCAGGCAGAAAATAGTTGTTTAATAGATGAATGAATTAGTGATTATTTCCCTAATCTTAACAATTTGAAAGCCTCTGAAGCAGGATTCTGTCAGTCGTGTTCCTCACAGTCTTACACACAGAATTAGCTCTGAATGCTATGTTAACAGGCAATGAAGGGATATGTGTCCACAACTGTACAGATTTCTGAAAACTTTGGGTTCTATGTTTTTAGGACCCAAAACATCTCAAGCAAGACTGGAGGAACATTGTTGGGTTGCAGATGAACACAAAGAAGATAAACATGCATTTGATTCTGAGGATCGGTCTCATGCTGATATCAGAAAAAAAAAGAAAAGAACTATGGAACTCAATCTGCTCCTGTAAGAAATGGAAAATATTGGACTTGAAATTGTTGTTTTTTTGCTTGAAGAACTGCAACTGTTTATGTAAAGAGTCATGATTATATTTTTTTTGTTAGCATTTAAATATATATATATATATATATATATATATATATATATATATATATATATATATATATATATATGTTTTATTACATTTATTATCTTGACCATGTATGTGAAAGTATGTTTAACTAAAAAAAAAGAATAAATAAATAAATACATACATACATAGATAAAGCTGTACAATTCTGTAAGTCATGTTTATATTTTGAAGTGAAGCACTTCAGTAGATTTTATAGAAAAATGTATTGATTTTGGCTGTTAAGGTCTTGTTATTGTTATCAGAAAAGAGAAATTGTTATGGTGTTTTCTCTGTTATGAACTGAAGAAAAGTCAGAGCTGCATGTGTACATTTAGAGCAAACATGAATTCTGCTCACTTTTAGCTTTTATACTTAATACAGCAGTTCATCTGAAATAAACCATATCCCCAGATTGCCTAAACCCTGATAAAAACTTTATGAATATTGCAAAATTGACAAATGGGACTCGTAAACATAAGAACACATCAGGATCCTGCCCACTTTTCAAGGACGATGAGGACAACGTCTGATTTGCAATAAAAATCTGTTATATTATGATGGACATGACTCACACTGTATATTCTGACCAACCAGCAAAGAAAGCTCCTGGTGTGTGTGTGTGTGTGTGTGTGTGTGTGTGTGTTCAGAATGGGAGTTAAAGCAGTTGCTGAAAGCTCCTTGATCTGCAGCCTTGTTAAGTCATTACAATATCATCACCATCATCATCATCATCATCCTCATCTTCATCTTCTCCGCATCCTCTCCTTTCCCTCAGGACTTGTGTACTGTAATGTACACACTCACCATATTAATAACAGCGCATTATGCTATACATAGCATGTTTACTGCAACATTAAACCATCTAACTGTCTCTCTTAGGGTTGACTGCTACTGCTAATTTTCCTCCGAGGCTCTGTTAGCTCGAATCAAGTCCCAAAGGAGCAAATCACTGCAGTTTATAAGCTTCTCTTTCTCCACCACGCTCCACTCGAACCGATGAACGGCTCACTAATTAGCTAGAGGTCAATGGGGTGTGTTTCAGAGCAGCTCTGAATAAAAGGCTAAACTTTTCTATATGTTTATTTTAATGTCCGATATTAGCGCATCATGAAACAACAACAACAAAAACATGGTTGTATAAGGTGTAGCATTTTCAGGTATTAGACCGGGTGTTGTCATTGCTTATTCCCTCGTAAATGATTACTGGTTTCCATATTAGATAATATTTTATTTTCTTATTTCTTAATCCAAACTGCAGCATAAATATGCTGTATTTCCAAGCTCATTCCTTAAACAGGAAATTTCATTTCACTTCTATGAAAGAAAGCTTTAAGGTGTAAATTTGCTATAGTAATGTGGTTGAAACACCATGTTGTGGTTGAATTCTCAAATCAGAGAGTGTGGGTTAATTTTCAATCACAGTTCGTCTCAGACAGTCGTTATCGCTGTAACATAAGACACAGGTTTATATGAACGCACTCGTTCTAATATGTTATCGTTTCTATAGTAACAGCTCCATCACAGGACCTTGTACAGCAGATGATTCACATACCGCCGATTTTTTAAATGGATTTTTAACAAAGAAATTGTATAAACATTCATGTGGTGAAGATTTATTTAGAGGAAGGAGTCTCCAGTTTTGGTGCTTTGTAACCGCTGAGGTTGTACACTTTTGAGGTAAAACAGTAAAATATCCTTTGCCTTAGAAAAGAAATCAAATAAAGACTGCTGAGGGAACGTCTCGTTACAGCTGCTTTAACATAAGTGCAACAGCAATACGATCCCTTTTGTCTTATTTATTGCATATTTAAGATGCTAGAAAATTTGACATCAAATAAACCAGTATTTATGGTGTCCAGTTTATTTTTATTGTATCCAGTAACCAAAATGTCAACACAAATGTCAAAGTGCTTTCTAATCAGAATGGCTTTCCTAGTCACAGTTTTCCTTCTGAAGTGATTATGAATTCATTGCTTTCATCTCTCCTTCCCTCCATTCCACTCTTAAAGTGAAGGAGGTCTGCGGCGTGTTCATCTACACCGGACATAAAGCAGTACAGCAGGTTGCTTATCAGGAACACATGCAAGACCTGGAGTCTAGGGATCCAAAGCTATCTCATTCCAGGGGCATATAAACTTCTGCATCCAGCTTCTGTGCTCCTCTGGAGGTGCCCAAGCTTGATTTATCGACTGTGTGCTAATGCTACTCTGCTGAATTTTTACAGGGAACCCCGCGGTTTACGTGATACTTTAGATCTATTTATATGGCTTTACGTAGGCACTGCTGCTTTTCCTTTTGTGAGACAGAGCTGGAAGAATTGTTCCTGGAATGAGAAGAGCTCATATATACCAGCTGAATTTGCATGGGATTTTTCAGGTCAGGGTCTTTACTGTTCCTTATTTTTCACCAGGATCATGAATATGATGAATCGTGCTAACATCAGAAGCTTCTAATGCTACATATACACATCTGGTTTCTTTTCGATGCTGCACGTCTTCAAAAACTTGCACTCATTCGTGTAATAAAACAGAAGCACAGCAGTTTTCCCTGCGGGTAAAATGATTATTAGTTGTTTGAACATTAAGTGAGCAAAGTTCTTAGTTGAGGTGAAGGAAGGTTTATATAACCACCTGATCTGGCTCTACTCGAGCTAAACGGTGCATTTGGATCAGAACATAAGCCCAGAGATCAAAGTTTTACCTTTTGACATTGCTTACATTGACTTGCATGATGAGAAGCAATACCTTTGCAGGTATCTTCCTAGAGAAATTTAACTTAATGTGCAGACAAACATAAATTCTCAAATCAAGATAATCCCAAATGGAATAAAAATCTATTTTGAGAAGAGAAACATTGGAGACACTTCTGTCTGAGGTCTGCTGCTTCCAGACCCTCAGCATTATCACGTCTATGCTTCTGTGAAGCAAAAGTGATGTCTGGGATCTTAGAGCATAAGAACAAGAACCTGATTAAAAATGAAAAGTTAATTTCAGTTGATTTATCCTGAAATCTTCTTTTCTTCTCTTCATATTTTTCAGACAGCTAATTTAATGTTTGTTTTATTTCACTGCATTTAATAAGGTTCCATTAGTTCGACAGATGAATTGTTTACATACCTTCCATAATGGAAAAAAGCTCTACAGAGTACACTGAACTTTATTAGCAGGCTTTAGTGGTTTTGCAGTTGCACTAATGATTATTATACTTTGTTCTTCTTTTTGTGGCTTTTTGTTGTTGCCCATTTTCTCCCTAATTTGCTCCTGGCCAATTACCACCCGCCTGCCACCCTGAGCCTCTCCTTTAACTTAAGACTTTTAACACACTAAGAGGAAAGTGCTCTCTGAGGCCTTCTGCCCTCTTCCACATATATTAAGATTGCATATTTAGATTGGCTAGTATTGCTGTGATTGACAAAGAAGAGAGTATGTCCCTCCTACCCAGACAAGACAGCCAATCAGTATTTGACCTTGTGATCTCCTGGTGATAGAGCTGAGATACTCAATTGTAGAAGAATAAAATTAAAGGTCAACATTAACTGTGCTAGGTTTATTTAACCATGAGTTTTATGGATTTTGTTTTCACTTCTATTGCATCTTCAGTGTATTATAAATGTACTAAAAGTTTGGAAGCTGTATGTGTGCTGGTAATTTTTTTTTTTTTTTTTTTTTTTTTACAAGATTCTTACATTTGAAAGCTGGATGTGTTAACCCCCAACCCTGACCCTTAACCCCTGTTCCTAACCCTGAACTCAGCTCAATAACAAAATGTGCTTAAAGTGTGTATTACAAATGCAGATACCATAATACAATTAAATTTAATGTATGATGGCTGAATACTTGCTAGCTTTTAAGATGAATCAACATTAGCAGATTTTACATTTATCAGTTTACTTATAACTTACTCTATCCATACTTTGTATATTTACAATACAGCTGAGTGTACTTAACTTTTTACAATCGTTTACTTATACTAACAGTGCAGTTATCTCAGAATCACACGTTACAAATCAAGGCAGAAAATAATGTTGTGATGCATCATCAGTGACATGCAACTGACGTTTGTTGTGGGGGGTCTGCATGTACACTCCACACACACACACACACACACACACACACACACACACACACACACACACACACACACAACACACACAAACACACAAGGACACAAATATATACATATGCATGATGTACTGATCTCCCATAGAGGTCATACCAAAGGTCAATAATCAGAAGTGCTGTTTGAAGATAATGACCATCTGTATTTCTTTTTTTCATTTATTAGAAATAAAGTCATTAGAAATGATTTTAACTAAACTATACATTTCTCACCAAACACCAAAATGTCTGTGTGGGAAGGATCTGTTTCTGTAGGAAATCCCAGTTTCTTCTGCTTTTGCTCAAACGTGCACACACCCACACACACCACATGGCACATATTTCTACCTTCTGTCATGTTTACATCTTGTGAAGACCAGACAGGTCCGGTTTTACTTTAATGGAAATAACCAAAGAATAAATCCAGTGCAAAACACCACTGATGATACATCATTAGATATAGTTCTTCTCATTAGCCTGATTTGGGGCTTAATTTTCTGCACAAGGTATAATTTCATAACCCTATTAACTAATTATTGAAGAAATTAGCCAGGATGTTAAAAAACACCATAATTCATGGAGCTTGGAAGCTGATAAAAAAATGTATGTGAATTTCAGATACTTGAATTATTCATTTTACACATCACATTCTGTTTTTTTAAAGATTTCTTTTAGGGGTTGATTTAAAAACATATCATTTGAAACAATTGATTACAGCAAAAATCCTAAGATGCACAAAGAGAAACACCCATAATTCCCAGGGAAAATGTAGATGCATGATTTTATGAACAGTTTTTGGTACTCCTTGATGGAAATCTCTAATATGGAGACATGTGATGTTCTCCAAAGCCTTCTAGGAGCAGATGCATTCTGACAGATGAGATAGATTTATGTGGACTCTTGTGCTCATCCTGAGGGAATATGGGTATTGATAACCTTCTCCCCCAGCACCATGCATGCCTCTCATTGCCTCTATTGATTGGGTTGAATTCAATGGCTTGTGACCCAAGACACTGTTGCTGATTGCCTACTTGTCACTAAGCCGCCAGCAGGGTCAGGCCCCCTGTGCATTACGCCTGGCCTGACTTATTATTATTCGTGGGAGAAAACACTCCCAGGATATTGTGTCGATGCCTACTTGTTCATCCAGACTGTTGGAGAGACAAAGGCATTCTTCACTGGCATAAGCTGGCCAGAATTGTCTAGGACAGCAGACAGACATCGAGAAAGTGCCAAGACCCTTGAGTGACTTGCTTATGTTCCCAGCAGATCAAAGCGCAGGAGAGCAGGACAGACGCCAAGGTCCTGGCCCTCTTGTCTCTGTACGGATTTGCTGAGACCTCCTAAAGTGTGAACGCGGCACGTAAGCAATTACTTTGAAGTAGGATGCTTAGACATTAGTGAGAAGTGCTTCTGTTGTTGTTGCCAATGCTATATTGTCATATATTTATGCCAAATCCAGAAAGAAATGCATCAGCATATTCCTACATAAAGCCCAAACACTCAAATTAGATTTAGACGATTTTGAAAAGGATGCGTTTACTCATCTCAAATTCTAAACAGGAAACCTCAAATACAGAATGCATCAATATCACCGATCTGCCCTCTTTTCATTCTTTTCAATTCACTCTTTCCTCTTGTGTGTGCTGTCAGCAAGTTCTGATCAGCTTGACAGCTGTTCAGCTCGACAAGTACTGTATGTACAGTCATTATTCATTAAGTCTCTTCTAGATACCCAGACACCCAAAACAGGCTCAGTGCACAGGACACGACATTCAAAATCTCTGAATCTCTGACCCGCTCACATAACACAAGTTTTTTGGTGGATGTAACGATGTAGTGAACCCACTGCATGAGCGCTCATGCCTGATCATGCTCAAACACATCTTTGATGGTATAGAGGTGCACCTGATCCTACACTTTCTCATTGTAATAAATGCAAGAGTTCTGCAAAGAGAAGTGGAGGGATTGTGAAAAACTAAGCTATCATAATAACCACTTAGGTTTCACTCTACAACTCAAATAGATGGAAACTGGATTCAGGGATCTGCTGCGCATGACAGGAGATGAATTTGCTACTAGGTGTAAAGAAGTTTACATTAAGCAATGCTCTGCCAATAAAATGACACATTCTTGAAAATTTCCGAGCTTTCCACTGCTGTTCATACACAAGGGTCACTGCAGAGTAGTGAATCAGAATCAGTCAAACTCATGTAGTGTGTACACGGCTTAAGCAGCTGGGTTTGTGGTTGAGGGTAGTGCTGGAATTGACTTGCTACTATGTGCTGGCTTATCAAATTGAGGCTTAATCACACTAATCACACACTAATAAGTGGTTTTCGCCAGAGTGGCAGCTCTGGATAGATAGCAATGTGTTTGTGGGTTTGCCTTGAAGGACTTGCTCCATGCACAACAGATTAAAACTCAGCTATGTCATTATAGTCAGCTTTCTATTAGCGAGGTTACATTAGCTCAACATGTTATTACCACTGTAAAGGGCAGGTCAAGTGGGATTGTTTGTGTGTGTGTGTGTGTGTGTGTGTGTGTGTGTGTGTGTGTGTGTGTGTGTGTGTGTGTGTGTCCTGGTTAATCATCTTTATTTCAGGCCATATTGGGGCCCAGTTCAGCCCAGTACAATTCAATCAACTGTCAGTAAGGTGCACTTACAGTACAACTGTAATGCACTATTATTTTTCCTGAACTACTACAAGTGGCTGAGTAAGTGTGATATAAGTGTGTGTGTGTGTGTGTGTGTGTGTGTGTGTGTGTGAGTGTGTGTTTGTGTGTGGTTGGAGTGTGTCTTACACTTGGCTGGCAGTATGACAGCTCCAGTAGGTGAGGCCATTACCAGCACAGCCGGCCCCTCTGTGGGTACCTGCCTCTCAGCCGGTTAGTGACACATGGTGGGAAATGAAACGGCAGATGAGATTTGAAGTGCTTAGTGGACTAGGATGGTCAGCTGCCGTTGCGATCTCCCCGTGGAACCCTGGCAACAGCTACAGCTACTGATCGCTTTTAATCATTTGGCCCAGCAGACAAAGCATGGCGACTTTTACACCTTTTCACTGTGAATGCTGGGAGTACTGATGGTCCACTGTTTGCGTGTGTGTGTGTGTGTGTGTGTGTGTGTGTGTTTTATTATTTATGTTCTTAACGTATCTATTACAATTTCTAAATACAGTGAAATACAGCCGATGTCCATAGATTTTGGTGTTGCAGGATGACATTAAGAACGACATAACCTCATACAAAATGAAGTCAAGACGCTTTCACACTTGAATTATGCTTCATTCTAGTAAATTTTTAGTAACCCCATCATAAACAGTTTTTACTTGAGAACATACAATATCCAGTGTACAGTCCAGCAGCTTATTTTCCACAGTTTTAGGCCTAAGTACCTAGAACTGTGTTCCATAGATCAGGTGAGTTTCCTTAAGAGCTAATATCATTACCTAGGGATGCCAGGTCTCAGCTAAATCTCCATCCCAACTACTATATAAAAAAACCCACAAAAAGACCTGAAACTAGCTCAAAACTTGCAGCTGTTAAATTCAGTCTACAGTATTATCCATAATCTCCATAATCCCCTTTTTTTATCTCCAAATCTTTACAATAAATCTTACAATAGAAATGTTTCAATATTTCTTATATTTTAAGTTTGTAGAAATTTCATTCATTGACTACTGCTTATCCAAACTATTCTCGGGTCACAGGGAGCCTGTGCCTATCTCAGGCGTCATTGGGCATCAAGGCAGGATACACCCTGGACGGAGTGCCAACCCATCACAGGGCACACTCTCATTCACTCACACAATTTAGAGATGCCAATCAACCTACAATGCATGTCTTTGGACTGGGGGAAAAAACCAGAGTACCCGGAGGAAACCCCCGAGGCACGGGGAGAACATGCAAACTCCTCACACACACACAGCGGAGGCAGGAATCCAACCCCCAACCCTGGAGGTGTGAGGCAAACATGCTAACCACCAAGCCACCATGCCCCCCGTTTATAGAAATTTGTTAGATGTAATTCTGATTATTTGCTATAAAACAAGCTCTGTAGTGCAGCACTGTCATGTCACTGCTCCTCCAGTCATAATTGTTCATAAAAGCATGGAGCTGAGGAATTCCTGCCCCAATGGGCCTCTATCAGTGCTTGTTGCAGTCGTATTTGTGACCACTAGGGGCAGCAATATCTCTGCCAGTAAGCACACTGCACCAGAATAGCTCAAATCTACACCGGTACACTGAAATATACTGAGGAATGAATGATGATGGATCCACTGAAGTCTTTTTGGAAGTATTTTAAAATGTAGATGTTGGTGGTTTATATCATTTACTTTGTGCTGCAGAAGCACAGAAAGTAAAAAAAAACAGTTAAATTGATTATTTAGCTACTACAGCTTGTACAATTGTACACTTTGTGTATGATAATTTTCATGTCAACATCATGCTCATCGTTTAGTATAAATAAATTGAGGATTTGATCATATGGTGTCACAAACATGAAACCTAATAATGGAAGACATGCATGCAGCCCATTGGCCACCTTCAGCGCTTGGGATCAGCACATTATCATTGTTGTACACCACAATTTTATTTTTGTTAGAGCTCGTTTATATGACAGCTGTACAATTTCCGTCATACGTTTAGCTGCAGAGTCTCTAACAGCATTATCAGTGTATTAAGTATAAACAAATGCTAACCTGCTCTCTTCTGCTCCAGTGAATCATAGAGTCTTATTTCCAGTACAACAGCACTCCAGTTGGTTCTCTGAGGTAAGAACAGCTCAATCCAGCCTTGAATTAAGGGAGGAAGGTGGATAGAGGAGGGGTGGGTGAGAGGAAGGAAGGAGAAGGAAGCCAGATTGAAAACAGCAGGGCTAGATTAGTATGCTGTGGGGGAAATGCGGCAGGCGTGAGAATTCACCCTGAACACTTGCACTTCAGCAGTGTCATATTATGCCAACGCAAACTTGACAACAATATAGGCATGAAGGTAAATAAGGTGACATGGTGCTTGAGCAAGAGGAATGAAAGACAGAGAAGAGAGAGAAAGAGAGAAACCACACATGAGCATGTGTCTGTTTGACTCGGGCTTTTGATAGTGTTGCCATGGCAACCGGGAGCCAATTTCCAGAGCGTCGTCATCACTATGACTGCTCCTGTGGAAACGTAAGGATAAAAATAGATGCAGGGGCTAGAAGAACAAAGGGATATTTAAAAGAACACAAGGGAGGGAGTAAGAAAGATGGAGTATGGAAGAAGAAAGAAGATGGATGGACAGATGCCGGCAAACGGCGAGCAAGCAACAAATTTAAAATGGTGGCGCTTTGATAGACATGTGGCGTGTAGGCAAGGAAACCCCTCTGTTATTGAGGTTTAGTTTAAAGCAACAGCGCCGTCTGGGTGGCATTAGGGCTTTCTCTTGGGCCTGCACCCTCCCCCCAATACGTACACACACACACACACACACATACACACCAGTACAGACCGATGCCTTCTGTCATGAAAACATGCTAGGTCTGCTAGGAATTAATAAAAGTAATAAAATAGTCCAGTTAGCACCTGATATTATTTAATGACAAATAAAAAGGCTATGAGGTCATAAAAAGGACAATGAGGTCATGTTGTCTCACCTCTACATGCTTTCATTTATTAGATTAGATTTTTTGTTATTTTCACTGTTTCTTCTTCTTCTACCGTATGTTTACCGCTAGCATGAATTCCTAGACGGTTTTACAGCCTCATTTTTTGCACCAAGCCGATGCTAGATCAGCACTCTCGGGGCATTTCCGTCCCCTGAGGTTGCCACTGTAATCACGTACAAGCCTCATACTCCCTCAGACTCACTGTAATTTAATTAACCATGACGATCTGTAATTACAAATGTATGTGTAGATATTCCTCCTTGTTCCGTGTTTTCCTCATATAAAGGTCTACTGGCACTTCAAGATCTGGGCCTGATCCAAGACCTGTGTCTGTGAACGTCGGAGGTGTTTTTATTTCAAAGGGCAGGTTGTTTGACCTTTTTTATTCCACATAAAGAGAAGAAGACTACCATTATGTGCAATCTGAAACTTAGTCCATGACATTTCAGTTTAAAGAACACTAATTCAACTCCATGTTGCATCTTGTTATGGCATTTCAGTACACAGTTGCAGTATTTTATCACTGTTACAGAGTAAAAAAAAAATGCACCCATTAAATACGATATTTGCAAAATCAATTACAGGACTCAAACAGAATACCTTAGAGACCAAATGTTTATTCAGCAGCAGCAATGTCTGAGACAGTGAAGACAGATGAGCATCACTGACCCAATTTATCATCTATCTTCAGTTTTAAATGCTTTACATGATAATTAAACTGCAGAAACTAGACAAAACTCATAGAGATCTCGGTATTGTACAGCTTAACATCAAATCAGCAGGTACATGTCCAGGTTAGCTGCTAATTAGCTGAATTTCAGAGGGGCATTGGTGGCTCAGTGGTAGGTTTCTCGCCTATCATGCGGAAGGCCTGGGTTCAATTCCCAGCCACTGGATGCAGTGCTGGTCCCAAGCCTGGAAAAATGGGAGGGTTGCGTCAGGAAGGGCATCCGGCGTAAAACATTTGCCAAGTTGATGTGCGGACCAGTTGGTCTGCTGTGGCGACCTCGAACAGGGAGGAGCTGAAAGCATTAACTTAACAGCTAGACTAGAGCTAGCCAGATCTTTTTATTCAGTAGCAATCGATATATTATTTTGTTAAATATATTTAAGTGTTGCTACAGTCTATAGACAACACTCAGGACCATATTTAAGAAGTGATTTTGCTACATTAGCATGCTAGAAATATGTATATGTATTAGCAAAAGCTAGACAGATAGCTAGCTAAACCCTAGCAACCTATTGAACCCCCAGCATCTAGCCTGCTGATTCACTTCAGCATAGCTCACTTGATGAGTTAACATCTTTATTTAAAAATATGTTCCGTAGATATAGAATATCTTTGGATGATCTGTGTGCAAAAAAAAAAAAGCCACACAAAAGAATTACTCATGAGAGAGCCTATATAGTTTTACATGAGTAATTTTTTAAAAGTATTATTTCATTAGATGTACTTTTACTCAATTTAGTGTACTTCTAACATCATCTAGAAGACATACTGATCTGAGATAAGCTAATTGAAGCCATGGAGTTTGAGTACAAAGTGGATCCTAGTGTTGGTGGATGTTCCTGAGGGACGACCCTGGAGTCCAGAGTGAGGCAGCTGGCTTGGCTGTTTTGGTGTTGTGCTAATGGGATGCCTAAAACCCATCTGCTGTTGTCTTCCACTGTCCCTTGACTGTCCCCTGTCCCTCTATGTCCACCCCAAAGTTTCCACAGGCCCACCTGGGTCTAACGGCAGCGCCTGGTCCATGGCTGATTCTGGGCATGTGTGGAAATCATGTGTGTCTATATAAGGAAACATGGTCTCCATGTTCATGGGAGGACAGAGCCACCAGGGCAGGGATGCTTTTCATTTTGTGCTTCTTTGTAAGAAGATGAGGGTTTTTTGTTGTTGGCTATTGTAGCATATCAAAGCATCACTGTTTCAATGCTTATTATAAGCCTTAATAAAGGCTACCAGAAATGCACTAAATTATGCCTTTGGGGAGAAAATGACATAGATTGTAGTAATTATGTACAGTTATAGGGACGGTCATTATTTTTCAACTTGTTTTTTTTTTTTATCTTAGCATTTTCTGGTCAAATTAATATGCATGTGAACACAGCAGAGGAAACTCATTAATAAGAAATATATGAAATGTGAAGCTAAAGATGAGGAATTCAGCCTTTGTAGTATCTTATATTCTATATATCTTATTTATTACAATATTATTTGTGTCTAGCTGTATAATTAAGGCTGTTGAAATCAAGCTAAAACAAACAAACACGTTTTTGTTTACTTCTAACATTTATTGATTTTTGTTGTTTCTTATCTGACCTACATGATGTTAAATTTAAATTATAGGACAAACCAGAAAACTGAGATTTTATTATCAACTAGAGTGCCATTTGAGTTCTTTGAGTCCTTCCTCCTCTATTAATTAATTTAGGAGGCAATATTCGATCAAATAAAGGTCAGCAATTATAGGAAGCTGCACATTGAAGTAAATCACATAATTTAGAGGGAATAATAATTAATGATGCTTCATGATTTATCATGATACTAATAATATTAACCTAAAGGTTATAACATAGATCAATGTGTGTTATGACCTTTAGGTGTTAACTAAGAGTTTCTGTCACACAGGGAGGTCTGGAGAATTGGGCCTGATCTTGTATCTCTGGAAATTTTCAGAAGCCAGTGTTGGCTGGAGAGCACGTCAAAGATGCCCGGAGTTATGATGCTGGTCCTGATGTGGGTGCTCCACTTTCTGTTCTTCAGCATTAATTAACTCTCTCTCTCTCTCTCTCTCTCTCTCTCTCTCTCTCTCTCTCTCTCTCTCTCTCTCTCTCTCTTTTTCCCAACTTCATCCTGCTTGAACACTGTCCCCTGCTGGTCAATTTTCTTTTCAACCACCGCGTGGATAGAATAAATGATTTGAGGTTTGCTGGCTGCATCTGAGGCTATAAACACACAGGCAGTTCAGATTCCAGCTGTTTGGCAAATTAATTATGTGGTATCCTTTCACACTCTTCCTAGACTTTCATGCTGATTAGAAGCATAACCTGATTTCTATATTTAATTTCTACTGTATATATTAAGTTATTAATTGTCCTTCACAAAGGATTCCTGAGACTTCCATTTAATTTATTATTTACTACATTATACATAGTTGATTTAGACATAAGCATCTATAAGTTTATATTTTTTAATCTGTAAAGCAGCAGCTTGCACATTCAGCGCAGTTCCTCTTACATCCTGCAGGGTGTCTCCAACATCCGTCCTCTGTCAGTAGTGCATCCGTCACTCTGTTGCCACCGGTCTCCCTCTCCTCCTGGACACAGTCAGACCTGCGGGCACTTTGTCCTGGGATGTGAAAGAGAGATGTTTCAGATGGGGGTTTAAGCAGAGTAAGAAATTATATAAAAGAAAGGGAAAATGGAAAACAAGGAGAGAAGAAAACAAGGGGTTGACATGGAAAAAATAAAATAAACAACAGATGTAAATGAGAGAGGAGATCAAGAGTTTGCATAAGTGTGAAGATTAAGGATAAAAGGATAGACACATCAAAATATTCCTAAATCTGTTCGATCCACGAAGATGTATATTCACCGAGCTGTCTGACCACTGGCATAGACAGAAATCCTTCCTCCGGTTTGGAATGAAGTAGACACCAAGGACACCGGGTGCTAAAGGGGATGTGCAGCACTGATTAAATGAGGAAAAAAGCGCAGTACAGCGTAGGATAGAGGAAATAAACAGGTTCAGGTGCTGAAAACAAGACTCAAGCTGTGCTGCAGGATTAAGGATGTTTACTTTAAGTGCACTCTTGAGTACACTCACTAGTCAGCAATTTCCCTACAGCTACAGGAATAAATACCCAGCAGACATTCAGCATCACTGGATATCCTTTATTCTAATGTGAATGAAGCGATGATTTTTCACTTTTTTTCTACTTTCTAGTAAAATTAAAGCCACACAGCCACTGCTCAGCATGGTAGCCATTAAAGTCCACACACAACCCTACTGCAGTTTTGTGACCCTCGATACTTTAATTATTAAATAAACACAAGAACCTAACAAAGCTGACTCATTGTACACCCTTTGATTTTGTCCTCCTATGCTAATGTTTCATCTAGTAACATAAAAACGTCCTATGTACAGTTCAAGCGAATGCCACGTAGCACAAGAATCTGTCACAGCTCTAATGTATTACATCAGTAAGCAGGTCAAAATCATTATAAACATTGATTTCTCTGAATAAGGATTCAGTATTGTGATAAAAAGGGTTCTCTTTCCATTTCAAATCTATTATGGGCTTGAGGCTAAGAGACCAGAATGTAAAAAGGTGTGTGCTCACAAGCTCTATTGCATATATCCATGATTATTTTACAGAGTCATAAAAAATTCATGCCTGACATTAATGAACAAGATTCCAGCATTTCAACTTACTTGCCAGCAGGGCCATGTGGAGGGAGTTTTACGCTAATGTCAGAGGCTAGTTGAGTGATCGAATAGGCTTAACAATTGAAATGGCACTCAGGCCCATGGGCCATATAGAATGATTGCCTATATTGGTCGTATTGATTGATTGATCATCTGGTGCTCACATGGATCACTGTGTATCGCAGCCCCCCATTGTTTTGGCCAAGGAGACAGCTTTATTTCTTACACTGGCATGCAAGTCACATACCGAAAGATATTCCAATTCAATTAAACTATTTAAATCGTGGAAAAACTTCAAAACACACTGACTTGATTAAAAGTAAAAGTAAATGATCAAGAAAATTAGTCAAGCAAGACTAAAGAATTTGTCTGGTGAAGTAATTGCTTCACAAATTACATTTTTTAAACAAGTCACACAACTTATCCAGAATTGTTTTATTTTTGAGGAACACATTTTGAAAAAAATGATGTTAATGAACAAGAACTGAATACCACTTCCATCATCAATAGTGTATGAAGAGCACTAGCTTTAACTGGCTAACTAGCTCAAAAAATATGCTACTCAGTCAGCTAGCTAAAGGCTTAGCTGGACATGTTTCCGCAGAATACAGTACAATTCCGCTGTGCAATGCCAAGATCTCCATGGGTTTTGGCTTTCGTATTATAATTAACAGATCATTATCATATTGAAGATAGCTGATAAACTGTGACAGTGATGCTCATCTGTCTTCGCTTCACTCAGACATTGCTGCAGCTGAATAAACAGTTTTTGGTTGACGTATAGATGTTTGGGAAACTGCTTTGTTTTGACTGGGAAAGGAATAATTAAAAATTCACATATTTTAATTGTCTTACACTCAATCTTTTATTATTTTTCAAACCTTGTAGAAGTGAATCATCCATCCAACCATCCATTCTCTCGTTTATCCTACTGGGTTGTGGGGAACCTGGAGCCTAGGAGACTTGGGGCACAAGGCAGTGTACACCCTGGACCGGATTCTTGTCTATCACAGAGCAAATTCGCACACTCACTACAGACAATTGAGAGATGCCAATCAGTCTACAACACATGTCTTTGGACCGGCAGAGAAAACTGGAGTACCCAGAGGAAACCCCTGAGGCACTGGGAGAAAATGCAAAATGAGGAATCAAACCTCCAACTCTTGGGGTGTGAAGCAAACGTTCTATCCACCAGGTCACCATGCCCCCTTAAAACAGTTATTGACTATTCTCAATGTCAGCATTACAGTGAACCATGTGCTCAAGCATTGTAACAAGAGTTCATGTAGTTTATTTTGACCTTCATCGTGTTCCAATTGAAATTCATCATCTGCACAATGCCAAAGAAAAGGACTGTCCCAATCAGAATGCATCTCATGTCTTCAGATTCTCCAGCATACGATACAGCCACTTTAAATTTAGTAACATGAGCCTGGCAAGCCAAAATATACTGATCTAATATAACCTAATTACTTGGTGTGACTTAATGAAATATGAAGACAGCTCTGAGAAAAGATTAGAGTTCTAGTCTCACATGCAAACACTGCTATTTGAACATATTTAAAAGATGTGAAGGCATACATTTCCATGTTGATATGTTCATTGATATGTTCATAATTCCCTCAGTAATGATCACAGGTTGTCATCCTGACCTTGCAGAGTGGGTTTAGTTGACATCCTGTCTCAGCAGAGGAAATTGGGTTACATGACAGCTGCTGGAACGATTCCTCCACCTTCCACCTAATTAACTCGGCTTCCGCTGTGGGTCAGATTTGTGAGTGGGGTCGTGTAAGAAGAGCCCTGGATATTCATAGATGACGGCTAATACTTTTTGATATACCATTTTAATAGGATTTAAATGAGAGATGATAGGAACTGTTGTGTGAAAGTTCCACTGGTGCTGAAGTTGTCATGTCCCATAAGCGCTACAAGCTTCTAGATCTAAATGTTCATGCATGCTCATGGACGTTTTATGTAATGAGGTGACAATTGTCATTCTCTAAGTGTCCATTACAAGTGAAATGACTGCACAGAGACCATTATGGGCACAGATTGACCATTGAAATTTAACTTTTTATTACTTTTGGTCACAACCCTCTGCGCTGTACAGTATAACGTATGATAAAAAACAAACAAAAAAACAACAGCTTTCCAGCTTCTCTTGTGCTTGTGCAGAGTCTCATACAACAAAACACACACATTCAGTTCCCTGCAGCGTAACAGGAGAGTACATCAATAAGCAAGCAGAAATCAGGTTCAGGTGTCTTGCTGTACAGTTTCTGCCATTACTACACCAGCTTGGTGAGATGTGCTGTCTTCACATCCTGCTCTGCAGTTTGTGTGTAGGAGTTCACAGGTGTTGTGGAGGTGTGAAGTGGTTTTGGTTGGTAAGACTGACAATATGAGAAAACTTTTTTTTTTTCTTTTCTTTTTTTTCAGTTGTAGCAGGGTATGGAACAGAACCTGATTTTCAGTTATTATGACAATTCAGATATTATGACAATGTGATGCAGTTCATTCAATTATGATATTTCCCAGCTTGAAGGTTGCAATAATCCTGGACCTGATCCAAGTCATCCTATACACCTAGTCCTATCCCATGAGACTCTGTACAACACAGAACAACACACATACCTTCTGAAACCCACTGAGTTACTTCCACCGCTGTCATTGTGTTTTCCCACACTTCCTGGTTCACCGCGGCACTCACTTCCGGGTCGGGTCACTTCCCATCTTGGAGCTTCACGTCTGGGTCGTCAGCCATTTTAGGTGGTCCTGTGCTATATAAACACACTACTTAGCACTGTCCTTTGCCAGATGGTCTACTCAGCTTGCTCATACTTCTGCATAGACATGCTGACTTCCTGTAACCTTGCTTGATCTCGACTTTGCCTGTTACTGATTACTGACTTCTGTCTGCCCTATATTGCCCTGTTCATGGTCTGGATTTTTATATTGTTTTTGACGCTGTTTTTGCCTGCCCAGAATTGCACTGTGTCTCATTACGATTATTAGACTGTTCTTTGACCCTGCCTGACCTATAATGAACTGTGTTCTCGTGGACATTATTGGTCTGCATTTTAAGCTGTCTTTCTCTGCCCTGCATGCTCCATACCATGTCTCGTACTTCGCACTGGTTATTTATCTTGGTATTTGACTTCTTCATTAAAGACACTCTCTTTCTGAACTTTGCCTGCGTCTGCATTTGGGTCTACACAGCTCAGTGCCCTGACAACCGCCTGGACATTTGTTTTGACTCTGCCCAATTAGAAGGAGCTGGATGAGGTCTAACTCCACAGTGATGGTAACACAGGTGTACTTATCCCCACAACTCATCCTCTCCCACTATAGCAGGGTTTTCCCAAACTAGGGGTCACAACCACACTTAATTTATAGATGAAGTCACGAGGAAAAGCTCCATTTATTTCCATTAATTTGGTTAATATTGCTTAATGTTGCCATGATACAACTCTGAATATGGATTATGTATCATATATCATATGTATCAAGTTTTACAAAAAAATTTTTTTTACTACAATTCTACTCATTTTAATTTTATTAGGAGTCACATTCAAACAAGCCAAATGTATAAAGGGAGTGTATCCTGATCTACAACACTAATTTAGAAGCACCTGTGCTAGTTTGCTAGCTCCTCAACATCAGTCTGACAGAAGTCAAGAAAATGAGAATGAACATACTTATGTTGGACTTTTTATTATATCTGGATTATAAGAATGATGGTAAGGAACAATAATAAGGAGAATCAAAATATCAAAGCTTGAGGTTGCAGAAAAAAGTCAAACATCAATTTGCCACCAAAAAGTTTGTAAACCCCTGAACAACACTCTCCATATGAACCACAACCACCAATGATCCCAATCTCTCATTCTGATTTGTTATTTAAATCCATCTGAATGTTTTGCTAATGTCTTTCTCACAGGGTTGCCTGTGAGACCATTGATTGGTCCAGTCAGTCAGTGATGGACTGCATTCACCAATTACATCCATCAAAGGGATTGGTATCTGCAGCACTCAGACTCTAATCTGATCAAATTTTGGCCCCTGGCTGTATACAGTTCCCTCCATGACAGCAGAGTTAATCAATGCACTTTTCCTCCACATTGCTACAGGCGACACATTCTTGGCTGCACCATCTCACCACTGGGAAAGGGTCACTTATTCCTGACACTTAATCGTTTCCTCCTGATTTTAATTGTCTAGAACTCCTTTTAATTCCACCTCGGTTGTAATCGGTATCATCCTGAGACATGTTAGCTGCTTTGTGGTGACACAGCACGGGGGCGTAAGGGACAATTGCAATTCAACAAGGCCTGTGGATGGCACATTCTTACACATCCAGGTTATGACATACTTTTTCTCTGAGTTTAGACAGTTATGGAGTTTACTTTTAGCCAGTGAGGAATTACACACAGAGGCAGAAAGACCTCGTATTTCCCCACTGTTAGTTATGTGGGGCGATCGTCTCGGCACTTCTGGGACTCTTCATCAGAGAGATTGTCTCACTGCACACTGGCCTGGCCTTTCCTCACGCTGTGCTTACTACACATTTCTCTCTCCTTCCCACTCAACCATGCTTCAATTGTCTTGTCCTCTTTTGGAAATGAGTGAACTTCAGTAAAACTGAAGTTTAAAGTCTGATGTTTTTTCAGATCTTGCCCAAATACATCTGACAGCATTCAGTGAAGTAAATCTACCTCTGAGTTATATTTGAGGCAGAACTCAAACCCCTATCCCATGAGGTGCAAGGCACATATGTTAACCACTAACCCATCACGTCCCACTGCAGATTATAATGTAACTTCTAAAAATTGCCACAAGACTGTTTGTTGTGATTGAGGTGATTTATGACCAAACATAGCCCTCTATTCTAGAGTTCAGAAAACAAATCTGTGGTTAAACTGCTGAACTGAAAAGAATCCAGAATATATTACTTCTAACTAATGTGTATGTCAGTGGCAGAAGCACGGTTGTCAGTTATGGCAAATGGCAATAAATTATTTAGCACTCAGAAATTTAGCATATTATCCAGGTTGAGAGATAACAGCTCTGAGCAGCATAATAGATCAGATTTACCAGGAAGGATTTTGCTAATCAATCATAAACCTCCACCAGTCAGAATAAACCAGCTTGGAATCTAATCTGAAGTGTAGTTTCCTCTCTTTGTTTTTGAAGTAATGTTGAAGACCTGATCTTCTGTTTGAATTGAATTTTATTTTAGTGGATGACATTGAAAAGAAAATGTTAGCTAGTTTTTCAAATGATGGTTACTGTGACACCAATCAGCCATAACATTATGACCACCTGCCTAATATTTTGTTGGTCCA
Source organism: Hemibagrus guttatus (assembly GCA_033459395.1). Classification (NCBI taxonomy): domain Eukaryota; kingdom Metazoa; phylum Chordata; class Actinopteri; order Siluriformes; family Bagridae; genus Hemibagrus; species Hemibagrus guttatus. Next base: position 16,556,009 of record JAUCMX010000014.1, on the reverse strand, counting down.
CCTTTTGTTGCCAAAACAGCTCTGACCCATTGAGGCATGGACTCTACTAGATCCCTGAATGTGTGCTGTGGTATCTTGCAACAAGATGTTAGCAGCAGATCCTATAAGTCCTGTAAGTTGCGAGGTGAGGCCTCCATGAATTGGACTTGTTTGTCCAGTACATCCCACAGATGCATGTTTGGATTGAGATCTGGAGAATTTGGAGGTCATGCCAACACCTCAAATTCGTTATTGTGCTCATCAAACCATTCCTGAACCATTTTTGCTTTGTGGCATGGCGCAATATCCTGCTGAAAGAGGCCACAGCCATCAGAGAGCATCGTTTCCATGAAAGGGTGTACATGGTCCGCAACAATACTTAGGTAGGTGGTACTTGTTAAAGTAACATCCACATGGATGGCAGGGCCCAAGGTTTCCCAGCAGAACATTGCCCAAAGCATGACACTGCCTCCGCCAGCTTGCCTTCTTCCCATAGTGCATCCTGGTGCCATGTGTTCCCCGGGTAAGTGACGCACATGGACCAGGCCATCCATGTGATGTAAAAGAAAATGTGATTCATCAGACCAGGCCAATCTTCTTCCATTGCTCAGTCGTCCAGTTCTGATGCTCACATGCCCATTGTTGGCACTTTCAGTGGTGCACAGGGGTCAGCATGGGCACCCTCACTGGTCTGCGGCTATGCAGCCCCATATGCAACAAACTGTGATGCACTGTGTATTCTGACTCCTTTTTATCAAAACAAGCATTAACTTCTTCAGCAATTTGCACAACAGTAGCTCGTCTGTTGGATCAGACCACACAGGCCAGCCTTCGCTCCAATGAGCATCAATGAGCCTTGGCCACCCATGACCCTGTCACCGGTTCACCACTGTTCCTTCCTTGGACCACTTTTAAGAGATACTGACCACTGCAGACTGGGAACACCCCACAAGAGCTGCAGTTTTGGAGATGCTCTGATCCAGTCGTCTAGCCATCACAATCGTCAAACTTGTTCAAATCTTTAAGCTTGCCCATTTTTCCTGCTTCTAAAACATCAACTTTGAGGACAAAATGTTCATGTGCTGCCGAATATATCCCATTCACTAACAGGTGCCATGATGAGGAGATAATCAGTGTTATTCACTTCACCTGCCAGTGGTCATAATGTTATGGCTGATGGGCTTATTAACATGTTCAAATTCATTTACATAATACAGATTTAATTTAATAATGATGAAAGGCCATGATATAATCACATGCTTGCTGCCACACTCTTGATGACTCTGATGTTGTCTATACTTTTGTTGATATTTGTCTAAAACTCTTATAATCCAAAGTTCTAATCCTGAGAAGTGCCACTAGACCCCTCGGTCTACAGCAGTGGTGACTCATCAATAGATGCAGGTGAGGCCCATTATATATACTGTATCACCACATCTTCATAAATATTTATATTGGACATATATATATATATACACAGATTTTCCACTGATTACCCAGTGTGGCAGGATTTAAGCTCACCTCTTGTGACAGATTGAACTAGTTAAAAACAAAAATTCTGCAGGAGCCAAGCACATAATCAGAATTAAATCTAATAAATTTCCACAAAGTGTAAGTGCCAACAGTGTGTCTGTGATATTTTAGGCCAGTTTCAGGTCTTTTATCTTTTTTGGGGGTTTTTTTTAGATGCAGTTGGCAGAGTTTTGTATTCTAGCTTCATTTGTCCAGATGATTACATGAACTTGTGAGCATGCACAGGTGAGACGAGAGAACGACCGTGAGCTTCTGGTTCTGTACAATTCTGCAGGGAAGAAAGAACTAGGCTAGGGATAATCATAAACATAACAACAGAGAGCATGATTAGGGCAGAGGAAAAAATAGAAATCTCTAAATAACAAAAGAAATTCAGTGAAGGCCAAAAATAATAGGAAATCAACTTGTGCTTTGTGACCTTCTGGTAATCTCAGGGTGGATTTGCAAAGGTCCTTGGCTTAATCATAAGCCATGAGGAATACAGAAGAAAGGCAGAGAAGAAACGCACACTCTCTGGTCTAATTTTCCTTTGCTGCTGTGCTTAATGACATTATTACTGTGGCAAATAATATGTGAATTGGTCTGTTTACGTTTCTGTGTGTGTAGTTTTATGCCGTATGTGCAGATTTACTATAACACACACTTTGTGAGAGTGTATAAGCGTATGAAAACTGGTGTGAGTGCATCCATGTCAATATTTGCATAAAGCTCACAGATCTGTATCTGCACACATTTCTGCGTTTGCCAGGCTATCTTTTTTTGAGAGTGGGGAAGAGAAAGCAGACAGCAACAAGCCAGAAGCAGTAAATCCCGACAGGAAGAAAGCCAAAACCCAGCTATCTTCAAGGACTCCAGCGAGAAACAATTTGCATAAGCTTCTCTTTTATCTGAGGGAGGCAAGGCAGAAGTTTTAGGAGTTTTCTGCTTTATTCCACCACCATTTCGGTTTGCATAGAAATGCCCTGTTCTTGCACCTTACTCTCTGTGTCTTGCTCTCTTTTCCATTTTCTTTATGTCCTACCTCATACACCTCATGCTGTTTTCTGGAAAATTATGGCACTTTTTTCCTGTCTTGCTAACTGAACCAAAGGGATGTCTTGCTCTAGCCCAAGGGACTTATTTTTTATGAAATTGCCGCTAGCTTTCATGGCACTGGTCGCTTAGTTTAAATGTGGAGAGAACAGTCATTTGTCAGTATGCTGTGGTATAACTACATGGTATACTGAAGTGGTTCATTAGAACCAGCCCTAGAGTTTCCAGAGTAGGAAGCCTAATAGCATCTCACATGGACGCGGACACTAATCACCTAATTTATGGTGGAAGATTCTTGGGCAATTTCTTAGCATAACTCTTGTTGAATAATTCTGATTGCATCATCAATGGGTTCCTCTAGCTTATAGGTCTGGCCTATTCATTTGTATGCAAATTTGGACTTATACAATATATATAGCACTAGGATGTAGGTTATGGAGAAATGGCCAGTTATGTCAACACACTAATGATGGAGGATCCTCTTAAAGCACTCCAACTTATGAATATTTAGTTTTTTGCCTATGTGACTCTTTCAGTAGAACAAATGATTATGATTAATAATAATAATGAAAACAATTCATCAAACTATTGGTGTTGTCTTTTGAGCAGTTACAAGAAAATATGTTCTTACTATTTACTTATCTATTTAATGGCAGGTGTGTTTAAATGAATTAAACAAAACTTAGGGCAAAAGAATAATCAGTGTTCCAGGTTTTATATGTTTAGATTTAACTGAAGGTACAAAACATATACAATATTTATATTAGAAGAAATATCCTGTTTCTCTAGAAAGTTTGTGTACTATGCTTGTGTAACATTTCTACACACACACACACACACACACACACACACACACAGACAGACAGACAGACAGACAGACAGATAGATAGTTCTCTTCATGAGTATTGTTGTAGTTATTGTTTGTGTGTGTGTGTGTGTGTGTGTGAGTGTGTGTGCGTGTGTGCGTGTGTGTGTGTGTGTGTGTAATGTTTAATTCTTATATAAATGAGCTATCTTTGCCAGTACACTGTGAGAATGTGTGCATGTGTCTTTGAGTGTTTATGCATTCTGTGCATTGCTGCTGCTGTCCAGCTGAATGAAATCGGTGTCAACTGTAAACATTTTGTGTGATAGATGATCCATGTGTGTGTGTGTGTGTGTGTGTGTGTCTCTGAGAGGCACATATAGTTATGAATGATCATAAATCATGGATATTTATATGCGTACTGTAATGCACTGGACTCAAAAGAAAGGATCTATAAGCAGAAAATCTGTATTGACTGTACTAATAAACAATCCAAAATCCAAAATGGCAGAGCAGACAAGAGTCAAAACACAATCAGGCAGCAAACAACAGAACGAGAGGATAAAGCAAAATAAACAGGCAAAGCATGGACACACATTCAGAACTCTGCAATAAACTACTGAAAACTCTTAGCTTATATGTGTGAAAGTGGGAAGTGAACAGGAAGATTGAGTCAGAGATTATGTTAGAACTCAGGGTCATATGATGGCTGCTGAAGTTAATGTTCTACCATAAGTTTTAATCATTACTAATAATGTTAGGACATCACTGCTGCCATGTTTCTAATATATTATTTGAACGATAATCATGACATTGATCTGAGAGCAGGTTCATTTAGTTCATAATGAATAATTCTGGCTTAATCTGACACATTCTCTATCAAAGTCTTTATCAGGAGAAGTTATCTGTCTTTCACATGTACTGTATCTAGCTTTATATACTAAAAGCAAGTGTATTACCCAGAGTAACTGTTTACAAATGTGAACAGAAATGATGCCATGGGTGGGGTGGCGAGATTAAGATTAAAGGTGGGTTAACACAATCTTATGGATCTAATGGACAAGTGCAAATAGACAGTCAAACATAAGAATTATTAGATGGTGTTTAATCTCACTGAATGCACAGGATTTCCTTAATATCTTGCATGTTTTAGTGAAACAGAAATAGAAGTAACACTTAAGTGTGATTAATTATTGTTTAGGCAAAGTGTGACTTTAAATCGATTAATGTTCTTAATGTTGTTAACATTAGGATCTGTATGTGGCCCCATACACACACAGACACACACAGACACAGACACACACACAGACACACGCACACACACACACACACTTTATTAAAAGTATTTGTGTGTGGAATAAAGGTTGGTGTCACAGGACGACGTTAATAACAGCAAAGTCTCAAAATAAATTAAGTTGAGAGGTTTTCACACTTGACTTATTCTATAGGCTAATATCTAGTGAATTTTTAGATAAACCGAGTCACCAAGTGCACAGTCTACTCCCAGTCCAAATCTGTGTAATGTATCCTACTACAGAGATGGTTCTGTACATTAAAGACACACATCGCTAGACAAATCAGTTTGCTAATTGCAGTAACGTTGGCTGATCACAGCAATGTTAATGTACCCTCTAGTACTTCTTGTTACTTATTTCTGTGCCTCAAATGTCCTTAAAATATATCTTGACCATGTTCAGATCAATGGCAAATAATATAATCAGATCATTTGGTAACAGCAAGGACAGACAGACAGATGGATTGCTGCACTGATGGCAAAAATTTTACATAGCCAGAAAATGGGCCAGGAGTTCCTGAACATGAATGTGAAAATAATACTTTATTTCTGACATTCTGACCTTGTCGTGACCGTGAACATGTTTGGATCAATTTCAAAATTTAATCAGTTCTTCTACTAGTTCCAAGGATAATTCCATATAAATCCTACATACATCCAACCCCTCGTTCTTGAGAGATGGCACTAAGGAGAATCTCTGACAACCCGAAAACATAATGTCTCCTAGGCGGGGCATAATTAGCAACTTGTGTAGCATGCATTTGGCATTGTGATCTAATGACAATGAATTGTTAAGGTCACTAAATGTTTGATCCTGGTTATGGCCCTTGAAGGAAATCTTTGCCTTTGAAGGTTTCCCTCTGACTCTATGATCATTTGGTATAGTTCTATGCTCATTCATTTATTCTGTTTCATATTCTTCTTGGCAGATTTACCTAGAGCTGTCTCTGAATATGTTGTATTTCTTATTTTGTGTATTTAGGTATGGCGGGTCTTTATGACAGAAAATACCAAGGTCAGAGGTGCTAACACCCCCTGGCTCAGTTGGCTGCTTCTATCTTATCCCCTGCTTCAAGCTTATCTCCCTTCTCTCCCTCTCTTTGCCCTTTACATGAGCTGGTCTCTCCATCCTAAGTGTGAGCTGTGCAAACTTTCTGAAGTTTGAACTTCTCTAAGTGAAAAAGCGGATCTAAAAAGACTCCAGGAGTGCAATTAAACATCTAAAGATCATACCAGTCATCTTGTTTTCTGACTAAATTTCTGACCACCTGGTGCCATGACCAAAATGGCAAAGGAACACCCTTGTGGTGAGTTACAGTGTATATAAAAATACACCTATGTTAAAATTATTTTTTTTAAATGAAACTAAAAATGAAACAAAATAAATGATGTTTGACCTTTTCGCACCTTTAAGGGCATATAGCACCCAAAAACATTCAAGTGAAAATCAAATAGAAACATTTTAAGGAAAAAAGACTACAATAACCTTGTTGCACACACTTTTAAAGTGGACCATGTGACTGTTTTCAGTATTAACCAGTCACATTCAAAACTAATTATCACACTCCGATGATCTATAAAGTGAACCCCAAATAAAGATCAGCTGTTTCTTAGGATCTTTTTGGCTCTGCACAGAGCTTACATGTATGTACAGGATCTGATTGTCAATAAATATCATTCATGAGAGGTACAAAACATTTCCATAAAATGGTCTTGAAGGCCATCATCAACAAGTGGAGAAAATGTCTACCACAGTGACATTACTGCAGTGGCAATGTAAGAATTTCTGGAACATACTGGCCATTCTCAACATGTGTTAAAAACCCTTTATTGAGTAAATATAATCATGAGGCAAAACATTTTATGGACTGATGAGAGCAAGGTAAGATTCTTTGGGCATAATTTAAAAAGATTATTTTACATAATTTAAACATGATTTAAAACATTTGGTACAAAAACATGAAGTTCAACAGATCACTGTACCCATGGTGGCAGCATCGATTGTCCCTGCTTCTCTTCAGCTAGCACTGGGGCTCAGAACAAGATAAAAGGGATCATGGATTGCTCTAAATACAAATCTATTTTGGCACAAAACCGGCAAGTCTCTATTAGACATCTGAAAAAGAAGAATCATTTTAATTTTTCTGCATGATAACAACCCAAAACAATAGTCTAATTATTTTTGTTTCATTTTCGCTGGTGTTATCTTGTTACCTTCACATGACAATTGGCCCAGAGCCAGTGAATTTAGGGACAGATTCATGGAAGCATCCTAACTATTAAAACAGCACTATAGTTAAGGGAGGCACAGAAGTGTAGTAATGTATTTTGGTGCACGTAAGATGGCTCCCTCTTGCTGGTTGTGATTCACATTCTGCCTTGCAAAAATGCTCTAAAATTGCTATATGTACAGTAGGGTATTTGGTACAAAATGTTTTCTATTGTCCTGGGTAAAGCATGTGGAAATATAAGAATGTTCTCAATTGTGTGTGTGTCAATGTTTGCCCTTCACTAAATCAGTTTATACAGTGGATATAAAAAAGTATTTTTTTGTGGTGTAAAAAGATGAACTAATGTCCACACTGTTTCCACCCTCAATGTGGAATTACAGTGAATAAAAATGAAGTGAAAAAGAATCAGTTTTACATTATTGCATTACTGGATGTGGCAGTAATAATTATCATCCATCAGTGAAATCATTTTAATTTGCCCCAAATAAAGATTCGCTCTTTCTGTAGGATTTTCTTCACATTTTCTTAGTTTCATTTTATAAAGCTGTGGTCTGCAAACAGCTTACAAAGCACACATTGTATCTTGAAACATATCTATCAGTAGATGCGTAGATGTACAATGTTGTGAAGGCCCTCATCAACAAATCGAGAAAATAGAGCACCACAGTGACATTACCAAGAATAGGACAGTCCTCCAAAATTCATAAAAGAGAAGATAAAAACTTACCATAAAGGCTGCCAGAAGATCTACTGCAACATTAAAGGAGCTGTAGGAATATCTGACAAGTACTGATAACTCGCTGCATGCGACAACAATCTCTCACATTCTTCACATGTCTGGATATGGGGCAGGATGGCTAGAAGAAAGCCCTTTCTCACAAAAAACATCCAAGTTCAACTAAATCATCTAAAACCATGTTGGACATTGTGTTATGGTCTGATGTAAACAATTCCAAAAGATAGAATAATTCCATAATTCCAAAAGGTTTGTTTGGTGCAACAACAAAAAAATCACGTCATGGTGGTGGTAGCGTCATGATTTAGGGCTGCATTTCTTCAGCTAGAACTGGAGGAACTAAAAAATAGCAGCAAATATTTATTGATTTTAGTGCAAAACCTTCAGGTATCTGTTAGCAAGCTAAGATTATTATATATTTTTTTTATTTTTCCCTAATTTATCTTAGTTTACTTTTTTTTTTATTAAATTACAACAATCTGTCATTTTTAGGGGGTGTGTAAACTTTTTATATCCATTGCACACCTTCACCCCACGAGTTGTTTATTAGGGGAAAAAATCTATCACCAGAACCCATTGCCTTGAAAGCCAGGTACTAGCAGCTCAAGGGCTGAAGCAAGCATTAATTTGAGTGCTCCTGCTTTCACATGTCTCTGTCGTGAGTGTTGACAGGGTCACAGTGATGATCCTGTTAGCTTTTTCTCCACATTCAGCTCAACTATGTGTGCAAATTGCTGAGAGTCTAGTCAAGAAAAGGCAGCAGCTTCAACACAGGCATGCCAGATGGATGACAGTGTATGATAGAAGCCAGATCTATGGTTCAGTTGTTTTTAGAAGGCAAAAGCTAGCAAAATCAGTACACATGTTATGCTCAGCAGATGTGTAGGCCAGAGTGAGAGCGAGAGAGAGGGAGAGAGAAGAGGGTAAAGGACGAGTAACAGCTTGATAGTGCAAACACCTGGGGCAAAATGCAAAGAAATCACGCCATTTGCAGTCATACACCACCCACAGTGCTGGCCTCCAGCTGGAGTCATTACATTTTAATTTCCCCTGCAATAAAAATACTTATTCACAATGTCTTTTAATAAAGGTATGTAGAATTTTTCATATCCAAACGTTAATTATCATACACCTTATTTTTACCTGAAACCCAACTAAATCTGTTTCTGTAGGATTTTTTTTCTTGGTATCATCCAACTCTGGATGACGGTTCACAAAGAGCTTACAAAGCAAATGTTACGGGTAGCAGGGCTGAGGGTGAACCACTAGGGGGCCCTCAGTAGGGGTTGTCATGTCTGTTTATGTTTGTTTTGGCCATGTGTGTGTTTAAGCCCCGCCCTCGCCTAATGTGTGTTCCTGCCCCAGATCACCTGTTCCCAATGTTTCCCTGATTATGTTTACTATATATAGTCCTGTCTTTGTCTTCTTTAGTTGCTAGTCCTCGTTTGTATGTAGGCCAGTGTGGTGTCGCGGTTTCTGTTCCATGTTCTGTTCATGTCTCGTGTTTGATGTTTAATAAACCCCTTTTTGTTTCACGGAAGCTTCGCGTTGGGTCTGTTATATCCAGCTGGACACCGCCGGCCGTAACAGAAGGACTAGCCCAAACCGAACAGATCCAGCGCGAAGCTTCAGCGAGAAGGTTAGTTTTTTCGTTTCCGGGTTTTATTCTTTTGCCTGTTTTCGTTTTGCGCTCCGGTTCGGAGTGGTGTTTTTCGGGGGGGTTTTTGTTGATTCCGCCCCTCTCTCCGCCCGTGGTTAGGGACAGGAGGAGGGTTTCGGCAGAAAATTTACATTTTTGGAGGACTTTTGATTTTTCTCGTTCCGTCCATGTTCCCGTGGGGGGCGTCGCCTCACGATGTAGCTTCCGTGAGGGGCGTGCCCCCATTTTTATCCCGCGAAAGAGTTACGGCCAAGGGCCGGAGTTTCAAGTTTTTGTTTCCGGCTCTCGCTCTGCCTAGGTTCCGGTGGGGGGCGTCACCCCACGATGTAGCTTCCGTGGGGGGCGTTGCCCCAATGCTCGCCAGCAGAGGAAAGTTCCGGCCAGGGCCCCGGACCTTGAAATTTTTTTTTTATTGTTTTGTTTGCTCTGACTCTCGCTCCGCCCATGTTCCTGTGGGGGTCGTCGCCCCATGATGTAGCTTCCGTGGGGGCGCTGCCCCACCTGTTGTCAGCGGAGGAGAGTACCAGCTGCACCTTGCTCCCACCCTCCCGCCCCTTGGGGAGTTCCAGACCCCAGCGAGACGGACATCGTCGCCCCGGAGCCGTCGTTCGTCGGTGGACGTCGCTTGGTGCGAGTGCTCGGCGGTGGACGTCGCTCGGCGCTGCTGCTCGGCGGTGGACGTTGCTTGGCCCTGCGGCTCGGCTGTGGACGTCACTCGGCTCTGCTGCTCGGCTGTGGACGTCGCTCGGCGCCTCCGCTCGGCTGTGGACGTCGCGTTGGACCCTTTGGCCTTGCCGTCGGGTCCTTTGCTCCCCCCACTTGTCTCGCTCCTGCTTCTCACTCCCCCCACGTGCCTTGCCTTGATCCTCGTTCCCCCCACTTGCCTCGCCTTGGTCCTCGCTTCCCCCCACTCGCCTTGCTTTTGCTTCTCACTCCCCCCCCAAGTGCCTCGCCCTGCTCCTCGCTCCCCCCACCGGCCTCTCTACGTTCCTAGCTCCTCCCCAGGACCCATCGCTGGACCGGACTTTTTGGGAGGGGCTAGGGTTTGGCGCGTCGGGAGCCGCGCCTTTGAGAGGGGGGAGATGTTACGGGTAGCAGGGCTGAGAGTGAACCACTAGGGGGCCCTCAGTAGGGGTTGTCATGTCTGTTTATGTTTGTTTTGGCCATGTGTGTGTTTAAGCCCCGCCCTCGCCTAATGTGTGTTCCTTCCCCAGATCACCTGTTCCCAATGTTTCCCTGATTATGTTTACTATATATAGTCCTGTCTTTGTCTTCTTTAGTTGCTAGTCCTCGTTTGTATGTAGGCCAGTGTGGTGTCGCGGTTTCTGTTCCATGTTCTGTTCATGTCTCGTGTTTGATGTTTAATAAACCCCTTTTTGTTTCACGGAAGCTTCGCGTTGGGTCTGTTATATCCAGCCGGACACCACCGGCCGTAACAGCAAATATGGCATATTACTGTCCAAAAAAATCCAAAACATTAGATATACCATGGAACACCGTGAAGGCCATCATCAACAAGTGGAGAAAATGGGGCACCACAGTGACATTACCACAGTGGCAATAATAGAGGAGCTGTAGGAACTTCTGGCAAGTACAGGTCACTGTCAGCATGAAAAAAAACTCTGGGGTCTACATTTTGATCCTAGAGCACTGGATACAGTCTATGCAGGGCTGGACTCTCCAAAACATCACACTACAACCCTGAGCAGGATAAAGCAGCTACTGAATAAATGATGAATGAATGAATGACTTACATATATAGTACATCTACTATATGGGTCCAGTAATAAGAATTACATGACTTGCAAATAATTTATTTATTTATTTATTTATTGCCATTTTCAGAGCAGTGTGATGTTGCATTCATGTTTTCTGTAATGTGAAAGAATTGAATCATTTTCGTTTGAAACCTTTTTCGTTTTTTCATTCAGTGTAACATTTCTAATTCCTGCCAGACATATTAATACAGTAAAATGTAAAAAGCAGTCAGTACTATTTTCCCCAAGGGGATTAAGGTTATGGAGTCTATTGATCTTTGTCAGACACTAACAATTTCAGTTTCTTAAATAAGGCATACAATGAGGTGGTTCAGTGTTGACCAAGTGCCATGTTAGTGCCCAGAATGTATTCCATGTAATAAGAAAACAAGAACTAAAACATCATTTATGTCTCAGGAAATTTCCTGTAAGGCATGTGGAGGAAAACAGACATTTTGAAAAGAGAGAGAGAGAGAGAGAGAGAGAGAGAGAGAGAGAGAGAGAGAGAGAGAGAGAGAGACAGAGAGAGGTTTATTCAAATTAAACAAATAGCATAATGCTAAGTAACCAACCAAATATCACTGTGAGATCAAGGAAGGTTTTTCTTTCTGTAAAACCTTCCTGTCTTCAAATTGAGATGCTCTCTTTTTATTTCCTCTTTTCAATGAAAATGCATCTCCTTCCACTAAAAAGCCTGCAATAAAAAACTACGGCAATATAACCAAAGAGCAGAAGCTCATGCCGAACTGCCACGGCATATATCATGATCGGAAAAAAAAACTGTGATCACAGAAAAGGGCAAGGCAGAGTTCAGCTATTATTCAGCTGATTGGAATTTAATATAAGCAAATCTTTTTTCATCTAATGAAAGCTGTGGTTAATTATGAAGAAGGGAGACACAAAGATGAATTGCACTGCTGTCATTCTAATTTTAAGAGCCATTTTGCATATATGAAAGCCCTTACAATTTGTAGTTCTGTCGTTCTTGATAACTCCATATTGAATTGCATTAAATGTTATACAGTATCTGATGGAATAGAAGTTTCCTCTTGTATAAACGACCCTCTTTACAATCACATATCATTGAGTTTATACAATATGTTCTGATTATAGACAGCTGATCTAATTTACAATATGAAAGCAATCATTTTAGCTGCAGCCCTATGGAATTCACATATGTTGCATCAAAGTGTATCCACGTCTCCGTAAAGACGATGTATTCCACAACGCTTTCTGGAGCATTGTGTCCTCATGCAAACTCAATCAGCAGCTCAATTAGGGGACATTCAGAAGTGTGAGTTAGCGTAGCACCTTCTGGCTTTTTTCTGTAATTTCATCTCAGACTATCCTCTAGGAGGATCCATTAATCATGGTGAGCAATTCTCTGACATGAATCTCAACTTTCTCTGCTGCTGCCAAGGCGTGATTAGTGGCTAACCTCAGGGCATACACTGGCACCCTGTCAAACTGCTGATATGCAGATGAGCTGTCAAGTATGAACTGAAGATAAATTTAGACACAATAGCACTTTTTTTTAAAACATATTAACCAGTCATTGATTATTTATACACACTTGGCTACTCCATGCTAACACTGGCAAGATGCTATCACATTTGACAATTGAATAAATATTTTTTTAACAATTTACCCACATTCAGTGAATATCTATTTATGTTTTCACATGGAATAACCAAAACTGATTCAGAATTGAGCTGACTTAACTTGTTACTACACTTCAGGGATTACTGTAAGAAATGAACCTGTTGGCTAATTTACCTTTGGGCTTGTTAATGTAATACTGTAAATAAATAACAATCCAAACTAGATGGCTGTTTTGTAATGTATAGTTTGAAGAAAAATATTAGATAATATTTACATAAGTGTATGTAACATATGTTACATAACAAATATTTGCATCATGTTCGCCCCCACCCCAAAGCGGTAAGGGTGGAAGCCCATGTTTTCTTGTAGCTAACTGTGTAGTGTGCACTGATCCTGTGGACCTCCGGCTGTGCAGGCAGTTTGGACCCATGCCAAAGAGCAAAACACACAACAGAAATTTTGTATTTTGCACATTACAGCTAGTTTTAAATACAAGCCTCTGTGGCACTTCTGCTGCCCAGTATACAGTATTATCACAAAGCACCACCTTCTCTGTCAAGAGAAAACTACTTGTGCTGCTTTTGGCAGCTAACACAGGTTTTGTTTTTCATCATAGGAAAAGCCAGATAACTACTGTGTTTTTACTCACTGTGAGACTCTACAAAGAGAAAATAGAAGCTTAATATAGCCTCTGCTGCTCACCAACAAACCGGTTCATCTTCCTGAAAAAAAAGTTAAAAACTGTACATGGTATTTTTTGTTTCTAGCCAAATACAACACCAATGCTGAATTGCAAGAATGAATCGATTAATTATACCTGGGAGAGTGCCTGGTTAGGTGAAGACCAAAATTCCATATACTTATCACCACAAAATGGAAAAGTGTCTTTTTAGAAGGTTCTATTATCAACCAGAAGCAGTCAGTATATCTCTCTGGTATGAGGGATGTTCCTCTCTCCTCCTGTAAAGATGACATTAACAGGCATATCCAGACATAAGTATGTAAAAGTACCAATTCCAGCTACAGACATGTCCTCAAAGCTCAACATTTTCTCTGTCAGACAAACTAGCAGATGTCTGAATAAAGTTAATTTCCGCATATGACTGGCTTCAGTACAACCCCATTTATAATACTCAACAGCAATGACAATCACTCGTTTTAAACAATTACCCTATTTACTTTATGGTTAGCATCTACCTGAACTTTGGCTAATGAATCTGCCAATTTTTACCATGCAACGTAGCTGGCCATAAGGCTATTTTGATATTGCTCTTACTGTTTTGTATTAAGATATGGTCTCTATTCAACAAAGCATATGTTCAATAAAAACATTTCTTGGCACCATCAAGTCAATTTGGCTCAGTTACTGTAATACTGCCTAAAATCAACCCAACTCTATTGGCAACTTAAAGTACAATTCAGGTTCAATAGCAATTTAACTAATAGTAACACTTGTTCTATTTCACCCACAACTTTATGCTATTCGAAATCCAATAGACTGCTTCTACCAGCTTGGCATGCTCAGCCAGGCAGAATAAATTGTTTGAAAGGCTGAAATGAATTGCTTAATTTCTTTTCTAGCCTCGAGAATTTTGGCACACATTTTGGGTGTTTGCAATTCTGATGAGTTTGTTTTTGTGATTGCTAAGTTATGCTGAATTTAAAATGCAGAAATTTCTCAAAATTACCTCCAAATAATACCCCACTGTGGCTAATTATTTAAATAAGCTATGTATATAAGCTTCTCGGAAAACAACTACAACATAAATTAACAGTAAGGAACAAAAAATTATTAGTCTGATCTAAATCAAAATATGATTTTATACGAATAGGAAAAGTGACTAGTCAAATAACATTTTCTTACAATGCAAAATATTTCAAAACTTACAAAACTTTTCACTTGGCTTGTGTAAATTTCTTCACAAACCAAATGTTGTTTTTTTTGTAGTTTTTTTTGTAGCACATTCTTTGCCTCATAAAATGGTTTAATAAGGAAACCTTTCTACTGTGCATAGAACCATTATTGTTCCCCCAGAGAAACCAACTAAAAAACCCTACATTGAATGCTCCACTTAATCTAGTGTAATTTGATAATAATCCGGGAATACAGAAAGTTATTACATGGCCAAAAAACCTTTCAAGAACAGTCCAATTCCAAGCTTGTACCAGGTTATTCCTCTGTTTCTCTAATAGATGGCAAGCACTGGATACCTATTACTGTCTGATTCCTTTGTGTCTGCTAAGCATTTTTCCTTATTATTTGATCCACAAACAATATCAAGCCAAACACCAGTGATCTGGAAATCTAATCATATTTGTGTGGATGAATTAACCTGTCTAACAGAACATATTGTAAAAATGGTTGAATGTAAACCATGACTGCTCTACTACTAATAAAAAAAAGCCTACAGAATACAATATATCCTCTAAATTTGTCTAGTTCTATAGCATTCATATGGGATAAAATTTCATTCTAGAGTAAGCAACAATGCAGAACGAAGTTAATTTTCCCAGTTGGGGAACATCTCTGAGTATAAGGCTTTAAAAATGTAAGTATATGAAACAAGTCTCTTGCTAATTCTGATGGATGACAGTGTAGTGTATATCACATTTGTGTTTAAAAAACTTTAGGTAATAATCATGGCTGCTAGCTAATAATTTTACAGCTTGTAAGGTAATATTTTGCGTAAAGACTAAAACACGCCATGTCATTAACATGGTTTTGGTGTTAAATTATCTTAATTGATGAAATGAAAAGAAAACTTGTTATCTTCCTATGGAGTCCATTCAACCTGTGTAAACGTACATATAAACCATTAGCTAGCTACGTGGGCTAGACAAACATTAACTGGAACTTTTGATGTTTTACAGTATAAAAGCTCTGTACTGAAATGTATGAAGTAACTTCGATGTTTTGATCACTTGTTGCTTTAAATATATCGAATTGCTCATACAGCCTATAAGTAATGTTCAGGGTAATGGCTAAAGAGGTAGCTTTGCAAGATAGAAACGAAGATGAACTAACATGAATTAGTAAGTTAGCTTGCTAATGAAACTAGCACTCCCACCAGCATATGGTAGCTATCCATTTATTTATTATATAAAAAGATGAATATAGTTGAACGTGACAAATAACATTTAGCATTAGCTCTCAGCTTAAACATGTGCAAAGATCGTTTGTGAAGTAAATTACTCAAGTACTTGACTAGGTTTTTAATCAGATGATTTTAATCATTTACTTTTAATCTAGTCTGTTTTAACTCTTTACACAAATCAAAGAAAGTTTAGACATGGCAGAAGTATTAATAATTTAAAAAAATATTAAAAACAATTATTTACCCCCCCCCCCCCCCCAAATCTAAATTGACCCTAATTTATATTTATAATTGGATGCCAATTCGCTGGCATCCTTCTATTGTTCATGTAGTTCGTTACTAAATGACCAGTGTGCAAAATATATTAGTTAATGCACTAAATAGTGCACTTATATACGGAATTGTAAAGTGTTTGAGATTTAGCTTATGATATGTGACTGAAGAAGATTTTTTTCCCCCTTTCCCGCCAGCACCAATGTGCGCGCGCCGGGAGAAGGGGGCGGGAAGGTTGGTTTGAGAGACGCAGGCTCGCGACGCTAACGGCTCTCCTCTCCTCACTGCAGCCCTCTCACCCCAGCGTCTTTAGCTAACACTTCACTGGAAGTAAAATCAGACATTTATCTGGGAAATAAGCGATTTGTGTGGAAGTGTTAAATAGAGAGAGAGAGTGAGAGAGAAAACGACTCGCCGTCAGGCGCGTTAAAGCTGGAGAAAAGTCCGAAGTAGATCGAAAATCCGAAGAAGACGTTCATCTGTGCTGAGGTAAATGTTTGGTCCCTCTTCATCTTGTATGCTAATGACACATGTCTCACAATGTCTTTATGAGGTAGAAACATCGTCTTTAAAAGGTTGAAGGAAAATATCGTAATGTTTCATTCATAAGAAAGGACGTGGGGTGTGTGTGTGTGTGTGTGTGTGTGTGTGTGTGTGTGCGCCATACATTTTTGTTGAAGGTTTAACAGGTCTCCTTCGTCTGCTGCAGAAGTGCAGTCCTGAGGTGAATCCGTAGCTCATTCAATCTCATATAAATAATAGAAAAGGTAGGAAAAGATGTAGACAGTTGTGTTTGCAATTGTTATACTTCTTATTGATTTATTGACGTTTAAGTAAAAGGCAATAAAACGGGCAGTGCGACGCATCCCACATCACACTACTCGACATTTTAATCATTTCAGTTTACTTTAAACACCTGTTCACATTAGCAATTGAATCTGGTACAGATACTGTAAGTGTAACGTAAGAAGACTGCAAACAAAGCCCATGTAGGTAATTAAATGGGAAATATTAGATAACATTAGATAAATAGACTGACTTAAAACCAGACATCTGTAAGATAGATTCAGTTATTTCTAGGGTGCAGTCAGTGATTCCAGGCACCTATAAAATAAAATAAAGACATTAATCCAGAATAGATGCACTAATTCACAGTTTCTGACTCACCATTTCAGTGTAATAGAGCCAAGAATGTAGACGAACCAGTGTTTTTTGTGTTTATTTTATATCTGCGATCAACAGTGAAGCAGAACTACCAGAGTATCAAGCTCTCGAGATTGCGTGAGTGCTTGTGTGTGTGTGTGTGTGTGTGTGTGTGTGCTCGGGTAGAGGGGGTTGTATATTAGCGATTGAGAGAGAGAGAGAGAGAGAAAGAGAGAGATTTAGCTTTTCATCCCTGCATTGAATTTGCTTCATGAAATTATCTGTTGCTTTTTGTTTTTTTCTCTAAAAACCAGGCGTGAACCTGTGAACTCAATTCCATGAAAATTTTCATTATGATTTATATATATATATATATATATATATATATATATATATATATATATATATATATCTCATGGGAAAAGAAATCTGTACTTTCAAATGCATTCATTACAAAAGACCTTGAATAAAGACACACAAAAAAAGCCCCCCAAAAAAACAACCCTGAGCAAAATCAATTGTCTGAGAAATGAGAGAACATTCTGCCAGGCTCATCTCTGTGTCTGCGCATAGAACAACAAAGAAGCGTGCAGAAAAGGGAAAAAAAAAAACACATTTTGCTTTACTGTATAGATAAACACACAGGAAACGGAGTGGAACAGATTAATGATTTGAAGCCACGGGATCTACAGGCAAGGCCGTGGGGGAATGGAGGCGGTGGCAGGTGAGGAACGAGTCAGGTTAAATGCTGGATGCCGGAGGTTTGTAGGCTCAGGGGAGCCATTTACAGCCGCCTCCTGTTACTCAGCTTCAAATTGAACGTTTCCTGGATTTTAGCACAGAGTGTAGCTGGGTAGAATATACGAGGTATTTCATTCTTTTCCTGGTATTTGACGTTATACAGCGCGAACTCAGACAGAGCCTGGGTCTGGAGTGCCTCTTTTGGACAGGGTCGAGTTTCCTAAAAGCATTGCAACACAAAGATCATCATTAAATGGTAGTGTGAGTGTCACAATCAGTGCTCTCACATGCATTTAGATCATCTTAACTTTGTGATGCTTTTGGGGAACTCTAGGTCTAATTAAGTTACTTTTTGCATATTTTAGTGTGATCTGATTTTTTGCCACTTAGATTTCCATTGCTTCTGGAAAATTGTCAAAACCCAAATGCTCAGCTTTTTAAGATGAAAGATAGTAGATTAGACCTAGAAGATTGGCCCTAATCTGTGGATTATAGATAACTATAAATCTGTATAGGAAGCAATCTAGCCATGGGGGTCACAGTCCAGTGACTTCTGTGCCGGTCCCAAGCCCGGATAAATAGAGAGGGTTGCGTCAGGAAGGGCATCCGGCGTAAAACATTGCCAAATTTAACCATGCGAATCGTCAGTACGAATTTCATACCGGATCGGTCGAGGCCTACTGAGTACATGTGTGTGAATGAAAGGGAGGGAAGTGGAACAGTAAGGTTACAGGGTGAAGAGGTGAAGAAGGTACAGGAGTTTAAGTACTTGGGGTCAACAGTCCAGAGTAATGGAGAGTGTGGGAAAGAGGTAAAGAAGCGAGTGCAGGCAGGTTGGAATGGGTGGAGAAAGGTGTCGGGAGTTCTGTGTGATAGGAAAATATCAGCGAGAATCAAGGGGAAGGTGTACAGGACAGTGGTGAGACCGGCCATGCTGTATGGTTTAGAGACAGTGTCGCTGAGGAAGAGACAGGAGTCAGAGCTAGAGGTAGCAGAGCTGAAGATGTTGAGGTTCTCTTTGGGAGTGACAAGATTGGACAGGATTAGGAACGAGTACATCAGAGGGACAGCTCATGTTGGACGTTTGGGGGACAAAGTTAGGGAGGCCAGATTAAGATGGTTTGGACATGTTCAGAGGAGGGAGAGTGAGTATATTGGTAGGAGAATGTTGGACATGAAGCTGCCAGGCAGGAGGCAAAGAGGAAGGCCAAAGAGGAGGTATATGGATGTAATTAATGAGGATATGAAGCTAGTGGGTGCAAGTGTTGAGGATGCAGAAGATAGGGATAGGTGGAGAGAGATGATTCGCTGTGGCGACCCCTGAAGGGAGAAGCCGAAAGAAGAAGAAGAAGATAAATCTGTATAGGAAGCACATTGTTTTCTAAAATTTTAGCATACTGTTGTACAAGTATATTAGCTCGGGAAACAATGACTGTGTTTAACAGCGAGTGGGAATCTCCTGACTTCCTGGTAAGTCACAACACTGATGACTTGCCAAATATGTGTCTTCTTATGGCTAATACAAACACATACATACATGAACACACAGCACAGTTTCTCTGTCCAACTTAATATTTGGTAACAAAGCAAGATTGAAAAATGCATCTAGGGCTACAGAGCGCTATGTGAGAACTAGGTAGACTTTTGTATATCGTTTCACCCCTTCTTTCTTGATTTTATTGATTTGTCCATCATTTGTCTGCCGCCGTTTTTCATTTGTCGACAGGTGTCTTTTTAAAAGCCTACTGTATGTGCAAGACAGGTCAGTAGTGTCTTAGATTTCTACTTCACTAAAAACATGTTTCAAACCCCTATCCACTGTTAAGAGCACGCCTTGAGAAAGCGGTATTTAATAAATTCTGTTAACTAGGAACACATTTCGGCATTTAGAAATTGGCTAGCCAAGTGTAAATGCAATCAATTCAGCATCCGTCTGAAACCTGAATATCGTCTTCAGTAATGTCTGTGGAGAAGATGCTTATTGGATTTTATTCCCAAGGATTTTTACTAGACCTTTGTTTTCTTTTTCTTTGATTCCATCTCTTTGTAGTGTTTTGTTTTCAGGTCTTTCGGGTGACCTAAAACAGAACCCCCAGCTCATTTCTCTTTTCTGAATTAATAATTGGGCTGCATGTCCTCCTGTTAGGAATGTGTATTAACTCTTTAATTGTACAGCAGTACATTGTGCAGCGTGAAGAACAGGACCAGTCGATCTGTGTTTCCCCCCTTTCTCATAAGTTACAAATGGTAAGCATAACAAGAAGACAACAACATAAGGTCTGTGTTGTCTATCTCTCTGACTCTTTCTCTCTCTCTAACAAAAAAAAAACCTTATGGTGGCTTGGAGATGCATAACACTTCATTACTGCCACAACGCAAAATGAAATCCAAAACCAGCACAAATGTCAGAGATTTGCAAACACCACAGCGTTATCACAACACAAAAAAAACACACAAATCTGACAATATAACATTGTTTACAGGAACAGTCACACTGATAGAAATGTTTTTTTATTGCATTTTTTACATGTTTTCTCCATCACATTTCTGCTACATTAGAGAAAAAAATGCATCTTTTGTCTTAAAACCACAGTTGGTTGCTCAGCTGTAATGATCTGGGGTTGAAGCGAGCAGGATTTTGTTTTGCTTTTTTCTGTTTTATTTCATTTGTTTTCCTGAAAGAATCTGACATGTGTTGCATCAGCTGTCCAGTACTAAACAACAAACAATTTATATACAGTCTCAGGCATCAGGGTGTGGATCCAATTGTGTGCACTATTAAATAAACTTGAAATGGTTATGTCTGTATTTGATTTTCAGTTTTTAATAACATTCGATACTTCTATAAAACCAAATAAATTTGTTTATGCTTAAGTAATTAGTGTTCACCCGGTTAATTTGAACGCTACATGAGTTAAACACTGAGATTTCTCAATTATGTTTTAACTTGAATCTTCTACATATAATATTAAGGCTCTATAAAATTTGCTTTTGTGCTGTCTGGGCTGGTCTTGTGTTGTATCCTTGAATTTGTTTTTGTGTTCTGCTAATTTTATAAAGTCGTGTTGTGCATCTCTCGGCCACCGTAAAAACATGAAAAAATGCACTCATGCATACAGTTTCCAGACAGAAACAGTGATTACAGTTGTCAAAATATCCAGTACCTTATGATGTACTGTCTAAAAATAATCATCACCGTTCTGGCAGCATGTAAGAATGTACATGGTACAAGGTTAGCATTAAACTTAAATCCACAAAGTAGCAAGCTAAAAGGCATGTCAGCTCTGAGAAAGATTAGACGGGGCTCTCCGACGTGCTACCATTTGTTGCAAGCAATTTTTTGTACTCTTCCATCGCTGAGAGGTTTTTCTCTCTCTGCCAATCCCAGTGTTAAACCCTACTCTTTTCTTTTACATACTAGATAAAGAGAGGAAATCTCCACAGAAGGCATCAAAATACATCCAGGAACATAACACATTCTGTTAGAGAGAGGAAGATAGTTTTCTTGCCCCTCCCTGGAGGTGTGTTTTGCTCTGCTGTAGCAGTTCGTTAGCAGTAAATGTGTTTTGATGGTGTGTTTTTGGCTTCCTGGGCACTAAGCCCTTTTCCAAACTTCAGAAAAAAATGGTTGGAGTTTATTTGTTTTAAACAAGTCGCTTCCTCAGACAGAATTCCTTTCTCAGAAAGAATTATGTCTTTATACACCGTCAGGGATTCTCCATCAGTAAGAGTCAGTAAAAGGCTCTAGTTAATCTTTTCACTGTTGTCTGTATTTAGTTAAACCACTAAGCTGCTGTCAGGTTTGCTCAGATCGGGTAGAGGTGCAGTGCATCTTGAGCCTATTGGCTGTTCAACACAATGTTGCTCATATTCGCTTTTTGAGAAGGTACCACAACAATCAAATAACTGCTAAGAAACAACAGAATTTCATGAGGACTTAATAGATTCTGTGGTGGTCCTCTATGTGGGAACCTTTAATGGCTACATCTCTGTCAGAGAGGGTTCCAACTTGAACTCCTGCAAATGCATAGCATAGCATCTTTAACAGTAGATAATATGATCAGGATCCAGGTAAAAACATTCTGGATGTCTGAAAGACACAACTTTCATTACGAAAGCTGGTGTCTGAAAATCTGGCTAAAGCTATTCCTAGATGACTCAGCAATCTCGTTTTAAATCTCAGGAAATTTGCAATCTGATCTCAGCACACAGGGAGAATTACTGCAGAAAGAAGCGACTGTATGGCTGTTACACATTCATGTTTATGTATGTGTCAGGTGAGTACTGGCCAGGTCATGTCAGGCTTCGAAATGCTAATTCGGAAGGGAAAAAGGTCTCTCATCTTTCACTGGAGAGCAATAAAGAAGCTTTTGAATCTGTTCCTTCACACCAGGGCTGTGTGAAAGCCTTGCCATACTTGTTTTGACAAATGTTACTTTATTGTTCCACATTACAGCAGTTATTGAGCACAACTATTTCCTAGCTTTCATCTTTTCAAGTCGGAATAGAGAAAATGCATAACTACAGCCATTAGCATACAGTACAATACAATAGCTACCATCAGGATATTTTAAAGGCTGTCCTGGATTTGGAGATGATGCAAGCTTCAGTCACTGAAAGGATAATAAGAGGTAAACTAGGTAAGGTTTCTCTTCAGCCTTAACAGGCACAAGCAGCAAAGGAACAGGAGCTATGTAGGAAGGAGAGGCTTGGCTTTGGCCATGTACTCTGAGTTCACGTTATAGTTTGTCTCTTACAGGCCATTTGTTCAATTTAAACAGGTGCTAAATTAGTGAGAGAAGAAATGAGTTAATGTTAAACCATAGTAGTGGTCTGAGGAATCATTCCAAGTGGATTTTTGGATTGGTTGCTGTATGGCAGCATACCTAATTTGCATGAAATTGAGAAAATATCAATTCAAGTGTTGTCACTTGTTGCTGTCGCACACATACATAGACAAATGAATGTTCTGCTGTTGCTTTGCTGCTTACTAGTGTGAATGCAGGGTTATGAGTCACCATTCATACTGAATTTCATTTGGACTTATGACCTGCGTTCACTTTGCTTTGTCCTGCAGCTTTGCCAGAGCTTACTGTAAAATCACAGAATGAGCAAACATGAACAAGTGAAGAGTAATAATTAGCTTATTATTATATAGCTTAACAGCTGCCTTGATTTTCAGACATGACCTATTCAAGCATGTCATTCTTTTCTTCCTGCTTCTGTAAGCTTTCTAGCCGAATAAATGTAGATGTGCAAGAGTGGGAAATAAATAAGTAGTAGTCTTGTGAAGTCACAGATAAGCATTAATTCTAGCTTGAGCAAATTGAGGCCATAATGTCACAGCTTTCCTTTAGCTTTACACTATCCTCCTCTTTGCTCTGTCCATGGCTGCTGGCTCTCAGGCATTAATGACCTCGATTTGTGGCGAAAAAAGCTGGGTCTCTCTCTGTCTTTCTCACATAGATTTATCCATGCCTGGCTTATTATTTGCCAGATCTCATCTTGTTTTCTGCTCCTGTCTTGTGGATGCTGTCTCATCAGCTATATGTTGAGCTCTTTGTACTCATTTTCCCCTTGTCAGAGTGAGATAGTGAGCCAAGTCAACTTTTTAACTGCCGTGTGTTCACTATTAATCATTACCCTACTCATAATTTTAATTAGAGTCAGTTGTGATTGGAAGGAAACCAGATGGATTGCTAATGATCTCAATAGGTGCTAAACAGACTGAGAAGTTGAGCCACAGATTGCTTATTCTATTGATTTTTTTTGAAGGAGGAGAAACATGAGGGGCGATCGATTAAAGAGCAGGAGGATTATCAAATGGAGACCTCTGGAAGTGGCATGGCTGTCACAGTTCTGACACCTAGCTGATTATTTACAGATGGTGCAGGGACATCAGTGTGCTTCATTGATAACAGAGCCAGAAGCAACCTGTGAAATATGTGCTTCAGCATCAGCTTTAATACATAGCGGCACTGAACTGATGATATCGATAATCCAGGAGTCCCACAGGAGCCTGAACACGATGCTGATGTGTTTTGTGTGAGTTTTGTGATAGTCCACCAAAATGTAATATTTGAAAGGTGAATGTATTTGAAGTCTGTGGTTAAATTGGCAGGAGAACATATTAAACAAGAAAGAGAACTTAATTCTTGAGTCATTTGAGTCATGACAGCACCTGTCAGATTTTAAAGTGTATTTAAAATTAATATTCTTGTCTTTGCTCTTGTATTTCAACTTATATTTTAGATTATTATAATATTTTATGTCAGAGTTTTCTTTCTATTTATTACATATATACAAACCTTTAATAAGAAGTGTTCTTAGTTACCTCTTTTGTACTGTCAAAACTAGGCTCTCATTAGTAGGAGAACATCTGTTTGCAATTTATTTCGTAGTTTAGTTATCTCCATTAAGCAAGCATTTGAAGAATCATGGTATTGAAACCTTGATTTTATTTATATTCATTTAAGCAATGATGTGGCAGCAGCACGATGCATAAAGTCATTCAGATACGGGTCAAAAGCTTTACTTAATGTTCACATTAAACATCAGAATGTGGGAAAAAAATCTGATCTTTGTCTTATTAATGGCATAGTTGTTTATAAAGTTTACACATAGTGGTGCAGAAATGGAAAACATTGAAGATTAGAAAAAGACCACATGATGTTTATACTAATCTTCATTTGCTGAGTTTTGGTTAAACTGTGCTTATGGTAGCCATATATATCTGTTTTTCGATGACAGGAGTGGGATTTGATGTGGTGATGCTTTTCTGCTCATCACAGTTGTAAAATGTATTTGAGTTACTGTAGACTTCCTGTTAGTTCTGACCAGTCTGATCATTCTCTGATCTTTCTCATCAGCAGGGTGTTTCAGCCTGCGCTATTTTGTGTAACCTCTAGAGACTCTTGTTTATGAAACGCTGGGAGAGCAGCAGATTCTTAAATACTCACATCAGCCCACCTGTCCATATGCACAATGGTCCTTCATTCAAAGATTCTGCATCAATGCCAAATACGTGACAGTTGCCATAGACTTGCCGCATAATTTTCCTGATGAAAAATAAACACTATAGGCTAGGGCTGTCAAACTGCATTTGAATTTCATTACACTTTAATTTTATGCTGCTGCAGACAGAATAAAAATTACAGTAGTGCTACATAGTGTTTTTGATTTGGGTAAAAGAACTAAATTAAGTATTCTGTGAATAATATCAAGCAACAACCAAAAAGATTAGGAAATGCCTTTTCACAGTTATTAATGGTAACCATTGGATTGTAATACTCATTTTAGGAAATTAAATCTTCAATTTATTAAATAAAACTCATTAAATATTAAACTTTGATTTTTTTGCCTTGAAATATGGAAATATGAAAATGAGATTAGTGAAATGTGTTCTGGTAGCTTTAATAAAAAAACATTAAATCTAGTGTTTTTAAATATGAAAATAACAGTGATTCATTTTAAAAGCATTATATGTTAACACTAGGTGGAGAAAATCATAATGTAAGCTATAGAAAAATGCAGCTTTGCCAAGGTGCGTGGTCTGGACTGGAGGTTGTTACATCGCTCAATATGGGCAATTAATTAGGCTGGTATTACGCATTTTAAGGTAACTGTCATTGGCTGATCAGCGTGTTCATTCTGAATCAGTAGGGTAGTATTCATGTTGATTCATGCTAAGCCCTGGTAACGTTTAAGGTTGTAGATGTAGCATGTTTTTTAAGAATGAAAATCTGTCTTTGCATATGTTTAAATCTAAATAAACCTTTTAACAACACGTTATTACTATTCCCTGCAATGTTTTCTGAAGCTACAGTGCAGAAAGAAAGCACTTTCAGCCACTCTTTTAACTTAACGCTTAATCATTTCCACATCATGCTGCTTGTCATGCTTCAGACAGCTTGTCATTTTTACTTCTTGTGAAGATTGTTTTGCAAAATTTTAGTCTGACCTAAATCCTAACTTTCATGTTGACATCTATTGTATTTCTTACTTGTACAAAACCAATAGCTTGACATGTTTTTTTGTGCGTAATCTTTTCAGCAGACTGAGTGATGGGGGGTTATTTATGCCAAGGTGCATTGTAGTACTCTGTGTTCTAGTGGATAGAGAACTTAATAAGTATTGTTATGCATATTTTTTTAAACACTATTACCTATTAGTCTAAAGACATTATGCATTAATGGCAATGCGTTAACATTTAAGGGAAGGATTTGTGTCATGATTCTCCACCTCGCCCTTCAGTACTGAGTAGGCTGTGCATGGCAACCGGAAGACCGAGTTTTGCTGTATTTATTTACTTTGCGATGTACCTTTGTATTTTTTCCTGTCCTGCCCCTGTCATGTCATTTCCTGTTTCCCACATTTACTGTGATTCTGACCTGTTTGTAGTTTTGTCATTGATTTCTGACCTTATTATAATCCTTCTACTTTCTTAGGGTATTTTTGTCCGCAATGTAACCAAGCTTACAGTTTAGTTTAGCTTAGTTGTTAGCGCCTGTTCTATGCCTGACCTTTTGCAACATTTGCTGGATTTGCCCTGTCATTTGTTGTAATAAAGAAGAACCTCCTGCACTTTTGTCCTCACGGGCCTGCATCTGTTCATGAGCCCCATCATGACACTTTGTATCCATCTTTACTCTTTGCTTGATTTAGTCATTTTTTGCATGCTCAAAGGTCCACACAGGAGAGTGCAGTTGTTTAAAAGCATTCAGGAATAACACTAGTATCCGTTTACTGTTTTTTTTCTATAGGTCAGCCAATATCAGGGCATCCAATATCCAATAAACCTGACATTTACTGAAAACTGTTTTATTTTCTGTCATTATTTCATGCATTCAAGAACGACCTAGCACTTCCCAGTTTTTTAGTTACTGCTTTGATTTGAAGCTTGCTGCTGTTTTTATTTAATGATCATTAGTGTTGAAAAGGATACTTGTTCTATCCAGCTGGTGGAAATGTGACATAGTTCCTGGAGATGAGGTGCTCAAATAGCAAACAAATACGCTACTTTTGCTGTTCTATGGTGGAAAAACAGTGTTTCTCCTTTGAATTTCACATCCTGTTAATTCAGATTCTTATGTAATTACAAAACAAACACAGCAAGAAAAATGTGTACACACACCGTACACTATAGTTTCTCAATTCTTACTTAAATAAACTTTTCATAATCTTCTTGATAGGCTTCTCATAACTTCACCAAAACACAACTGTTTAGAGGATATTAAAGACGGCTTTTGTAATGTTTTAAATATCCTATATCGTCTTATGTTCAGGTTCATTTAATTTGCTCATTCTCTGGCACCCTAATGTTTAATACTCCAGCCTGCTAAAAGATCATTATTGCTCTCAGAACTACTTCAAGAATCATTTCCACTGCTAATGCTGAAGAAATTCTTACAATTCCACATATTCTCTTCAGAGAGTCTAAGGCAGAGAGTTGATCTCTGAGTCAGCAAAGCTTTCAGATTCCTGAATGTCTTATGATAAGAGCAGCCAAAGCCAACATCGCATCCCAACCAGCAGTTTTCCTTTAAGCTCCACTGGCTTAGCCTGAACACTGCCTTGTTCCTAGAAGATGGCTATGAGGTAGTAAATGTTTCATAAATGAGTAGCATAGCTACCCCCATTTGCCCTCAAACCGTCAGCCTGTCAACTTTCACAGACTGCTGTGATTGAAGCTGTGCTGATGCAGCAGTGTTGGCAGGTCATGTACTGAAAGCACTTACTAAGGGGTCGAAATGTTTCTTTTCACAATGTACTTTGGTTCTGTTTCAGAAACTATAGCACTGCCCCTTGGAGACCTTTGCCTCTGATGTTTTGCTCTCTTTTTCTTTCTATTCCTATTATGTGATTTTATTTCACCCTGCTCTTGGCCTTATATGGACCCACTCAACTGGCATTGTCCCCAAAATGTGTGTGTAGTTTTGTGTGTGTGTGTGGGTGTATGTGTGTGTGTGTGTGTGTGTGTGTGTGTGTGTGTGTGTGTGTGTGCTTTTATTTATTGAAACTTTTCTGTCAAAAAATATGAAGACAGGTAATCAGCATGAACAGCATGATTTATAGCTTTTCTTGTACATTAAATTAGCCAGGGGAAATTCTCCAGATTATTTCACCCCGATCCACACAGTAAAAAATATGTTGCACTAAATTGTACAGAATCCTATCTAATGATTATCCTGAAGAGTTCAAACAAAATATGCTGTTACAGCTAACTTTCTGCTTATAATTTGTTACTAAGGTCTAAGGGACATTTGTCTCTTTGACAAAGGTTGTAAAGGATATTCATTTATTCATCTATCCATTCATTCATCTGTTCACTGATTCATTTATTTTTTCTCCCGGTGGGGGGTCACAGTGTCAATAACCTGAGAATGTCAGAACAGACTTTACCTGTACAGAACAGACTGTACCCCTGACCAGCTTTAAACTTGGGGATCTCCAGATGTTCCCACATGAGGGATGTTTTCTTGTCAGAAGGTCCTGGGTTCACTGTGGGATCTCCTTTCAGTATGAAGTGTCTGATTCAACTTTAGTGGAAATTCATCATTTTTGCAAGGTGCCTGAACCACCTTATCTGAATCCATTTCGGTTCTCGATTTGGAGGGAGTAGCGGCTCTACTCCGAGGGTGCTGGATTACAGATTTTTTCACTCCAAGTTTTATCCCAGCAACCCTGGTGAGGAAGCTTGTGTCAACTGCCTGTACACGTGACCTTATTTTTCCAGTCTAGTGATTATAAATGAGGATGAGGATGTAGATTTGAGGTAAAACAGAGAGCTACTGTATCTCTGAAAACTGAACTCCTGCTTCATCACCACCGAGCAGTTCACTGTAACGCTTCTGCCATGATCCATTTGTCATCCAACTCACACTCAATGATGTGAAGTGTGAAGTGACATTCAATGTTGTCAAAACCAGCTTTCACTGCAAGGGTCCATGTAAATATGTCCATTGCATATCTCCTGCCTAACTAGCAATCCACATGACCTCCAACCTTCATTCTGTAGGTGCAAAATATTATCCCATGTCACCAGGCTGATAAGGCCTGGCTCTAAAGGTGGCTACTGGTAACCCCAAGCTGGGCAGGATATACTTTGTCTTTTTTGTACCTTTCTTTGCCTTTAGTCTTTAGGATTGCTCTTGTCTGACCTCTAAGACTTGTTCAAGTTCTACTAGGAACATTAGGCTCCCAGTGCCATAGCCCTGAGGTTCGCCAAAATACACAGTCTCCTTCACCATGATCCATGAACAGGCCTTGGGATATGCACATTACAATAAACCTGGATTGAATATAAACTGTGAAGAACTCAGTTATCCTAGCTAACATTGATCTATCCCTTCTTCATGAGTCCTATTTCTTTGATTTTGTACCATTGATAATGATAGAAACTTTGAATTATAACTTTGTTCTTATTTTGTGTGATTCCATTTGAGGAGTTTGAAGTTTGGACAGATGGTGCTTAAATTGTGCTTTTAACGCTACCCATCTAGTATATGCAATAAGATTTAGCAACATATTTGTATGGTTATTTATGCCCAACACACACAGTTCTTTTGCACAGATGTTATTTGTTTGTATGGATGAATTTCTCTTACCACATCTGACAATATTGTCACACTTTATAGTCTTGTCTAGTTTTCACTTTTTGCTTGTATTTTTAACTACGTATAATTCAAGTCAGCCTCAAGACACTGCACCACTTACAGAGGCATTGTGTTATAATTATTAAACTAACTTTGGTCATTGTAGAACAGATTTTCAGGCTTTAGCCTGATTCGGAGAATGAGTATTTCAGTAACTCAGTCTTATGTTGATAGAATAATTTATCAGTGAAAAAAAAAGAATGCTGTATAGGTATATTACTTTATTACACAGTGGGTGAAACATTATGCTCAATTTTTTGTGTTACTTTAAAAAGTCTGATGTCATGAGAATTTGTTTATGCCTGAAAAAAGTGATCAGTTTATCAGTTATCAGTTATATTCTATTATTATTATTTTTATATGTACATTATTATTAATGCTTATTATCTTGACTATATGATTAATTTGATTGCAGAACCTATAGACTATTTACTCTTAGCCAAAAGAACCAGTTATGGCAGGATGTCAGTTTGATCTTCCTTCAGATTTATGATGATAGACATTCCTAACAGATCTGACATACATTTTTACCCCAGCAGTGTACAAAATATACCCTATACAGGGAGTTCTGGGTTTTCTTGTCTTATCACTCATAAACCTGTCTAAGAGAGTGTTTAATATAATCAGCATTTGTTTTAGCCTCTGGAGTAAAGTGAATGGGGGAAATGATAAAGCGAGTTCCAATCTGAATCAAGGCGCAGAAAACACAACTCTTTTCTCTGAAAAGATTTTTCTAGTCTGCACCTCCAGCCGCTTTTAGTTATTTTAATCTCTATTCACTATTGTGAAAAATGCACAACAATGGCGCTGTGTTCTTCAGGCTGTCAAGAGCCGACACAGTATTGACACAGACGCTATCTGCATTTCTTCTAAAGCCTGAAAAATGAAAAACGTGTAGAAGAAGATGAAACTAAAACACCACTCTTATTTTCCTCTATATTAAAACCTCAGGATGTACGATTGGTAGAATGATGCAAGCTATCATAGCTATCATTGCAAGCTACAATAGAAGGCCATTTCATTATGGGGATTGTTTTAGTTTCCTTTGACAGCTTTTCTTTACGGTAGCAAGCTAATATTAGCTGGTTAGCATGTGAACATTGGCTTATCATTTAATCTCTAAGGATGAAGCCAACTACTGCTGCTCATGCTGCATCACAGGGCAGAGTAGCAGATGCGTATGATTGGTTAGTGCCATTGTGATTGACAGGGGACTGAAAATGACACTATCCCTCCTACTCGGAGAGCATGGCTAATTTTTCTACCTTGGTGTCCAGCCATCCTGGTGATATTTACCATCTCTGCTGTGAAGAAGAGATGAAACAGCCACCTGGCAATAATCTTCCTGGAAAAACAAAATCTAAACCTCAAAGTAATAAAAAAAAAAAAAGCCAGGGCAGGCACATGAATGACATTTGATGCGTGGTTCACCTCAAATGAATGGTGGACAGGAGCTGTAATGATCAATGAAACCATCACACTATGTCTAAAGAATTTACAGAGACTGTCTTCCAGGAACTGTGTACAGCATCTAGCATATCACTCTCTCATTATGGACATGGATATGTGTGTCCTTTGTTATGGGCATAATTTAAATATGGTAGAAACATCATAGAAATTGACCATAAACCTATAGGTATGCATGGAAGTGACTGAATTGAGAACACAAACCTCTGTAGATGCATATGGTAGCTGGTGCCAAGCTGGTGAGTGAGCAGCTGGTCAATTTTAGTTTTGATTCACACAGTCCTCTTTAAGTTTAGACAAAGCTAAAATTTCAATGTTGGAATAATAACAGAACCAAACTGTTTTACACAGCAACGGAATAGTTAAGCTTGCTTCTCTTCATCAAACTTTTTTCAGTGACCCCAGGTCAAACATATCTGACCATGGTATTCATGGGTATTTTCCCTCATAATATTTAAATCTGCAGATTTTTAATATTTAGTACATCTGCGTACTATTCTATTCAAACAGAACCATGAAAACAAATAATCCCTTAAAGTCCCTGATTCTGACCAGAATTACAATCATTACTTTTGTAAGCACATACACCATACAGCCAAAAGTTTGTGCACCCCTGACCATTACAGATATATGTGCTGTTAAACATCCTATTTCAGTTTTATTCCCCTTTGCTGTTATAATAAGCTCCACTCTTCTGGGAAGACTTTCCCGTAGATGTTGGAGCATGGCTGTGAGGATTTGTTGTTCATTGAGTTACAAGAGCATTAATGAGATCAGACAACAATGTTGATCAGATACTGGTGAGGAGGCCTGGGGTGCAGTCAGTGTTCCAGTTCATCCCAAAGGTGTTCAGCTGGGTTGAGGTCTGTGCAGGACACTCCAGTTCTTTTACTCCTTAACCTTCTTTTGAGCTGGCTTTATGCATAGGGGCATTGACCAGATATTATGGAGTTGTTTGTTATTGTGGAGTTTATGATGAAAGTGATCTGATACTAATGCTAAAGTGATGATATTTTCTTCTAGCCACTAAGTTTAAAAAAAATTTGATTGACTGAAAAAAATTGATTGTCATTTTGAAAATGACAATACAGAATCCTTTCTACTATTCAGTATGACTTCTGCAACAAACAAACAAAAATATAGAAAATATTTACTATTCAGTATATGTATACTATCAGAGTTGTAGATACTTCAGCAAATGGTAACTACAATCCATCCATTTCATGAAATACCATTAGGTGGCTTATCTTTACCTATTTATACTTATTCAGGCTTCAAGGAGCCACTTATTTAGTCTGTGAGGGAGGCCATTACAGTTCAGGTTAATGGCTATTGATACAGAATTAGTTTTAATGTGTCAGTCTGAACTATAAAACAAAGCTTATATGAAGCTTACTTAATACAGCTCAGAGAAAGCGACACTTTAACAGTAAAATAAACTTAATCCCAAGCTGAAGCCCATGCAAAACCTCTGCAGTGAGTACATTATTACTTCTATTGCTTGGTTCGTTATAACTGAGAACACTGAATCCTTTTAAGAAACTTCAGGTTTAATCCTAAATCTCGAAAGGAAATCTCATCACTGTGCTCGCCCGAAACACA
The DNA here is from genome assembly GCA_033459395.1 of Hemibagrus guttatus. Taxonomy (NCBI): domain Eukaryota; kingdom Metazoa; phylum Chordata; class Actinopteri; order Siluriformes; family Bagridae; genus Hemibagrus; species Hemibagrus guttatus. The sequence continues at coordinate 16,523,405 of JAUCMX010000014.1, read as the reverse complement.
ACCGCTGCACTGGATTAGTGTCACGGTTGACCGAGCAGGTAGAAGACCTATGGGGATCCAATTAAGCTTTGTGGATTGGACTTACTAAAAATGCAATATGTTGTGGAATTGGTGAGGATGGAAACAGCATATTTCCAATTTTAAGACTGAACCCTTAAAGTTAAAACTCTTAAGGTTTCTGAAAAAGCGTGCTGTTCTTAGAAACAGATTAATGTCCCTGAAAGAATGCTACTGTCTTTTATGAGATGGGACTTCAGGCTTGATGCTACGTTTTAAATGAGGTTTTAGAACTTAAACAAGAGCCACCTCAAATACAAAGGCTTTCAAAATTAGCTAACATGATGTGTGTTGCTGTGTCAACAGTTGCTGGATAGGGCTTTAAATAAGTAAGAGCCGTTATTTGCTATTAAGACAAACTGGTGTTCAATTATTTAATCTCTACCATGCTGGTGCTTGTCCTGAGGCCATGTGTATTTATCAGGTTTTAATTAAGCAGGTGCACATTTCCTTATTTCCAGATTTCCTTATTTCACCAGACTCACTGTGTGCTCTCACTTTCTGTCACAGGAAATGGTTTTGAGTTCATTAATGTGATCAGTTCTGCTAACTTAAGACAAGATTATAGTTAAGCTTGGCTAATTATTTGTGTTAGGGAGGTCCAAAAACTACGATTTGGTCCAAAAATGCTCAAACACAGAACTTTCTGTTTTCATCGGAAAGAGATAATAGGAGAAGAGATACACTCCAAATCATTGAATTCAGGGGTTGGGCTTGGCCCCTTAGTTCTAGTGAAAGGAACTCTTAATGCATCAGCATACCAAGACATTTTGGACAATTTCATGCCCCCAACTTTGTGGGAACAGTTTGGGGATGACCCTTTCCTGTACCAAAATGACTACGCACCAGTGCACAAAGCAAAGTCCATAAAGACATGGATGAGCGAGTTTGGTGTGGAGGAACAAGACTGGCCTACACAGAGTCCTGACCTCAACCCGATAGAACACCTTTGGGTTGAATTAGAGCAGAGACCTAATCATCCAACATCAGTACCTGACCTCACAAATGCGCTTCTAAAGGAATGGTCACAAATTCCCATAAACACACTCCTAAACCTTGTGGAAAGCCTTCCCAGAAGAGTTGAAGCTGTTATAGCTGCAAAGGATGGGCCAACTCCATATTAAATTCATGTGCATGTAAAGTCAGATATCCCATGTACATGTAAAATCATTAAAATGATTAAGTGTAAAATGTAATGCTACATGTTAATGGTGCTGATAATTGAAAAATGCAATTAAATGCCTTGGGGTGTTATTTTTTTTCTTGCTCACCCACATTTGTTAGTGATCCGATTTGTTAAAAACACTTTGAGTTGCAGATCAGCGGTGAAATTATCAGCTATGTTGACATTATACAATCGATCTGTAATCGGGTTAAACTGAAAGTGTACTCAGACTTTTTAGAATCAGACTTTTTCAGTTGCTGCTGATGGTGAGCAGCAGAAATTCTCATTTTTCAGCAAAAGATCTATTTATTTCTATCAAAATGCAAAATTGTGAGCAGGCAAAAATCACTAGAGATCAAACCTACCTTTACCACTCAGGTGTGCTTCAAGACTTAGGTCTGCTATAACAACTTTGCTATTCATGCAAAGTTGTTATAATTCGCTCAAGATGCATTCTTTGAGTTATAACTACAAATGGTTATTGTAAATGAATAATACAGTGAACTAGTGTTAAATGTAGAAGTAAAATTTCCTTTTTGCCTGGCCTGCATTATTTGCTGTTCCCTGGAGTTATATTACGGTCAAATTATAATTCAATGCAGCACATACAGGGAGCAGAGGTCTTTAATACAGGCTGAATAGAAATATTGACATTAATGTTTTACTTTCAGTTTATTATAGTGTGCTTGGCAGGGACAAAAATGTTTTTATGGCAGCACAGTAAGATATTCATCCCTTGAGAAACTGTGGCTCCAGCTCTGTATTAATACATGAATTTGGGGTGAGAATGATAATTGCTGGTATGCTGAATTATCAGTCTTAACAAATCTATGATTCTTGCTCCATTTATTATTGTCTGTCTTCATCAAAATTGATGCATGAACAGCAAATGCATTCAGATGGTGTCTCTGGAGCCAACCCGGGTGCCAGTTTGTCCATGTGGAACAGCAAGTTTTTCGCACGGCTGCTGAGAGCATGTGTTCTGCAAATGCTAATGTGTTGCTTTCTGCATGCCAGGCGGTTGTCAACAATGCAGCCACCAATAAATCATGAAATGGCTTCTATCACTCCACCGGTTTGCTCATTCTCGGCATCGTCTCTTCCCTCTGCAGGCTTTCTGGATTCAGCGTGACATGGCTGGTGCTCCTAACAAGCTTGGTCTTGTGTCGTGCATATGGCTGTTCCTAATGCTCCTCGAACCCAGCCTTCAGAATGGGTAAGATGATTGCCTACAACTTCCCCTAAACTCATTCAACTCCATATCCTCAGCTCCATGCATATTTTACAAGTGATAACCTAATTAAAAAGGTTCTGTTACAGCAGCAGGGATTTGGCAATCTGTAAAATGTCATTTGTGCCAGCTGCAGCTGGGTTAAATTGCTTGGCAAAACCAAGATGGATTATGTATTTAGTTAGTTATTTTTTAGTGAAAGTTTAGTAGTTTGTAACATAACTTCACAGCAAGAAATGACAGTTTGGTTGTATGTATCAATCACTTCACTGTATGAGCCACTCTTTTTATGTTGTACACTATTTTATGATAGAGGAGTTTGGAAGCTCTAGAAGGTTAGCGCTCATGTTGCATATGAATCCTTCCTTGCACTCTGACACAATAACCCTGCTTTTTCACTGGCTAACGAACAAAGCGGCAGACAACCATTCTTTTTTATATACATGCACAACACGGAAACACAATTTCAGAAAGTTCTCAATTTCTAAAATTTATGCATATTTCCCAAATTTATATAAATTAGTTATGACAAGGTACAGCGACAGTTTGCTCAAATTATTCCTCTGATTATTACACCAGTTGTAGGCTATGGCATTTTAAGTTCTAAAGTGCAGTTAGTTTCTAAAAAAGACATGTATAGAGATATTATGAAGAAAAATAAGTTAAACTTGAAAAGAAGTAGCCGATGGTGTCGATGGTGTCACTGAGTGTGTTTGTAGCTAGTATAGTGGGGGAAAAAATGATTTGATCCCCTGCTGAATTTGTACGTTTGCCCACTGACAAAGAAATGATCAGTCTATCATTTTAATAGCAGGTTTATTTTAACAGTGAGAGACAAAATAACAAAAAAAAATCCTGAAAAACGCATTTCAAAAAAGTTCTAAATTGAATTGTGTTTCAATGAGTGAAATAAGTATTTGATCCCCTATCAATCAGCAAGATTTCTGGCTCTCAGGTGTCTTTTATACAGGTAACAAGCTTTAAGACCCTTTAAGAGAGTGCTCCTAATCTCAGCTTGTTACCTGTATAAAAGACACCTGTCCACAGAAACAATCAGTCAGATTCCAAACTCTCCACCATGGACAAGACCAAACAGCTGTCCAAGGATGTCAAAGACAAGATTATAGACCTTCACAAGGCTGGAATGGGCTGCAAGACCATCGCCAAGCAGCTTGGTGATAAGGTGACATCAGTTGGTGCGATTATTCGCAAATGGAAGAAACACAAAATAACTGTCAGTCTCCCTCGGTCTGGGGCTCCATGCAAGATCTCAACTCGTGGAGTTTCAGTGATCATGAAAACGGTGAGGAATCAGCCCAGAACTACATGGGAGGATCTTGTCAATGATCTCAAGGCAGCTGGGACCATAGTCACTAAGAAAACAATTGGTAGCACACTACACCGTGAAGGACTGAAATCCTGCAGCGCCCACAAGGTCCCCCTGCTCAAGAAAGCACATGTTCAGGCCCGTCTGATGTGTGCCAATGAACATCTGAATGATTCAGAGGAGAACTGGGTGAAAGTGTTGTGGTCAAATGAGACCAAATTTGAGCTGTTTGGCATCAACTCAAGTCGCTATGTTTTATAGGAGGAGGAATGCTGCCTATGACCCCAAGAACACCATCCCCACCGTCAAACATGGAGGTGGAAACATTATGCTTAGGGGGTATTTTTCTGCTAAGAGGACAGGACAACTGCATCGCATCACAGGGATGATGGACGGGGCCATGTACTGTCAAATCTTGGGTAAGAACCTCCTTCCCACAGCCAGAGCATTGAAAATGGGTTGGGGATGGGTATTCCAGCATGACAATGACCCAAAACACATGGCCAAGGCAACAAAGGAGTGTCTCAAGAAGAGGCACATTTGGGTCCTAATCCCATAGAAAATCTGTGAAGGGAGCTGAAGGTTCGAGTTGCCAAATGTCAGCCTTGAAACTTTAATGACTTGGAGAGGATCTGCAAAGAGGAGTGGGACAAAATCCCTCCTGAGATATGTGCAAACCTGATGGCCAACTACAAGAAATGTCTGACCTCTGTGATTGCCAACAAGGGTTTTGCCACCAAGTACTAAGTCATGTTTTGGGGATGTGGCAGCTTAATGGTTAAGGCATTGGACTTCTGATTGGAAGGTTGTGTGTTCGAATCCCAGGTCCACCAAGCTGCAAGGCCCTTAACCCCAAAAATGCTCAGTTGTATAAAAAAAATGAGATGAAAATGTAAGTTGCCCTGGATAAGGGCATCTGCTAAATGCTGTAAATGTTTTTCGAACTTATTTCACTCATTAAAATGCAAATCAATGTATAACGTTTTGAAATATGTTTTTCTGAATTTCTTTGGTTATTCTGTCTCTCACGGTTCAAATAAACCTACCATTAAAATTATAGACTGATCATTTCTTTGTCAGTCGGCAAATGTACAAAATCAGCAGGGGATCAAATAGTTCTTTCCCTCACTGTACAGTTAGCTTGTGCTGGTAATTTGCTAGTAGCTAAGGTAAATAGCTTACGTGAATGATCAATTTTCTTACTTATTTTTCTGTCATTGAATATGTATTGGGTGAATTAGAAGAGGATATAAAGATATTTAGGTATATGATGGTGACTCTGGTGAGTGTATGTAGCTAGCACAGTTTGTGCTGCTGATCTTCTAAAACAGCACATAGGAAGCCTGGGTGTACCAGACATCCAATTTTCACACTTTTTTCACACAAATATTTTAATCCATTTTAAATGCATCTTAAACAAAACTAAATCATATACAGTAGTCAGTTGGGTGCTGTAAGTTATAATTTTATACCACAACTACAGGAGAGACTTTTCGCTCACTCCGTCCTACACAAACTGGTTTCAGGCATCTTAGAAAGAATAAAAAATATGGCAGTTTTAAAATCTTTGCTGCCCTTCACAGGATGGCTGCTGTAACTTGGCACATATGGACCAGCATACACAGCAGGTCTCTTTATCTCAGATCTCTTCTAGCTTCATTACATACAGTATCTTCCATAAAAATGCATTTATTTGAATCTGTATTTTAGACTGTGAGATAGAAAGGCAGAAAGAAGAAGAGAAAGTGAAAGAAGAATGATACAAACATTAGGACCCCTTCTCTTCAGTGATCTGCACAGCTAATATTTATGAGGTAGTTAACATGATTAACATGTTAACATGTAGTCAACAGTTAACATGTCAGCAGGAAGAGGACACGACATAGTGAATTTTATTCAGTGTCACACAACAGAACGATACTCCACACACAGTTCTCATCTCATTTTCAAAGTAGCTTTGTGAAAAAAAAAATTATGCAAATGGTGCAGGGTTCTGTTGCCACTGTGATAACTGTGATAATGTAACATCACTACTGGCATCAGACCGAATTCTAGCGCCACTAGCGGAGGAACGCTTCTGGGTTTCTTGGACATTTAAGCAGCGTGCACGCTACTCTTAGATGCAAAGTATTGTTCCCGTGCGACATAACGAGCTGTTTATTTCTGCTTTCTAGTGTTGTGGATTATTGTGTATGACTATTGCTTGTTTATTGGATTTCTGCAAGTTCGGTTTTGTGATTTTTGGTTTTCTTTGCCTGTGTATTTGCTTTCCTGGGTTTTGACTTCTTTTCCGCTTGTCCCAGTTCCGATTACCTGCCTGCCGATTTGGTTTTGTATTAAACTCTGCATATGGATCCTAGATCACTCGCCTCCGGCATGTCATTATAGAATACTTTGCGTGACATGGATCCAGCGGAGAATGTGCATCTTCAGGCTGTTGTGGCTTGCCAGGGAGCTATCATTTGAGCCTACCAGGAGCAACTTGCAAGCCGCCAACCTTGTGAGGAACTGCGCCTCCCCATTCTGCCATGTCATACTCTTCTGCGAGTGACGGCCATGGACAACTGACCCATTGGGAAGGGCTACATCATTTGACAGACCATCCCAGTCACCCTCCAAGTTGGACTGTTACACTTTGAGGAACTCCCCTTCTTCGTCATCTCTTCCCCTGCTTACCCCATCATCCTGGGCTTCCCCTGGCTACAGCTCCACAATCCACACATGTCCTGGAAAGAGGGAGAACTAACATATTGGTCACCATACTGCCAGATCAACTGTCTTAAAAACATTGTCTCTTGTCCCTTCCTCACCATGTCCATAGAGAGTCTGAGCAGCACAGAGAACTCCACTCTCCCATGGGAATACTATGACCTCTGAGAAGTATTCAGCAAGTAGAGGGCCACCCAACTCCCCCTCTACTGCCCCTGGGATTGCACCATCGACCTGCTGCCCAACACCATGCCGCCCAAATGTAAAGTCTACCCTCTCTCTCTTATTGAAAGTAAAGCCATGGAGGCCTACATTGAGGAACGAAATATTTCAATGAAATATCATCATCATCACTTACATCAATGATATCCTGATCTACTCCAATTCCTACGACGACCACATCCAACATGTTCGCACGGTGCTCACTCGGCTGCTACAACACCAGCGCTATGTAAAAGCTGAGAGATGTGAGTTTCATAAAAACACCATCACGTAAAAGAACCAAGTGACTGATCGGAGCAGGCCCGAGTTGCCTTTGTACATCTGAAAAGGAGCTTTTCTCAGCATTTCTCAGACACCCGGACCCAAGCCGGTATAGGGGCTGTGCTGTCTCAGCACCATGGGGACCCTGGGAAAGTATATCCATGCACCTACTTCTCCTGAAAGCTGATCCCAGTGGAGGCAAACTATGATGTGGGGAACTGGGAGCACTTGTCCATTAAGGAAGCACTAGTGGCAACACTGGCTGGAGGGAGCATGACACCTGTTCCTCGTGTTGACGGATCATCGCAACCATGAGTATTTCCGCAGCGGCAAGCATATGAATCCTCGTCAAGCCTGGTGGGCTCTATTCTTCACATGATTTCAGTTCTTGGTAACGTATCGACCTGGAACTAAGAACGGCAAAGTGGATGCTCCATCTCTCCGGCATGACCCTGTAAGCTCTCCGTCACACCCAGAGCTCATTCTGCCATCCTCGATTGTGCTTGCTCCCATTAGATGTAATCTTATGAAGGAGATCCAGCAAGCCCAAGTCAACAAATCCCCACCACCGACCTGTCCTCCATCCAAGCTTTACATGCCCACCTCGCTTCACCCTCATGTATTGCAGTGGATACACAAGGCACCCAGTTCAGGCCACCCGGGCATCCACAATACCACGACCTTGATACAGAATAAGTTCTGGTGACCCTATCTGTCCCATGACGTGGAGGAAAACGTCGAGGTGTGTGCCACCTGCGCCCAGTCCAGAACAAGCCGTCAGATCCTCACAGGCCTGCTGGAACCTCTGCTCATTCCTCAATGGCCCTGGTCACACATGGCGGTCGACTTTGTCACTGACCTTCCAGACTCGGATGGTTACAACACGATCTTGGTGGCGATTGACCGGTTCTCTAAAGTCAATTTCTAAGTCAATGTGAGTCTCATTTACAGTCCAATGGCCAGACTGAACGTCTGAATCAGGAGATCGGCCAGTACCACCAATCTTACTGCAGCCGCAAACAACAACGGTGGAGTGAGTTCCTTATTTGTCTACCATGCTTATTCCATTTCAGTGCATTCTGGGCTACCAGCCGCCACTGTTTCAATTGTCTGGGGAACCCTCTGCCGTGCCCGTGGTGGATGACTGGGCCCATCGCAGCCAGGAAGTCTGGGAAAGTGCCCATGTCCGTCTACAGCGGGCAGGTCAAACCAGTCACGTACCGCCTCCAGCTTTCCCCATCGTACCACATCTCCCCCACTTTCCACATGACCCTCCTCAAACCAGCACACTCTCGCCACAATGAAAACCCCACGATCAATGAACTGCCACCTCCACTGAAATCAGCCTACCGGGTCCACGTCCTCTTGAATTCCCGGTGCCACAGGAACTGCCTGCAGTATCTGGTGGACTGGGAGGGATACGGCCCAGAGGAACATTCCAGACGCCAACGACATCTTGGACAACACCTTGGTGGAGGAGTTTTATCGGCTCCACCCCAATAGACCAGCTCCACGCCCCCGGGGCCACCCTCGCCGTAGAACACCTGGAGGTGTTCCTAGAAGGGGGGGACCAGCCATGAATTCTAGCACCACCTGCGAAGGAACGCTTCCGGGTTTCTCGGACATTTAAGCAGCGTGCACGCTACTTTTAGACGCGAAGTATCGTTCCTGTGCGACATACCAAGCCGTTTAATTCCTGCTTTTTAGTGTTGTGGATTATTGTGCATGAGCATTGCTTGTTTATTGGATTTCTGCGAGTTCAGTTTTGTGATTTTGGTTTTGTTTGCCTGTCTATTTGCTTTACCGGTTTTTGACTTCTTTTCCGCTCATCCCAGTTCTGATTACCTGCCTGCCGATTTGGTTTTGTATTAAATTCTGCTTATGGATCCTAGATCACAAGCCTCTGGCGTGTCATTACAGATAATGAAAGACTTAATGCAGAATAATCTTTTATTTGTCACATATTTGTTACGGGGCAAGTGCCCCCGATGGACCACTAGGGGGCCTTCAGCAGGGGTTTTGTTCATTTAGCCATGTGTTTGTTCTAGCCACGCCTTTCCCTAATGTGTTCATGCCTGTCACCTGTTCCTAATGTGTGTGTAATTATGTTCCTTATTTATAGTGGCCGTCTGTCTTCGTTACTTTGCCAGTCCTCGTCTTTGTGTTACGTCTGTGTGCTACATGTTCTTTTGTTTAATAAAACCCCTGTCCGCCGTCTAACTCCGCGTTGGGTCTGATTTCTTTACACCGGCACGAACAGCGTGCTTCCGTCTCCATCAGCTCAGCTCATCAGCAGCGGTATGTGACAGAAGGACTGGCCTAAACCGTACAGACCCAACGCGGCACGAGGTATGCGAGGCTTCCTTTTTTCCCTGTTCTCCCTAGCACGCACCTGTTTGGATTTTTTGTTCTCTCCGGCACATCTTTCCGCGTCTGTTTCTCTTCGTAGCGGAAAGGTGTTTTTAACCTGCCTTTTTTTTCTTTTTTCGCCGGTACTCGCTCCGCTTTTTTTCCCTGTGAGGAATACGGCTCCACTTCCGGTTCAGCGTATTTCAGCGTACTTCCGTGGAGCGTATTGTCTCACTTCCGTCAGCGGAGTGGAGTACCGGCTACCCTCGCTTCAGTTTTTTGTGTTTTTCATTTTTTCCGGAGTGGAATTTTTTTCTTTTATCCCTATGAACCTGTTTTCCTGTTCCGGTGAGGTTTCCAGTTTGGAATAATTTTTTTTTTTTTCCTTCTTCAAGTATGGGTGCATCGCTCCGCCTCTGTTCCCTGTGGGGGGCGTCCTTCTTCTCCTGTTCTTCTTCTGTTCTTCTGTACAGGACGCTGCCTCACTTCCGCCGGCGGAGGATGGACCCAATCAGACCTTCTTTATCTTCATCTTCGCCGGGACTCGCTCCGCCTCACTCCTCATCGGCGGAGGAGATCGTCGGCCACACCTCCCTCCCTCCCTCCCTTTGGGGGTCTTCAGCCCAGCCGGGCTGAGGTCGTCGCTCATCTCGACTACGCGTCAGGGGACGTCGCTCGGTGCTTCTGCTCGGCGGTGGATGTCGTTCGGTTCTGCTGCTCGGCGGTAGATGTCGCTCGGCCCCCCTGCTCGGCGGTGGATGTCGCTCGACGCTTCTGCTCGGCTGTGGACGTCGTTTGGGACCCTCCGGCCTTACCGTCGTGCCCGTCGCTCCCCCCACTTGCCTCGCCTTGCTCCTTGCTCCTCCCACTCACCTCACCGTGTTCCTCGCTCCCATCACCTGCCTCGCCTTGCTCCTTGCTCCCCCCACTTGCCTCGCCTTGCTCCTCGCTCCCCCCCCTTGTTGCCTCTCCGTGTTCTTCGCTTCTCTCTGGGTTTCCCTGGACCGAAGGTTTTTCCGGACTAGGGGGAGGGGTTGGCGCCTCGGGAGCCGCACCGTGGGGGGGGGGGTACTGTTACGGGGGCAAGTGCCCCCGATGGACCACTAGGGGGCCTTCAGCAGGGGTTTTGTTCATTTAGCCATGTGTTTGTTCTAGCCACGCCTTTCCCTAATGTGTTCATGCCTGTCACCTGTTCCTAATGTGTGTGTAATTATGTTCCTTATTTATAGTAGCCGTCTGTCTTCATTACTTTGCCAGTCCTCATCTTTGTGTTACATCTGTGTGCTACATGTTCTTTTGTTTAATAAAACCCCTGTCCGCCGTCTAACTCCGCGTTGGGTCTGATTTATTTACACCGGCACGAACAGCGTGCTTCTGTCTCCATCAGCTCAGCTCATCAGCAGCGGTATGTGACAATATTACAGCATAGTAAAAAAAATTTTTGGGGTCAGAGTGCAGGATCAGCCATGGTACAGCTTGCCTGGAGCAGAGAGGGTTAAGGGCTATGATCAAGGCCCCAACAGTGGCTGTCTGGCATTGCTGGGGCTTAAACCCCCAATCAGTAACACAGAGCCTTAACCGTTGAGCCTTAACTGCCCAGATTTCTTTCCCAAAGTTGAAAACAAGAAAAGTTTCATTATTGGATTAATCTAGGTAAACATGTTGTGTTTTCCTTTTGTAAGTGGTTCACTTAAAAACATGGGCTCATTATTCCCTTGCAAATAATTAAAACAAAAACAGCCAAACAAAAGAACATCCAAGGTGATTAAAAAAGTGCTGTAAACTTAGTGTTAGTCCTTATGTAATATATTTTTTTATATCTTTTAAGTACAGGAAAAAAATATTTTTTATTAAGCTGACCCATTTCTAGTAACTCAGAAGGTGTTCAAATTTAAAAGAATATATCAGAGCGAAAAACCCTAGAGAAAAAACATCCGTCAAGCCAACCATGGCCTGGAGTCTCAGAGCAAAACTGTTCCATGTTCTCTTGGTGTATGGCAACAACATGTTGGTAGTTGTAGTATAACACGGGAGAGCTGTCTGGAGGGTGAGCAAATTAAGGAGAAAATGGTAAGAAGAAAAAAAACCAAATTCCTCCTGATCCTTCCACTGCTTAGCGCCTTTTAAGGTAAGTTTCATTTCAACCTCTCCAGACATGCATGAGTATAGACCAATATTTTAAATGATTTTCCCTGAATGCGGTTATGTGCAGACATCCTGAAAATGGGGGAAGCAAATGTGGAGAATTTGCTACAAAGCAGCTGGCATTAAGGTTACTTCTTTTTTGTTTGTGAAGGTAGAAAAACACATTCCACCTTGGCTTAGAGGATATATATTCTTATGTACATATATACATAATCAATGTTATTTGGAGGTAATTGTGTTTCTCTCTGTAAATATGTGTTCCATACATTAATAAGCATAAAAGATTTTGAGTGCTAGCCCTCTTCAGTGCCCTTCCATAACTCTCCACTCCCACCTCATCTCAATCGCGGCCAGCTGACATTTCAAAGATGCTGATAGAGATGAGATAATAACAACCTTCACCACAAATCCCTTCACCCCTTGTGTCGCATCCTTGGCATTCCAGGCTTCAAAGGTACTGGCATTAAAGCCTTGGGAGCCATGTTCCTCTGTGAGTACATTGTACAAACCTGTCTAAATGACTACTGACACTTCCTTATTGATTGCGGAGCCATGGAATTAATGTTTTCTGGAGGCAGAAAAAAACACAGTTGGCTCACTGTGCATACTAACAAGGTGACCTCAATCACTCTGAAGGCAAAGAAGGCTGACTTGTGCACGCCGACCCTGCCAAGAACTTTGTCGCCAGCACAAAGCATCATCAGACTTCACTTTTGTGTTGCTTTCTTCTTAATATTGTGTTTTATTAAGGTACCCTTTATGTAGAGTGGATATTTAACTTCTGTGTCGAAGAAAAGTAAGAGCATCTACAAGTGCTGCCTGCTTTTCTGTATCCACTAATATCTTCATCTCTACAATGCAGGCAGGAGGCTTTGCTAATGGACAAAGTTGTCCCGAGACAAATCCCTTGTATTAGTCATTACAATCTCTCAGGGGACACTTGCTTGCCAATATCACAGTTTGATTAAACAATTCGTCTCCACAATCCATCTTTTACATATGAATGCACCTGCTTACCACTGCCTGATACCTCTTTCCCACACACACACTTATTATCTCCATCCTTTAAAGCACAATCTCAGGTTAATGAGGACGGACAGTTTGAGCCTCTTTCGTTGTCTGTTTTGTTTGGGATCAGTCTCAGCACTCCTGGATAAAGTGACAAAAAATCAATGGCGACGAAGGGGAGAGTGCCCCTCCACTCCTGCCATCCTGTCATATAGATTGCTCATTGACTTCTCTCCTTTACTACCCCTCCACTACTACTCCTAATCGCAGGCATCAGTGGTACGGTGACCTAGGCAACAAATAGCAGCCTCTTGACAGTTAGCACAATGCTGTCTTGTTTTATGGGTTACAGGGCTGTGGGAGGGTTGTATGTAGTAAGGCAAAAGCAATATTTAGGTATTTTAAATATGATGAGCACAGTCTACAATAGGCTTGTTTAATATTGATTTAAGGAGCGAGGTGGAGGGGAGTGTGTAATAATGTATTGAACTGTGTAGTTGGGAACTGCTTACTGCATACTCTGGATGGTGGATTTACAGGTGAAAATGTACTGCAGGTTCACCATATCTACAGAATAAACAAACACTGGGTACGTTCTCCCCAAAATTAGTTGGAATACACAAAGTCACACTTTACAATGCATGAAGGCTGGCAGGTCTGGTCATATAATATGATAAGATAAACATCACTAGATTTCATGACAATGTAAAATTGTGTTGGGATGATAAAATCTTACATCACACAAGCTTAGCCAACACCCATTAGTTGAACATGCATGCCACCCACCTCACTGCTTTCCTCGCATTGAAATTCTTTATCTTTGTGGCAGTGAAAATGCAGGGATTTCAATACATTATTTCCATCTCTATCATGATTATGTTGTGATATATGACCCTTTTGCAGAGATCACCCTATTAATCACCTCAAATTTTTTGTGACAGAACCCACAGCAGCACTATCCTTACTAGCTGAGAAATAACACTGTTGACTTCAGACCCCCTAATTCGCTAATCGTTCCAGTGGGCTGCTAGGGAAGCGGGGTCTGATTATGCTCTCCCCTGACTCTACAGGGGGCACACTGCATGCCAAAGACTGAGAACTCAATATGAAAAACTCATATGGCCATGCAATTTCTGAGCCCTTCCATTAAAGAAGAATAAGTCAGACTCCAAATTTTCCACCCACCATACCAGAAAATCAAAAATGTGATGGAAATATTCTTCATTATCTAATTCTATCAACGACTTAGGCTATATTTATCATGCAAATGACCTTTTTTAATTTCAATGCATTATTAAAATAGTGTGTTTCATTCATTGTACATATTCTTCTAAGCTCTCTCAGAGCTGTGTAAATGTTCAGTGGAGTCAAGGAGGACCTGTCAAGATTGGAATTTCAGCTTTGGATGTTTTAATCCTCCCTACTGATTTGCCTCTTAATTGCACCAAGGGAAACACAAGTTTTTAGAACAGTCACTCTATTTAAAGTACATTTTAATTCTAGTCGCTTTTTGCTTCTATAGTCAACTCTGACAAGAGTTTGTACTGATTTTTTCAGTATGCTTTGAAAGAAAGGTTGCATTATATGTCTGTTCTTCAGTCATCAGGATATTATAGTATTAGTTAGAAATGTAGTCATAAAGCTACTATGATAAATTAAACATTTAAAAAAAATCTTTATTTTAAAGCCTAGATGTCAAATGATAAAGACAAATTCAGTATGCTATAATTTCAGAAAATCTAATTTCAGAAGACTTTGTACTGAGCAGCAAGATGCATTGTGTTTACAGAATGTATGCTTCCACTGGATGTTTCTTGTTTTTTTGCACCATTCTGTGTGAACTAGAGGCTAGACTATGTCCCAAAATACTCACTAGAGGCTAGACTATGTCCAAAATACTCAGAACAGCCCATTTGTCAGCAACAGCCATGCCAGTGTCAATACAAATTTATAATATGTAACACAAATAAAAGAGGAGTGTGAAACGTAAGGAAAAATACACAACAGAACTTGATTTTATTCGAAAATAACATGATGCATAAAGCATGAAAGTCTTAAGACTCGTTTCTGGGGTTTCTTCTTTGTAGCAGCAAAGCTGGTGTACTACAGTAGGTCAGCATGCTCTCAGAATGTGTCTCCTTACAAATGCTGCTTATTCTACCAACTAGATTTGAAATAAAGATTTCTGTAGGACAGGTCCTCTCTGAACAACTCCATGATACAAAATGCAGCTGCATGACTTGTTTTCAACCTGCCTAAGTTCTCCCACACCACCCCACTGCTGCGTTCCCTCCACTGGCTTCCGGTAGCTGCACGCATCAGATTCAAAACTCTAATGCTTGCCTACAAAGCCAAGAATGGACCGGCGCCATCTTACCTCAAAGCTCTTGTCACTCCTTGCACTGCACCTCGCTCACTCAGATCCACTAGCACTGCTCGACTGGTCCCAGCATCTCTCAGGGAAAAAGGTATGTATACATCTAGACTCTTCTCTGTTCTGACACCGAGTTGGTGGAACGAACTTCCCCTAGGTATCTGTACGGCCGAGTCTCTGACTGTCTTCAAACGGCAACTGAAGACTTACCTCTTCCTGAAGTACTTAAACTAGCTCTTATTTTTCCGTTTATGTATTATGTTGCAAAGTTTAATAAAAAAAATAAATAAATAAAATCCAAGTCAGGTTAGGCTAATGGTATCCCAAGTTTGTGTCTTATTGAACCAGTGTTAATGTATTCATTGACTGAAAACTAAAGGACTTTTGTACGTCGCTCTGGATAAGAGCGTCTGCCAAATGCCAGAAATGTAAATGTAAATGTAAATGTCCTCTAGAACAGGACTTACAAAAGACAAACAAAATATCATAAATGGTATAATTATATACATAATAATTATGAGATAAATTCATATCATGGAATTCTGTGTAATGCCTAGAATATGATTATAAAAAACTCAGGTGTCACCTCCTTTGCCAATTTATTCAGGTTGGAGAACATATACAGTGGTGTGAAAAAGTGTTAGCTCCCTTCCTGATTTCTTATTTTTTTGCACATTTGTCACACTTTAATGTTTCAGATAATCAAACACATTTAAATATTAGTCAAAGATAACACAAGTAAACACATCATGCAGTTTTTAAATGAAGGTTTTTATTATTAAAGGAAAACAAAATCCAAAACTACATGGCGCTGTGTGAAAAAGTATTTGCCCCCTAAGCCTAGTTTTCCATAACTTTCAATGAGTCTGTTGCAGCACTATGGAGGAATTTTGGACAACACTTATCTTTGCAGAATTGTTGTAATTCAGCCACATTGGAGGGTTTTCGAGCATGAACCACATTTTTAAGGTCATGCCACAGCATCTCAATCGGATTGAGGTCAGGACTTTGACTAGGCCACTCCAAAGTCTTCATTTTGTTTTTCTTCAGCCATTCAGAGGTGGACTTGCTGGTGTGTTTTGGATCATTGTCCTGCTGCAGAACCCAAGTTCGCATTGATTTATATGCTCATATGCCTAGCGATTAATTTTAATACTTGCCAGACCTATCATTCGCAAGTCACAGGCCGGATTGGGCCAGAAACTCAAGCTACAGGAAACTCATTGTTTCTGTCTGTGCATAATTTCAGAAGGATTTCTCATAGTGTGCTGCAGGGTACTATGAGTTTATACAGTCTTGCTTTCTGAGTTGCAGAATGGTGATGAAGAAGAAAACACACTGTGTTATCAGTCGAGCCAGGATGGCACTGACTGAGCAGGTGCAGGCTTAGTTATCTGTCCACTAAAAAAGAAACAAGAACAAAACACTCTCAGGTTGAATGCCACACTGAATAGGCTTACACAAATTGTAGTAACTATGTACCTATATCCGTATTAAAAACCACAGAAAAAACAGGCAGCCTACCTATAATGTAATTTTATAACACCGTCAGAATTGTTTCCCTAACATTATTTAGTGCATTATTTAACAATAACAGACAACAAAGCTCTGCATTAATACACAATATGTAATGCTAACAAAGGAACAAACACTTGAATAAACTAATTTATGAATTCCTCTGACTGTCATCAATCTCTGAAAACTTCTTACAGAGTTCCTGCTGGTTTTGAATGACAGCAAAACCATGTGATTATCTGGGGTTCATAGAACCTAAATTCCCTGCATAACTAGCATTCTGCACTGTAAATGTCAAATGTTTGCGAACACCATATGTGCTTTCTTGAGCATCTCATTCCAGATTTAGTCTTCCCTTGTTATAATAAGCTGCACTCTTCTGAGAAGGGTTTCCACTAGATGCTGGAGCATGGCTGTGGGGATTTGTGTTCATTCAGCCACAGGTGCATTAGTGAGATCAGTCACTGATGTGGTGCAGTTCATCCCAAATTTGTGGTGCGAGTGCCTGCACTGAGAGCATTACAGAAAACAAAGGTCTAGTGATGAGAACGGCTGCAAGCTTGAACGATTTCATATGCCAAGGAAAATGACAAGAAAATCAAGGAACTGATGCCTATCATTTTGCAAATCTGCATTTACAAATGTGGCATATAGAATTGTGCAATCAAGTCATGGTTCATAAGGAATCTTTGTATGAAGCCAAACCTATGATTATGAGCTCTGCCCCCAAGCGGACTGAACATTTGTGGACTTGAACATTTAGACCAGTTTTATGTTAATTTTATAATGAGATAAATTTGATAAATGTGCCTATTTAAGATGTTTGTGCAGTGTATGATAAAACAGAGATGAGCTCATTGAATTAGAAAATAAGTTTATGTGCTGTAACCTTTTAGAAGCGTGAGATTCAGAGCTCAGTGTACAAGCAGCAGTGCTATAGCTGTACACATGTCCTGCATAATAATTATCCTGCATAATAATTATAATTGTCTGAATGCAGTGAATATCACACAAAGACAGAGCAACCTTTAATGTTTTAAGGATCAAAAACAAATCTCCTGTTTTTTATGTATTCATGTATTGAGCATCCAGCCACAAAATAATTACCTTCATAGCCTTCTGGTCTCCGAAAATGGAGTCTCCAATAGGATATAACTAAATGAACTTTAGATAGAACTTTATTCTAGTGTGTTTGGGCTTGATTTATTTATTTATTTATTTTAAAGATTGAAAGATTTTTTTTTTTAAGATTAGAAAGGTTGCAAAATCATGTTTGCTGATGCAATGCCTTGGGGCAAATATCTCAGTAGGGGATGCTAAAGTAATGCTGCAGATACACTGTAAAACAATAATAAAAAAAAATAGATCATTGGAGCTTAACAAGGTTGGTCTTTCAATGATTATCTCATATTGTGCCCTGAATATTGAGAAGTCAATACCAATTTACAACCCAGAACTGATTGATATCATCCAACATTTCTGAGACCCTTAGTGTGAATTATAGTGAATTTCAAAAAAGGGCATCTTAAATCATGGTTTAGTAGTGTCTACTCTTCATGACCTACTCACTTTAACACTTAATTATTATACTGCGTTATTTATTTGTTCCCCTAACATACTGCACATTATGGTATGCAGGTGGTATCAGGCCCCAGATTGAGCCCTTGCGGATAGTTTTTTATCAGAGGCATTATAAGATTCAGATTGCTATAGCAGCATTGGAAGTGACTCTAACTTTGTGAGCTAAATCCCTTGGCAAATTGCAGCAGTTGTGTACTCAGCAGATCAGAGCAGAGCTACAACACTGATCAGCCTGATAGAGCTGCGCTTAACACCAATAAAGACCAGTTAAAGACTGGTGTGGAATTTTAGATCACTACACTCGCAAAGCTGCAGAGATGTGGAATGAGTTGGGCTCTGGTTTGCGTTTTAATTGCAAATATAATAAAATCTAAGAATTAAATTTGAGATGGCACTGCACGTACAGTTTGTTGAATAAACATTGAGAGACTACATTCCCTTCGCCTTGCCCTTTTCAATGTTGAGGGAAGATTCCAATGTCCAAATGCTTTCTTTGTAGCACAGTGTAATGTGGTGGCTACAGAATAGCTACAAGCAGATGAAATTCTCATGAGGGATGAGGTGGTACTGGAGTTTGGTGACCTCTTGCTCTGTGAACTGAGAACTGTTGGAAGGTTGGGACTTAAAATGACAGTGTCTCTGAGCATGGTTGGGCCCTTAATCAATGTCCTTAACCCTCAACTGCTCAGTTTTATCTGGTCTTAACAGTAAGCTGGTTTAGATAAACGAGTCAGCCAAACATAAAATATGAATGTAGTTTAACTCTCCTCTTGTGCTCATCTTCAGAGAGGTGGTGCTGAAGAGGTTAAAGAGGTTTTAGATTGATTTCACCTTCATGATGCAGATTGCAAGTCTGCCAGGTAAAATTTAACATTGCTTCTGGTGGGACAGATACTGAAAGAAATCTTGAAATAGAAGCTGTTCTTTACAGAATGTCAACATTTCCAAAAGGATGTATTTCTATTTGTAAGTAATATTGTTGTAAATGTAATGTACTTTTGTTTTGTTTTGTGTTCTCCATCTCTATCTGTGGTCAGATAATAATTCTGTTTTGGATGTTTTCTGACATTTTCATTATCCCCAGGCCACTTATGCAAATGCATTTCAATATTCAAGATTTAATTGGACTGCAATTAGACTTCAGCAGATTGTTTTCTGCCAAGGTTCACTCTTTGGGAAGATTACGGTTATATATATATGAAATGAAACTGGGTGGTTTTGAGTCATTGTTCTGTCTTCAGAATACATTTTTTTAGTCCCTATAAGTCATTGACAGAGATTAGGAATAAAGGATGGATGTGAAGGGCACAGGATGAGAAAGAAGATGATGGGGGGGAAAAGCTGGACTGTTAGAGAGAGAAATTCACAGAGTGCTTCCTTCAATGATATCACTGAAGAGACTGTGAGAGAAGACGTTGAGAGGGTTTGAGATGGGGTGGGGGTGGAGAAA
Source organism: Hemibagrus guttatus (assembly GCA_033459395.1). NCBI lineage: Eukaryota > Metazoa > Chordata > Actinopteri > Siluriformes > Bagridae > Hemibagrus > Hemibagrus guttatus. The sequence continues at coordinate 16,504,011 of JAUCMX010000014.1, read as the reverse complement.
GTCAATTTTTTATTTGCAGTGGTGATGTGGTGGTAATGAAGAGGAATGAAACAGCTGCCGCTACGTCCTGCTGTCCTTTAGTGCCTCAGCCACGGAATGAAGCAAAAACCCAATTCCTTGACACACCTCACATGAAACCAGATGGGGACACATATGTCTCATGTCTGGCAATGCACAGCTTTTTTATGTTCACTGCCGTATCTCAGAATTGACTGGGTCCCCACAGGGATCCCAATCCACTCTTTAGGTGGCCTAAATATCGATTATGGTGGTTTGCTCTTTTTTCTTTTTTTGGTGATATATTGTTGACTGCTGTGACATAAAGTATTTAATTTCTCCCTAAGAGGCTCTGGCAGATCTAACTTTTTCATCAGGCTTAATGAACAAAGGCACAACTCATTGAATAGAAACCAGGTTGAATAGAAACCATGAATCTAAATGCAAGTCAATCCTGGTTATTCTGCATCATGCACATTCAATCACACAGATTCACACCTAGGGCCAATTTATCAGAACCAATCTGGGACACTGGGAGGACAACAAATATGGGATACTTTAAATAAGACAACTTTAAGCATAAATTTACTTGACTGATTTGTGGTACAATATGATAAGATCTGTTGAGGAAGCTAGTCAAGAATTTGTCATGCCTTACTGGTTGTAATGATATGGTGATGATGCGGTGGCAGCACAGATTCAGGTCTTTCCATCTTACTTGTCCTCTTACTTGTCCTTGTGGTTCACACTGGTCCTTATAGAAATGTTTCTGTAGACTATAAATGTTTCACTGTTCTCAGTGGTGGTATTGCATGAACGTGGTAGAAATCCTGGCGAGTCTTATGATCCTGCTAATAAACACCCGATTTTGTTAGCAGTGCTGCGTAATTCAAAAGACAAGAACCACCGCAAAATGCACCAAGCCTTAATTAACTCAAATATGATAATGTAAATGTCAGTTCACAGAAGAACATGCCATGGTGTCTGTCTTCACAGTCAAACTGACATTAAGTCCTATTGTCCCACTTGTTGTGGTTTCCTTGGCTCTGGGCACATTATCTCCCCCACACACAAGTGTAAGAAGTCATATTGTGCGTGTCCTTGTCAGGGGAGAGGCGTACATGTTTGACTATTTATTAAAATCACTAGGCATTTTTGCTGAGGGACAGCATTGATTGGCCACTGCCTAGTGAACCAGAGGAAATGAAGGGTTTCTAATTATACCCTCTTATGCTGGATGTGTTGTGAAACAACAAATTGCCAGCTAATTAAGTGTGTATCAACTTGTCTGGCCTTGACTCAATACTCCTCCTCATTGTCGTAAAGACAATTTTCATTATGTATTAATTGCCCCTTGCTCATGAACAAGACCCCATAACAATGACATGTGAGGGAGATTAACTTTTTGAGTAACATTACCTTATAAAATGTATGAGGTCATCCTAAGACATCTCAGTCTCAGCAGCTGCATGTCACTCAGCAGACCTGGGTTGTGTATGCATTTACTGGTACACATGCCCCTTGGCAAAGTCAGCATGTGGTAATATAAATTAAAATAAACAAAAGTGCAGCTATTCAACTGAAGGACCCACACATGGAGCTGTCTTTACCTTAAGTAAAGGTCACTGGGGCTGTGTGCTGCACAATGAGGCAGTGAGACTGGACAGAAGAGAGAACACATGAAAACTGAAAGTTTGGGAGAAACCCTGTGGAGGTCGAAAGTAATAGACTAACAGTTCCAACACAGTGGTACGTATTTGTTCAGATCACTTACGTTTTCTGCATTTTGTAAAGTATCTCGTAGGGTATGTAAATGATGATAAATTATATGTTTTGGTTGGTTAGCATCTCTTTCGGGATCCCTGCCTGTGAGGTGATGACTGCTTCACGATTTTCTATTGCACAGTCCTCCAAAGCAAGGTGGTACCTTCAAGCTGACCAGTTCTTGATGTGAAGTGAGGTGGATGAAAATCGACATGTGACTGGAGGTTTCAGTATTAATTCATGGCAAGATCAAAGTGTATATCATCATGAATGACCAGCCAAAAAATGAGCCATGGGCTTGTAATTATTCAGTTCTACCTGCATTCAGTATTGAAAAAATGTAGGAAAGTTCACATGACTCCAGCTTGCACATTTTCCCCACTGATTGTTCAGCTAATTCAAGGCCCTCTATCTGTCAGTCTCACATAAGAAACAAGAAACATGGTTGCTGCATTGGATAACCCACCAAAGCCTGATGTGTATTCCCCTTAAATACTGACAGGTACTTAGCTCTGGATGAGGAGAGGACCTTTGGACTACAGAGCCTCTGAGATCTACCTCCATTTGTGTACACCCGTCCACCTCCATTTGTAAAAGCCGGAGCAGAAAAGCCTCATCAGGAGAACCTCTGGCTTATATTTCCTTGGAGTCAGCTTGGGCCTTGACCCAGAATAAGGGATGATGGTGCTTGTGTTCTCTGGCCTTGTTAATGCAGATATGTATAGCAAAACTTCAATAAAGAGATATTGTGTCATTAGTGTAAGAAGTGAGTACATGTTTACAACAGTACATTTTGTAGAGAGAGAAAGCTCATTAGTATTTTACAATTCTTGCATATTTATGAGTGCGTTGTTAGATTCTTCAACACTAATTGTGCAGGGTCAGTACTGACAAAGCCCTTGATTTGATTTGAGGATGCTCATTATGTCGTCAACTCTGCCATTCACATTCTCCATTGTACCTCTTGTTTCACTGGGGAGTTGTGACCCCAGCAAGAGTTAATTGTCCTGCATATTTAAAATAATTAAGGAAGGGAAGGTTGATTGCATATTTAAGACACCATTTTTGACTCATAAGATTTATTATTCAGCCCTAACACAAAATGGTGATTGCTGTACTTAACTGCATTTAACAATGTAGCAGAATCCTTTCATCATTGCACATTTTGTCACTCATTCATTCAACCACATACACATACTAACACACCTGTGGTGAATTTGTGAATGTTTGGTGAGTTACCAGGCTGGACAAATCATCAGTTATCACTAACTGGTGATTTAACAGTTGGCTAATTGAGGGAGTTGTATGTATTGGGAGGAAATTGGATGTATTGGGAGGTCGAAGGTGAGAGAAAGGTGCACCAGGCTCTTCATTGTTTACTCCTTGTTAGATGCAGTTTTTTCACTTACAGAGTTGTGTGACTGTGGCGCTCTGTGGAGAAACTGCAATAGCATGAATTGTTCAAAATATAAAAGATCAAAGATGCTGACTTATATCAAGCTGTTATTCCCTCTTCGTTCTCCTCTCTTTATTGTCCACATCACCACCACTTCCTCCCTTTGCCTTTGTTTTACCGTATCAATTTGTCTACCTCTTCTTCCCCTGATGTATTGCTTCATCCTGATTCATCTTCTCTTATATCATCCCTAACAGGCCAAACTTGTCACCCCTAACCTTTACTTTATCTCACACTTCTCCTCACTCTACAGGGCTGTAGCAGGGCACAGAGAGCCTCTTCCTGATGACAGCAAAGACAACATCACCATTTTTACTCGGATTCTGGACCGCTTGCTGGATGGCTATGACAACAGGCTGCGCCCTGGTCTCGGAGGTCAGCCGCAAATTTGTGTCTTGATTCTTCTTCATGTCCTCCTCACTGTCCACTTTGTGTTCTACTAGTAGAACAGTGATGGATTGGTTTAATGACCCAATTGTGGATCGACTCCCTGCACAGCTCTCTCTCTGAAAGACACATCCATAGCAGACTGCCATTTTAAAACAGTTAAATTCATTTTATCATGACTGCAATTAATGTAAATTAACAACAGCAGAGAAAATGAGCAGCAGAAACAAAGTAGCACAGGGCAAAACTCTCTTCAGCTCACTTACGTCTCCAAAGGAAGCCCCGAAGACTGGATCATTATGGCTTTCTGTTTATGTGATTTAAGAGTTCATGGAGAAAAAAAAAGAAAAGCACACAGATCCATCAAAACCCCGTCTGACACTGTGCTACAAATATACACGTTAAAATTCTATCTGTCTGACTGTCTGTCTGTCTGTCTATAAAGGACATGTTTTTTTAAAGATCCTTGACAGAAATGACTGTTAGTGTTGCCTTGTTTTTAGAATATATATCAGCCAATTTTTTATGATCATAAGCTCATTGTTGCAGTTATCCAGCCAGCCAGTCAAGTGTTAGCCAATAACATTTGATTAGCAAGTGTATATATATATATATATATATATATATATATATATATATATATATATATATATATATATATCACACACACACACACACACACACACATACATATATATATATATATATATATATATATATATATATATATATATGTGTATATGTGTGTGTGTGTGTGTGTGTGAATGTATGTAACACTCTATATTATAAAATGTTCATTTCTCCCTCGCGCCTTTAATAGTGGTGGTGGTGAATACTTGGATTTGTTTACCTCCATTGTTTTCTTCTTAAGCACTGCCTGTGTCGCCTTTTATGGTAATGATCTTACCAGATGAGGCATGATAAAAACATTAAACTAAACCAAAGCAAACACTAACTTACACTTTTCCCATTTCCTTCTTTCTTCTTTTCTTTTCCTTCTTTTTTGTTTTTACTATTGCTCATTAGTCTGCTGCTGTGATATCAACCCACTCAGTCATTAGAAACATTGTTCAGACTTTCTTCTGTGATACATTTCTTCTCCATTTCATGTGATGAGAAATTTCAGAAATTAGAACAGCATAACAGTCTTTTTATTTTCTTTTTAAATATTTTATTTCTCTTTTCTGTTTAATCAGAGAGTGTGACTGAAGTTCGAACCAACATCTACGTCACCAGTTTTGGACCGGTATCAGATACAGACATGGTAAGACGTGTTTTTATATACACCGATCAGGCATAACATTATGAGCAGTGACAGGTGAGGTGAATGACACTGATTATCTCCTCATCATGGCACCTGTTAGTGGGTGGGATATATTAGGCAGCAAGTGAACATTTTGTCCTCAAAGTTGATGTGTTAGAAGCAGGAAAAATGAGCGAGCGTAAGGATTTGAGCGAGTTTCACGAAGGGCCAAATTGTCATGGCTAGATGACTGGATCAGAGCATCTCCAAAACTGCAGCTCTTGTGGCATATTCCCGGTCTGCAGTGGTCAGTATCTATCAAAAGTGATCCACGGAAGGAACTGGACCACGGAGCAATGGAAGAAGGTGGCCTGGTCTGGTGAATCACGTTTTCTTTTACATCACATGCATGGCTGAGTGTTGTGTGCTGCTTAGCTGGGGAACACATGGCACCAGGATGCACTGTGTGAAGAAGGCAAGCCGTCGGAGACAGTGTCATGCTTTGGGCAGTGATCTGCTGGGAAACCTTGGGTTCTGCCATCCATGTGGATGTTACTTTGACATGTACCACCTACCAGCATTGTTGCAGACCATGTACACCCTTTCATGGAAACGGTGTTCTCTGATGGCTGTGGCCTCTTTCATCAGGATAATGCGCCATGCCACAAAGCAAAAATGGTTCAGGAATGGTTTGATGAGCACAATGAGTTTGAGGTGTTGACTTGGCCTCCACATTTCACAGATCTCTATCCAATTGAGCATCTGTGGGATGTGCTGGACAAACAAATCCAATTCATTGAGGCCAAACTTTGCAACTTACAGGACTTAAAGGATCTGCTGCTAACATCTTGGTGCCAGATACCACCTTCAGGGAAGGTGTGCTGTCTTTATATTTTATAGACTAGAAACAAACATATACCTGACTATGTGAAAACTGAGACGTTTCTACTTTCCCTTGAAATGAAGTCAGTGCACATTTGAAAAGACGTAGTGTCAATATTTTTTTATTCCGTCTCACAGTCCTGGTGAACATACAAGTGTGATGTTTTGTTATTGGACCATTTAAGAGAGAAATAATTGGTAACAAGGCAGGACGAAGAAAATATATGCATCTTAATCATACACACAATTGGCTCTGGTACACAAGATGAATCACTGTAGCTGTGTGGCAGCACTTTGTATTCAGGATGAGACCTAATGGTGAGAGGAAAACTGTACACTCTGTCACGTTATATGGAGCGTAAAATGATACTTGAATTACAAAGCAATAATTAGGCAGGTTAACATTAACATTAATCAGCCTTTGTGTCTGAGATGAAAATAAGGCATGTATGATTTTTTTATTTCATTTATTTGTTTGTATGTGTGCACCGTATTTCCAGAAGCATTTAAAAGGAGGCTAATTAGAATTGCATTATATAATCTCCTCAACTACTTAGATTACAGCTCCATCTGAATAGCCAAATATTTCCTTTTTTTAATGTTGTTGGGACTCAAGCAGAATGTAGCACAACCCCAGATTTATCATCATTGTAGACCTTATACCTCAGTGAGGTTAAAAACAGTAGCTTTATATGAATGCACTAGTTCTAATTTGTTATCATTCCTGAACTAAGAGCTCACTGAAAAGGAACTTTCAGACTCTCTGCATACTCTAATGCTAATGAAAAAAACAGGCAGAAAGGAAAAAAAGTGTTGTTTAATAAAACCACATCATATCAATATGGGGCAAGTTTCTGGTAGGAGACACTGCTTTAACAATTCTAGAAAGAGTCTCAGAGACAGAGGAGTTTACATTTTTTTAATTTTTTCAAGTAACATGACAAGCTGGTGTTTTTTCTTTAACTTTAACAGGGAGAAAAAAATAGGAGCTGGTGCAGGAACATTAAATTAGGGCTGAGCTCTAAGACAAAACTATCATATTAAAATACTTCACTATCATAGCATTATTTATTTTAATATATTAGATAATGCATTCTGAACATATTACAGTACATTACATTTAAATTTACTGTCAAAGCTAAATCATTGAAATGAGGGAAAATGAGAGAATGAGAAAATTCTGTTTACAAAATAAAGTTTTATATAGATCTCGATTATAAAGGTGTTCAGTATAAATGAACACAACATTATCTCCTAAAACAGATTTTACATCGTCACATACTCTTTTTTTATCATCCCCAAGATGATGGTATGGAATAATAAATAAAAAATTGTTGCCATTAGCAAATCTCTGTGGCACTAGATTAGTAAAACATGTTTTCCTTACTTATACTTATCATAAGCATTATATTATGACTGTGCAGCCTTGTGGAGCCATTACATTATTCTATACAGTAAGACAAGAAGATTATGTGAAACCAGGAGAATATTGCAAGTGACAAGTATTTAAGTGCTGATGTCTGTGGCTGATTGCTTCATTTTTGTTGCTAAGTAGAAGAATATTTCTAAATTAACAAAGTCAAATGGGATGCTTATGAATGTAGATTATTACTGTATCATTAATTTACATTTCCTCTTTTGTTTTTATTATTTTTTTTATTGTTGTCTCTCTTTTTTATTGCCATTATCTTATTGATTATTATGACCATGCTAAGATTTTCCAGTACGGTAATATTTTGTTTCTATTTTTTACTCTCCTCTATTTCTGTTCTTTTTGTCTGTTCATATTTTTTCTCCTATGTTCTCTCCTGCTTCTTTCAACCTTTTAATCCTTTACTTTACCCCCCCCAAAGAAAATCTTTTATTTGTTTCTTTTGTTAGCACTCTTCAGTTATTGCATCATTCTGCCTTCTCACACGCTCACACTTCCTTTTTGCTTGCTTTGTGTCTAATGACTCTGGAGTGTTGAATTGACACGAGTCTAATCTAACCAGGTGCTATGTTGAGCCTCGTGCTTGCTGACGGTGGCAGCGCCAGTCAGAGACTCGCCCCAAGAGCCCGGCTAATTCTCAGCTCGTTTCAAAAGTGCACTGTAGAGCAAAGGCAATGCTGACATCAGGACGTTTTGTGTCTCGTGGGCCAGAACTGAAATTTTTAAAAAAGATCTTTATTTCAAGAAAAAGAAGCAGGGCCAGTGTTTTCCTATTTCCCTGGATTTTACATGATTACACTGCCCAAAAAATACCCCACATATGTTTCCTTTGCTCATTGATGTGATTTTCTAGTCCGGCAAATAAAATCATGCAGATACACGATTCATAGTTACAAAAATTTTTTTGTTTAAAAAAATATAATCTCAATGATGTTTGTGACAGATGTATGTGAAATCGTTGATCTCCTGGGATTTACAAAACAGGATGATGCAAAAAACAAAAAACATCCAGAGAAGTCAAAGCAGAATGGCCAGCCTGGTTCGAACTGACAGAAAGACTCTAAATTTAACCATCAGTGTGAGCAGAAAAGCATTTCAAACCTGGAGGCAGATGAACTACAATGGCTGTAGATCAGGTTCCTCTACAGTCAACCAGAAACGAGAATCTGTGGCTATAGTGGGGACAGACTCAGCCAAACTGGACAGACGAGGATCTTTCAAATCTTCAACTCTTAAAATGACTTAGATCACATTTTTTTTGCAGGGATCAGGTGTTCCTCATAAAACATTCACTGCTTGCAGGTAAATTAGTGTTCTAACAGAATCCAAAAATAAAACAAAGCAGCTTAACTTGTTTCTGCAGTTGTTTTTGAAAAAAGGAAATTTTTTAAAAATGCAAAATTTTCCTTGATAAATGTGTATTTTTCACTCTTCTACTGGTACTTCATCTTTTTTCTTTCTTGGGGGGGGGTGGTAAGTTTCAATAGTCATCTAAACTCACATTCTAGGGCAAACATAAGTCTTAAAAGCTTAACTTGTGGTGTCTAGTATGTGGCATCCACAAGAATTGGCATTGTGTTGCCATGGCTACAAGTCATTATTCCGACTGATGTAAATCCATGCTGTGTAATTGCATAGCACTTAGGACTTTGAGTGTCCCTCATGAACAACTCTTTTTTTTTAGCATCACCTGCTTGTTTACTGCTGCTAGCCAGTCTTCTATCACTAATGATCTTTAATTTCCTTCTGAGAAAGATTTATACAATTTAGCAAACACACTTACGCTGTAGTCTAACACAGCTAGTGGTAGCTCAGTGGTTTGAACATTAAACTATGTATCAGAATGTTGTGTGTTCAAGTCCTATCACCACCTAAAAAACTGCTACCCCTGGGCCTCTGAGCAATGCCATTAACCCTCAACTGCTCATGTATTCAAAATAAGATGCATTGAAGTTGCTCTTGATAAATGTGTCTGCAAATGTAAGCTGTAAATGTAATGCATGTGCAGTTTAAACTCTACTGAAGTTTGTTCAACCGTGGATATTTTAACTCCATTGAAACAGAATGAACAAAATAAACCAGAGGGCACATGCAGTCACCATTCTGTATAATAATCCGTGAGGAAACAGATCCAATCCCTAAAGAACTCAATTTTAAATGTCACATAATCAGTAGAAATCTCAATGTCTTACAGAGAAGCTAGCTGGTGAAGACATCTTATATGACTGAATTAAGAATGCACAATCCATAGAGATAATCTGCAAATTCACTCTTTGTGTCATTTATATGCATCATTCAAAGCAAATCCAGTTAGAAAACAACACTGATAAATTGTTGGGATCTGTCATAAATATATCTGCTATATTATTTTTTTCCTAGTGCTAATGATCCTCACTTCATTGATCACTGACTTCCATGAAGGTGAGTCGATACAGCGCAATGATGAAATGTTAGTGTTGTAAATTTTTTTTCAATAGTGATAGATGTTCCTGTCGTGGATGTGAATAATTTATTTCAAAGATCAGGTCTCTAGGAATAGTGAAAAGAAAGAGAGAAAAAGAAGAGAGATGTGGGAAATACAACAACCTCTCTGATATGTGAATAGGAAAGCTGTATACATCCCCTTCTTCCATTCTGTAAGAGCAGTTCTTTTTGTTATGGACCGTGGTGATGACTGTAGCACCTACTGGATATAATCGGTTATCGAGGTGACGAGGCTTCATGATTACAATTGTATTCCTTACTAAATATCTTTGTGATACAAAAGATGGCATCAATTTTAGTTCTCTCATAACACTTGAGTAGAACAGGTGAGCATCACACCTTTGTTAACACTCGAGCATAACACGCTGATTACGTTCCCTTTGGAAAGCGCTGTTGTTATGCAGGATGTAATTGTTTAATTGTAATAGCTGTACAACCCCTAGCCGTTATTACATATTGGATAATGGGTTGTAAGGTCGGGGTCCATAATATCTGAGCAGTAACCACACTATTAGGTGCTGTGATAGAAAGCAACTTCCAAAGCTCAGGCATCAGCAGGGATGTCGGAAATTGTCCTCCTCTGCAACATATGCAGTCTCTCATTACCAGGCTTGGAGAAATAGTTTATGAAAGAATTTTCCCTCCTTTCTGAACAGCTAGCTCACTGAATAATCAGGAATAATTGCTGCTTCATGTCAGAATCACAAAGTTCAAATTGCTGAACTGTTTGGAAAAGACCAGCGTAATGGAAAATTGCTTATACTGATTGTGTTGTCACATTTTGACGCTGTCTGAATCAGTAATGGAAATGAGACGAAAATGTTATTTCACACCCTGTTCTGTTGTGTTCCATTATATTTCACTTTAAATCTTTTTAACGTCATATGCAGTGTTGTTTATTTTTTCCTGCTCATAATTTAATATTTTAAATGTAACCGTCTTAACAAATCGACTAAAAGCAAAGATGGGAAAGTCGGCTTGTCCACCATTTCAGGAGGAACGTAGTGGAGGCGTAATTATATTAGCAGCTGTGAAGTCTGGAACTGCGTATAGGCAGAGACAGTTATGGAAAAAATAGTGCCTTTTGGATATGATTGTGCAAACAGGTGTCCAGTGTTCATCTGCTGAGTGGATAATGGAGAAATTGTAAAAAAAAGTGTGAAAGGAGTATTTAATCACTTCTGGTGTTTCATCATATATTTGTAAAGTGTTAGACTACTTTAATGTAGTTCTTGGGAAAATAAATTTTAGGTAAAATACTTCTACACTTTTTTTTACTTTAAAAAAGAGAAAGTGCCATTTTTAACCTTTTTTGACCATTTATGGAACACATTTTAATAAGTATATGTATGCACTGTACTATAATGTTATCTGTATTCATAATGGATTTTATTTCACATTAATAAATCGACAGAAGTTGTGAGTGCTTCAGCAGTTCAAAATAATGTGAGACTGAAAGTAGGAAGAAGGCAGGACTTCCAGTTGATGTCAATTAATATCATAGAGACCAAAACACCTGCCAATCATTCCAGATTCATATAACGGTTAGATCACGTTCCATTTAGCATATTCTGATGTTAAAGTGCGTAGCTCTTGTGCAAATTTAATGAATATTGGCAGATCCGGTAACATAATGTAACTTAACAGATCATAATATGATATGAAGTAAATGTCACTGGATATCACGACAGTGTAGAGATACCTTATTATATTGCACAAGTCTAATGTCTAACCACTTAAGATTCATTAGCTAGGCTAAGGTACAGCTAATTATTTACCTAAATTCTAACATCATAACATGAACTCAGTTGTGTGTCTCCTGTCTGCTTTATTTCTATGCAATATGCCTTGTGAACACCTAAGTTCCAACACAATTTGTGCGGTAGTTTGCATCCTATTTGTTGCTGTTGCACTTGCTTGTGTCAGTCTCGCACAGGCTGTGCCCTGCAGATAAGCGCCGTGATGTGGCTGACTTCACCGCTCGGAGAAACAGGCCAGCGAGCTTAGACAGTGCACTTCATCCTCTCTGACTGCACCGGCGAAGATAGTCAAAACCCCCTTCAATTAGACACGAAGCCAAAATGGCCGTGCTTAACAGATTCGCTGGGCTGTGTGGTGAAACTGATGGAAAGAAATGAGAAGGCTATGCAGTCTTTTGGGAAGCATTTGCTAAAATACTGAGGGATTTTTTAAAAATAAAGAGATGCTAAAACACTGATTAGTAATTGCTAAAATACAGCATGCAGCACATTAAACAAACACATTGCCTGAGCAAATTAAACGGTAGAATGATAACGCTGCTTTTTAATTAATTGTGCAATGCTACAGCGGATCAGAATACAGTTACATCAACACCTTGGGGAATCACTAATTTGTTAGAGGAGCTTTCTAAAGCCATGCTTTAATTGCTAGTTGATAAAGAATATAGACCGCTGCTTTATATAAAGTAGAACAAAAAAAAGATTAGATTGGGTGGTGTTCTCTGCCAAGCCTAAACACGTTTAAATGGAAAACCTCAAATAAATCGAAACCTCAAATCAATTTACACATTAACATGAAGTCCTTACGCACATACAACAGAGATAAGAGAAAAGTAAAGTGTGTTATTCCACTTATCCCACAGCAACTTTGTTTAATAATGAACGACAATGTTGTGGAACATCCATGAGACAAGTTAGTTGCTGTTATCATTACAGCAATTATAAACAGTCGTTCTCTTATCAGCCTCTCTTTTTTTGTCTCTTAAATTTGAAACGACTGAAAAAATGCAGCTTGTCATGTTACCAAGAACATATGAGACATAAACTCCTCTATCCTAAAGATTACTAACTATTACAAAGCGCTGAAACTGGAGACTCCTTTCATAATTGTAAAAAGCTTTAAGAACAACACACTTTTAAGATTATTGGTCTCAGATGATGTTGAGAGTCCTGCGTTGAAGGCCCTGTGAATAAAATTATGAATTAGAAAGTGTGCATTAATATATATATTTTTGCATTATTGAGTTTTAAAGGCACATATGGATTTTCCCAGGTTTCTAAAGGTATACATTATATGCCAATTAAAGTGTTTAAGTAGCTCATCTCAGCCTAGCAGGCTTTAACGAATAAATCCCTACTGTCATTTAACCCCCAACCTGTTCTTATGAGGCTTACAGCATTAACATTCTCCTTCCTTTAAATGATAAAACAAAATCCTGTATAGTGTCTGCAACGCCATGTTTATCTCCCAACACCATGGAGTGGAGTGCTTTCTTCTTAGGCTGTCATGATGAGCAGACTGACGAGGAGTCACGGGTTTATCACAAGACACTGAGGTCTGCCCTTCCTCCATCCCAACACCACACACTCCTGATGATTTAAGTCAGCGGCCATTGCTCCATAAAGACAGGGGACAAAGGAAAACCCCTAGCAATATTCCTCATTTTTCCTGTTTGCAATTCCGTCCTAAATTAGCTAAACAAAGTTCACCATGCGCAGCTGGAAGCGAAGTCCACTTGGTCATGCATGAATTGGCTCACGCGTGTTGCTTTTGATCTTTAAATTAATCCCACTTCGAGGCTGCACTCATTTGACGTCTTTCACATAACAAACCATAGCTTGCACGCTTTCCTATTAAAAGAAGAGAAAGCACAGATTAGCCATTGGCTGTCAGACTGGAATTGATTCTTTAGAAGTGGGCCTGCAGAAAAATATCACCAGCGGTGAGAGGTAGGTGTTGGGTTATATCTTGGGTGAAGACAGCTAGAAACCGAACTAAGGGTTGATACAGCACCGTCTCCATGTTCAGTTATTTTTAGCCTAGCTTTCTTGATGCTTTACCTGGCCTACTGGTGTGGTAATGACCTATCCATTAAATTTTTTTTTAATATTAGGAAATTTTTAACAAAACTCAGTAGTTGAAGTAGAAGTGTTGTTTCTGCATTAATCAGGAAGAATGAAGAGAATTTTTTAAACGATTGTATACTTTTTGATGCATAATACTTTCTGCCTGTAAGGCCATTATATTTTTTTGACAAGTGCCTTCATGAGGTTTTCCTCTTTATAATGAGCACTTTGTTATCTAAATGAGCCATAATTACTCAAATGATTCAAAAGCTCAGAGTATTGTGAAAAGAAAGTACCGAAAGTCAATCTTTCATTGAAAAAATAAACAGTCTCTGAAACAGCAGTATTTAATTCTTTCAATAAGAGAAGAAATGGATGAACATTTGCATAACAATGCAAACTTCTTCAAAAGCTTGCAAGTCTTTGAAAGCAAGGAAATACTAAAGGAACTTTAGTAAGAAATCAACAGAGGGGCAGAAAGTAGTGCTTTCTCTTGTGCTTTCTGGACTTTTTATCTACATACCAAGTGGCTCAGAGGACTTGAGTGGTGCTTTGAGGTTTAGCTTTGAACAAAGATGAACAAAAGTGTTTGATAATCGACACAAAAAGAGAGATGCTGGAATAGACAGAACAGCAAAGCTGAGAACAGCATTTATGTCACCAGAGGTACGAGTCCGTCTTCAGCATGTTGCCTCTGGGAGCTGTTCGAAAACACACATTTTTATTTTTATTGGCACTGAATCTGAAATGAAGTGGAGTTAGCTATTAATTATATCTGAAGTTTAATTAAACACAGGACATTTCTTGTGTTTATGCAAAATGCAAAATATGAAAATCCCTGGGGCTTCTCAGGATAGAAGAGTGATTCAGTTTGTAGGCTGTATTTGGTTCTGGTATTGGTGTCAAGAGACCACTGTCATTTGTTATGGTCTATAGATTCATATAAGTGCCAGTTCGGTCATTAAAAGCATAAATATGAACATACAGATATAAGCATTTAAAGAGCTGGAACTAAGGATCTAAATGCACCATTTGTGGAGGCTCATCATCGGCGACTTTATTACAAACACCATGCTGATCATGCGTAGGTCGCTCTTTTCTCTCAGAACAGCCTCAGTTCTTCCTGGCATGGATTCCACAAGGTGTTGGAAACATTACTTTGAGATTCTCCCTTACTACCAAATTTCATAGTTGTTCTACTTGATTTATATGTGGCGACCGAAGAGGCTGGTGAAATGCCCTGAGCTCATGTTATGTTTGTGAAACCATGTTGAGAGACTTGTGACTATCATGCCATGAGTAGTATTGTAAAATGATAATTTGCAGCTATAAAGCAATGCATTGTAATCAGCAACCATATTCAGATAGCTTTTGGTTTTCAAATGATGTTAGATTACTATTAAGGGGTCCAATGTGTCACAAGAAAGCATTCCTCACATCGTCACACCACCACCATCAGCCTGAACTGTTGACACAAGGTTGGGTCCATGGAGTTATGGTGTTTTAGTCTTCAGTTCTTTCAGTTTCCACTTCAACCTGAGATTCCTTTTTCTGTGTGACAGGGGTGGAACTCGATGTGGTCTTCTGCTCTTGTAGCCCATCCACCTCAAGGTTTAATAGGTTGAGATGTTTTTCTGCTCACCATGGTAGTAAAGAGTAGCTATTTGAGTTACTGTAGCCTTCCTGTGAGCTCTGGCTATTATTATCTGACCTCATGTGAAATTGCGGTGCAGAGGGCCACAAATAATTTTTTTTAGAATATATGTGCAATATAGTGTCTGTATTATCATTTCTTTACATTATGTTTGATTAAAGTAGCACAAGCTTATGGTTCTTCACTGTCCAAATGATTTGTTTTAGCTTTAAAATGTTTATGAAGCCAGGTATTAATGCAGCACGTTTGATAGTATGGAGATTGGAAAGATTTGATGAAATTATTTGATAGTTAGCATTGGGGCATTGGTGGCTCAGTGGTAGGTTTCTCGCCTATCATGCAGAACGCCCAGGTTCACTTCCCAGCCAATGTCTCAACCCCAGCCACTGGATGCAGTGCCGGTCCCAAGGCCAGAAAAATGGGAGGGTTGCGTCAGGAAGGGCATCCGGCATAAGACACGTGGCAAGTTGTTGTGCGGACCAGTTGGTCCGCTGTGGGAACAGCCAAAAGCAACTTCTATTTGATAATTAACATATTGTTTTTTATTCTACTGAGATTTAACTAGAATGGGTTTGATTAAAAAATACGCATTTCAAGTCAAAGGATAAAGCCATGCAATTGAGCTGTGAATAATTAAAAAAAACCCTGAAATGTCTCATATAAATCCTTGTAAGTCTCATCAGGACAATTAGTACTGCACTGCTCATTCTATCAGCTTCACACTTAACATCCTCAAATAGCAAGGGTACAACTTCATCTGAAATATGATGTTTCTTATTACGGAAAATGCCTGAAGACTGGGAGAAATGAATATTTCTTTTGCATTTGTCGGAAAGGGTTTTTATTTTAAGTGATTTTATAAAAGCGTGCATTAAATGCATCAATGTACATTAGTGGGTTAAAACTGGGTAAAGTATTTCTTATGGTATATATGCTAAAGTTATCTGGGTTTCATATACAGCATGCTTGTTTTAACCACACACATTGTCCATCATTAGAAAAGAAATTATCAAAAATGCTGCCATATCAGTGTCTTTAAAATTAACACACCAGTTTTTTGCTCCGTTTGGAAGTCATTATAGTGATCTGGGATGGATACATGTGGGGAATTTCTCTGTAACTATGTTATATAAGGAAAGCCAGGGAGTTAAACTGTCACAGGAAACAAACACGATGAAATTGATCCTATTTAAGTGGATTCTTGCACTTATGATTTCATTTGTAATTCACATGAGCTCTTCTATTCATGCCTTTTATAAAACTCCCATTAAAATCTCCTGAGTGATTTCAGGGGAAACAAACCCAAATAAAACCCAAGGTCATTTGAGCATTGCAGTATTCACAGTATTGTCTCATCTCCATCTCTCTCCCACCCTAACTCTATCTCCATTTTAGAAGGGTTCACAGTGGACGATCAGAAAAGACTGAGTGGATGATGTCATTTTCCATGGCATCTGTGTATTTACATTATGGAGATAAAATTTTAAAATGGCTTGTTTCATATTGCCGAGTGGCATCTGCGGAAACATTCATCCAAGTATAATCTTTTGAAGTGTGCCTTAAGGATCGCTCGTCAACAAGCCTGTAGGAAAAAGCAGAGTGATGTTTTGAAGTAAAAGGTCAGACAGGAATCTTGACTAATCAAGGCTAGTCATTTTGGAGAATGGAGTATGGAGGAGAGTAAATCGTGACTCATCCTGCTTCAGACTCTCTGGCTTAGAGGGCATTCAATCAGATGAGTAGAGAAAGTCATCATCAGGGCTAGAAACAGTACGGAGAAATCATAGAATAGATAATGTGTCAAAATCTCACTCAGTTTAAAGTATTACAGTGTAAATAATAATAAAGTGTACAATGTTAATCTGTAAAGAACCAATATTTACCATTAGCTAGAATTTAACTGGCTAGCTGTCTTATATTAGCAGTTGGAATCAATCTATCCTGGTATTAATTAGAGAAATGTAGCCAGTTAACTTCTAGGGAGGTAAAGGAGACACCTCGTTTTATTATATAAAGTGCAAATAGGGTAAAATAATATCTAAGTATATCAACAGAGTATAATTACACAAACATTTTCCACTCGCGGTTAGCACTTTAAAAAAAAAAAGAAAAGAAAAGAGCCTCCCTGATTAATTCTTTCACTCTCTTCCAGGAGTACACAATTGATGTATTCTTCCGGCAGAGCTGGAGAGATGAGAGGCTGAAGTTTGACGGACCCATGCAGGTTCTTCCGCTCAACAACCTTCTGGCCAGCAAGATCTGGACTCCAGATACCTTCTTCCACAACGGGAAAAAGTCGGTGGCTCACAACATGACTACTCCTAATAAACTCCTGCGTCTGGTGGACAACGGGACCCTGCTGTACACTATGAGGTGTGTCCTGACCCTGATCACTTTTTACTTATTACACTATAGAGACTACAATGCTAGATTTATTTATGGGAAATCTGTTGAATACTGCTCTGGAATTGCTCTGAATACTGCTCTGGAATTTTTTGACTAGTCAAAAAAAAATATGAAACATATTTGACCCAAACTCTTTTTTTTAATTATTTGGCCCAAACATATTTGACCCAAACTCTTTTAAACATATGTTTTTATGTTGATTATTTGCAAAAGTTATTCTGTGTGTACCAGCCTTCTGAATTTTTGCTAGGTTTGTAAATATCTTTGAACGTTCATGGCAACATCCACAACAGAGGTGAAAAGTTTTATCAAAAACAGGAGCGTGTCAGTGTGTTTAGTATCGCTGTGCATGAGACTTATAAATTGACTTGAAAATCTGACAGACAGGGATGTTTTCTAAATTGTTTTTAATTTTCCAAATGTACATAAAGTACACAGGTGAGTGTGTGAACAATGATCCATAACACAACCAATTATTAAAACCACACAGAAACCCAAACTCATGATCCTTAAACCTGAAATGGTGTAAGCATCTAATTTTTCTGTCTTAGGTTTCGACGATTAAATCATTCACCACTATTTAAAAAGAAAAAATAAATAAATAAATAAATAAATAAACCACAACTGGAGAAAAGTCTCACACAAGCCTAACGTGATGATATAAGAAACAAATATATAAGAAATTATATATTTATAATAATATATTATGTTATATAGCAGCAGTGTTATATAATATAATATATATATTATTATATATTAATATATAATAGCAGCAGTGGTTAAGCAGATCTCAGAAGGAGTTGGATACTGGAAACCCCTGGTCCAGAAGTAGCACTGTGAAGTGAAAAGTGCTTGAAGAATGAATTAAAAAATTGAATTGTGACTCCAATGGCCAGCAGCCGTCCAGAGCGATGTGCCCATCTGCTGTAAAAAGAGCATGGCAATTCAAGTCTATTGACCTTTATAATGTACCCCGGGGGCTTTCTCAACACACACAGTATGAAAGGACAGTCCGAGTCAGTGGGAGCTATTCAGCTTTCCTCAAATTTGGATTTTAGAAATGGCCTTCAACCAGATAACAAGCAAGCTACATTAACATATCCTGCCAGTAAAAATGTATAGAATAATCTATATTTTACTGTATTGTGTATTGTGTATGATGTACAGCCTTATTTTATAGTTAATTTTACAGTTAATGCAAAAGAGTAAAACGTGCATTAGTGCAAATTTTGTCTTAGATGCTTCCTTTATGGCCTCTGCATTATTGTGTCAATAAAAAAAGATTTTAGATTTCTGAGAAAAAATTCAATCTCACAGATGTTTGTATGTCAGTAAAGGAAGTGACATATTAGATACATAATAGATCAATTTTTAAAAACAAAAAAAAGTTTTGCCTGCACAACAGAAGCGAATGTGACAAAATAGTCAGATGACAATGTGTAAGAAGATGATTAAAAAAACTTAACAGACAATTTCTTTATAAAACTTCACAAAATGTACCTAAGTCCACTGATGCATTAAAAAGCAAAAGATAGAATTGTCAGGTTAGGTATGAATTTGTTAGTCAAAACTTTCAATAATGTAGTGGTTATAGTAGAATTGTAGAACTGTTTAACGTCTGTATTTTTTGTAGACATCCTTGCTTTAGAGCATTTCTTTACCTGAGTCTTTTGCACAGTGCTTTGTTACTCTCTAACATATAATCAAGTTATCAGTATAAGTGAATCAGAAAAATGAGATGTTTAGCGAATTGAGAAATCTAATTGGAAAAGGCCAATATATTAAAACAGTTAAAATGAATTAGTGCAGTAATCATTGAAAGAGTATAAATAATTAATGTGTAAAAAAGAATTCATATTTTTCTGTAATACTGGTGTGTAAATAATTTAATTAACTAGCAGGGCTTTATAATAGTCCTTCTCCCAGGTTACGCTTGGCTTGCCCCAGATTCTGAACAGAGTTGGTCACATATCGATTGGAGGACACCGAACTGTATCGTATCGGTGTTTCATCAAATATCGAAGTTGCCTTAACACTCGAAATGATATTGTATCAGGTGTAAGCTTGAGTTTTACATCCCTAATGCAGTAAGCAAGAACGTTTTCATTTGCAATTTAGCACACTGTAATTTGTCACTTTTAAATCTAATGAGTTTTTTTGCTGTTGCATTTTTCTTTATTAAAATGCTAATATTAGATGTAAGCTAATTTATCCGCTATTCCCCTGTTACCCATTCTTCCTCCTTCAGCATTATCTTGTATTGTATAACACTTAATCAGTATATATAAGGATATACATGAGCTTACTGCTAAATGAAGGGAGAGTGTAGTTCATTTGTAAAATCATGTTTAGGAAGACATGCGAAGTTGTCATCCTGTATGTGTGATAGAACACCTTTCTCTTTAGCCTCAAGTGGATGTTCCTCTGCTCCTCCTCAAGGTTGAGAACATTAGAATTAGTGAAGTCGTGAGCTAGTGCACCTCAGAGCAGAGGGACATTGATGTTTGATGACAGTTATGTGCAGAGACAGGATTGTATTGTTGATGCCTGTGATGTATGTACCACCTCCTTTCATTTTGTGTGGAGGAGTTTTAAACTGTCTGCTTGATTTACTGTCATATTAAAATGAGACAGATAGAGTGGGTGGGTTGAATGTAACACTGCGTGGTACGACGGATGATCCGATGTACCGGCTGTAATTCTAAGTAAAATATGGCCTTCGTCTGTACTGTTAAATAGGACTGGAATCAAAACTTTATCAATAATTTCAACTTTTCACTGAGTCATGTTATCAACCATATTTTTATATATAGATTTTCTTTAATATACACAATATACGAAGGAATATATGAATATACGAAGGAAACATTCAAACATCCCTTTTAATTTGTAAAGTTATTAGAAATATTGATGGATTTTGTTTGCTAATATTTTGAAATGTTACTGAGTCTCACATGTGGGCAAGCCACATTTAAATAAATTAGTGTACATGCTAAAATTCTATGTTAGTTTTGATTTGAGATCATGACAACAGACACAAAGACAGCGGAAGGTTCTCAGAGATACAGAGATTGTCAGTCAGTGTTTACATGCAGCCGAATAATCTGTAACTAATTGGATTGATTGCTAAGTCAGACTGAAAATCATTCACGTAAACACAAAGTTTTTTTAAAAAAAACAAAAAAAAACAAAACAGCAGCCTTTGTTTCATGCTCGAAACCAGAAAATGTAATTTCCTTTAATTATTAGCTTGTCTCTATAGCAACATAAATGTCAACCTATCCGCATTTACAATCCCACACACACCTGCTTCTCATTAGCAGTGTAACACGCACCTTAAGTGGTAAGGTTTTGCACACAGACCCAGAGAAATGTTACTAGCAATTCTGTAAGAAAACCCAACTCTTTGTAGATCATAATGAGACTCTAAATGAGTGCTTCATTAAAAGCAGGAGCACTTGGAGGGTAAGCCCCTTAAGCTTATGTAATAAAAATCCCATAGACAGTGTTAAGTGTTAACTGTAAAACATAAATGTGCGCTGTGCTACAAGTGCCTAATGAGAGTGATAAAGATTTTGGCCTTTGGATTAGACTTTAATTGTAATAATTTTTAGTAAATGCTTTTATCCTGGTCTTGGTCACTGAATGCTAGGCAGAAATAATGCACCCTGCAAAGTGTGCCATCAAGTCTGTCACAGCACACCTACAGGCCATCTTTAGAGTCTTCACTCTACCTGACATGCGGCATGTTATTGGATGGTGAGAATAAACCGGTTTGCTAGTCTAGGATATGGGATAACATAAAAACCTACTTGTTGTATAAACCAATTGATGTTTGATGGAGCAACAAAACAGAGACAAAGTAAAATCTCATGATTAAAAAACTACTCTAACAAATATAATTCATTTTAAAAAGCTACTACATTTTACACAAAATTTAAGTACAGATTTGTGTTGCATTGTGTGTAATGAAATACAAATCACAATACTGTATGTGTCACAGTATACTGATTACAGTAAAAGACTTGTTTTTAATGATAGTTTATTTAATGGCTACAAAAATGTAATTATATATCACTGCAAAAAAAAGGAAAAATGTAAAATTCTGTACCCATTTTAAAGATTGAATACAAGATTTTACCATCAAATCAGCTATGAACATTCAATACGTAATTATAAAAAGATATCAGGATATCCACAAGTGCACTACATAATTTATCATGATAATACTATATCAACATATTGCAAAACCCTAGGAACAATACGTTTATGTATTGTTGTCTTCATTCAATTCTGACATTAGCAGACTGTGATAGTTTCACTTTCCACTGTTGAAGATGTTTATGAAGTAAGAAGCTTGAAATAAATCTGCCAGTTTCCAGCTTAAAGTCTTAATAAACACTCACTATGTGTAAAAGGTTTGAGATAGATGACAGGCACAGCCATGACTCACTCATCCTGTTTGTTCATTACATATATTAGCTTTCGTTTGTTTAGTAATTGGGAATCTTATATTCAGTACATTCAGTACAAAACATCCGTGCAGGACAAATTTATTCTTTTTCACTGCAAGCAGCTGTTTGGGTTATTGGTCATGTGGTACTGGCCAAATAAGGTGGAATGATGGTACTGTTTTATGCAGCAGTACATAAATGGTGCAGAAGTGACACTGTTCTGAATTGCTTTGAGAAACGGATCTCAATCATAAGTTTAATATAAATATTAAAGGGCAGTCTTTATGACTGTTGGGTTGGAGCCAAAGAAACCACTCTCTAGGCAGCTGTTCGATGAGCCTCGATTATGAATTAAGAGGAGTTTGCAGGCATGGTTCTTGTAACTCAGTCAGAGATGCCGCTTTGTTCTTTACCTTCTCAGCCCAGTGGATGTGCTTGGCCTTTTCTCTCGTTCTTTTTTTTCAGTACAGGAATGTCATCAGCCATGTTTATCAGTCTAGTGAAGGTGAAAAGGACCATGTCATCAGAAAGACAATTGAGCCACAGCCAGGTACCCTAAGCCTATTTCTCTGCATTAAAGCATGTCACAATAGACGCTGACACTACAGCATTCCTAAACAGAGCTGACAGACACTGAAGAAATTCTTATTACTGTTATAATTTGTCATGACAGTCGCAGTCTAGACTCAATTTCTGCAAATGACCATTTAACAGTTGAGATGGGTCTGTCTGCCTTGTGAGAGTGAAGCAATGGATATACACTGTAGGGATTCTGAATATTGGTTATTGCATGAGTTGATGTTGGAGTACAATGGATGCTAAGGTGCTATTCTCAGACAATCAAATAACTGTTGTATCCCATGATAATATATTGACATACATTAAACACATTCAATTTAGATACATATCTATGTATACTATATAGTGAAAAGTTTGGTTTTTCCTCACACTGTTGCCACAAAGTTGCAAGTGCACAACTGTATAGAATGTTACTGCATGTTCCAGCATGACAAATTCCCTGTGCACGAAGCAGCTCCATGAAGACATGGTGTGCAGCTGAAGATTGGAAAAAGTGGAAGAACTGGACAAAGCGGAAGTCCTTCACAGAGCCTTGACTCTGACTCAATCCCACTGAACACCTTTGGGATGAACTGGAACTGGAGTCTCCTCAACATCCCAACATCAGAGTCTGATCTAACTAATGCTCTTGTAGCTGAATGAACACACATCCCCACATTGACATGAAGAGTAGGGCTCATTATAACAAATGGAAATAAATCTGACATGAGATGTTTAACAAAAACATGTGTGTGATGGTCAGGGGTGCACAAACTTCTGGTCATATAGTGTAAAACATTTAACAAGAAACTGTTCTACAGTCTTTGTATATTTATAGAGTGTACATCATATACTAGGAGTTTTGCATGTTTGAATTTTGATGCACTCAATCTTATTCTGTTCATGGAATCTTAAAATTCTATGCATGACTAGAGATTGAGACATGAGAGATTCACGGCTGTTTTACCCCTAAGCATCACTCCAGCTTCCCTGATTATGAAGCACAGTCATGCATAGTGAATGAGAATTAAATACGTGAGGCTTTAAAAATGTTACCCATCATTATTTGTTCTCTGTGGAGCTCTCAGGCCTCAATTTACATTAACACACTTTAACATGTCACTAATCCTGAAAATACTCATGCCCTTACATCAAAGAAAATAAATCTATATGTTCAACGTCTCAAGGGAAATGATGCTGCCTCAGCTAAATGAAATTGTCTGCAGAACCATCTTAACATGGCTTTGGGATTTTCCTTGCTAAGTAGCACTAAATGTGCAACTATAAGCACTTCTGCTAATTTGAGATGAGGAAGCATGAGGAGAAAAAAAATCAATATGCCAGGACACTACAACAAAAACAACTACGAAAATAGTGGTGTTGGGGGTTTTTTTTTAAGTAAAAGAGACAGTGTCCTCCCGCTGTTTAGATATAGACCTCCCCTACGGGATCGACTACCATTTAAGATTTGTGCCTTTGGTGGATGTGCTTGGCCAGTCAGTAGGTGAAGAACTGCTGTAATTAATCTTTAAGGAAATGTTGAATAAATTAATAACATCTGAATGCTATCACTACAAAAATAATGAATCACTATAAGGAGAACATTGGGAAAACACTTAATGTATGTGATCAAAAATGCTATAGAATGCAATTGATTTTCTTTGATTAGCTTCCATTATGTTTTTTGTTTATTCCATTCATTAGCAAAAAAAAAAAAGCTAGCAAACTTACTCAACATGCTTATGAAATTTATGAAAATCTTTTTTTTAAATGTGAGAGACAAACAAGACATTATTCTATAGGAATTACTAGAAACAGCGCAATAGTTCAATGAACACTTATCGTAGTTTTGCACATTTTCATGTGAATTTGATTTGATTGATCTAGAAACTGGGCAAGAAAGATATCTCAGGATTCATAATGAGTATTTTGAAGGTCAAAATGAAAATGTTAGGGGTCATGAAAGTGTTAGTGGAGTAAAAGTACTCAACTCAAGGTACTCAAAAAAAATGTTCAGTCAAACTGAAGTAGTAGAATGTTTTTTCCCCCTTTTTACACATTTTCTCTCTCACGGCACGACTTATTTCATCAGGTGCAGAGAAAGCACAGGGAGAAAGCAGCCCATAAATGTAGAACATTTCGCAGTGGGCCGAAGTGTTTATGAGTTGTGGGGTTTTTTTTTGTTTTTTTTCATTTTCACTGAGTTCAGGACTCATGTAACAGTCATGCACTCTAGGGTTCTGTTAAACTTATTTCATCTATGAATATCAGCTTCACTTTCTGCTCATATTTAACTGAAATAACAGTATCACAATACATTTGGAAAGGAAGGATGGATATATTTAATACAACGGAAGAGTGTTTACCTGATATTTGGGAGATGGCTAGTGTTACATGTCTCAGAGGAAGCGTGTGTTATAATGTACTCTGTTGTATTCAGAAAGTTCTCAGAAAGTAGAAGACCGTCTGAAGTTTTCCCAAGTTTACATCTAAGCATCTTCTGTTGCTTCAGCTTGAAATAACACGGATGGTCAGAGCAAGATCATATTTATATAGTCTCTAGTCTCTGAATTTGATAAATGTATTAATAAGAGCTACATTAATTATTCCTGTGTGATTAGTGATAATGAGTAATAAGACGAGTTGGCTATCTTGTTCATCGTTGCTCACAATGTTCTTATCTTTCTTATGTTTTTATCATGTTAGTAAAATTGGGCTGAAATCAACAGAATTATGTTATAGATATCATAGAAATACATTTATTTTTCCATAACACAAAAGCTATGAAATGATGCGTATGTTTACTGTTGACTGCTGTGTACTGCCAGATTGTTGTGACATCCAGTGTGTTTATTCCAGAGATCTCAGGCAAGGTGGATGTTGCTAGAGTTCCCAAATGACCATTCATGAGTACAGGTGATTAGAGAGAGACAGTTAGTGGATGAGAAATTGGCAAATGACCAAATTGTGGGATGACAATGTGAGTTCTCAGTATGATGCATGTGTTTATTGTGTCCTTGTAGTAAGCAGTTAGCAGATGCCGGGATTTCACAGACATGCTTTAGGGGACATCATACATTACAGGTTCAGGCTAAACTGAGAAAGTAGAAAACGTGGTGCCTTTACAGTCCTCCTCATTTCACATATGGTCCTCCACACTTCCCTGTCAGGTGAGATGTGATTTATTGAGGGCTTGTTCAGTCCCACAGAAAGGTGAAGAGCCTGGATGAAGCAAGCAGCTCTTGTCTGAGAAAGCAGCACAGGAAAATTAATGAGGAAGGGTGACTCGCCACTGAATCACAGCAGAACTCTTGTGTCAAGCTGCTTCCTTTCCAGAGGATAGTAACAAGCAGCAGAGCAAAAAAAAAACAAAAAAAACAAAACACGCACCTCAAGATTCCCTTCAGTTTATTAAATTTAAGGGCACATCTGGACGGTTTGCTGCTCCATAATCACATTCTTCACTGAATCTCTGTTTAAAGGCTTTTGATGTTGAGGGCAAAGGTGACACAGAATTGACCAGCAGTTCATTTATAGACTTGTATTGATGTGTTCATTGAAAATAAAAATTATTGACCTTTTTGGCCCTATTGTACCAGGGCCAGAGCTGGGATATTTATCAGCATTCTTAATTAAATTGTCCCAAAGTGGCTCCATATCCCATATCTTCCCAAATAAGTCCAAAGGGAGAAGTGTAAGGCACAGGGCTTTGTATAACTTGCCAGAAGAAGTTGGCCACTGGGACTCTTTGGCTGTGTTCAGTTACCCTGACCTCTCAGTGGCATTCATATCCTGTTTGGGCAGCCAGCCGTGGCAGTTTGTTAGCCTGGGATTAGCTGGCAGTGGGGAGCACAGAGAGCAACCTGGCTCTCCTTTCCTCAGCCTAGCCTCCTGAGCTGGCCCTGACCCAGCACTCAACAGCAGTCTGCTCAGGTTAGGATTTAATTGCATGTTCAGAGTTATAACAGGCTGTAACATTAAAGCCTATTGGCAAAGTGCTGCCGCAGATCCAATACTAACCCATGTATAATCTGCTTCACTGGGAAAAAGTCCCAGGAGCACGGGGAAAGGATGTGGTTGTTTTCAACAAGTTCAGAAGCATCAAAGTAGCTATTCATTACCGTTGTTAAGTCCTCCCACATTCACATATGTCCCCAACAGTTTCCACCGAAGCTTATAATAATATTCGGTGATCCCTTTGTATAAAGTCTTTGAGTTGGAGTTCAGTGGGTTCGGTGTAATCCTCTCAGTGGATATGCCAGCAGTCATCAGATATGACCAGTTCAGCAGTTGTTATCATCAGCAATAATGCTGCCTCTTTAAACATCCATTTAATGATTGGTCTCTCCAGGGATTTTGTACAGTTATATCCTATCGACTTCATTATAGACTAAAACTGCATCATTAAAGCAGTTATTTAACATCTACAATATAGCGATAACAAAGCACTCTCCTACAGGAGAGATGTTTTCTTTAGACTGACTATGTGTCTGAGTAGACAAAGTATTATTAGCCAACTTGCTCGATTTTTGAGTCAAGTCGCTTCTGCAGTCCTGTTCTTCATGTGTCTAATGAGCACCCAGGGCTTTGTGTAAATTATGTTAGTACACTCAGCCAGGGTGTTTCTTAATCCCTATTAAGAAATTAGCCATTGATATATTCTGAATATATCTATAGCACACTCTGTCCAGGGCTGACTGTGATATGCCATTTGTTTATGACCTCATCTAGGGCTGTTATATCCTTTGATTTGGCCTGGACATTCTTTCTGCTCTTTTCTGAAAAACATGTGCTGAGCACAGACATTCCGTAACGAACTCGTCAACCCATGAGTAAATGCATAAACCACCACGTCTGTTTTTGCTGACGTCTTTTGTTTATCAATGGATAACACTGAATACTACCTTTCTTTTATATAAATACTCCCTCTTGATCTCAGTAAACTTTAAAGAGTTTTGCTATCCAGTTACTGTCTCTTTGTGGTTCCCTTAATTCAGCTCAGGAGTAGCAGCAGCACCGCGACTCGACTTATTCTCAGAGTGAACCCCAAAATTCTGCCATCCATATTAGTCCTTCCTCCATAAACAATGCTTTCGAATATTATTGTCGGAGTGACTGAGTGACCTCCATCTCATTATGGTAACCTTGTTGTTTGAACAGAGTTACTGCTCATTCTTTGGGCCTGATTTAGCGCAGTCCAAGTCAACATGCCTGAGCCTAATGAAGTCTGATGTTTCGGTTGCTTCTGAGGTGTCTTCACCGTGTATTATGTAGTCAAAGAAATATTTAACATTTTGTGAATGCAAATAGACTGTTAGATAAAGCTCTCACATCATTTCAGAAGATTTTAACTCTTGTCACAATGATGGCTCCCTTGCCAACAATTCCCATTAGTTCAATTTCCATTAGTTCATCAGAATGTTTTTACTGAAATGTCAGTACAGTATAGTTACTGGTTTTTAAAAGAAAAAATCTGTTGAAGATTTTTTTCTATAATGTGTTCCATAACAAGCCACTCAAACTGTTTATCTTTAGGTATGGTGGAGTGAGGTATGCATACCTTTTCTCCCTGTGCGAAGATTTTTTTAATAGACCCCCATTGTAAAAAAAGCCTTCCTGCTATGCTAGTAGACTAAAAATAAGAGCCTTACTCAAGGTTTCCAGGCAACAGGCTTCTAACGCAGATTAATACAATGCAACTAACCCTGAACCGATCTGCCCCTCTACCCATTCCTTTTCTCTTCCATGCTTACGCCACTCTCTTCCTGCAGCTTTACTCAACCATAATTACTGAGACTGGTTATTGCTGATTTTCACACTGTGTGAAATCTGCACAGGGTGATTATATAAAGACCTCACTCAACCTGGCCTTAGGGCAGGACGAAACCAAAACACGCAATCTCCATGTCTAGTCCCCTTCTGGGTTTCCACTGGGCTAAATAAAGTCCCTTATTTTTGACACTGATCCCGATGGGACATGATGTAATGAATGCCTTGGACATACTTCAAAACATGTCTAGCGCAGCGTTAATAACTTGCCAAGCTGTGGCTGTCTTCGCTGACTACAAGGCTTCTGACATATTGATTTTTCCATGCTTGTGATCTACTGTTTTAAAAAATGATGATAAATGATTTGATTGTCCAGAACAGATGGCCTCAAAACAAAAAGACCGGAAAGCACTCTTTTTTACCATTTCAGATTTAAGGAGTGTAGGCAAGGAAGAGTAAAATCACATAAAGACAACTAAATCACTATATCGCACAGGTTCACTAATCCTAATTTGTAAGTCTCTGGTTGAGATAACCAGAGCATGAACTCTATCATTTAAATATTACATATAAAATCATAATGAAGGTATTAACACTGACAAAACACACCTGGAATTACGCAGTAAAAAAAGAGAAGTGTTTAAACAACTCAGATCTATTTTATAGTTACATTTCTTAATGGTTTTCCTGGAGAAATTTTACAAGTTCTCATAATGGTTCTTCACCGCTTCCCCTAAATGAGAACTATTTGTTTGAGGAAGTGAAAATCGTAAGTACCTATGGTGCTTACGTAAATAAAAAATACATATTAATATGCATATGAATTGAGAAATTGAATGAGATGGGAAAATGAATGGAATGAAAAATATGTGGGTATTAATTCCATTATTTACATTTTATCTTTGAATCAAATTTCAAACTGTAGACCTTTATCAAAAAATTATTATAAACATACTTTCAGTCTAGTGTGTCCACATTTTTAACTGGCAGTGAACAAAATCCCAACTGAAGCTTCTAAACAGCCTACACACCTCCGCAGTGATGTCAGGAGCTCAGTAAGCGTATCTGACACCACTCTTTCTGATGGATGAACACAATGAGATGAAATGATGCGCCTTTACTTCCGCTGCTTGGTCATTAAAATAATTTGAAATAGTTTATTCTACAGCACACTTGAATTCTCAGATCATAAAAGTGTGCATTCATTTTCAATATCAGCAGCTCGGATAGTAGTGCTGCCTGAAACATAAGTGGCAGCTTTCTATGAATTCGCTAACTCTAATATGTGATAGTTTCTTTAGTAATAGCTCATACACAGGGGCGTGTATGCAGACTAATCATAAACAGGATTATTAAACAGAAATATTAAAATGTTATTTTAAACAAAGATACCTGTTAGGAGATGTCTATGACATACACTGTGCCAGGTCACCATTTTCCTGTTACAGAATGTTCCAAAGTTTGTTATTTCATACTTTACAAACTGTGTTGGCTAGACGACTGGATCAGAGCATCTCCAAAACTGCAGCTCTTGTGGGATGTTCCCAGTCTGCAGTGGTCAGTATCTATCAAAAGTGGTTCAAGGAAGGAACAGTGGTGAACCGGCGACAGGGTCATGGGTGGCCAAGGCTCATTGATGCACGTGGGGAGCGAAGGCTGGCCCGTGTGGTGCGATTCAACAGACAAGCTACTGTTTCTCAGATTGCTGAAGAAGTTAATGCTGGTTCTGATAGAAAGGTGTCAGAATACACAGTGCATGACGGGTCAGGGCTGTTTGGGCAGCAAAAGGGGGACCAACACAATATTAGGCAGGTGGTCATAATGTTATGCCTGATCAGTGTATAAAACCGTATATTAAAACTGCATTTTATATGTTATGTGGACTATTTATTGAGATCCAAAATAAACAGATCCCATTAGCATCTTCTTTCTCAAATGAGGCCGCAGTAAAAATGCCAACATTCACATCTTACCCAACAGAAATTCAAAGCCACTTTCAACTGTGTGTCTCCAAATTTTTTGCCGAGAAATGTCAGCATGTCCTCATGTTCAAAAAGTCCTCACTCTTGTTTTCTTCTGAGAGGAAGAGGAAGTTTTTGCTTGCTAAGAGAAATACTATTCTTTGGTATGTCCTGATGTATAAAATGCATCAGAATTTAATTGTGTTTCATTCTGCCTCTTCTTCTGAAAGCTTTTTTATCTGCTGTCTGAAAGTATCTAGTATCTAAAGTGTCTAGAATTGAGAAATCATTTTTCCTTTTGATAATAAAGCATGCCTAGATGACCTTTGGCTGTAAAGGATGCTTTTAGAAGATGCTCCTAAACGGTGCTTTTCTAAACGATGGGCTGCTTGAGCACTTAGAGCACTCACTCTGCTGATAAGAACATAAACATATGAAGATAAACTAGTCCACATGCTCATCTACAGATGCTTGAAACTGGAATGGATCTTTTTTTTTCAGTGGAGATGAGTCAGAGTGAGACATATACCCGTTCACCTGCACATGTTCTGTTGAAGATGCAGACCTCAAAACAAGACAAACCAAGGCAACAGTGAAATGCTTGCTGGCCTTGAGAGCAGGACAAGAGAACACAAACCTGTTGTCTTACCTTTTGTCTAATAAAAATTCAGGAGTGAAAAAACTCAGGATTGACCCCCATGGTCAGTGGGAGAAGACATAATTAAATTTAATAAATACATCTTGAGCCTGGATCTGTCTAGATGTCTAGATCTGCTTCAAACTGAAAAGTAAAGAAAGAGTCAGTAAAGTAAGTATCAATCAATTACAGTATCGGATTCAACAAAAGCTGAGCAGGAAATCTTGACAAACACACTGCAGGGCTGCAGTATAGCGCACTGATAGCATTAAAGACACCTACACTATGTGGCCAAAAATATGTACACCCCTGAACATCATACCTGTATGTGTTTCTTTCGCAAAGAATTACCACAAAGTCTGAAGCACACAATTATATAGAATGTCCATGTGTGTAGCTTTACAGTTCCCCTTCACTGGAACCAAGATTCTCAAACTCTGTTCCAGCATGATAATGTCCCTGTGCACAAATCAGTTCCAAGAAGACATGGTGTGGAGGTGAAGGTTGGAGAAAGTGTCCTGCACAGAGCCCTGACTCTGACTCAACTCCACTGAACACCTTTGGGATGAACTAGAATTCTAGTAGAAATCCTTCCCAGGAGAGTGGATCTTATTTTAACAGCAAATGAGGAATAAGTCTCAGTTTTTTTCAGAGCTTACTAATCAACACTTTTAGCTGGTTGAACGTAATAATAAAAGTTGCCTTATTTGTGGGGGAGCACAAATAACACCAGGTGATTTGGGATGAGAATGAATTTAGTACTAATTGTCCGCCAGAATTGAGAAGGTGAAGAAATGTTTTGAAATTGTTGCTCATTATGGAGTCAAATCTAGGACACATCAGTTATGGTTAAATTTAATTGAACTGGACAGTGAACTGATCAGTAGTAAATTGAAGTTGCCTTGAATCGACACTTGTTTAACTGTTTTTGTATCACATTTTCAGACAGAGAGAGATTCGCACACCAACAGGAGATCATGCAGTTTCATGCAATACAATGTAAATCACCTCTAAATCACTAGAGACCGTTACTGAATTTAACATCAACCGTTATTATGTTGCTCTGTAGACTGTTTGCTGTTTTCAGTGCATAGTGTCTCTAGTCTCTGGTATATAACATAAATACATAGTATATTAACATACATTGAAAACAAAACTTCAAATAATGCCAACCAAACTAACCTTAACCAGTTTTAGTACTGGTTCAGTACTGGTTAATACTGTACTAGCACAGTTTTGAACCATAACCATAAGTCATTTATTTTTTTCTTCTTCTTCTTTCTTTTCCGATGTGAGTCAAATGAACTGTGAACTGTTATCCATTCTCTGTCATCCGTCTGCTGAACATCAGTCTCGTGTGCCGATATGTTGCACGTTCAGTAAAGCATTTCTTGGAGCAGTGATCATTTCAGCACAGCAGCATGGCGCAGTGGGAATACTGACTCTCAGCTCCTCTCATTGATCATCCACCAAGTTCAAAACAATAATAAGTATGATGAACGATGCTGCATTGGACAAACTCCAGAATAGTTTCATACACGTCAAGGGCACTCTGTCAGAGCCAAGCTCAAGGAGGTCATCTTTGATGAAGAGTACATTTGGTGGAGTGGACCACTGGAGAAAACAGACATGCTCATTCATTGACTTGGGCTTTGCTGAGAGTGGGTGTTTCCATGAGCCTCCTCCCCGTTAGCATGACGGCCTTTGGGTCAATGTAGTGTGAAGAAATTTCGGGAACCTGGTTGATGCTCATTAATTAATGTCAACAAGGCAAAAGTGCACCACAGTTCATTTGCAAGGCCCTGAACATCATAGATATTATGTCTGCATATTACCCAGGAGACATCAAGCTTTATCTCATTAAGCACTTGAAGATGCTAGGACCTTGCAGTGGAAGAGAGAAGAGAGATGAAGAGAATGAAGAAGAAAGCATAGATGCTCTGCAGAGCGTGTAGTTTATGTATTGCAGCATATCTTGGAAACAAGCCTGGAATACATAAATATGAAGCTGTTTTTTGTTGTCATTTTTTTTGGTTTGTTTGTTTTGTTATGTTTTTTTTTTTTTATGAGAGGAGAAAAGGCTTCTATCCTGAATTTAGCTGTGTTGTATACTGTCATTGTAATACTGTTCTGCTTGGTAGATTTACCCTGAGAAGTAACTCGAGTTGTCATAAGGCACAGAGAAGTTACCCTATAGTTATGAAGTCATTAGTACCACGAAAGTTTTTTGTGCTTCCCAGCATATCAGGAGAACTTCACAACTGCTATGTCACATGTACCAAACTGTCAAACACTAAACCAGTAAGAAGCATGTAGCTTTATGATGCTGTTATCATGCCAGCATGTTTAACTGAAACCTCTAGCACTGGACAGGGTTTGATATATTTTTCCCCGCATTATCCAGCTTGGCAAGATTTCTGCCAGCCAGAGCAGTTTTAGCCCACTCCACAATCCCAGGGGGCCAGTTAGATGGAGGTGTGGGATGAACACATGGCTTTACTCTTCAATTCAGGCAGCTGAGGCTTCACATCTGGTTCGAAGTAACAAATGAGAGACAACTCATTCCTGAAAATCTAGGAAGCTTTAGCTCTGCTGTTCAACCATGACTAGAGTCAAACTAATAGGTCTAGAGGGATACCGTGTAGTGCAGTTAAATGAGTAATAATTTGAAGAAGTTATTGTTTTTCAGAGTGATGTGCTGCATCACTCTGTGAGATTTTGGTTGTGTAAATAGTTGAGGTAATTTGTTGAAGAGCACATGACACACAAATCCTTTTTCTCATGAAAAAAAAACATGAGAGCTCTTTATCATGTCTAGTTTTAAAGAAACAGGAAACAAGAGAACACTGTGGAGGAAATAATAGTTGGTAATATGTGAGAATTGTCTATTCTGCAAAGAGAACAGGAGGCATGGTGAAAAGAAACCTGGTTATTTTTTATAAGCTACGAACTGTTCCATGTTTGTTTTTATTGTTGCTGTTTTGTTTATATTTTGTTCCCTGACAGTAATGGACGGATTATAAACTGGATTCAGGGATCTGCTGTGCAGGACAGGAGTAGAATTTGATTTCCCCCTTGATTCTTATTAGTTGTTTGTCATCTTCATTCTTGCCATGAATCATAGAGGGGTTCAGATTACACAATTCATCAGCGAGAAAATATCGGCACCTCTGCGATCGCAAGAATAATGTCTTCATGTTTGATTCCATCTCTAGCATATGCAGTATTTGCACACATGCAGACTCTGAACAGTGTACCACTAAAAAAGTATCTGTGCTTTATTCTCATGTATAAACCAACATGTAGAAAAGTCACTATAGGATAGACCTCAAATCTTTAGACATTCATATTCGTATATACCTAATCTGTCATTTCCAGAGCTGTATATTATTTAAAGCATCAGTATTGGCAAATATTGTCATTGAGTTGGCAATGTGAGAAGGGGCATATTAAAACTATCCAAAAACAGTAACAATAAGAACAATACGTATAGTTTTAAACACAGCATTTAGGAAATAAGAAACAAGTTATTGTTACCCTCCAGTCAAAAGCAGTGATATGACTTTGATTCACCTCTGAGAATAAAGCTGTTCCACTTGCTAATTAGCAACTCAGAGGAGCTATTTATAGCTAGTTTCACCTTATCAACAACACCACACCATTGAAGTGTTAGCGTGCCTGGTGTAAAGTGTATGATGTGCTGCTGAAGAGAAGAATAGCTGAGTCATTCACTCTTACACTTACACTTTCCACCTTCCAGGTTTGAGCTGGATTACATTTTACCTTTGACTGCCCTTGAATTGTCAGTGCATTAAGAACATAATGTAGGGCTGCTAAATGCACATTTCACAAATTCTCATTTTGTACTTATGTTAGAAAATGTGCTGAACTTTTCGGAGGATGTCAGGTCTCTCCATAAGATGCAAGCTGCCCCAGATACACATGATTTAAGCAAAATAAAACATGACAGTGTTTAAATTTGCAGTACACATCTGAAATCTTCACACTCCAATCATTTCTCACTCTTTTGCCTTCACATTCCAGGATATCTGCAGCTCCAGGCTTAATAAGTTACGCTTTAGCTTTTTTTAAAAGTAGTTTGCTTGGGTTTTTTTTTTAGGAAAGTTTTGTTTTTTGTTGTGTTATTTTCAAAATCTAGATTATGCAACAGTTGTAAACTCCACAACATGTCAATAATATTGTTATATGTCATTTGGTTAAGTAACCATTAAGTGATGCCTGCAAACATCCTTCGTTTTGCTTTTATTCACAGAAACATGTCAGTATGTTCAAATGTAACCAAAGAGCAGTAAATAGCTCACTGCCTTAAAACTTTTCTTCCTTATGTGAAACCTTATATTATATTTCTTATATTATATTCAAAAATGTTTTTATATTTCCTCACCCTGACAGATTTGGTCTCAGATTACATTTGATGCGGAACTGAAAGCGTTTATTTGATTTGATAAAACTTGAGTATACCTGCAGACGAATCATCATTCTGTCTTATGGTCGTTATCTCTTTTACGTGCAGATTAACTATTCACGCTGAGTGCCCCATGCATCTGGAAGATTTTCCCATGGATGCCCACGCCTGCCCGCTCAAGTTTGGAAGCTGTAAGTGTTTTTTTTTTGTTTTTTATTTTTTTTTGCCTCTATCAGTGTGATTGGTATTCATAAAGCAACTCGGATGAAATCGACCGCCTCCAGCTGCTCGTACCGCTCTGTCTTCATGCGCTAAAATGGCACAACTGATTCGGAAACATTGTCCTTATTACAAAGACGATTAGCCATCTTAGAGGGCTGGAATAGTGCTCAGTTTTGCCCTTGGTATAATTACAACTATCTAAACTACATCTATTTTGTTGGATTAATAAGGTGTGCAGATTTTGGTAAAATTTACTATGATGTGCACAAAAAAAGAGATCCAGACCATCTTGAATTCTTATAGCTTCAGTTCACTTATGGCTGGTTTGAGGATTTCAGAAACGGCTGACCTTCTGGGATTTTCTGAGTTTATAACTGTCTCTCTGTATATGACTGTCTCTAGAGTTTATACAGAATTTTGCCAAAAACAAAACTCAAAACAAAGATCATTGAGAAAGCATCTGTTCTACAGTTGGAGGAGAACAGCCAGACTGCTTTGAGCTGATAGTAATACTCTTTACTACTTTTGTGAGGAGAAAAGCATCTTCATCAGAGTTCTACTCCTTTTGGCCAAGAAGTTGAATCTGACCCTACAGTGGGCATGGACTCACACAAACTGGACAGATAAAGATCGAATAACAGCCAGAATTTTGGACATGGAGTGAACCTGCCTTGTGTGAACAGTTCAGGCTGGTGATGGTAGTGAGGTGATATGTGGAATGTTTTCTTGTCACACATCAGACCCCTTAAAACCAACCAACCTTGAATGAAATCAAGGAAGTTTACCATCTTATTACGTCTACTTTCTGCATGATGATGTCAACATCATCTCAAACCGAGTTCATGGTACTCCCCAGTCACCAGATCTGAATCCTATAGAGCACCGCAGGGATCTGGTAGAACAGGAGAAAAATGTGCAGAGCACAAATATGCTGCAGTTTCGTGATGCAATCATGTCAACATGTACCACAGGAACAGTCACAGCACTTCCTGGAATGCATGGAAATAAGAACTGAGACTCATCTGAGATGAAAGGTGTGTGGGGAGAGCGAG
This sequence comes from Hemibagrus guttatus, assembly GCA_033459395.1. Classification (NCBI taxonomy): domain Eukaryota; kingdom Metazoa; phylum Chordata; class Actinopteri; order Siluriformes; family Bagridae; genus Hemibagrus; species Hemibagrus guttatus. The sequence continues at coordinate 16,467,400 of JAUCMX010000014.1, read as the reverse complement.
GTAGTGGGGGTTTATGCTGGGGATGTGGTGGTTGAGAGGTTTGTCATTCTGAGTATTAGTATGGTGTTTGTAATAAAGTACACAGTGAGTGTATATCAGTAAATAGCTGCTGGTGTGAGTGATTTGTTTACACTAGAATAAATAACCAGCTCAATGAAAAGCTTCAAAATCTACTTAGCAAATGTCAGCTGAAATAGTTGTTGAGTCAGTAGTATTGTGAACATTAGTTACTTAAGTAGTTAAAGCATTACTCTAACTTTAAGACGGTAAATTTGATTATTTTTAACTTGTTTTGCTGCCGGTTACTTACTGAAAAACACAAGTTTAGATTAAGGATGTAGCCCCAGGCACTGAAGATCACTGCGATGCAGCGGTCATGTCACCATGAATAAAACATCCCCCCAGGCGATGAAACAAAAGGCTTCCACTACTGCATATTCAGCTGCACCTTCCTCCTTCCAACCAACGGCCCACGTTATGAAGAGCTCAGCACAGAGGGGCATCTCATTTGATCCTTCTGCATATCATCGGAAATCAGTCTGAAAAGATGGTGAACAATCGGCTCTTTTATGCAACTGATGCTGTACGATCAGCGAGTAATTAGCGGCTTTTGTTAGCGGCTGACAATTATGAGCGTGCTCCCTCTTGCCTCCCCTCCTGCACGTACCCTCTCATTCGCCTCATTCCCTAATCACTGCCTACTTCCATTTTAGTTTACGCTGCCTGTCAAACTGTGCTTGGCAATCACATGATACTTTTTTTTAAATACACTTTGAACTTTGGATCTTGAAAATCAGCAAAGCAGATGAACCGGGTGATTTATTTCTGGTTTGAATGAAGAACATTAAACCACCAAAACTGAAGACGTAGACAATTTTGCATGAGGGCACTGGTAATGAAAATGTTCTTCTCCTATTCTCCTATTATTAGTTAATTTTATATATTATATATCCGTTTTTTGTTACTCGTCTACTGAAACCTACTGTTTAAACCAGAAGGACATTACTTTTGATCTGGGCAAAAAGCGGGGAAAAACCATGAAAGTGTGTTTTGCTAGAAAAAAGCTAGTAAGATAATTTCACAGTGAACAGCTTGCAGAACTGAAGTGCGTAGATATACCATTGCGACCACTCAATTCATGTTTGTGTATGTCACGTTTCTTGGTTATATTCACAACTGATTTTATATTTTTGTTTTCTTTCTCTTTTCTTTCTCTCTCAGTATTCTGGGTTTAAACCAAGTGACTAAATTTAAGGTTGTCCTCATTCTATTTGCTGAAAGCGGGTGACACTTCTGCCCTTTTCACTCCCCATAAGCTGGCCTGACTGTAAATAAACCTCTCTGTGCTCTCTGCCTGCTGCAAACTCTGTATCAGAAGCGTGAACAATACTCTTCATTGCCAATTACAATACATTATTGATGAAGCAGCATTAAATTTTATGTGTTGAGCCTTTGATTAACGGTTTTCCAGCTGAATAAAATCATATCTTTTCTCTCTGGCCATCAAAATTTCATTAGCAAACCGTTGGTGGTGTGTGAATTTGGTTTCTGTTCCAAACCTTTTTTTCCTTGTGGTTACTGACGAATATACCTTGGATTCAACATAATGTAACAATAATTTAATGTATCGATTGTTCCTTTTGCTTATATACCAAGTGACACTGATATTGATATTTGTTCCAAGGGATTTATATTCAAAGGTGAATCTCACATTATAACTGCAGAGAGCAGCGTGTAGGTGTTAGTTTATATGTAGAATATACATACACATGACCATATGTATGTGTACTCTGGACAAAATCGATGCTTATGTGCTGCACTTCAAATCGATCTTTATTGAATCAGTGCTTGAATCAGTGGTCTACGTGATATTTTCTCATTTCAGAACACAACTCATGTTATGAAGTTATGTGTGCTATACAGGGTTGGGCAGTAAATAGTGTGGCGATTCTTTATAAATGCACTAAATGAATATATAGATGAGCCAAAGGACAAGTCACAGATGAAACGATGAAGGTCTGGTATATTAGAAGGAAAGCGAACAGGCAGTTACAAACAAAGCAAAAATGGTTCAGGAATGGTTTGATGAGCACAACAACGAGTTTGAGATGTTGACTTGGCCTCCAAATTCCCCAGATCTTAATCCAATCAAGCATCTGTGGGATGTGCTGGACAAATAAGTCCGATCCATAGAGGCCACACCTCACAACTTACAGGACCTAAAGGATCTGCTGCTAACATCTTGGTGCCAGATACCACAGCACACCTTCAGGGATCTAGTGGAGTCCATGCCTTGATGGGTCAGGGCTGTTTTGGCAGCAAAAGGTGGACCAACAAAATATTAGGCAGGTGGTCATAATTTTATGGCTGATTGGTGTATATTTGTAAGAAATGCTTTGTACATCCTGCTTTCAGTTCTCTCAGATGTTGATCCCAGAAAGTCATTTCATGGTTAAAGGTATTGAAAGCTAAAAGTCGCTGCAAAGTATTGGAATGGATTGCACACACAGACAATAATTCAAACAAAATGTGTTTGAGGTTGAGAAACAGCTAGATGTTTGGATATTTATTTTGTGTTTATTTTGAATTTGTCTTGTTGAAATTTGTATAAAACAGGACCTGAAATTTTTCAGAAGCAGTAAAAATGTAACAAAATAGCACCACCACATTTTAGTTTGCATGTCACTTTTGATCAACAGAAATATTTTTGTAAAAGTGAATGTTCACCATCCTCTCCCAGATGCTTACACCAACAACGAGGTGGTCTACATCTGGACTGCAGATGATGAGAAGTCCGTGTCTGTGGCTCCAGATGGCTCCCGTCTCAACCAGTATGACCTGCTGGGACACGTCATTGGCAAAGAGACCATCAGCTCCAGCACAGGTAGCAACTAGTGGAACTACAAAATCTAATCTACTCGCTAGACGCGAAAAGTATGTGGAATGTTTACAGAATTCAGTAAAACCTTGATAAATTAGAGTAGTATAATATTCAGATTATATGTGTACATACTCAATGTGGGCGTGGTCTAGACTAGAAGTGGAAGCTTTATTCACCTCCTAAACTTCTGTTGTTCCTCAACCTCAGCTACATCACTCAACTCTTAACCGGACCTTGAACTTACTAACTAAGGTAATAGAGTAAGCTAGAGAGCTACCTTTCACAACAACAATGTCTTACTATAAGCAATAGTCAACTAATAACATTATTAGATGTAATTTTTGTAACGATTACAAGACGCAGTGCTGCTCCAAATAATGATGAAGAGCGTTCTTTTAGAATGACGAAAAAATATGCAATAACCATAATGTTAATATTTTTCTAATTAATGAAATTAATATTTTAGGACACCCCAGCAGAGATATTCCTCCCTGTGGTTCTATAAATAAATAAAAAGCATTTTTATTGATTTTGGGCCAGTTGGTACACAAATATAGTAGAAATATGGTTTTATTTTGGAGTTCTGTAAGGCAGTGTTTAACTCAAGCTGCTGCAGAAAACACTAAGAATAGTTGCTAAACAAGACTGAGGTGCCTCCTGTTTTTAAATGAGCGACAGACCGTGAGCTTTATATGACGTGTGATTACATATTTTCAATCAGACTAATGTGTCCATATTCAGTTCCTTCACCTCCCTAAGGGGAATATACATCATATCTTGCGACCCTTAAACACATTCATGTGTGTTAGAGGTCATCTTTTACCTGCAGGAGGTTCATTCACCTTGACAACAACAAACAAATTTAAAATTTATTCATAAATCTGTATTGATCTGACAGAGGTGCAGAAATCCATTCGTGTTTTCAATTTCAAAACTTCTCTTTTTGGTTTATGAACAGTGAGACAACCTGCCTGGATAAACTTTCTGTACGCTCCCCTTTGTGTGTGTGTGTCTGTGTGTGTGCGTGTGCCCGGCATATGCTTACAAATTCCATTTGTGTCTGTTTGTAAAGTAATTTATCTGGCCTGCTTTGCAAGCACTGAGCTCATCGATTGCTTTCTGCCGCAGTTATTGGGGCCACTGCAGCCCGGGTGAAGAGTGAAGGGCTTGTTGATTGTGTTTCTGTCTGCTTTTGTGCTGGAAATGTGCATTTTTAGTTCCCTTATGTGTGAAAAAATAAAAGGAATTTTTAAAAATTGCTTTCTGGTCAAATAAAAATATTTCCCCAGTCTTGCCTTATAGAGTGTAACGTGATGGATGTATGTGCTTAACAAGTCTTCTTGACACTGTTCAGACGAGTATCTCTCGTTAGCAGAGCTACTCAGATCTCAGTCTCTCTCTCTATCAGAGTGTCTTGAAAGTGTCCACTCAAAAAAAAAAAAGTAAACAGCAGCCGATGCCCAAAGCAGTGCGGTTTTATCAAAGAGCACATGCTCTGACTTAAGATTGAACTGCTCATGAATTTTTAAATAAAAGGCAAAATATTCTCCCAACCTTCTGGATCTCTAATGTGGAAAAGACCCGTATAGATAAAAACCTGTGCAGTTGGATGAGAGGAAGGTGATGTCTACTCCTGCCCTATTTAAAACCAGTCCTTGCATTAATGTTAATCTACAAGAAATTATTGTGTGGATGAATATTCCTTCATTTAACCTTACAGTCTCAGTCGTGGCAATGGCATTTCTCACAGACAGTTCTGTGTGATGTTGATTTTAACTTTTTTTTTTTTTAAAAATCGTGATTAATGATTTAATTGTGCAGAATTGATTAAGACAGGAAAAATGAGCATTTCTTCCATTTCAGCTTTAAGGAGAGTAATAATCAGTAAGAAAAGTAGGCATGTTTTATCACTTTTTAATGATCGTAACCATTAACATTATTTGTTAAATGTTTGATTGGACACTTCACTATAGCTACTATTTCAACTTTTTTTCTTTCGTCCATTTATACCTAATAAATGCCGATATCCGATAGACAGAAGGGGCGGGGCTTCTAGGTGGTCTGAGTTCATATGATCGAGTTCAAAACACCTGCACAAATCATTCCAGATTCATATGTCAACTGGATCATCTCCTTTGTTTTGAGCGATAACTCTTACTAGCGTACTCTGACGTCAAATTGCTGTGTTGCATTTGTCAGATCTGGGAATGCCTAGTATCTAGTAGAATTGCAGTAAAGGTTACTGGAAGTGGTTGCAGTGTAACGTTGTGTAGAGATGATTAAATCATTATATCACACATACTGACACTCCCTTTAGTTCTTTTCTCCACAGTTCAGTTCATTGTGAAAAAACATTAGTGATCACATGAAAGCTCTCAAGGCTCAGCACGTTACAGGAGTAAAGCTTTATTCTGAATCTGTGAATGCTCAAGGAGTGAAATAGCAGCTCCTGAGATGTGTTTAAATAACCACTAGTCTAAATTGGCTGTGATGATGGTGGTGCTTTGCATTGACTTGCCTGTGGACAAAGCCATTTTTACAGTCTTCCTTGGCAAAGCTGGAAAAGATAAATGGCCCTCTCAGTTTCTTGTCAAGGACAAGGGACATTTGTTATTCTCTTTTTAATTGTCTCCTGCCTTGGAGTGTGGAAGGAGGAGGGTTATGAGGACGTGTTCGCTAGCTGATACAGCTCTGAATCACTATCTCTGATCGTGTTCTAAACCTCAAAGAACCGAGATACCATCATTAAAGAGAGACACTGTGACATTTTCAAACAGACTTTAGTGAAAATTTGGCCAGTCATATATCTTATTTGTTTATGCAGAAGTACAATATGTTTTTTTTAATGAGTGAGCAGCCGATTTTTCATACCTGTTTAAATTTACCCACAGCACAATTAAATGAACTCCATATATCACACTTTGTTATGCTTCCAAGAACCTCATCACGAAGATGAATCCAAGCCCACGCATTGCTGAGTGCATTATGTAAAGGCTCTAATGGCTTAAGACTTGTAAGTTTGACACTTGTGAGGTCTAGAAAGATTTGAGAAAAGACAACGTGTGCAAATCTACTCCAGAAATCCCTGACAGATGAGCAGGGGAGAAAGAAGTGCAGAGAAACTGTGCTGAAGTACTGGGTCAAAATCTAACATGATTAAAATTCAGAAGTGTGGAGCCAAAAATCTACTGAAAGTCTTGAGAAAAAAAATATCTACATTTAAACAGACTCAAGGATTCAGGAGTAAAACTTTAGTATTTTTCACTTTTGAAATCGAGCAGACCTTAAATTCGAGCAGAGTTCATCGTGATAGTCTGCATGACTAGCTAGTTTTATTTGCAAATGTAAGTGAGATTTTATATAAAAAACTTTAACTGTGAAAAGCTTCAGTTAAAACAAAAAACATTAACCATTAGTAGTTAAAAAAAAAACTATATCAGATCGAGATTGTCTGATACTCAAGGTGTATCAGTCAGTATCAGGAAATATAACGTAGTATCATGTGAGCTCTATTGTTTTTTGGGGGGTTTTGCTAGATAGTATACCAAGAAATTCTGTCTTGTCTTTTGTTGGTCAGACGTTGGGCAAATGTTTAAAAACCTTTTTGGAATAAATGTTAGGACCCATTAATAACAAACATATTTGAACCAACTAGCAAATTTGACAAACTAATGTACAAAATTTAACTGACTAGCTTAACAAATTTATGTTCAAAACATAAATAGCTAATGTAAAAACTAATGTGCAAAGCTCAATTAGCTGTTGTGTGTTTACATAATGTACAAAATTAAAAAGTTAAATTATCAGTTGAAGGTACACAACTTAACTAGCTATCTAACTATCCAACTAATCTTAAAACTAATGTGTAAAACTTAAAGATCTATGTACAGCATAAAAATGTACAAAACTTAACTAGCTAACTAGGTACCTAATTTAACAAACAGTGTACAAAATATCTAATATAAGTAACCAGATTTTAAAAGTTATCTTAACTTTTAGGGGTTGATATTTAATTTTTACTTGGGAGGCTAAAGAAAATCATCATCCATAAAACCCCATAAGAAAATATCTTACAAAAAATGGAAAAAATAAACAGAGATGTCATTATGTTTGATATTTGTTGATGAAGGTCAAAATAAAAATAGACTAATAAATAAAAAAGTCTAATTCTTCCAGAGTAATACTTAAGTAGAGTATTTTCCTGAAATCTGTTCTGTGATGTAGAAGCTCATAGACAGTGTGTTCCCTGTGGAAAATACTGCATCCTGTATTAACTTTCATAAATAAGTCCTGAATATTTCAGCAAGTGAGCGTCGTATGGATGTGACATGAACCTCATTAATAATGCATTGCGTTTCCTTTTTTCTCTCTTTTCCTCTCTCTTTTCATTTTTTTTTCTACAGGAGAATATGTGGTGATGACAACTTATTTTCATCTGAAAAGGAAAATCGGCTATTTTGTCATTCAGACGTACTTACCCTGCATCATGACAGTCATCCTTTCCCAGGTCTCCTTCTGGCTCAACCGGGAGTCTGTCCCGGCACGTACCGTCTTCGGTGAGTCTTTATCCTCATCTCATTAACCTGAAATTTAACTGAAAAACAGTAACGGTAGAGACAGCACCATTCCCATACCCAGGATCAGCATCACTAGCAACATTTAAAAAAATACAGCGTATCGAATATCTGAGAAAACAATTCGGGCATCAGATCCTCTACCAGATCACAATAACTAGAAATGAATTTGGAATAGATATTAATTTTTAGAGCTGGAAATGTTTAAATATAAATAGACTTGAATGTTTTTATTTGCAAATGTAAGTGATATTTTGTTTGAAAACGTTGTGAAATGCTTCAGTTAACCAGCAAAAACCATTAGTAGTTTAAAAAAAAAACTATATCAGATGGGTATCGGGATTATCTGATACTCAAGGTGTTAATCAGTATTAGAAAAGATAACGTAGCATCATGTGACCTCTAATGTTTTGGGGGTTTTTTTGCTTTTGGTAAAGGGAATAATGAAAATAGTTGAAAAATCCCAGTGATTATTTTGGTGTTACTTATTCTGACGCTGATTCTCCACACACTGCAAAAAATATTATCTTCGCCAGGGATGATTAAACCTATTTCTAGTCAAAAGCAGAATCGGTATTAGAAAATAAAAGTGGTATTGTGCCATGTCTAAATTAAGCCCCTTCTAATTAATAGCCACTTTTCTGACAGCTGATCTACAGAAGATGAGACTTCATCCAACTGAGCTCTGCAAATTTGAGAGGACGCTTCAGGTTTTCTTTTTTTTTTCTTTTTTTAATTTTCTGTTCTACTCCCCCTCAATCCGTGACAAGATGCTTTTGACAAACGAGTGCACCAGGGATGGTATTAAAAAGTTCTGCTTGGAATGAAAGAAAGTTAGCGCAAACCGCTGACTGGACAGCACGTTCCTCTGGACAGTGATGGATTCATCTTTGAAAGTTTGCAGAGACCAGTGGACTGACCTATAATTACTGCAACCACCACAGAGGCACCTAATTAATTACAGATTAGCTGGACCCAAACTTGGCATGAGGTGATGTTAAAGAAAAAAGTGAGACCGATGCTCTTCCTCAGGGGAAATATGGAGTACAGAAGATAAACCCACAAGCAGCAGGATATTGGCTCGGACTGACAGGAGGTTTAAGCCAGCTGGAGTTAAGGAATTATTATTATTGAGCTTATTGAGCTTGAGTAAACTTTGGTCTGCTATTGTTGTTGGGTTTTTTTTATCCCTGAGGCAAGATGTAAAGGGAAGGTCATTCTGCCAGTATTGCTCAGTTTCAGTCACATGATCTTTTTCTTTCCTCATCATCATATTTATGGCAGTGGGGCAGAACAAAAAAACCTTCGTCACTGGTTACCAAGTCCAAGGCAACAGATATACAGATCTGAAATGAGCATAGACATTGGAAATGTAACATTCATGTACAATTACCTATGTTTAGTAAGTATACAGCAGTCACTTTATCATTCTTTGCAAGATATGTTCAAAAGTATATGCACCCCTGACCATCACAGCCATATGTGCTGGTTAAACATCTCATTGGAGAATTAATCCCCATTTACTGTTATAATGAGCTCCACTCTTCTTTTGTTGGGCGGTGGTAGCTCAAGTGTTTAAGGCACTGGGTCGTGGATTAGGGTTCAAGCCCCAGCACGGCCAAGCTACAACCGTTGTGCCCTTGTGCAAGGCCCCTAATCCACCCTGCTCCAGGAGCGCTGTACCATGGCTGATCCTGTGCTCTGACCCCAACCCCCAAGGATGGGATATGTGAAGAAAGAATTTCACTGTGCAGTAATGTATATGTGACAAATAAAGACAACATAACTTGTCTGAAGGCTTTCCACAAGATGTTGGAGTGTGGCTTTGGGGATTTCTGTTTATTCAGCTACAAGATCATTAGTGAGATCAGACTCTGATGTTGGGATGTTGAGGAGACTCCAGTTCCAGTTCATCCCAAAGGTGTTGAATGGGGTTGAGTCAGAGTCAGGGCTCTGTGCAGGACACTCCAGTTCTTCCACTTTCTCCAGCCTTCACCTCCGCACCATGTCTTCATGGAGCTACTTTGTGCTTTTTGCGTTGTTCCTGTGAAGGCAAATTGTAATGCTACAGCACACAGATACAGTATATACAATTGTGGGCTTCCAACAGTTTTGGGAAGAACCACGTATGGCAATAATAGTCATGGGGTACACATACTTTTAGCCACTTACTGTAGATTACCAGCCAACTTTACCAATATCAAGTGTTTATTATCCAGCTTTCTCACTTTCTTGCTGCTAACTATCTTCTTTAGGAGCATCTCTATGGATACCGATCAGTTCCTCCACAATCATTCAGTGTTAAAAATGGTGGCATGGTCATAGGAAACAGACATATTCTACACAATCAGCTCATTTGTGCAGTGAGAGCTTTTTTATTTCTGTTTTCTAAAGTCACGACTTCTTTTCCCTACAGACTTCCTCTGACCTCTCACTCTGCAAAAGCTGACCTTGTCACCAGTCCAGACACCCCACACTTAAGATGAGCTATTTTAGTCTTCAGTTTGCCCCATCTGGACTTCCTCAAGCATTTATTTTTAATCTTAACCAATCAAAATTTATTAAGAGAATTGACAGATACTAAAACAAGGCAACATAGACAAAGGGCAGCTATATCATCTGGAATATTATGACTTAATTCAAGGGCACAATCATGAGCTGGTATCAGCATAAGCTTAAATGGTGCATCATATATGATTTTGCAATCAGAATGAATTAATTCGATTGCTGAAAATATCACAGTCTATATGAGTACATGCATTTCAGTATTCCTGTACAGTGTATGGAATCCCATTGTCCTACGTTAACTCGGATAGTTTTTTCTCTTTTTTTGGGGGGGCAGCATAGTTGTTGTTTTTTTCTTACAGCTGTCATTGCTTTCCTGTGACAGACTATAACAAAAAAGTTTTGCACTATGATGACTCAAACACTCAGACTTCTGATATGAAAACTTGCCGACTAGCTCAGCTGTCTATCTGACTGCTTGTCTGACTAAACCTGTCAAAATGATGAATCACTCAAAGGACTCTGCTTCATGACATCACATTCCCAAGCCTAATACTTACATCTAAAATATTAATTGTCATGTGAGCAGATGAAGTCCATCATCACATATTCCCAGGTCTTCAGCTATGCCCTAGCAAGCTGACAGCCAGTATAGATGATCTGCTCGCCTCCAGTCTGGAGATCTTAATGAGGTGCAGAGAACAAACTTATTAGTATTCTGCAGGAATTGCAGTACCAGTGTCTGCAGACGTGATGAAGCAGCGTGTCTGTCCGCTTCAGGCTGCAGGTCAGACTGGGAGAAGGTTCAATGTTAAATAGAGTATTCTTCAAACTGCCTGGAGGTCATGTACATCATGTTCCCCACACCTTGCTTTGCTGAAAACTCTCAGGATTCTTGTGCGATATAACAGTGTATAGATTCTTCTGATATTTTATCACACATTCTTTTTGCATATTTTCATAGGAGCTCTGCAAATTAACATCAGAGTACACTGAGTTACTGCTCAAAAGAACACCAGTATAATTCCTTCCCATTAAAGCAGAACATGAGGTGATCAGTTATACTTTAAAATATAAGGCAAACATCTTGTTCACAATTTCAGTCCTTTGCTGCCGCTCCAAAAAACACTACACTTGGAGGTTGAAATTTAATTAATCGTTCACGCCCTGGAAGTCTGCCAGTATCTTGATTCCCCTTGTGATGGATCTGTCTCTGTATTTCATGCTGATAATCCCATTTTAGAATTTTTATGGCAGTCTGTGTGTAGTTTGTGATTTATGGTTTCAGAGCATAGTCCAAACAATTGTCCAGTGTCTTTGCTGACACAGTGGCATCTCCGGTGACACTCCTCGCAAATGTCCCTATGTTTTTCCCCTCCAATGCTTTAAGGTGATAAGCCTTGATGTAAATTTAATTATTGACCTGCTTTGTAATATGTACAACAAAGCATTACACATTTTCTGGAATCTTTTTTACTTTGCAGTAGAGGACGGGTACCTTCAGTTTCATGGAAGATGACACAGTGTTTTAGTCTTCTGCCATTGAGGCAGGTGGTAGCAGACCGAGTGCAATGATTTCTTCTATCTGCTTTAATGGACACCAATGCCAGACCGTTCCCTCATTTCGATTCTGCTATTCCATTCTGAGGGCAGAAAGCTCTGGGTCACCACACAGTGACCTATGAAAAATTCTGATTTCTCAGTGTGATTGATTTATTTTCTACCCCTTCTTTTATCTTAACTCAGAGATACACAGTCTCCACAGCCCCATAAAACAGCTGTACAGTTTACAATAAAGGCAAGGCTCTCAATTTTTGTATTCAAGAGCTCATAGACTTAAAAAATATAATTCAAAGCTTTAACAATCTTTAACGGGCGAGGTTTTCAAGGTGGATCTCGACCAAGGCAAAATATGATATGATGTCAAAAAAATCTGCTCATGGTTTTGAGGTCTTTAGGGGGAGGGTTGACTTTTCTTTTGTTTTAAATCTCCCAGCCACTAACAAGGATGTATGTTTTTGCCTTTCGAGTTCATCTATGTTCAAATGCATTCTTGTTCTCATCTACAGCTGCACTGAACAGAACTGATGTCACCTGAGTTCTTCACTCTTTTTTTCTATCTTCATGTCCTTCAAAACTGTACAGCGCTACTGTAATGCATCTGCTTGGGAATGATGCTTCCCAGTTCCTCCAAGTTTTATACTGGCATCACAGGTGTCCTGACAGATGGCGAGAGACCCGTGTACTCCATGGCAGCACTGCCATTTTGTCAATACTCACTTTTGCTCCAGTGGTCTATTCAAATTGGCAATGGAGCAAATATCATCGTGACAGTGTTGGCTTCTGTGGTGCTGTGCTGCCATGACAAGTTCATGATTTGTCATCTGAAATAAATCGAACATTTCTAAGTAGGCTTGTACGATTTAACAATTTATAACACAATGTGAGTGAATTCTTGAATCTGATTGGTCAGAAGCTGTGCATTATTTTTTCTAACAGCACCGCTTGGAAAATGTTCCAATGAGTTGTTGTTTCTATAGTAACAGAACTTTTTTTTCCCCCTCAGGAGTCACCACTGTTCTGACCATGACCACACTAAGCATCAGTGCCAGAAACTCTCTACCCAAAGTGGCCTATGCTACAGCTATGGACTGGTTCATGGCCGTGTGTTACGCCTTCGTCTTCTCCGCCCTCATTGAGTTTGCCACTGTCAACTATTTCACCAAGCGCAGCTGGGCCTGGGATGGTCAAAAGGAGATCCAGGAGATGAGGGTAAGCAGGAGTATCATCATTCCCAACTTCCTGAACACTGGTGCGTCATACAGCCTGAAAAATGCCTGCAATTTACACAGGATTCACCCCACACTGGCATATTAGATTATTATTGTTAGAGCTCTTCAGGAGGCTTTAGTTATATAATTATACTCCATGGGATGTGACTTATAACTCAGTAAATTTTAGACCAATTACAATTCCACTTATTTTCTGTGTTAAAGATACAAATACTGGTAATATAAGACGAGGCTAGTTTATTTATCAAGCACATTTCATACACCGAGGTAATTTCAAGTGTTTTACATAGGGGACAAGATAATAAAATTAATAAATAAAAAAGAGAGAACAGCACTGAATAATAAAATGAATTAAAATAAGATTAAAAGACTAATTAAAAGTGCAGTGGTAAAAAATGAAGTGCAAGTCTCAGAGTACAGTTGTATTCACAAAAAAGTAGGAATGTTTTAACCTGGATTTATAAATGGCTACATTACAGGCATTTAAGAACTTTTGGGAGTTGGTTTTTTGTAGCCAAAAAAGTTCACTGCCACTTCCCAGAGTTTTGGTTTTGATTCTGCTGTCTGGCCTGTACCCAGGGATCTAAGAGACCTAATAGGTTTATATTCTTTAAGCATTTCAGGAACGTATTCTGGGCCTAATCCAGTTAATGATTTACTGGCAGCACTTTAAAATCTATTCTGTAACTAACCGTTTGCCAGGAAATTATGTGCTCTGTTGTCTTGAGTTGTAGTTGTTTTGGGGTCCACTGCTGGAGTTCAAAGTGTGGATGAGGTTCTCCACATCTAAATCTTTTTAAATGTTTTTAAAATGTTAGAAGGCGCATTTAGTAGTGAGCTTTATGTTTCTAGTGAAGGTGAAATCTGAATCTGTTAGAATGCCTATTAAAATAATTTCAGATTTTCAGATTTAAATAACAAGGACCTAGAGCTGATCATTGAGACATTCCACATGTCATTGATATTGTATAAGCAATTCCAGCTTCTGAAACATTTGAGGACTGTCCAGTAAAACATTCAAGCCTGTCTAAAAGTATTCTATAATCTTCAGTGTCAAACGCAGCAGTTAAGATCTAGTAATAAATACCAGAACGGATATTTTCCCAGAGTCACCTCTATACAGGCAGACCTGTTACTGTGTTGGTGTTGAAAACTGGAATTTGTCAAAATACCCATTTAAAGTAAGATAAGTTAAGGTAAGGCCATCTTCGATGTTATCATTTTGTTCTATTTTTAAGTTCACTGACTTTGAAAAGTCTTTCTTGTGAACCAAAATAATAAGACCTTACAATGGACAACAATTCAGCAACTGAATTATGTTTCAGTAATGAGTTCCCTTTCACAAATATAGGTAACGAGTTGTGGCTGTTGCAGTAAGCACAATACAAATCTCTGGTCTTTGTCAGCTTTCTTGAAAAAAAAAAAAAAACTTGTGAGGATTGTAATTTTTCAGAAAGATTGCTCCATCTCAGAAATCCAGTCCTCTCTTCATTCCTTCACAAATGCCTTTTTGCTCACTCTGGCATATTGCCTCATTCTGTCCCACTCCTGATAACCACTGAAATATGGAGCACTCACAGCTAATGGCTGGAAAACACTCTAAAGAAAGCTTAGCGAGGAAGCCATATTGTTTTCAGCATGAGGGGTTATTGCTGATATAAATTTCCATTTCATTCTCCTGTAGTCAACCTTGTGTAATCTGTTAAGAAGTCTGTTATTTATTCATTAGCTGTTTTTCACTGACTGTTCATTAGATAGAGCAGAAATGTGGAGCCTAAGGAGAAAAGTGCTGAAAATGAGTGAAAAAAAATCTATACAGCACAAATGAAGAGAAATAATGGCTGGCAGTTGAGTAAGGAGTTATCTTAAGATCATGTATGAGCTTGTGAATGAAAGGTGAGTATTTGGAGAGCTCCTAATGCTGAGCTCTGGTATTCCAAATTTATTTAGCATTTTTTAATGTAGTTTTTATCTTTGTTTCTTTTTAGCATGTTGTGCTCTTCAGTCAGATCTTATTTCATCTTTTTCATACAAAGCACATCACATTAACATACCAAAACACAGACACAGAAAATGTATATCCTCTAATGTTAATATTTGTAGGTTTGAAACATTTTGATCTGTGATGTTTCATTACTAAACTTTGTGATGGTAATACAGATAGATCAAGTACATGTGAGAGAGACTACATTACAAAGAAAGTGCAATTTAAATCCTTAAAAATTGGATTGGGGGGTGTTAAGGGGGCGGTGTTCATTCAGCTACAAGAGCATTAGTGAGATCAGACTCTGATATTGGGATGTTGAGGAGACTCCAGTTCATCCCAAAGGTGTTCAGTGGGGTTGAGTCAGAGTCATGACTCTGTGCAGGACACTCCAGTTCTTCCACTTTCTCCAACCTTCACCTTCACACCATGACTTCATGAAGCTGCTTTGTATACAGGGACATCCAGTGATGGGAAATTGTAATGATACAGCACACAGTGAGATTCTATACAATTGTATGCTTTCAAATTTGTGCACATACTTTTGGCCTCATCGTCCAGAAGCACCTAGCACGTACACGAATCACTAGGCTCTAATGTTTTAAAATAATTCCATTAAATCTGATTTGTTTTATGTTTGTTTTAAGCATTTATTTCTAGAGAGAAGCAAAATTAACAATAAATAAGCTTAAATAAATAAATAAAGCTTAAAATTAGTTAAATCATCTAAAGCTGAATAATTATATTTTTGTTTTATAATCATTTCATAATAGGAAATTTTAAGATTAATTTCCCCATGTTTAATTTTATTTGCAAGGGCTTAAAAGCAAACCTCTTTTATTATAACTCTTTTAATATTTGCTACAAATTATAATAATCGGTTAGTTAGAACAATTCAGTCATGTTACTTTTATAAATGTTATAATGTTATAGCTTGCAGCATAAACTTGCTAAACTTTTATATTTAATATCAAAAAGTTATACACTGGTTAGATCTAGTGCCTGACTTTCTGTTCCAGTCAGAACCTTAACTGAATAAATCCACACTAAAAAAATTCTATTTTGCGATTGAAATATTGAAGGTTTCAGCCATGAAGAAAATAACACAGGATTATGCAAGTGTTACACCTACAACATATTTTCACCGTGTGAATGTGTAAGTATTAATTGGCCTGTGTGTGGTTCAGAGACAAAGGGAGGAACCAGTGCAGAATTAGCACGAGGGTTGGGAGGCATTTACCTTCATTTGGGATTTGGAGCATGTTTAATTCATGCAGCTTGACAGCCTGTTTATTACACTGTAGTCTATAAAGACTCCAATCTAGTTGCATTACACAGCATCAGTGGCTCTCAGTAAAGCCACCAAGCC
Organism: Hemibagrus guttatus; assembly: GCA_033459395.1. Taxonomy (NCBI): domain Eukaryota; kingdom Metazoa; phylum Chordata; class Actinopteri; order Siluriformes; family Bagridae; genus Hemibagrus; species Hemibagrus guttatus. Next base: position 16,451,295 of record JAUCMX010000014.1, on the reverse strand, counting down.
AGAGTAACATAACACACGCTCACTACACCGAGTCTAAATGGTTCACGTGTCTGTGGAACATTTGATCTGTTCTAGTCGATAGCTCCAACCTCTTAAAGTTTCAGATTATGTTTCAGTTACTCATCCTATCGTGGATTATTTTATAAGTACTGTGAATTATTCAGATTGAGGAATATCTGGACTCGCTTGTGAATATAGACCACTTCAGTTTTTGTAAACAAAGAAGTAGCCTAGAAACTGAGGAACCTACCAAGAATTTTATTTAGGAATCAAGCTGATTTTCACTAAAAAGTTCTCCACCTGCATTAGCATCCAAAAGAGTAGATAAGTTCTAAAAGGCAGAAAGTGTTATTCAGCTAAACTAACACTTTCCAGTAGTGTTACTCCAGAAGAGCTTTATGGCTCGGCAACTTGCCAGCAGCTAAAAGTCTAGTCTAGTATATACATATGTCAGATAACATCCAAGCCTTCCTATAGAGGCATGCAAACCTCCTGATGCCTACAACTTTGCTGTTTGTGGGAAGGTTCCAGGTGTAAGGTTTTGCAACATTGAGGACATTGTGATACCAAAAGCCAAGGTGCTGCCCAAACAGATGAACATTTTAGAAAACAAATTCTGGCTTGTAGATCATGATGATTGAACTTTTAGTGCTAATTCATGGATTGAATCATTTGAACAATTGACTGAACAAAAATCAATTTCACTGTCATAGAAAGGGTTTGACATGAAACAGACCAGCAAATATGGTATGTTGGAGCAGCAACGAGTTCACAACAAGAATTTATTCAAAATTACTAGCAAAATGTGATTTGTCCAATAATGAACCAAAGTTCTAATTGACAATGGCTTTTGTGTGAGGGTTTATTTTTCTAACATCGAGTCAGAGTTATAAGTTCATTCATTGTCTGCCGCTTATCCGAACTACACTCGGGTCACGGGGAGCCTGTGCCTATCTCAGGCATCATAGGGCATCAAGGCAGGATACACCCTGGACGGAGTGCCAACCCATTGCAGGGCACACACACTACAGACAATTTAGAGATGCCAATCAACCTACCATGCATGTCTTTGGACTGGGGGAGGAAACCGGAGCAAACCCCCAAGGCACGGGGAGAACATGCAAACTCGACACACACGGCGGAGGCGGGAATCGAACCCCCAACCCTGGAGGTGTGAGGCAAACGTGCTAACCACTAAGCCACCGTGCGCCCGAGTTATAAGTTATTCTTATTTAAATCAAATCATGACTTCTTTTCTGCAGTATGGAGAACACTGTATCCTCTGACAATGTGCTCAGGAAGGAGAAAATGTATATAATGTAAAACAAATTAAAACAATGCATCATTTCTCTACGTTTTTCAAATAGATTTTTTTCCTGTACATTTATTATTCCAACCCATCATATCTGATTCATTTGGTGCAGTATTGTTCTAAACATATTTGTTTACAGTGTGTATGTAATCACTTGAAAAAAAGATTACTGCTTTTTGTGCTGATGTAGGGAGACACCAGAACTAATAATGCCGTCGTTAGTTTGACAAGCAGCTTTGAGCTCCATCCCATGGTAATAATTTCCTTTGCATTTTTAAGCATTGTCAATAAAGTGGAACTGAGTGTAGCCCATCAGAGAGACCTGGAAGCCAGACCTTCTCCTCTCGCATCCTGCTTGCTACCGAGGTCTAAGGGTCAGAGTCTGAACGGGTCAGAACCTGTGGTTGATTTCATAATCGTTCTTTTCTTTCTTTCTTAATAAACTGTTATGTACTTTACACGCTTCAGTGATTTAATGATATCATTCATTCATTCATTGTCTACCACTTATCCGAACTATTCTCGGGTAACGGGGAGCCTGTGCCTATCTCAGGCGTCATTGGGCATCAAGGCAGGATACACCCTGGGCAGAGTACCAACCCATCGCAGGGCACACACACACACACACACACACACACACACACACACACAATTTTAGAGATGCCAATCAACCTACCATGCATGTCGTTGGATTGGGGGAGGAAACCCCCGAGGCACGGGGAGAACATGCAAACGCCACGCACACGCGGGGGTGGGAATCAAACCCCCAATCCTGGAGGTGTGAGGCAAACGTGCTAACCACTAAGCCACCGTGCCCCCCGATTTAATGATATAATATCGATAAATTTTCCTGAAATGCAGGTATTGTAATTAGGGCTGTGATATGATGATAAAATATTTACTATGTAATACAATAACACTTTACAGTACACTTTTCTCAGATAATGTTTTCTTACCATTTTTGCTTGTTAATAATTACAAGCAATCTGGAAGAGTTTATTTCAAGCTAAAGATTTATATTTTTCATAAAATGAAAATTAAAAATGTTTTCACCCTCCATTTCTTTTCTCCCCTTTGTCTTAACTGTAATGATCAAATAGCTAAACACTAAACTCACTGTTATACATATAAATTAAAGCACACCTAGATTTAATACCTTGTTTTGTCATACTAAATTATTGCTGCTAGAGCTTCTTCTTCTTCTTCTTCTTTCGGCTTTTCCCTTCAGGGGTCGCCACAGCGAATCATCTCTCTCCACATGCCCCTATCTTCTGCATCCTCAACACTTGCACCCACTAGCTTCATATCCTCATTCATTCCATCCATATACCTCCTCTTTGGCCTTCCTCTTTGCCTCCTGCCTGGCACCTCCATGTCCAACATTCTCCTACCAATATACTCACTCTCCCTCCTCTGAACATGTCCAAACCATCTTAATCTGGCCTCCCTAACTTTGTCCCCCAAACGTCTAACATGAGCTGTCCTTCTGATGTACTTGTTTCTAATCCTGTCCAATCTTGTCACTCCCAAAGAGAACCTCAACATCTTCAGCTCTCCTACCTCTAGCTCTGACTCCTGTCTCTTCCTCAGTAACACTGTCTCTAAACCATACAGCCATGGCCAGTCTCACCACTGTCCTGTACACCTTCCCCTTGATTCTCGCTGATATTTTCCTCTCACACAGAACTCCCGACACCTTTCTCCACCCATTCCAACCTGCCTGCACTCCCTTCTTTACCTCTTTCCCACACTCTTCATTACTCTGGACTGTCTTCTCTTGGCACCCTGTCATACGCTTTCTCCAAGTCTACAAACACACAGTGCAACTCCCTCTGACCATCCCTATACTTCTTTATTAAAAAATTCTCAGAGCAAAAAATGCATCTGTTGTGCTCTTTCTGTGCATGAAGCCATACTGCTGCTCACAAATTTCCACTACCTTCCTTAACCTAGCTTTCAGTACTCTTTCCCATAGCTTCATTGTATGGCTCATCAACTTTATCCCCCTACAGTTGCTGCAAATCTACACGTCACCCTTATTCTTATCGGCACTAACACACTTCTTCATTCCTCAGGCATCCTCTCACTCTCTAAAACCCTGTTAAACAAACTAGTTAAAAATTTCACTGCTGCCTCTCCTAGATACTTCCAGACCTCCACCTGGATGTCGTCAGGATCAACTGCCTTTACATTTTTCATCCTCTTCAAAGCCTTCCTGATGTCATCCTTTCTAATCTTATCTACTTTCTGTTCCACAGATTTCACCTCTTCTACTCTTTTTTCCCTCTCATTTTCCTCATTCATCAGCCTTTCAAAGTACTCCTTCCATCTCCTCTGTACACTCTCCTCACTTGTGAGCACACTTCCATCTCTATCCTTAATAACTCTAACTTGCTGCACATCTCTCCCATCTCGAGCCCTCTGCCTAGCTAACCTGTACAAGTCCTTCTCTCCTTGTCTAGTGTCTAACCTAGTGTACAACTCGTCATATGCCTTCTGCTTGGCCTTAGACACCTCCCTCTTCACTCTGTGCTGTAACTCCTTGTATTCCTGTCTATTCTCTTCAGTCCTGTCCATGTCTCACTTTTTCTTGGCTAAGCTCTTCCTCTGGATACTATCCTGAACTTCCTCATTCCACCATCAGGTCTCCTTATCTTCCTTCCTCCTTCCAGAGGACACACCCAGCACCTTTCTTCCTGTCTTCCTGATCACTTCTGCTGTAGTTTCCCAGTCATCTGGCAGCACTGCCTGACCATCCAGAGCCTGCCTCAACTTCTGTCTAAATTCCTCACAACATTCCTCCTTTTTCAGCTTCCACCACTTGGTTTTCTGCTCTATCTCTGACCTCTTCTTCTTACAGACCATCAAAGTCATCCTACACACCACCATCCTATGCTGTCTGGCTACACTCTCTCCCACTACCACTTTACAGTCACTAATCTCTTTCAGATTGCCTCTTCTACATAGGATGTAGTCTACCTGTGTGCTCCTACCTCCACTCTTGTAAATCACTCTATGCTCCTCCCTCTTCTGAAAATAAGTGTTAATCACAGCCATGTCCATCCTCTTAGCAAAGTCCACTACCATCTGTCCTTCTAGGTTCCTTTCCTTAACTCCAAACTTACCCATCACCCCTAGGTTCCTTTCCTTAACTCCAAACTTGCCCATCACCTCTACTGTATACCAAACAGTATATCCACCTTCCTTCTCTCCATCATATCAGCCAGCTCTCTACCTTTTCCTGTTGTAGTACCAACATTCAGAGTTCCTATTCTCAGTTCTGCACTCTTACCTTTCCTCTTCTTTCTCTGTCTGCACACTCTCCTCCCTCCTCTACTTCTTCGACCAACATTAGCCCAATTTCCACCAGTGCCCTGTAGGTCAACGGCGCCGATGGCGGTCGTTGTTAACCCGGGCCTTGACCGATCTGGTATGAAATTCAGAGTACTGACTCACATGGTTAAATTTGGCAATGTTTTACGCCGGATGCCCTTCCTGACGCAACCCTCTCTATTTATTTGGGCTTGGGACCGGCACAGAAGTCACGGGAGATTATTCCTAGATTATTGGGATTATTAATCCCAATAGATTGGGATTAAAATTATTGCTAGATTATTGCTAGATTATTGCTGCTAGAGCTAAGCTGCATAATAAGTCACAGTTAATGCTATTAGTTATTTACAGTAAATATTCTTTGTGACCATTAGTTCACCACAAAAAAACTTTGCATGAAGGTTTTCTTTACCTCTGCAGCTTCTTTGCAGTGCTGTTAGGAAGTGTGCTGCAGTCCTGTCAAGACATCATATCTCCTACTGATGCGTGTTTGTTCCCGGTCGGCCTGTGGTTCAGAGGCTCTGCTTATTTAATCGAGCATTCTGCTGCCTACCTTGTCATCTTTCACTTTTGACACTAGCTTGACATCACTGGCCAAATGTTTTCCTGGCCGGTGATAGGCTGCTTGACAGGTAAGGCTCAAGGCCAGAAACTACTCTGCTACCTATGTATGCTGGAGTGTATCCAAATTCCCTGGTTTGAGCTTTTTGTTCTCGGAACCAGTTGCTCATTTGGTGCACCAGTTTGTGCGCTAGCCTCCACTGTCCCCGTCCAATAAAATTTTGGATAAATGAAGCAAATAGATCATAACATTCACCAATAATGAGCCTGGTGGTTATTATCACTCTCTTAACATGTATAACCTTTTTAACCATGAGAGTAAAACTTGGCTGTGGTCTCTAGGTTGGAGAAGCATAGTCTCTCTCAGCGCTTTCCTCTGAGTGTGTTAAAAATTGTGTTGCACAGAGTGATGTGTTTGACCATCACCAGCCAGCCAGAAACCCTTTCTAAGAGGAGAAAGGAGAAAAAATGTCTGCCTTTTTAGGGATGCTCTGAAAAGAATCAAACAGTGTTTCTTTTTTACAGAGAAGATTGCACCAGCTTGGGCATCTGTAAGTTATAAGTATTAAACACAAAGTAATGGCCATTTACATTCAAACCAGGCAACGATCTTACATGCCAGTGCAACAGGCAGCTGTTGTTGTTTTTTCTTGTTTTTTAAGGCAGCCATCTCAGCAAGAACATATTTGTCAGTAAAGCTTTGGCCAATGAGTCATAACGCTTTATCAGAGGAGAGCCACAGTAAACTGCTGTGTTATCAGCCCACAGTCATGACCAAGCCAAAGTATTTGTCTGGCCGGAGCACCTACGAAGATTATCAGTGTTATATACAGTACAACAGCAGGAATGCACAATAAATGCACTTAAGCAAAATGGCAGTAATGATTGAGTGTCATGTGGTCAGGCGATGTACAAACCAGGAGGCATTCGCACAAATCCAAAGCGACTACAAGCGAGATAACATCAAAATGAGAACAGACCAATGCAGAATGACTCTGAGTGTTGATTAACAGACAAGAAAAAGTGAATGCTGTGTGAACACTTAGTAGTTATATTTATCCAAGTTCTTGGCTGTTACGGGTGGTAGGCCCTGTGTTGGGCCACTAGGGGGGGTTTCCAGCAGGGGTTGTGTCATGTTGTGTTATGTCATTGTTTACGTCATGTGCTTTGTTTTAGCCCCGCCTTTTCCCATTGTTTCCTAATTGATGTTCACCTGTTCCTAATGTTGCACCCAATTATATTTTGTATTTATAGCAGCCTTTTGCCAGGGTTCAGGGCTGGTCATCGTCTCTATGTAGCGTCTTTATATCGTTTTTATGTTCCATGTTTTTGTGGCGTTATGTCTGCTGTCTTTGTGTGATTTAAGTTTAATAAACCCCTGTCAGCTGTCTATCTCCGCGCTGGGTCTGTTTTCTTCATGCCTTGGATACCGGAAACGTGACAGAACGACCAGCCAACACCGAACAGACCCAGCGCGATGACTATGCGAGGATTTTTTCCGGTCATAATTTTTTGCCGGGTTTTGGATCATGCTCCGGCCTGGATTTTGGGATTTTGGGTTTTTTTTTGTTGATTCCGGCCCATGCCCCGTTTATCTTCTCATGGGGAACGTCGTCCCACAATGAGGATTTCTGTGGGAGACATTGCCCCAATCTTGGAAAATGGAGGAGAGTCCCGGCTAAAAAAATTTTTAGAATTTTGGGGGATTTTTTGTTGGTTCGGCCCCGGCTCCACTCATGTTCCCGTGAGGGACGTCGTCCCACGGCGAGGATTTTCATGGGAGATGTCGCCTCACTCATAGATAAACGGAGGGGGTTTCAAGTCAGGTTTTTTTTTATGGACTTTGTCTTGGGGTTTTTGTTGGGTTTGGGTTTTTGGTTTTGGTTTCCGTGAGGGACTCTGTTCTTTTTCTGGGTTGGCGGGGGAGATCGTATGGATGCAGCTGTCTCCCACCCGCCCGCCCCTTGGGGAGTTTCCAGCTTCGGCGGGACAGGGGTCGTCACTCGGCGCCGTTGTTCGTCGTTGGACGTCCCTCGGCGTCGTGGCTCGGTGGTGGACGTCGTTCGGCGCTGCGACTCGGCAGTGGACGTCGCTCGGCTCTGCTGCTCGGCTGTGGTCGTCGCTCGGCGCCTCCGCTCGGTTGTGGACGTCACGTGGGGCCCTTTAGCCTTGCCGTCGGGCCCCGTGCTCCCCCCACTTGTCTCGCTCCTGCTTCTCGCTCCCCCCACTTGCCTCGCCTTGATCTTCGCTCTCCCCACTTGCCTCGCCTTTGTTCCTCGCTTCCCCCCATTTGCCTCGCCTTTGCTCCTCGCTCATAACATGTTGTGTTATGTCATTGTTTACGTCATGTGCTTTGTTTTAGCCCCGCCTTTTCCCATTGTTTCCTAATTGATGTTCACCTGTTCCTAATGTTGCACCCAATTATGTTTTGTATTTATAGCGGCCTTTTGGCAGGGTTCGGGGCTGGTCATCGTCTCTATGTAGTGTCTTTATATTGTTTTTATGTTCCATGTTTTTGTGGCGTTATGTCTGCTGTCTTCGTGTGATTTAAGTTTAATAAACCCCTGCTGCTGTCTATCTCCACGCTGGGTCTGCTTTCCTCATGCTATGGATACCGGAAACGTGACATTGGCGTGTTGATGTTGAGGTGTTAGAATCAGTAATCAAGTAATCAGACCATGAATGTGTATGGGCAGATCCAGATACTGCAGTGTGTCAGTTAACTAGGGATAGTTATATGCTTCAGCAATAATAATAATAATAATAATAATAATAATAATAATAATATTTATTTTTTTTATATAGCCATTTTCATTTTGAGTCAAAGGGCTTCAAATAAATAGAAAGAATAAAAATAAGATAAAGATTAAAATGCATTGTGTATAAAGATAGCACAAAAAATACAAAAATTGGTGAGAAAAACAAATCAGTAGATTTAATACAAAAACAGTTTGAGCAGATTGTTTAACCTGGATTCAGCCATAAACAAACTAACATGTGCCAGACAAAAAAGAAATAATGACTCATGTGTACTGGTATCAGAGAAAGTCAATCTTTTGTCCTAAAGATAATTTTGATAATTGATCATTTTTAATTATATAGAAATTAATTAATTAATAAAAATAAATATTTTATTCTATATCACCCCTCCTGACCACCAGGGTCATCGTAAATCACATGGATATCTTATATCTTGTTGCACGATCATGTCAAGGCAATAATAAATACCACCTATATAGCAATCCTTTCCTTTTGTTTAGCCTGAGGCTAACAGATCTAACACAGAAAATTAGTTTTCTCTCGCTGCACCGTGTACTGCTTGCTGTTATGCCCTAATTCCACCAAGGCTACTGGGTTGAGTTCTCCTACTGTATTTTTCCAAATGGCCCATTATAGCATAGTCAAGGCACTGCTCGTAGCTAAAAACCAGAGCTGGGGTCAATTGCAGGTTGAGTTCCCCCTTGGCTCTTCCTCATGGGCATCACTTTGCTCCAAGAAGTCTCCGCTAGCATCAGCATTTGCTTCCTCCAGGGTCACCGTCACCCCACGAGTGTGGAGTTCAATTATATTCCAAACACCTTAACAGTATATCCAGGTGATTCAGGAGCAAGGAAATAGAATCGAACAACCACCAGGACTCCCTGCCTTTCAGAGCCAGAGTTAATCCGTATGTATGACTGCAAATCCTGGATCATATGTCACGGTGTCGACGAAATGTCTCGGCATGAGTGCACACACTCACAGGTAGCCAGGTCATCCTGATGATCCGAACACCACAGTTACATGCATCTTTGCAGCTCAGCCATTTCTGGGTATTATTTTTCTTCCCAACATGCAATGAGATAAAAAGCAGTGCATATGGAATGTGCTATTAGTGAGATGAGTTGTGATTTACACATCCAACTAAAGAAAATTTTGAATTTCATTGTAAACTCTTGAGTACTTAAATGCATTTCTTTTTATTTATAACAATCTGTTTCTGGTGATTTCTTCTCTCACAGAGACGCGAGTCTGCGTCATTCTCCAAAAAGACCAACAACACGTTTAACATTGTGGGCACCACTTATCCGATGAGTGTGGGAAAGGAACATGGACTGACCACCATCGCTAAGAGCGCTTCCAGCACGGCCTCGGCCTCGGCCCCAGCCCCGGCACAGCCGGTCCGAGAGGTGCGGCTCTCCAGGATGGATGGCGAGTACATCTGCGAAGGTGTCAAGAAGTCCTACAACCGAGTCAGCAAAGTGGACAAGATCTCACGCATCATCTTTCCTGTGCTCTTCTTTATCTTCAACCTGGCCTACTGGGCCACTTATGTCAACAGAAAGCCAACCATGAGGAGGTCCAACCCCCATAACTGAACCTGAAGTATATCCAAAACAACAGTGAAAAAACTTCCAGTCAAGTCTGGAGTAGCCATACGATGCTACCACCACATTCATTGTTTTTTTCTTATTTGTTTTGATTTGTTTTTTGGTTGTATTTGGTTTGCATCGGTTTCACACCAGGTTTACATGCCATGTTCTGATTGCTACGAAGAGGTTTTAGAATATGTTTGCTCTGTGCTTGTTGTTTATGGGAGACCAATGTGGTAAGGTCTGATTAAGCCCTGTAGTACATTTTTCAATGCCAAAATATAAACAGCAGCCTGTTTTGACACCACTGATTCAGGACAATCTACAAGGCTGTACGCTCACCACACACTCTGCATCATCAGATAGAAAACTCTGAGTCATCGTTGGTAGTCAGTCGACTTGCCGATCGCCTGTAGCCTTCAGCAGCCAGCAGCGATGTCCGTATGTCTGTGTATCTTTCATAATGATCAGTGTTTGCTCTTGGAGACTCAGCCAATTTAGACCAGTATCATCTAGAATTGCTTTTCCATCATCCCCTTGAGTTTCCTTTATCTGTACTGTATTGTTTTAACAGCCCATGCAGGCTCAAAGGTAAAGAAACTGTGTGCCTTTTCTCAGTCCCTCTCCTGTGCAGATGAATCATTCATCACTCACGCTCATTGTCTAAGGCTTACACTTTTACTAGAACAAAGAAATTTAGACGAACTTCCATTGACTCGTCTGATTTTCCACTGAGAGCATCTGACATTTTTTTTGCATTTATATGTTCCTGTGTGAAAACCATGTTCATCTGCATGAACTGTACCTTGTATTGCTTACAGGCTTTTTCTAGTCTATAGCTGAATGTTTTCTTTTTTTCCTTTTATTATTTCTGCAGTGACAAATCACAAGACTGCTGTACAGCTTTAACAACCAAGTATTGTGACTAAAGTTACATTTACTGTGCCATGCCATTATCAAGAGCTAAACTGTGAATTGTATCATCAGTAGGCTTTATGTGATTATGTTTAGCGTACTGTTTGTAGTTTACAATACATTAATGCTAATATTTAAAACAAAAAATTAATCTGATTTTTTTCATTTTCTACTTTGAAAGAGCCAAGTTTACAAAGAATTTTTTTTCTAAAGTTGCGTAATGTATGTACTTATGTGACAGCAAGCTATAAGAAGCAAAAAAATCCATTAACCTGATCATTTCATAAATCATTGCTATTGATTAATAGTTCTGAGTACATAATGTAGTTTACCATCCATCATTAAAAAAAAACATAAGAGAATTTAATTAGAGGATGAAAAATACTTTTCTTTTCTTTTTTTCACAGATTTGTTTGTTTATACACCTCATGCTGTATTAATAGTAGATTTAATGCATGACAATCTCTTCAGTATTCTGTCACCTCCTGTTACACCGGTTGTCATGATTTAGCATGACTTCCAATGTGTAGCTTCTCCAAATAGCAGTATTTGGAGTTTGTAGATACATTATTATCTCATGGGGATATTGACGCAAATAGTGTAAATCAAAAATACAACCATATCTCAGTATAGGAATATATTTATATAGAGATATAAACATCTATTTCTGTTATTTATTATATACAGTAAATATATATATATAGACATATATAGATACAGACATTATATATATATATATATATATATATATATATATATATATATGGATCTGTACAGCGATGTAGTGCCGTGAATTAGACCACACCTGTATTCCAATCTATATTCGAGGCCCGGTAAAAGTTGTGATAAATATATGTATTGTGAGTCCAATTTAAATAGGACACTTGGAAACTGTCTTCTGTGTAACAGTTCTCTATAACTTTACTGTCTAACTTCACACTGAGGAAGTACTCTAGATATGTATTTTTATGGCGATTATGTTTATTGTAAAAGATTTGACGGCAAAGGAGTGGATCACATTTGTGTCCAAGACGTAGTTGATTGATTAGAAGTCCAGTATTATAATATATTGATGAGTTTGTCACTGCCAGTCTCTTACAACACCGGATTAATGATGCGTATCTTCGCTCAACTGGCATGAACTTTTTTCTTTTCCTTCCTTGTAATGGTTTGTAATAGAGCCTGTTCATAGTTCTAGTTGTAGCTTCCTAACAACTGTCCCCGACATTAGCTAGCACGATTCTTACTCTGGTAGTTGTGCTGCATTTGTGTGGACGTTTTTCAATTTTTACTCTGGAAAAAATAACAGTCTGTCTGTAAGCTTTCTTGTACATACTGTATGAAAGAGCAAAAAATACTTACAGTTTCAAACACTGGTAGATTTTATCCCTTTGGTCCCTTAGCTAGTTCTTTCTGGTGTAATCAATGGCCTAAGGAGAGATCACGTTGTCTTTTATGTATACGCTTACCAGCTACTTGGTTAGGAACACCTCTATCCATTTATCATTCATGCAGTTATCCAGTCAGCCAGCCAATCACGTGGCAGTGACATAATGCATCAAATCATGTAGATACAGTTTACATCCGAATGCGGGATATGTGACCTTAGTGACTTTGTGGCATGGTTGCTGGTGTCAGATGGTCTGATTTGAGTATTTTATAATTCTGAGACATTTTCCAGTTTTCATCTGTCCAGTTTTGGCGTCCACTTTAGCATCAGGTTCCTGTACTTGTCTGACTGGACTGAAACCCCATGTGCTTTTGTGCTCTTGTAAGATTTTCACATTCTGGTGTTTGATGTGAACATTAACTAAACCTTAGTATCTGCATGATATGATGTGATTGGCTGATCAAATAATCGCATGAATAGCGATGAGTGCAGACTTATAACTGTATAACTATACCTATGAGATGAAAAAATATCTGAGCTTGAGAGCTGAATCATTGAGTAATCAGTCTCGTGGATGTCGGTGGTTATTCATGTCACATGTGATGTGCTTTTCCCTTCAGGGGTTGCCACAGCGAATCATCTCTCTCCACCTATCCCTATCTTCTGCATCCTCAACACTTGCACACACTAGCTTCATATCCTCATTAATTCCATCCATATACCTCCTCTTTGGCCTTCCTCTTTGCCTCCTGCCTGGCAGCTCCATGTCCTACATTCTCCTACCAATATACTCACTCTCCCTCCTCTGAACATGTCCAAACCATCTTAATCTGGTCTCCCTAACTTTGTCCCCCAAACGTCCAACATGAGCTGTTCCTCTGATGTACTCGTTCCTAATCCTGTCCAATCTTGTCACTCCCAAAGAGAACCTCAACATCTTCAGCTCTGCTACCTCTAGCTCTGACTCCTGTCTCTTCCTCAGTGACACTGTCTCTAAACCATACAGCATGGCCGGTCTCACCACTGTCCTGTACACCTCCCCCTTGATTCTCGCTGATATTTTCCTATCACACAGAACTCCCGACACCTTTCTCCACCCATTCCAACCTGCCTGCACTCGCTTCTTTACCTCTTTCCCACACTCTCCATTACTCTGGACTGTTGACCCCAAGTACTTAAACTCCTGTACCTTCTTCACCTCTTCACCCTGTAACCTTACTGTTCCACTTCCCTCCCTTTCTTCCCTCTGCCTAGCTAACCTGTACAAGTCCTTCTCTCCTTCTCTAGTGTCTAACCTAGTGTACAACTCGTCATATGCCTTCTGCTTGGCCTTAGACACCTCCCTCTTCACTCTGTGCTGTAACTCCTTGTATTCCTGTCTATTCTCTTCAGTCCTGTCCATGTCTCACTTTTTCTTGGCTAAGTTCTTCCTCTGGATACTATCCTGAACTTCCTCATTCCACCATCAGGTCTCCTTATCTTCCTTCCTTCACACCCAGCACCTTTCACCCTGTCTCCCTGATCACTTCTGCTGTAGTTTCCCAGTCATCTGGCAGCACTACCTGACCACCCAGAGCCTGCCTCAACTTCTGTCTAAATTCCTCACAACATTCCTCCTTTTTCAGCTTCCACCACTTGGTTTTCTTCTCTATCTTTGACCTCTTCTTCTTACAGACACCACCATCCTATGCTGTCTGGCTACACTCTCTCCCACTACCACTTTACAGTCACTAATCTCTTTCAGATTGCCTCTTCTACATAGGATGTAGTCTACCTGTGTTCTCCTACCGCCACTCTTGTAAGTCACTCTATGCTCCTCCCTCTTCTGAAAATAAGTGTTAACCACAGCCATGTCCATCCTCTTAGCAAAGTCTACTACCATCTGTCCTTCTAGGTTCCTTTCCTTAACTCCAAACTTGCCCATCACCTCCTCATCACCTCTGTTCCCCTCACCAACATGTTCATTAAAATCCGCTCCTATCACCACTCTCTCACCCGTGGGAATACTCTCCATCACCTCATCTAATTCACTCCAGAATCTCTCTTTCTCCTCTAACTCACAACCTACCTGTGGGGCATAACCACTAACAACATTCAACATCACCCCTTCAATCTCTAACTTCAGACTCATCACCCTGTCTGACACTCTCTTCACCTCCAGGACATTCCTCACAAACTCCTCCTTCAGGACCACACCTACCCCATTTCTCTTACTATCCACACCATAATAAAACAGCTTGAATCCTGCTCCTATACTACGAGCCTTGCTACCCTTCCACCTGGTCTCCTGTACACACAGTATATCCACCTTCCTTCTCTCCATCATATCAGCCAGCTCTCTACCTTTCCCTGTCATAGTACCAACATTCAGAGTTCCTATTCTCAGTCCTACACTCTTACCTTTCCTCTTCTCTCTCTGTCTACGCACTCTCCTCCCTCCTCTACTTCTTCGACCAACAGTAGCCCAATTTCCACCAGTGCCCTGTAGGTCAATGGCGCCGATGGCGGTCGTTGTTAACCCGGGCCTCGACAGATCCGGTATGAAATTCAGAGTACTGACGACTCACATGGTTAAATTTGGCAATGTTTTACGCCGGATGCCCTTCCTGATGCTACCCTCTCTATTTATCTGGGCTTGGGACCGGCACAGAAGTCACGGGACTGTGACCCTCATGGCTAGATTGATGTGCTTATTTTATTATTATCATTATTATTGTTATTATTATGCTTCCGTTTGTGGCATTACACTGTGAACGGGTTTTAAAGGATAATTAGGTAAGAATTGTCTTCTGCACAAATCATGAGCGAGTTCTTGTCTTGTCATCTTCTTGAGTTAAGATGATGTCAGACTACACATAGCCTCAGCAGATGCTGCCCATTCCTTACTGTATTAATCAGACTTGTGGTTAAAATGAAGCAGTCCTTGTCCAGAAAGTTAAAAAATCAATAAAATGCTGTGCTGAGAACAAGGATGACTTGATAAAACTGCCTTCATCAAAAAAATTGTAATGTTTACGACCTGCTTCCTCTGCCATACATCGCGATTATTGCCAAATTATCAGCCATGCCAAATGACCTTTTGAGTGGAGCACAGTGAAAGAACTGATTTGCCCATAGATATTGACTTGTGTGTGTGTGTGTGTGTGTGTGTGTGTGTGTGTGTGTGTGTGTGTCTCAATCAAGCAGTCAGGTTTTCTCCATTGAAATGTCTTGAGAGCTTAAAACATGTCTTAAACGTGTCTTAAAACGAGTTCCCATTTGCCAGTTCCCTATGACAGAACTGCGGTAATTGCAAGCAGTAAATTGCGAGCTTCTGTTTCTATTTTGCATATTTCCAGCTCAAAACAATTCTTATGTCAAAACAGTTTTGAGCAAAGGTGAATCAGATTCCATTTGTTTTAAATGAACTTACATGCCATCCTTGCCTTTATTTTCCTACAGAGCAGACTCGGGTGACCCTTAAAGAAATGAGAATATCTCAGATCTTCATCCACCACAATACTCTCTAAGATACTTCAGAGAAGCTGAGCCATACATTCTCCTTTTTTCCCTCGGATAAACACTCCATATGTAAGGAGTAATCTCCCCAGTGTCCTCATGAATATTTGAAAACATTTGAGCTTTTTGGTTCCAAATTGCTGTGGAGATGTAATGCTTTTTGCTAGTGGGAAATGCTTTAGTTATTAATTATAAATCGATAATGGTTTGTGTGGCTCCTGCTGTGTTTTCTGGTTTTTCCCATTGTTCCGAGTGCCCACAGAGCCTCGCTGACCCTCCACCGTCTCCCCTGTTCGCAAAGCCGAATGCAGTCAATATCCTCTTCAGCTCTGGCACACTTCTCTAAAGTCACAACATAACGTTGTGTTCGACGTGGTCCGAAGTGTGTCATTCGTCTTACATGACTGATTTACCAACAGCTTCGCATTTATTAAGGAATAAAGCATTTTCTTGCTTACGTCACAGCAGCTACGAACAATTCTTTCCTACCCAGCTCTCTTTTTATATGTCTTGTTATGTTAATAAGCCCCCCGAAAATACACAGCTACCAAGAAACTGCAAATCGTTAGGTCACTGTTACCGAGCACTGACACTGGAGACTCCTTCCATTTTAAAAAACTGTCTCAGAGACAGAAAGCTTCAGTACATTTTTCTTTGTTAAACTGCTACAAGATTTTTTTGTCCCTTTAAACGAGCCATTGCCGTAGAAACGATATAACGCTTTCAAATAAATATTAATGAAGCGTGTACAATACAGTCAGATCTACTGTCAGAGCTGCTGTTCTGTAAGTTGCACTGCAGTGCTTACTTCATCTACTTATTGCTGACTTCCAGAGAAAAATTCCACAAGACTGAGATTAATAAGACTTTGAGATGTAGACGTTCTGTGACAGAGAAGTTTTAGTGCTCAATTCCATTATTTGAAAAAAATACACAAGACAAATACAAGTTCTAGTTTGATAGACCGTTCTTCAGATATGTGTTTAATCTTGGAACAGTAATTTTTTGGATTTGGTGTTCAGGCAGTTCTGAAGAAAAAAAATAATCTGATCTCCGTCACATTCAGCTGTCGATTGTGTCACACTAATGTACTCTGCAGTAAAGCTAGCTGTTGTATAACATTCAGGACTCCAGTTTTAGTTCAGATCAGAAATTTGTCTCTGAGTTCAATGCTGTAACACAGTAATACAGTAAACTCTGATTAGATCTGCTGTTGAAAGTTCTTTTATTGTCAGAAAAGGCATGGGGTTTAGGGATTCCTGTGTTTTTTTTTTTCTTTTCTTTTGTAGAAATTTGAACATTTAGGTGTTTTACTATGTTTTTGAGGTGCTTTGTGTTGTGATCTGTTTGTGAGAGTAATGACAGTTTTCTGTTTTAACTCTTTGTGTGTCTGGGTTCGCTGTTACGCTGAATAAAGATACTCAACTTTCACATACTCATGGGCCTTGTGTCACTTTTTCTGACCTTAACATCTGCCTAGGTAATGTTGCTCTTACTTAAATCCTCAATGGACTCTATGCACGACCAACTGCCTACGTATTTCCACTAAAATCTCAGTGGTATGCGAGCTTCCGGTTTAGCGTCCTCTGATAGCAAGCTGAGGTAATAGCGTGGTCAATTTTTTGGATTAACTAGAGATTACAAATAATTATTTTAGATTTTATATATATATATATATATATATATATATATATATATATATATATATATATTGTAATAACATAACATTTTAATGTACTATATTAAAATATAACGTTTTGTTAATGAGTTCAAGAAGATTTAAGTGCCATGCAATGTCTATGTATTGCTGTGTCCCGTTATGTGACACACCCTCAAGGTTTAATTCTGTGGTTAGTTTC